>OY757315.1:26968989-27638989 GCA_963583905.1 Stenurella melanura
AAACGGTTATTCAAAAAATCATTAAATAATGGTTCATTTAAACGGGGAAGAAGGAAGTGGGACCCACAAAAAGTTCTGTTTATAACACCACACCATACATTAACGCTAAACTCCTGCTGAAATGCCCTAGGGCGAATTATATGAAGATTGTGATTCTTAAATTATTAAAATTAACCGATCCATTGTGGTTAAAGGTAGCTTCATCAGTCTAAATAATTTTACTTCCGAAATCGGGATCTTGTTTCATGAAAGCCATGGCATTTATAACCCAATTACAAAAACTGATACGCCTTTCGGAATCACCTGGTTGAAGGCTTTGGACTGGCTGCATTCGAAAAGTTTTTCTGTGGTCTTTTTCCAGAATCCGAAAAACTTCGTTTTTGGAAACATGCACAGTTTGCGCACGCAGCTGTTGGACCGCACTTCTTAATTTATTATTATTGTTAAATTTGGCCAAAATTATGTTTTTATATCGCCCATTTCGCTCTTCTTCATTTCTTGGACCTCTTTTAAGTCCAACATTTCTAAATTCTAGGTGGGCTCGAATAAAAACATCTTTAGATGGTTTCCTTCTATTAGGAAATCTGCGATATTCGCGTTTCCATTACAATATCCATAAATAGAATGAATATCCGCGTACTCCACATTACTAAACATGACCATTTTTTACTTTTCAACAGAACGCTTTTTCCAACTGGAAATAATAAAACTACAGAAAACCAAAAAACAACAATGTCATTATTGTCATTCTGGCATTGCATGCTAGATCATTTTTCATTTGTTACAAACATTACAATCACGGCACACTCCTGCATAATAGGAATGCTGGTAATAATGGTTACTAATTAATAAAGTTCAGCTAAGATTTACTCAAAAACTGATAATTTTAGAGAAAAAACACAAGAGCCTTTTTTTTGTAGAAAACTTCAAATTTTTAAGTTCTGCTCATAAATTAATATAAAAGTGTAGTAGTTTCACCCGCTCCTGAATGATTTTCCTACATAGTTGTGATTTTTTCTTAAAAAGCATAAAAAGTTAAATTCCTGTGTAAATTATCATTTGTTTATCTTTAGACGTTTCGAAAATATTCATAAAAAAATATTTTCAGGGGAAGTACTTGAACACCCTGTATCTCGGAAACTAATCACTTACCGACCCATATTTATAGAAACTTTCTTTCTTATTTTGAAAAATTGTATTACTTAGTGAAGTTTGACCTATACAATTCGGGACACCCTGAATATTTATTTCTAAACTCTCTCTATATTTCTCGAGATAGTTACCATTGCACAAACATCTGTGTATGCACAATTGTGGCAGCCATTTTGAATCCGTCATTTAGAATGTTTTATTTTTAACATCAATTTAGATATCAGCTACTCCGACAATATCTAACTACCAATTTTTACGCAATTGTAGCTTGATACAACTACAATGGGACGACCGTTGTACCATACCCTACAAGCTTTAAATAAATTTCATCACTGTACATCATCCTTTTTAACAGGAGGAGGTTCTCAAATAGACCCATGTGGATGTATGTACATTGATTTCTCTAGGATGGCTTAAACCATTTCTACGAAGTCTTCTGCATATTGTAAAGTATGACTCGGTGGTGATCCCATATTATCTTCATGAAGCGGTGTCTAGTATAGAGGAACAAAAATCGGAAAGAAGTACTTTCTACTAGAGAACATGCAAAGTTATGGAGGAGTCGCCGGTTGGAATTTTTCTAGTAGCTGATACTGAATCTGTTGTCAAAAGTTAAAAATTAAAAATTACGAATCAAATAGGACTGCCATAATTGCATAACTTTTGTAGATATACATGAATTGGGTCACCAAAAACGAGATTAAATTTAACCATAAAACAAAGTGTTAATTACTTAATATTAATTTTGAGGGCGAATTTTAATTTCAATAATAGTTAATTCACTGTCTCATTCACCACACTCAGTTGTCTTAAATTTCACTACAAATTTATCTAAAGTTAGGCAAACCAAATACACTGACAACACTGCATGATTGGTTCGCGGCGGTATAGCCTACAACTAAATAGCCGCGCCGCGCGCCGACGCTGACAGCGGCGTCCTTTTTTCAGAATTACAGCTGCAACAGTCATATAAAACCGGTAGCATTTATCTAAACTTCATCCACGTTTTAATTCCTTCTTATGAATGCAATGAATATAATAAAACGGGAGATGACAATGTCGTATTTTTAGAAAATATTTAATTTAAGAAAATTATTGATGTAAAGCAACAATTTTCTTTCTTCTTCTTTTGGTCAATGTATTAGCATGCGAAATATTTGTACGTATACACCTACCCTCTCTATAACCTATTGATAAAACATGTCACAGTTTTAGATAATTTTATTTACTGTAAATTTCTTAAGGTAAAAGTTCTTCGTTAAATGCACATATTTTATTTAATTCTTGAACGTGAAATCAATTTTAAATGATGCTCATTTAAGTTGTCTTCAATAAAATGTATTAAAAGTGAAATCTAAAACAATCCAACTTAACTCAAAAACAATCTGCACATTGATTTCCGAAGATTACTTTGGAAAACAAATCTCGCAGTAAAGAAACCCTAAACCAAATCACGCATACACATGTCCATATTGGTGCAACACGCTGCAAGGGCACTCTCTTCTAAATCTCTTGTTTTTCTTGTCTGGACTTATTTCTTTGGAGTTTCAGACGTCTCGGAGACCCCTTCCAGGCAAACATTCATACAGCCAGAGCTCCGGACTGAGAGTGTCGAATAAACCGTAATAGAAGTTCACTTAACAACTTCTATTTCATTGAAAACGTGAGCAGACTCCCAAGGAACACTGGCGGGGCGGGCCACAAACACGCAAATTTAACGCGGGGCCCACGCGCCAGCGGTCGAATTTTAAATTAATAACTTCCAAGATTGGTTTTTATAAGATTCTTCTATTTGACGGAATTACATTTCAACTAACGAATCTACTAAAGTATTTCAACCGTAATAAGTTTTGCAACCAGTACCTAATGAATTACTTTATAGAAGCTTATGAAAAGTCCGATATTATGAATAAGGGTTTACAGTTACTTGCCAATAAAGACAAATTTTTAATATTCTTTATAATATGAACAAAATCAAAATACATAAAAGACGGAAAAATGACAAAATAGTTACGTGACAAGAATTGCTTTTAGTTAGAAGTAGTTAGCAATTTAGGCAACTCAATTGATAAAATTGACTCAAACCTAAAATATATGTTGACCAACAAAAAGAAAATTTAGAAACAATTTATTTTTTAAAATTCCCTGCCTAAGGAACCACTACTTCAACAGCCAGATTTTCCATCCAAGTTTCTTTAAGTTGGCCATTCCCTAGAAAGGGACATCCGATAGGGAAATATTTATTATTTTTGCCCATAACTTTTTTTATTAGTTCGTATATTTAAAAAAAACTATAAGTGTACCTACGTAGAACTATAACAGAATATTACTATGAATTTTCACTCAATAATTTCAGCGGTTTGCAAAATAACTTGATTTAAAACTAAGAAATAGGAAGATTAACATAATTTTTAAATTTAAATCTAGCTATTTTGGAAACCACTGAAATTATTGAGTGAAAATTCATAGTAATAGTCTTATTATGGTTCTACTTAGGTAGTCTTATAGTTTTTTTACATATACAGTTTAAGAAAAAAAAGTTATGGCCAAAAATAATAAATATTTCTATATCGGATGTCTCTTTCTAGGGAATGGCCACCTTAACGGAAAACATCTTGACTATATTTGTACTCGTATGCGGAAATAAGTGGTCATAGAATTTTAATTATATTTTAGGCAGATGTCATGAGACAATTTGAGGCATAGCATATAACGTCAAAAAGGAAGTTTCTGGACTTTTATTAGATTGCTCTACTTATTCTCCCATATTTACAACTTCCCACTCCTCACCGCTTCAACGGAATCATCTCAATCATATGTCATTACAATACATAGGTGTACCAAATGTCAAGTGAATATCTCAATTTTAGTTTATCAACCATTTTAATAATGGAGTGGAGTATGTGTGGGAGTTGAAAAATATTATTAAAAAAATTTGAGGCCTTGGCTTCCAGTATATACACCAAATTGCAAGTTACTGTACTCCTTACCAGCTGGCTTTAATGTATTCTCTTATTTAACCCCATTTAACCACCAACCCTTCAACGGAATCATCTGAAAATAAAATCTAGTTCCAGGTGTAGTTATAATATACCAGGTGATTTTTTTAGTTGGTACAGCACCTTTTCCTCGCTTATTATTAAAAATAGAGTTTTCAAATTTTGCAGAGTTACGTAGTGACATTTCTTGCATCTTATGCACTTTATTTAATTTTTCTGCTGATTCCCGTCTAATTGGAAGTGACGTCAACTTTCGATTTTCTTTTGGATTTCAAAACTATTGTAAAATATGTAAAAAAAAGTATTAGGTTGGAGATGAAAGTTTTTGAGATAATGCGATTTTAAGGTTTTAGGTGTTGAGAAGCACTAAAAATCGAGTTACCATTTTGTGGCAGATTGAAATTGCCGTCAAACGCGTAGTAGGCGCACGTCAAGTCGATAGAAGTTTGCGTTGTCGTCTCTGACAAACAATAAAAAACAAACAAAACAATAAACATTTTTATTGCAAACAGTGACAAAAATTTAAGCATGAAGCTGCAATAACAAGGAAATTATCACAAATAATTTTCAAATAAGCCACGATTTTGCTCTAAACACTCTTCAACTCTTCTCTTGACACTTTCTCTTGTGTTTTCAATAAACTGGGGGTTCATCTCTTGGCAGATTTTACAAACACGTGTTTCCAAAGCCGCTCTTGTTTTGCGTTCGAATTCATAAATATTATCTTTAATGTGACCCAATAAAAAATCCAATGGATTCAGATCCGGAGACCTCGCCGGCTATCTAATCAGCCCAGTGGTTCCGATCCACCTGTCCTCAAATATAACTGTTAGAAGACCGTTACCACCCTTACATTGTAAGGTGGGGCTCCGTCTTGCATAAAGTAAATTTCTCTAAGTGCTGCCAAATGTAAATTATCTAGATAATTTTCTTCCAAGAAAGGCAATATGTTTTGAGAATAGCTGCATTGAGATTTTGATCATTAACAACAGGTCCAATGAGTTGGCTGTTAATAACTCAGAAAAAAATCTAGTTTTGAAATTCAAAAGAAAAACTAGTGTTTAATTTGAAAATCTAAAGTTGACATCCCTTGTGATTAAACAGGAAGCAGCAGAAATATGAAAAAAAGTGCATTAGATGCAAAAAATGTCAATACATATGCCTGTACAATTTCAAAACTCTATATTTAATAATAAGCGAGGAAAAGGTGCTGTACCCACTAAGAAAATCACCCAGTATATGCGTCCCAAATTTCAAGTGAATACCTATCTCAATTTTATTTTATCAAATATGAGGCTTTGGCTTCTAGTATATACACCAAATTCCAAATTTTCGTACTCCTTGCCAGCTTGCTTTATTTATTTTTCCTCTATTTACCCATATTTACCCCCGAACCCTTCACTGGATAAGTTTAAAAACCCAGTTCCAGATCCCGTTATAATATATACGCGTACAAAATTTCAAGTCAATATCTTAAACCGTTCCAGAGAACACGTGCGAACAAAAAAACGACAAACAGACAGGCAGACAGAGACATACCGACAGACTGTCTGACAGAATTTTTATTCGCTCAAATTTAATATTTTGGCGTTTCATGACATTCTAAACCCAAAGCGTTAACGAAATTATACTACAACAGATATATCCTTTTTGCAAAGGACGTGACAAGGCCTTTAAAAGTGTAATGAAATTGTTTAGAAAAAGCAAGGAAACTTGACCTTGAACATATTTTTTAGTAACTACAATGAAATTTAAAAATAAATATGTTCAGTTAGTGCACTAAAATACGACTTTTCCTAATAAAAATCAAATTTTGGAAGTGCCAAAATTTTATTTTTACCAAAATGTTTGCGATTTACAAAACGACAAGGGCGTCTCCATAAGGGTACCTTAGGTAACAGGTCATATATCTTTAGGTGCCAATATTATTGACTTTTGATGACGGTTTCTGATGATTAGGAGTCGAGCTTGAGCTCTTTACCCTATCTGGCCTCGTAAGGGGTGGGCCCGCTTTTTTTTAATCACCCCCCCCCCCCCCCCCCCCACAAATGCCAACGGTGTAGGCGGCCTCCCATGGTCCTGGCTGTTGGACCCTGCCAGCTGGACCGTTTCTTCTGGCCCTCTTCTGTCTTAGTTTTCTTTCTTCGCTGGCATGTCGGCTTCCGGGAGCGTCCTGTATTTGTCATGAGAGGAACGGCTGTTGCCGAGCCCTTTCGGAATATCTTTAGCATCTTTGATAAAGCAGAAAAGCCTTATATAACTCGTTATACGTTTTCTATAAGATTTAAAGTCACAAGAGCCTTAAACTTATATTTGCATTTATTACCGTTAATCTCTAATTCTTCCAACACCATCCAATTATATTTTTCAATGATATTGAATCTTTTGTTACCAGTCGATTCTTATAATCACTTCGCTGTTGTATGAAGTTGGGAATATACATGAGGATGTATATGTATCACCCATGGTAAGTGGGACACTCTGAGGAGAGTGTCCCACTTACCATGGGTGATATACTCATCTGATTTTGTTTTATACACAATTAATTAAATGAATTTTGAGTGTTTCTACAATATAAAAATTTAACTTTTAATCAATACAGAGAATTAAACGAATTAAAATCTTATTATTGACTACTTCGATTTACCTTGTTTAAGTTACGTTTTCGAACGATTTTTCTCGAATTCACAACTGATTTTAAGCTTGTAGCTCCTCAAAACTGTAATGCACATGATGTTAACCAAAACGATCGATGTCAACTAAACGGTCGCTGGTGCAAACGCCCCTTAACTGACTAACCGATCCCATGTTCGAATGTGTCCCGGACCAATAAGAGGGTAGTCAATGAAATATAAGAAATATGTTCGTTTTTATAACACGAATTCAATTTGAATGCAAAGCTTTCTCTCTGAGATTTATTAGTTGTACGAAACACTGGCTTTAACTAAAAGTGTCGTATAAAAGTTCTGATTTTACTATTTCCCAACTATAAAATCTTTACAAGTCGGGAATATAAATTAGTGTCGCCGAATTTAAATTCCATAGTTGTACGCGTATAACGAATATTTATGTTTGTATTATATTACCTAATTATTCTTTACGATTTTTAGATGTGTTTTATAACTTCCCGAAAACATATGGGCACATGTAAAAAAACTGAAACAACCACAAAGCTATCTGTCCAACACTATCATAGCAGTTTACTCAAACGAAAAGGTAAGTTATTAGCAACTCGACTGAACCTGCTTTATGTTAGGAAAAATTATTTTGAAAATGTTGCAACACGGAAAGTTTAGGATCAATTTGGCCAGGAAATATTCACCTAAAGTTTTCGAATTGGCAAGTAATAAATAAAATGACGGCTCCAAGATAACCGAATTTACTATCAACGATATATGCAAAATTCTATAAGTATTAATAACATTCTATATCAAAGTTTCATTATTAGCATACGTATTTTTAATAATTTTAACAACTAAAGTAATGTTGAAAAATAAAAATACACGATGGTCGATCTAACATGGACGAATTTACGACCAAAATCATGCAATATTCAATGAATTGAGAAATCTACAATTTTCAAGAAACTTTGAAACAGAAAAACGACAAAAATAAAAATGCTACAGATCATGAAAAAGAACATATATCGATAACTTGATCATCTTTTATCGTAGGATTGTACTAATAATACTGAAATTACAGGGAACTGAATTACCTTTCAACTTGGCAATGCACATTTTTTTGTACTCTTAGTTTTTGAATTAATCACAAATCACGTGTAAGAAAATTTGAAAAAAACACTAAAACTTGAAACTAGTTTCAAATTCAAATTAATGTCATGCGTCAAATCGGACATTAACACTATTAACATAATTCGTAATTTGCATGATATTTGCAAGAAACAGCAACATTCCACTGCCTTACTTGAACGTTTTTTCACCCATAACGCTTCTACCCTGTATAATAACCATACAGTTTTTTAAATGTCACCAAAACTATTTAGATGGCATGTTAAGGCACCATTTTAGCAGAGCAAATATATTACTTTATTTGTTAATATTCTGTGTATATATAGGTAGATACGTTTAACAAAATCAATGTTTTAAAGTGTATCATTATTACATGCCTTTATTGTATGAATTTTATGTATACTACTAAACTTTTAACAACATTTTCAGTTAGCAAACGTGGCTATGTGTAAGAGTAGACAAACCTCGCAACTTGTGCTAACGTATACATTTTGCATTGTATTTTTATATTTAAAACTTTAAAGACGATTATTTTCAATACATTATCATTAGAAATTACCTATTATTTTAAATCAATAGTACCTACACATTTATATTTAAAACGATAAAAGACATGTAAACAATCCCAAGTGTCTTTAAATAAACATTGACCTTGCTTGCATTTACAAACTGCTGATGCCATCACTTATTTTCGGTACTTAAACAAGACAGTACATGGATTCGGCAGTGCCTGAGGTACTGTCTAGTTGCGGGGACCCCTAGAGACCACGTTATACATTTGTATATTGGAGTGTATATACTTCTAGTATTGTCTTTGTACCTTAGTTATATCTTACTGCAAGTTAATTGTTAAATCCCGACATAAAGTAGGTTATCTGAGACTAGCAATAATACATAAACGCGTAAAGTACACTGGTAGTGGCAAATTTTAATAGAATAACTTTGAAGTCAATGAAATCTACTACCCACGAATGCAAAGTGCATTATTAAAATCGATCTAGAATAGGTTAGGATAAAAATGTATCTACTAGTATTAAAAGATATATTTTAGACAAACAAGGATCAGTTCAATCATCTACGATGGGTAGTTCCCGAGATACAGATCGCCAAAATAAGATTCAAATCCAATGACGATTCCGGGTAACGTTTTATTTTTCGGTTAGAAATTGCATCCAGCGAACCTATAACTAGTACGTTTTATTCTACAAGGTGGAGAAAATGAGGAAAAAGTATATAATAACTAATTCAACTCTCGTTTCCTTTGCAAGTTATTTTTACGTTGAAAATCGTAGTAAATGGGTGGGATTGAAGTGCATTAGTTACAAATTAAAATTAACAGGCATTTAATACTATTTTAAGATAAGATGAACCAATAGGGACAGAAATTGATGCAATATGTAATAACGTTTAATTTCACAGGACCATCGATTTCTTTTCTACACTACCCGTCGTAGCACATACAGTGCGCCACTGGAATTAGAACACTCCGAGATGTTAATGGCAGACCAAGCTTTGTTCTACTGTAATAAATATGGAAAAGTACCCACTCTCAGCAGTCTAAGCTCCACAAAAAGAAAATTCTAGATACGTTGGAAATTATATCAAATGTAATGTTTTCTTAAAACTTATTACTTGAAAAGCATAGTTTCTCCATCTACATTGAGGCCTGATGAAGTATTTCTTATGATTTTCTGAAACAATTTATATCACCGTACATGTCAGTAATATTTGTTTATTTGTTTAGAACACACCATATAACAGCTTTCGCTAATTAGAAAATAGGACCTTTATATATAGACAATCATAAGTAATTAAATCTAACACGCATAGGATAATAAATAATACTGAACATATTTCTGAAGAAATTCTAAAATTCTAGGGTGTAAATAATAAATGCTGGCTAATTTATGTTCAAAATGCATATGGAACAAGAAAGCACAAAATTATAACATACATGGAGACATATACACCTAAGTAAACAATATAGATTATTATAGTAATATACAGACTGTCTATTTTACGAGGGCCACACCAAATATCTCGCTTAATATCTATTGTAGAAGAATAAAGTTTTAGAAACAATTATCCCATTTTTTGTGAGCTATATTTCAGTAAAAAGAAATTTGAAATCCATAGCCTACTTTATGAGATATATTACAAAAAATAGGAAAACCACAAACGGTTATAGCTTCCTTATTTGAGGAGATACGAAAAAAGTTAAAGGTATGAAAGTTGACGGCAAAGACAATAAGAATAATAACGTGTAACAAAAAAATCGAAAAATGCAGTTGGCTTTGACATACGCTATTGTGCAAAAATGAAAAATACATATCTCAAAGTAGGCCATGACGCCATTAATTCCGTTATTTTTTTCTCATTCCAACGATATAAAACATGTCACAGAAATTTTAACCGATAGTGTCAATATTTAATATTTTACGAATACCACAATTCATATAATTGAATCGTAACAATCAGCTGTGCCATAATTAGTGAAAAACAATGTATACAGTTATTAATAAATTTGACAGATTGTCACTGTTGTATGTTGTATGTTGCGTTGTCGAGTTCTAAGACAAATTTTATATCAGTAATTATGGTGTACACCAATAATAACAAATTCGATATGATTAGCATTTATTGTCAGTGCAATTTTGACGCTGAGATGGCAGTCACGGTTTACGGAGATAGATTTCCAGATGCTCCGCAGCCAAATCGAACTATGTTTAGGAAGTTAGTTCAAAATCTAAAAACGCACGGTTCATTTTCAAAAAAAGTAGTAATGCGAGCGCATGTTGCGGATAATGTAAGAAAAGTGAATAGAGTAATGAATTATGTTAACCAAAATGAGGAAACCTCTTTGAGACAAATTCAGAGAAACTGTCGCATAAAAAAAGACAGTGCAAGAAAAATACTGAAAAAAAAACGGATTTCGATGCTACAAAATGAGGAAAGTTCAACATTTAAATGAGGAAGATAAGCCAAGGAGAGTAAGATTTTGTAGATGGTTATT
This sequence comes from Stenurella melanura, assembly GCA_963583905.1. Classification (NCBI taxonomy): domain Eukaryota; kingdom Metazoa; phylum Arthropoda; class Insecta; order Coleoptera; family Cerambycidae; genus Stenurella; species Stenurella melanura. Next base: position 26,979,903 of record OY757315.1, read on the forward strand.
AAATAAGAAAAGGAATGACGCGCTGATATGTAGCAAAATTCTTTGGTCGGACGAATCAAATTTTTCTAATAATGGATTTTTCAATAGAAATATGCATTATAAGTGGACACGAGAAAATACACATTGGTGCAGAGAGACTGCTTTCCAAGAAAGATTTTCTACGAATGTTTGGTTGGGTCTTTTAGGACTAAAGTAATTGGACCTTATTTTTATGATGGCAAATTAACCGCTCGTAGATACCTTAATTTCCTGCAAAACGAATTTCAAGATTTTCTTTATGAATTAACAGTGGCAGAAAGATTAAATTATTCATATCTTCAACAAGAAGGGGCTCCACCTCACACTGCTGTAATATGTACAAATTATTTAAATCAAGTTATGCCAGATAGCTGGATAGGCACCTATGGACCCATTCTATGGCCAGCTCGATCACCAGATATTACTCCCTTGGATTTTTTCGTCTGGGGCTACATTAAAGAAAAGGTATTTCAAACTGCCCCTGAAAATATTGAGGACATCAAAACCAGAATTCGAAACGCATGTGAGGCAATTACTCCTGAAATGCTCCAAAATGTAATGCGTGACGTGTCTCGTAGAGCACGTTTATGTGTCAGAATGCATGGTGCACAATTTGAGCATTTGTAGTTAGAAAAATAAATACACACAATTTCTTTTCAATATAGTAGTAGGTAGTACTGTTATACACAGTTTTTCGTTTTTTTCTTTGGATGTTCGTTTTGTACTTGTATTTTTATTTATGAGATATTTATTGGTTTGTATTAAATTGTAATAAATAATTACGGAATTATAATTATTATAAAGTGAATTTTTACTATTATGGCACAGCTGATTGTTACGATTCAATTATATGAATTGTGGTATTCGTAAAATATTAAATATTGACACTATCGGTTAAAATTTCTGTGACATGTTTTATATCGTTGGAATGAGAAAAAAATAACGGAATTAATGGCGTCATGGCCTACTTTGAGATATGTATTTTTCATTTTTGCACAATAGCGTATGTCAATGCCAACTGCATTTTTCGACTTCTTTTGTTACACGTTATTATTCTTATTGTCTTTGCCGTCAACTTTCATTCCTTTAACTTTTTTCGTATCTCCTCAAATAATGAAGCTATAACTGTTTGTGGTTTTCCTATTTTTCAGGTTTTTGTAATATATCTCATAAAGTAGGCTATGGATTTCAAATTTCTTTTTACTGAAATATAGCTCAAAAAAAATGGGATAACTGTTTCTAAAACTTTATTCTTCTACAATCAATAGATATTAAGCGAGATATTTGGTGTGGACCTCGTAAAATAGACAGTCTGTATAGATAGCATAGACTTAAACTATCTCTATTGGATTGCAAAAAATTCTGGTTACCTTGCGCTAATGAGATCATTTAGAAATTATAAAAAATCCATTAATAACAACATATCCAATATAAGGACAGAAATTAATAGTGGAAACAGGTCTTTATGGAAGATTGTTAATAATAGACACTGGGGCGACAAAAAGAGAAAATGAAAACTGGTATAAAAATAAACAAGTTAACCTTATACTCTTCGCCGATTTACGGCATTCCTTATATAATTGTTGCACATTCTATAGGATACTCTTTGCAGTTAAACAAACGAGCAGTGTCTAACTGCGAGATGAATGGAAGCGGCCAAAACTTGGTTCATAATCTTATCGCATTTGTGTCAGATTTATTGACGTTAAGTCAATAAACATTAGGGACTATTACCTAATTAATCGGTTCCGCAATGTAACAATATTACATAACATAAATATACTAAATTTAAACAATTATTTAAAATAATTAAGTAATTAATAACTCTTTAATTTATTGATCGATTTTGTTCAAAAATAGGGTTCTTCCTTTAGCTAACACTAACTCACTATAACGCGAATCTTCGTTCTTAAGCAGGGTGTCTACTAAATCTTAATCTTAAAATTCCCTGACTTTTCCAGGTTTTCCAGACATTATTTTATCTAAATTCCAGGTTTTTAACTTCGTACATTCGAACAAATATGAAAATATGTATTCACCTCAAAAAAATATAAACAAATTCTATGAAACGATTAGAAAAAATGTTTGCATTTTATTACTAAAACATTTATTTTCTAGAACCCAATTACGAGCTGAATTATTTCTACAAAAATTATCATTGTTTTTTAGTCTTTAAAGAAGTCTGCCTTTTTAAATCAGAATTAACAACAACAAAATATATAGAAATAGTGAAATAGTACAAATAAAAAATCTATCTATAGTACAGGCAATGAAGGCAAAATATTGTAAAAACCACGCAAAAATTAATAAAAGGATCATCTCTGGGGTTTTTGTAGGTACTAACCTGAATGGAATGATGCATTCTTTGCACTTCCAAGTTCCGGGAAAATTCAAAAAATTTGGAAACACTTTTTGATTTTCAGTTTTTTTGCTCTAGCGGCTAAAATAATGAAAATAGAGAAACAGGTTTTAAACAAAAAAGGTCTTTACACATTTTCATCTTACTTAAGCCGTTTAGGGGATAAATCCAGTTTTCCACTTACAGTTTTGAGCCGCTCAGAAATGCGCGTAAAGTGAGAATTCTCCGGGAGTTTCGTACGACCAGACAGATCGATCGATAATTCTTACTATTCAGAGCCGCTAAAAAAATGATGTGGATCTGCTTTAATGTGGAACTAATCACAAAATTCATACAAATTTTTATCATAGAGAAAAGTTTTAGAAGATGGCTTAGCAAACTTTATACAGTTAATTTATTCATATCTTTGAATTTTATGCATCCTCCCTATTTCTCCCGTAACAATGGGTGCTTCTTCACTGCATGAATTCGATTCCACACACTTTAGTTTATATTTCGTGAAAATCTCATTGAAGAATGTTAAGAAACAAATACGTTGTATATGTTTTACTGTATAATTGTGCATTTTCTGAACATGTATGAATAATGTAGTCAAATTCAAAAAGTACTGCACGCATTTAAAAAACTCTAAAGTTATTCGAATGAATATATCTTATTGTACTTATAATCCAGAAATTAAGACTGTGCTATTATTAATTAATTAAGATATAGCGAATTAAACTCCAAAATTGATCAATGAGAAATATACCATCTACTTAGATCGCAAGGCATATTTTTCTAACAAAAGTCATTGCAATAAAATGTAATTGAATTAATATATCATTATATAAGAATATATTAGCAAAATAAATTATCATTCTAACGACTATGAATAAATCTGTGGTTCAGCTGTACAAAGTTTACTAAGCCATCTTCTAACGCTTTTTCTCTATGACAATTTTTTTTAAGAATTTTGTGATTAGTTCCACATTAAAGCTGAGACTTTTCGCTACATTTTATGTTATTTTAATTTTTTTGGGGCTCTGAATAGTAAGAATTATCAATCGATGAGCCTGGTCGTACGAAACTCCCGGAGAATTCTCATTTTTCGCACATTTCGAAGCGGTTCAAAACCATAAGTGGAAAATTCTATTTATCTTCTAAACCGCTAAGTAAGATAAAAATTGGTAAAGACTAGGTATTTTTAGAAAAAGAGACGAGCTACAACTTTTGTTGAAAACTTTTTCTGTATTTATTTTGGCCACTAAAACAAAAAAAAAAACGAAAATCAAAAAGTTTTTCCAAATTTTTTTGAATTTTCCCGGAACTTGGAAGTGCATCATTTCATTCTCCAAGTTATTACCTACTTAAATCCCGAAAATGATCCTTTTATTAATTTTCGTTATGCTAAATGGCTAATTTGTCTGTACTACTATTTATATATTATATTTCAACGCAAACTATAATATTAGTTATGCAGCGGCGGCGCTGATTGCGGCCAGACTATCTGAACTACCAAAAACAATCAACTCTGGAACTACTAGCAATAAATAATAACTGGAGAAGTGCGCTCGCGCATTCATATACCTATATAAAATTTGTAGCAAGAAGTGTTCATAATCTTAATCTTCGAAACATTTCTAACAGATGATTCAATAGTTTGTATTAATAATTATCTGAATGTACAAATTCCAGGTTATACTGCTTATTTTAACAAATTCCCTGATATTTCCAGGTTTTCCCTGACTAAAATAAATTCCCTGACAATTCCAGGTTTTCCAGGTTTTCCAGATTAGTAGACACCCTGTTAAGGTATCGTGCTTATAGGATACGTGACGGACGGACGGACAGAAAAGTTGTTCAGAATTCGATCACCAACACAGTGATATGAAATTTGATGTGATATTACCGGTTTTAGAAATGTACCCATTGAATGCTATATACTCTTCGTCTTGTATTTGCGAATAGTATAATGACATAACCTTAAAACCCCATAATATTTTAAGCGATTTCAACATCTCTTCACATATATCGCTGTAGCTTTTTCTAGACAAAAATGGCCCCCCTCTTTTTGTACTAGGTCGATTGCAAATTAAATTTCAAATCCGATGATGTGTGGTACGATATTTTTCTGGAGCTTTTTAAGTGAGATATCGACCGCCAAAGTGAGAGGTCCGAGGATTTTTCTTCTTGAGCGACACGGCCTAGCTTCGAGAGACATTTCTGCCAAACAAAAGCTAGCAAAAACCTGGAAAAATTCAGGGGTACGTAGAAAGACGTAAAAACTCGTTTGGCGCTAATTGGAGGTCGGTGCGCGCCTTGGTTTTCGAGATATGGCCGCTCGAAGTCATCGGAAGGTGAACATTGAATTTCTTTACCGGTTCACGAGGCTATATCTCGAAAACGAAACGAGATACAGAGCTGCGGTTTACGCTATTCGATTTATCTCGCCCTCCTATATACCACTGAATTTTTTCAGATTCTTGCCGGCACTTTAATTTTTTTTGCAAAATTTGTAAGGTAAAGCACATAAAAAATTCAAAGGTATGTGGGAAGGCGAGAAAAATCGAATAGAGTAAACCGCAGCTCTCTATCTCGTTTCGTTTTCGAGATATAGCCTCGGAAAGCGGTAAAAAAATTTGATTTTCACCTTCCGGTGACTTCGAGCGCCCATATCTCAAAAACCAAGGCACGCATTGATCTCAAATTTGCGCCAAACGATTTCCTATATCTTTCTACGAACCACTGAAACTTTCGTTTGGCAGAAATGGCCCTCGAAGCTGGGCCGTATCGCTCGAGAAGCGAAATCCTCGTGTAGCTATGTAATGAAATAATTAATGACGAAAAAAAAATGAAATATTCGCTAACTATTTTTCCACGTGCATTAAGGTAGTTATATCGCTAGAGGTGCGACATCTGTTAGCGAATCGATAAACTTGAGATGCGAGAGACAGAGAGAGAGATAGTAGGAACAGATTTGGCAACGCCGCATATAGTTTCTGACTCCAGCTGATCGACTTGTCACTAATGTCAACCGGGTAAAAGCAGACAATACCTGCAAGATTTCATTGTCATTGTAGTACTTTTACCATTGTTTTTTATGTGTATTATGTAAATTTTACTATCGGAAGATCGGTTCCATTCCACTAGGTGAATGTAGAAGTAATTACTGATTACAATGTCATATAATAAATAAATAATGAAGTATTCTATAATGAAGGTGCGATTCTACCAAACTTTTGGTGGTGCAAAAATGAGTAAAAAATTAAACAATATGTTGTACGTTGTACGGTCATTGCCGACCTTCTTCTTGCCATCGAGACCGGTCTCCGATCGCCGTATTTATTCAGTTCTTACGTTTGAAAAATTGACTTGCGGCCCTGCTAATAAAACTATTTTTATTTATTTATTTATTTATTTATTTATTTAGATACAACCACCCAACAGAAAACCAATTAAAGGGTGGGAATGGTACACTAGTAAGCACAAACAGTATAAGTATTATATATACCAAATTCACAGTACGTGTCGTACTGTGAAGAAACAAAATACAAATGTAATACTAAGAAAAAACTGACTTAAAATAATATATACACATCACATAACTCTAAAAAAAACATGAAACGGAATAAGGGATATGGGGTTATACGCATAGTAATCTTTTAATTGATGCAGGACTACAATTAAATATATCAAGCTCATTTTGCACTGAATTATAATTTTTACACATAAAATGTATAGGTGAAAGTTTTAGTAAATTTGTTCGGGGAGTAGTAAGATAGAATGTTTCACGATTTCTGCTTCCTATACGAGGTACACGGAAACACAGTTGCTCCAAAATAGACGGGCAATCAGATATATTGTGAATAATTTTATGCAGAAATATTACAGAGTGTGCTATTCTCCTATTTTCTAGACTCGACATATCAAATCTTTCTAACATGAGGTTTTGCGAATAACCAGTTGTGGGATAATTGCCATCTTCAATAAAACACAAATACTTAACAAAACGACGCTGAATGTTTTCAATACTTTTTATATACGTAGCATAGCCCGGGGACCATACCAGTGAGCAATATTCTAATCTTGATCGCACAAAGGAGTAGTACAATAATTTCATAATGTCCGTATTATTAAAACCCTTACAATTCCTTATTACAAATCCTAGGCTTTTTAAAGCTGATGATACAGTTAAATTTATGTGTTCATTGAAACTTAGACTTCTGTCAAAGGTCACCCCCAGATCTTTAATTGTATCAGGTCTTTGTAACTCCTGGTTATTTAAATGATAATTAAAACTAATATAATTGCGTGCTCTACAAAATGTAAATGCGCTACATTTGGATACATTGAGAGGTAGTTGATTTAGTAGACACCAATCATTTATCTTATTCAAGTTATTTTGAAGCTTGTCACAATCTTCATCAGTTTCAATTACACAATAGATTTTTAGATCGTCCGCATATAACAGGCTTTCAACGTCAATATTTGTGACAATGTCATTAATAAAGATATTAAAGAAAAGTGGTCCCAGTACAGATCCCTGAGGGACACCTGAGCTAGCCAAGACGTCGAATGACCTGAAACCATGGTATTCTACATACTGCCGCCTATTTCCTAAATACAAGGTAATTAAATCTAATAGTGACGCTGATAGTCCGAAATTGCTAAGCTTTTGTATCAGAATACCATGATCCAGGCGATCAAACGCCTTGGAAAAATCCGTATAGATAATATCAACCTGTTTGTTATTATCCAATTTTTCAGAAAGGTATTGCGTGACACAGGTGAGGTTAGTCTCAGTGGATCTGCCGGATACAAATCCATGTTGGTTTGTTACAATTTGACCTTGCACGTGCCTTGTTAGTGGCATACTCAAGGTAAACTCAAAAACTTTCGCAAAATTGCAAATGATTGTTATTGGCCTATAATTCTCCGCGTTATTTTTGTTGCCTTTTTTGTAAACGGGACATAAACGAGAATATTTCCACACATCAGGAAATATCTGACATTTTAGGGATAAATTAAAAATTATTGTAAGTGGACGAGCAAAGATGTGTGCACAGTCTTTTACAATAAAGGCAGGTATATTATCAGGGCCCTTGGTAAATTTAGGTTTAATTTTCTTGAGAGATTTCAGCACGTCCAATTCCGAAAAGGTTGTTACGCATAAATTACTACTATTTACCTCACCGCAGGGGGAATTTTTATTACTATTTGTATTAGGATTTAAATAAGCTGCTTGAAAGACGGTCGCAAATGCATTAACAATATCTTGAGGATTTGTATGTTGAACATTATTATATAGAATATTGTCTGGAATTGAGGAACATCTTTTTTTACTATTTACATATGACCAAAATCTTTTCGGATCATTTTTTATGTTACCCTGTATATTAAGTAAATAATTGTCATATGCTTGTTTCACATCCTGTTTAATTTTCTCTCTTATATTCCTAAATTCGTTATAATAATCATAGTTTTTTGTTTGCTTATATTTTTTTCTAATAGTATTTTTCTTCCTTATGTCTCTTACAATATTATTTGTATACCATGGTGGATATTTGGTCTGTTTAGGAAGAGTTTTGGGTACAAATATATCAAAAATCTCTGTTAATTTAGAATAAAAAGCGGTACATGCTAAGTTAACATCATTTAGTTCAGTTAAAAATGACCAGTCTGTATGAAATAAACAATTGTACAAAAGGGGATAATTGGCTTTTTTAAAATTATATGATTCAGTTAAATTAAACGGGAAATTTTCAGGTTGAAAATTATTTATTTTCAGAGATATATCTAATGGCGGATGATGTAAATCTTCCATAAGCAGGCATTCTAATGATCTACTGACATCGCAATTTGCACTTGATAATACCAAATCAAGAACACTATCATTAATATTTAACACAGTATTAAATTGTTTCAAGTCAAAAAATTCTAAGAAACGTTGCAAAGTAATGACACGATTGCTTGGAACAACATTTACCTTGTTAAACTCTGGGATATTAAAATCTCCTATAAAATAAATAATCTCGTCATTTAAGTAGTCCATGGATTCAATACACTCAAACAGGACTTCATAAGTAATATACGGTGTATTTGGAGGTACATAAATTATGAAAATGAAAATATTTTGAAAATTAATAGTCATCTTAATACCAACGATATCTATTTGGGGTAGAGTTTCACGTATAAAGTCTACATTAAGTTCGTCATATATATACTTACTTTTTAAAGCCACAAGTACACCGCCACCTTTACTTTTATTAATTTCCGCAAAGTTTCGGTCACATCGGATAATATTATAATTGGGGGACAAGATTTCAGTATTCAGAACATGCGAATTCAACCAGGTCTCTGTGAAAGCATATATATCATAATGACATGTTATAGAGGCTATAAATAAGTCTTCCAATTTAGTGTTTAACCCACGGACATTTTGATAATAGATATTTATATTATGAGTTGGTGAAAGGGCAGTTGCGGGTAGAGTTGGCGGTGTACACTGATTATAGTCGTTGGGGTTATTGTGCGATGTACTTGTTTTTACTTCTAGCTATGCCGAGAATGACATATTTGCCTTAAATTCTGCTATTTTTTGCTTATAAACCAAACAGTTACGGTCCCATGCAGCATGTTCGACATTCAGCTCGATTTTGCCAGTATTTGAGTATACCACACAATTGGTACATTTTAACAACTCAGTATTGCAATCTTTTACATAGTGTTCCCCCGCACATCTTGGGCAGCATATTTCAGATTTACACTGGTCTGATATATGGTTAAATCCGCTACATTTAAAACACCTTCGTATATTGATAGAATCGTAAACATTACATAAATCAAATCCGACAAATAACTTACCTACTCCGACCGACATGACATTGTTATAGAAATTTGTGTCGACTTGCAAAATGGCTTGATAAATTTTTACATTTTTTTTGGTTGGCCATAACTTTAAAACTTTACATTCAAAATTTTCACTGACTAACTGTTTGTTTTGAAACTTTATATACTCGATTAAATCGTTTTCTTCGTGCTTCTCAGACATGCCCACTATTCGTACCCGCGGATTTAGATTTTTCACATCTTTGATATCATAATTCCGATCAAGTTTATTTTTTGCAATATTCCTAAGTTTAGAGACTTCTTCAACAGTAGAACATCCTACCAGAATTCCACCATCTTTGATATTTTTCACCCTTGAGATGCTAATGTTGTTATCAATGGGGTTCACATTATTGAGAATATCAGATCTGGTTGTTGTATTTTTCTGTGTTTGATCTTTCGGCTTAATTATTATCGCGGCTTCGGTTTTTAATGCAGAGGAATAGGTCTTTTTTATTTCTACTTTTTTTTCAGTATTAATATCAGAAATAACTTTAGCAGCAGAGTGGGTTATCTCGTTTTTTAGAGAACTAAACTTTTCGGATATTTCCTGCTGCAGTGCCCTAAACTTTTCCTCCAGCACGGTTTCGAGACACTTGAGATCACAAGTGGTTTCCCGCGTTCGAATCCCGCCCAGGGATACTTTTTTTTTCGTTTTCAATTTTTGGCAGATATTTTAATATCTGCAACATCTGAATATTAATCTGCACTATTTCAATAAAAAATCAGAAGCATCTTGAAAATAGTTGTTAATTGTAAATTAAACACTGCTTTTTGATAAATCAATCAATATATTATAAATATGTTTCGACTTATTAGGCCTCTATCAAGAGTATATCGTGAATACAGCATTCACTATGTAATACTCTTGATAAAGGCCTAATAAGCTGAAACATATGTAGAGTATTTATAATATATTGATTGATTCATCTAAAAGCAGTGTTTGATTTATAATTAACAACAATTGTTTACTCATTTATGCACCACTCAGATTTTGGTAGAATTGCACCTTCATATAGATACTATCTAAAGAGTCAGGTATCTAGATTATTTTTGACAAATTTAAAAAAATATTTTTATCTCTTTTAATAAATGAATGGAAAAATATATTATTATAAATACAATAAATAAAGTCGGAATGAAAATTTGTAAATCTTCTACATTCTTCTATGATACTGCATGTAAAATAAACGCAAAGTATTTTCAAATATCCGCGCCAAGTATTAGAAATAGTGCGACGTTGCCACGTCTACTACTCACTAGACTAGACTAGACTCACTACCCATTCAATAATTTTAATAATTTTCGGGTAGCTGCCATTACGTTACTAGACGGTAAATCATCTCGATATTTATTCACGTGCTTCCTCAGGAATCAATTTAAGTTTGCCTCGTTTTTGAGATCATTCTTAAACAAGGATCAGTCGTAAGAGGAAAAATAGTGTCAAGACATCAATTTATTTCGCATGGCGTCCATAAGCGCAATGTTAAATGTCGATAAAAACTGCGAACTTTGAGTGAATGAATCTCGAAAACGGTACTGTAAACAGAGTTCATATTTTACCAAAATGTTTATTGATATGTGAATTAGGTTTGCTGAAAGTTTCGTGACTTTCTTAAATAAGGTAAATTGCGATATAACTACCTTAAGGATAAACTTGATAATCATTTTGGAACTAACATGTCGAACAATTGTACAATATCCAGAGAAGCAGTTAATTCAACTATTTCTTTTGAAGCCGTGACAAGAGACGAAATCATCAATATAATAGATAATATGAATAATTAAAATTCAACAGGTGCTGGCGAAATACCTATTCGTCTATTAAAATTCAGTAAATATGTTATATCGGATTCTTTTGCACACCTTATTAATGTATCAATAAATCTTGGGCGGTTTCCGGATATTTTAAAAGATCCGCACTTGGTTGAAAACCATAGGCTCTAAGCTATTTATCTAAAATTTCTGAGAAATCAACTACCAATGACTTAGAACCTAACAATTTATTTGCTAATAGTCAATTTGGTTACAGAGACAATAAATCCACAGAACTAGTAATGGAATTTGTTGAAAAAAATCTACCATCTTGATAAAGGTAAAAAAATAGCTAGTCTAACTGCCACTTTTGATTCAGATAATCCGAAGTTTCTGGAGTTTCAGTTATAAGCACTAGGAATAAATGGAAGGATTCTAAAGTGGTTATCTCCTTATCTAGAAAATAGAAAAAATTTAGTTTCAATGAACTCAGAAACGTCTAATACCATTAATATGGAAATTGGGTAGAGTTTTGATCTCCCACAATTTTTATCTCAGACATTTTTTCAAATTTCAAACAGTTGAGGAGGTATTGACCATATACGTACTAGTGACTCACCCCGTATATCTTAATAACTGATAATTAATTTAAAATGAATTGAATTGACATCATTAATAATGAAAAATCATATAGAAAATACATTTTCTAAGCATAGGCTAATGCTTACAGGCCTTATAGTAATTAAGAACGAAGCAGCCATGAGGGATGGCAAATAAGAAGATGAACCCTCATTTATTTAATAACTAAAAGGCTCATAATTTTTTTTTTTAATTAATTCATGTACTCGATGACTGAAAACAAAAAAAAAACAATTTTCAACCGAGGGTGTCTCGGGGTTGCGGGTAAATTAAGCCTGACACCCTACTTTAATCTCACTATATACCTCAAAACCTGCATTTTGACGTACATTTTATTCATGTATTTTATGACTTAAGACAACATAAAAAATCGTGGCCGGAAGTGACGCCAAAATTCCAAGACGGGGGCAAAATTAGCTTATATGAAAGCTGACTCCCTCTAGGTCTGTGGTAGTGCTTGCTCACTCACACAAAGTTTTCCATGTATCTTATTCATAAGGCATTAGTACAGACGGCTCTCCACCTAATAGGGGTTACCCAATGAAGTCTCAGCACAGTGTGCTTGAGGTTGAAAAATTATTATGAAAATGAGTCCAAAATCGGTTTGCGTAGGCTGATTCTACATTAAAAGTAGATTCAAAATTTATGAAATTTAAAATCGTAGCTGATCCTTTTCGCGTTTTATCCACATTTTTGGATGTTAACCCTTTGCAATACAGTAACTCGTATACATCAACTTTTTCTTCGAGCACTTAGCAGTTTTAGAAAGAAAACTATCGTAAATAAGTCTATCATATCTTGTAAATACAATTCTTTAATTAAAAAAACTTACTGGACAATATTCCACTACTAAAAATTAAATTTTATTTGTTGTAAAACACAATAACCAAGAAACAAAAACGTTTAATTAAAATTTAATTATCTTTTTACTTGTAAGTGTTTTAATGTTTATACATTTTTTCATTACTGACAAAATAATTTATTTGGATTACACTCTTGCTAGGTAGCTACTCGTATTTTGTTTCCAAACATAAAGTGTAAATCTCAAAAGTATATAGTATACTTTTTTCCAGAACCAAAAAATTTAAAAAAATGTCATTTGTTAAAAGTCTGTCAAATTATAACGATTTCAAATGAGCCATGGAAATAAATCCTCTCACGAGGATAATCGAAAAAAGGTATGTGCTCCATGTGGAAAAAAATTATATTTGGGGAAAAAAACCAGGAAAATTTTTCATAACTGAAAACACTGAAAAATTGATTAAAACATTTATATTTGAGGACTTTGATCTAAAAAATGAAAAGTATCCTTTAAGTATGTGTACAACTTGTTCTCTCACACTACTTGATACTGACAAGGGTAAATTTCAAAGACCATTTCAGAAAATGCCTAATTATGCCTAATTATATATAATTATATTATATATAAATAGGCATAATTATATATAATTAGGGGCAATTAGGCATTTTCTGAAATGGTCTTTGAAATTTACCCTATTAAGCATCAAGTAGTGTGAGAGAACAAGTTGTACATATACTTAAAGGATACTTTTCATTTTTTAGATCAAAATCCTCAAATATAAATTTTTTAATCAATTTTTCAGTGTTTTCAGTTATGAAAAATGTTTCTGTTTTTTTTTCCCAAATATAATTTTTTTTCCACATGGAGCACATAACTTTTTTCGATCGTCCTCGTGAGAGGATTTATTTCCATGGCTCACTTGAAATCGTTATAATTTGACAGACTTTTAACAAATTATTTTTTAGTTCTGGAAAAAAGTATACCTACTATATACTTTTGAGACTTACACTTTATGTTTGGAAACAAAATACGAGTAGCTGCCTAGCGGTAAAAAGCGTAATCCAAATAAATTATTTTGTCAGTAATGAAAAAATGCATAAACATTAAAATACTTACAAGTAAAAAGATAATTAAATTTTAATTAAACGTTTTTGTTTCTTTGTTATTTCCAAGTGTTTTACAACAAATAAAATTTAATTTTCAGTAACGGAATATTGTCCAGTAAGTTTTTTTAATCAAAGAACTGTATTTACAAGATATAATAAACTTATTTACGATAGTTTTATTTCTAAAAGTGCTAAGTGCTCAAAGAAAAAGTTGATGTATACGAGTTACTGTATTGCAAAGGGTTAAAATCCAAAAATGTGGATAAAACGCGAAAGGGATCAGCTACGATTTTAAATTTCATAAATTTTGAATCTACTTTTAATGTAGAATCAGCCTACGCAAACCGATTTTGGAATCATTTTCATCATAATTTTTCCATCTTCAAGCACACTGTGTCAGAAGCAGACTATTTTTTTTGTGTACCTGTGTTATTGTTAGTTCTTCTTAATTGCTGACTTACTCCACACATACATATTATGTATCTAGAGATGGTCAATACAATTATTATTATTATTATTAAAATAGTAAGCATAAGAGTTCACTATTACCTCGCTGGTCTACTACAGGTCATTGTAGATAAGGCTGTGTCTGCTTTTACTTGCTCTAGGAGAAATAAGACCAAAAACTGTTTGGATATATCACGGTTTGCACACAATATAGTCAAGTTTTTATAACTTTATAACAGTATGCAAACATGTCGAATTTACAGCACCGCTCAGAATAATAAATGCTCTTGTACAATTCAGCTAAAACCTCAACGAAACTTTACGCGCAAAATAAACGCCGTAAAGCAAAATTATACCGAAATCTCATTACCCTTTTTTATTGCCCCCTTACACCAACAAAACGTCGTAGTCGTAACGTTATTAGAATTTACGCTATTTCGAACTACCTTCCCGGTCATTAGCTGTGGGGTTAAATTGTATCAAATATTCGCGTTCGATGCTAAGTACTCCCTCTCAGATGGTATCTGAAAACTATAACCGGAACGGCGTGCAGGGATAAAGGTAAATAAATCCCGGCGAGCAATTGCTTGAGATCCGAGACCATTCGGGACTACAAATTACGGAGGCAGGATACTAGCAGACAGGTGGATTGTCCTTTCTTGAGAGAACCACCGACAAGAAGTGACATACAGGGCGTCAGCCCCTTCGAGATTTTACCCGCTTTTTTAGAGCAGCTCGGGAGTGAGATTTGATTTTCATTAGGTTTCTTATAGTAGAAGAGCCAGTGACATTTTTCAGTGATGATTTAGTTAAGGCCTATTTTTTGAGAGGGTTTTGAGGGGGGTATAACTAAGTGTCATCCGTGAGGATTAGCCCTGATTCCAGTCGTAAGGGGGTGGCAGAACGCCCCCCATGTGTAAAAAGAACTGCATCTTTTTATTATTTAGTTAAGGATGAAAGTTTTTCCAGTACTCCTCTGATAGTCCACAAACATCGATCTAATATTGGCAGAACGATTGGCCAGTCTTAAGAGGGTGGCAGAACACCCCCAACATGTCGTGGGAGCAATGAACTTTTTATTATTTAGTTAAGCTTCATTTTTTAGTATGTTGTTGTAGCAACTATTCCAAGTATATATGCAAATTGGCAGAACAAAATAGCAGTCGTAACTACCTGGCAGAACGATTTAAATGTGCTGTATGCGCGCGGTGACTTCGTGAGTTCGGTCGCAAATTAATTTGTATTATGAGTGCTTTAGATATAAACGATAATTTTGCTCATTTATGTAGAACCATTCTAGTAATTACAGACCTTCATTTACCTTTGGAGTTGGTATTTTAATACTCATTCGATGGAAATGCGACTTGAAAGTTACAATAATTTGTTTTTCATTCGAGAATGACTTTGCAACTATAAGGGACACGAAAAGTTGTACTGTTGTTTTTTATTGGAAATTCAATTCTCTACAAAAAAGAAGGTCTCTTTTCGTATATTGCTTAGTTTCTGCGATAGGTATAGTGGAAATAAAAAAAAATTAAATATTTTTTACATTCAAACGCAAATATCTTTTGAACTGTGCTAGATACGAGAATATGACTTGAAGACTTTTTGTAGAAAAGCTTTCTAAATCATTTTCCGTATCTCACTTCATTTCGGAGATAAAGTGAAAATAAAGAATGTTCTTTTCGGATTTCGGAAAAATATAATCAGTATCGACTGAAAACCACAAATTATGATGTATATTATTGTAATTGTATTGTCACAATAATTGAAAAATGCGATTGCCAAGAAAAGAATTACAATTTTTTTTTTAATTGTGAATATTAAAGCTCCATGTTCTAGATAGATAAATAACATTGTGAATATATGTAGAATCATTTATATTATTTTGAATTATATCAAAAATGTTCCGAGACAGGAAATACATAAAATAAATAAAATATATTTCAAGAAACATCGAAATTAATTATTGCAATTCTAAAAAAAATTTGAATAAATCGTGATACGTGAATTAAAAGAATATTTCTAATACATTTTTTTATAGAGAATTAGTTAATAAAAAAAATTATTTGATTAATATCATGAAGTAATATTTATATACTTCATGATGTTTATCAAATAATTTTTTTCAAAATTAGTTCTCTATAAAAAAAATGTATATGAATGTTTATGAATATTTCTATTCTTTTAATTCATGTATCATGATTTATTCAAATTTTTTCTAGCATTGCAATAATTAATAGCGATGTTTCTTGAAATATATTTTATTTATTTTATGTCCTGTCCTGTCTCGGAACATTTTTGCTATAATTCAAAATAATATAAATGATTCTACATATATTCACAATGTTATTTATCTATATGGAACAGGGAACTTTAATAATCACATTTTTTTTTAAATTTTTTAGTAATTCCTTTCTTGGAAACCGCATTTTTCAATTATTATGACAATACAGTTACAATAATTTGTGGTTCTCAGTCGATACTGATATTTTTCCGAAATCCGAAAAGACAATTCTTTATTTTCACTTTATCTCCGAAATGAAGTGAGATACGAAAAATTATTAAGAAATCTTTTAATTAGAAAATCAAATTTTCTACAAAAAGTCTTCTAGTCATATTTTCGTATCTAGCATGGTTCAAAAGATATTTGCGTTTGAATGTAAAAAATATTTGATTTTTTTTTTATTTTCACTATATCGCAGAAACTAAGCAATATACGAAAAAATGTCAAGAGACCTTTTTTATAGAGAATTGAATTTCCAACAACAACTTTTTCGTGTCCCTCATAGTTGCAAAGTTATTCTTGAATGAAAAACAAATTTTTGTATCTTTTAAGTCGCATTTCCATCGAATGAGTATTAAAATACCAGCTCCAAAGGTAAATGAAGGTCTGTGATTACAAAAAGGGTCTAAATATTTAAAGCATTCATAATATAAATTAATCTGCGACCGAAGGCACGAAGTCACGGCGCGCATACGGCACATTTAAATCGTTCTGCCAGGTAGTTACGACCGCCATTTTGTTCTGCCAGTTTGCATATATACTTGGAATAGTTGCTACAGCAACATACTAAAAAATGAATCTTAACTAAATAATAAAAAGTTCATTAGTCCCACGACATGTTGGGGGTGTTCTGCCACCCTCTTAAGACTGGCCAATCGTTCTGCCAATATTAGATCGATGTTTGTGGGCTATCAAAGCAGTACTGGAAAAAATTTCAGCCTTAACTAAATAATAAAAAGATGCAGTTTTTTTTACATATTGTGGGTGTTCTGCCACCCCCTTACGACTGAAATCAGGATTAATTCTCACGGATGACACTTAATTATACCTCCCTCAACATCCTCTCAAAAAATAGGCCTTAACTAAATCATCACTGAAAAATGTCACTGGCTCTTAGTCCATTACTCACTGGAAGTTGTATTAGTAAACAGAACAACATAATATTTGCTAAGAATTACAAAATGGTTGCGATACAAAACTTCATTTTATTTATTAATGCTTTAATTTATTATTACAAAGTAAAGTAATAATAATATATGTCAGCAAGTGTTTTTAATTTAAACTGTTTAAGCAGGGCAAACGTAAAACTGTTCTATTATTTTTAAATTTCCTAGTGGCAACACTGCAAAATCCATGTCAGTGATATAGTTGACTACATATATTTAATGCACAAAAAAACCTCAAAGCTTTGCCGCCTTTAATTGAAACTGTTTAAGCAGGGCAAACGTAAAACTGTTCTATTATTTTTAAATTTCCTAGTGGCAACACTGCAAAATCCATGTCAGTGATATAGTTGACTACATATATTTAATGCACAAAAAAACCTCAAAGCTTTGCCGCCTTTAATTTAAACTGTTTAAGCAGGGCAAACGTAAAACTGTTCTATTATTTTTAAATTTCCTAGTGGCAACACTGCAAAATCCATGTCAGTGATATAGTTGACTACATATATTTAATGCACAAAAAAACCTCAAAGCTTTGCCGCCTTTAATTGAAACTGTTTAAGCAGGGCAAACGTAAAACTGTTCTATTATTTTTAAATTTCCTAGTGGCAACACTGCAAAATCCATGTCAGTGATATAGTTGACTACATATATTTAATGCACAAAAAAACCTCAAAGCTTTGCCGCCTTTAATTTAAACTGTTTAAGCAGGGCAAACGTAAAACTGTTCTATTATTTTTACATTTCCTAGTGGCAACACTGCAAAATCCATGTCAGTGATATAGTTGACTACATATATTTAATGCACAAAAAACCTCAAAGCTTTGCCGCCTACGTATAGAGGGGAGAGAGGGACATGCCTTGTTTTTCTAGAGAAAGATAAATCGTAAATATGATGTATTAATTAATACATAGAACGTCGTTATTCTCGTGTAAAGTATGTTCTGGTATGATTAAAATAAGAAATTAATGGAAACGCACCTGTTTCAATTATAATTTAAAATTATTTTGATACAATTACCCCACACCCTCCAACCGAAAATATGTTATTACTTAATGGTTTACAGCAGGTATGTAAACTCTACCCGAGTAGAACTTAATATTATCAGTGTATCATGGGATTTCGAATTCGTCAATGCCCCACAAATATATAAGATATGTTTCCTCTCCCGGAAAAAAAAGAAAAAATGTTTATGTACGAAAGAAAATAATGTTAAATTACCACTGTTATTGTGCGCAAAGATTTTAAGTTCAACTCTGCGGAATGTACTTATGCTAAGGAGACATATTTATGGCCGGTTTTTTTTGCCTTTTTTATGTGCAATAATTATATGTAGTCAAGTGAGCACTATTATATTCTTGTTTCTTCCGTTTTCTGTTTATAATTGTACTATCACTTCTTCGCAGAAATGAAAGAGCAAATAGAGTTGGTCAGATGGGGATACTTGAGCATATCAACATTGTTCAGTTAAAACAACAAATGTTTCAGAATCGACAATTTCAGGTTAAAATATTGCGTATATTTCTAGCAATATATAACCACATCCTAGTTTGAGTTCATTTTAGTGTTTGGTATCTGACAGTGATTATTTATTAGTAATACTGTAAAGAAGTAAATAATACTAAAATTATTCTGTGCTTAACATTGACTTAAAACATTTCACATTTGTCCAAATTAATCAATAGCAGGGAAATTAGTGTTCATTTGTAAATTGGAACAAAATAACAATGTATTATAAGTTGGGGTTAAGTGTATATTTACATTATTTTATGTAACGGTTCAGGGGGATACTTGATCAGTACATAGAGTGGGATACTTGAGCATGTGGTCAAATATTCCACGCTCTAAGTTTTAGGTAGATACTTTTCTCTAACACCATTTCAGAAATTACAAATTCCACAACTAAAAATTGTGTTGGAACAAGTATCATTCCAACATACTGTTATGGTATAATACCGCACGGCTTTCGACGAATCAGAAACTGTTAGTGGTTCGGTTGCTATAGTTACGTCAAACAAAAGGTAGCTTCGCATTTGACGTTTTGAACAGTTTTAAAGTTTTTTTTGTATAATTTCTAAAATCGTGTTAGAGAAAGTATAGTCTACAACACGTTTGGAATGGCATATTCCACACTCGCGAACCGTAGTCCTCGACTTCGGCTCGGCCTACAAACTTTTCGCTCGTGTGGAATATGGGCCATTCCATAACTTGTTATAGAATATACTATTCCATATATCTCTTCAATTCTTAATTAATGAATGAATGCCCTCATTTGTTACTGATCGAGAGGAACCAAAAGTGGTAAAGAATAATCCCATAATTAGTTGAACATACCTCATTAGAAGTTGATTCGAGTGTGAAGCTAATAGTTGAAAATGAAATAAATCTAAGAAAAGAGAAAAAGCAAGGAAAGAGAAAACGAGAATAAAAGTCTTCTTGCCAAACTTAATAAAAAGGAAACTGTGAAAGGGAAAGTTCTTGTGTCATCTTCTGAAAGTGAAGAAGAGTGTGTATTTGATGAAACAGACGATTCATTGGAAGATGAAGAAGAGTTGTTATCCCTAAACCGTAGTATAAATCTAGCCATATGTATGTACAATATGTATCTTCAAACCTAGTGTGAAATTATAATTACACAGAGACAGCGGCATACAAAATTTCTAGTGCGTCTCAGGCTGCAACAGACTTGTGGATTCGTGATTTCCCAGAACTGAAATTTGATGGAACAGATCTTTATTGTAGTAGTTGCAACAAAACAATTTCTTGGACATCTGAATCAAATGTTAAGACATATTTCCTCACAAAAGCATATTAGTGTTAGTGGCTCTACTGATAGTGACAGTCAACGTAGCTATAATTTAGATTTAGTGGAAGTGATGGTGGGATGTAACATACCGTGGTCAAAATTAGATAATCCACTTTTTAGACAATTTTTGAAAAAGTGTATTAGTGGCCAGTATAACAATGTTCAGATGCCGTCGGAAACGATACTCAAAAGAAAATATTTATCAACGGAGCGTGATAATGTTAGACAAAAAATTTCTTCTGAGCTTACTGGGAAATACATCTGGGTTAGTGTGGACGAAACAACCAATGTGTGTGGCGAGAAGGTAGCGAATATTTTAGTGGGTGCAGTGGAGGAAAATTTTTTCAGTGCGTGGACACTTGATGGCCTCTTAAGTTGTAGAAATGACAAATTATCGCATTATAGTGAAGGCAGTGAATTCAAGTCTACAATAGTTATAGGGTGACCAACATATAGAAAATATGGATAAGGTTTTATTATTTCTTACTGACGAAGTGAATTACAAGAAAGCTGAAGGACGAATTATGAAGGAAACATATTGCAATGTGCTGCATGTAATATGTGTAGCACATGGACTCCATAGAATTGCTGAAACTATGCTACGTTAATATTGACAACTTAGTATCTTGTAAAGAAAGTTTTCCAGAAAGCACCACATCGTGTACGGTTATTTAAAGAAATACTTCCAAATACACCTCCAGCGCCCATTATAACACGGTGTGGAACTTGGCTAGAGGCGGCATCATACTATTTTTGCCATATTGAAAACGTTAAACTAATAGTACTGCAGTTGAATTCAGATGACGCAAGGTAAGATAAATTGTATCATACTTGCATGAAAATCTTTCCGCGCCGGCAAAGCCAACCCTAACTCTTACGTCACCGAAATAAAATTGCCAATATTTGGTTATTACATATGCTGAGAGTTGGGGAAAAGAGATTATGGCTGATTTTTTATACTTCAAAACACATATTTAATGACAAATTAAATTAATTCTGCCACTCGACAGGTCTAAATAGATGACTTGTATAATTAAAAAAAAAAAAAAATGTAAATCTATATACAAACGTACAGCCTTCACGCTAGAAAATATTACATTCTATTGTTGTCAAGTGATGCCGCCGTAGACGTAGTATAGGGCAAATTGTCCTCTTAATCGCCACTGGTACTCCACCCTGTTACATTGTCTTCTCCTTATCCTCGATCGCCGATTGCGCTTTTTATCTTCTGTAGTAAATTATCCACTCTCTCAGGGGATTTAAAAGATGATTATTTGAAAACATTTCGCAGTTCGTACATTTTGGGGCGGTTTAGTTCAAACGACCCCGTCGTTTGCGTAAACTGTGTTTACGTTTGTAATAGGGGTGAATTATGCCTTTTTTATAGTATTTCTTTTTGCTTCTACTGCCTTTGAGCATTATATAAATGAAGTCGGACAAGGGATTTCGTAAATCTGTCAGTAAGAAAGAGAATACATCAGTTTCGTGCAATTCCATCGACTTCCCGTAGAAGATAAGTCATAATATGCTAAGGATGTACATAAGGGATACGATTGTTTGGCAGAGAGAAATGTAAAAGGAATAATTACACGGCCACAAAAAATTGTACCACAGTCGTAAATAAATGTATTTGGTGCTAAAAGAATGAACAATTATTTACAATTTTTTTAAATAAAAAATTTAAAAAATAAAAATTAATTAAAAATGAAAAGCAAATAATATCTATTTATTTATTTATTTTCTTATTTAAATACATATACTAGACTACATGATCGTTGACCTAATAATAATTTAAGTCGATCAGATTCAAATTACTTGGAAGAGTTATTATCGAGTAACATTATGTTATAATTTCAGTTTGGCAGGACGAGTACTTTGATCGAAAATAATTATTTAATTTAAGGGGAAGTTTTAAAATATTCGCCCATCGCCCATCGGAGGCTTACAAGTCGATGGCACTAAAATGAAGAAATGGGTATTTTAGGATTATTATTAATTATTACTACTTCTATGATTTTTATTGTTGCGTTTATTATTTACAGTCCACAATAACTTCATGGCGAATAGTAAATTGTAAGTACCTAGTACTAAGTTATCACAATGAACAATTTTTGTTACGAAGTAATTGATTATTTTATAAGTTATTTATTAAGGTTGTGAGTTTATATAAGCAGTTTATACGATTACTAAAGAGTTGCATAGTTCCATAGAGGGTATGTAAAATTTCTAAATGATATTAACTTAGGTTTAATAAAACGGCAATGGAAACATTCTTATCACAGACTTATAAAATTTTTAGTAACTACTACCATACTTTATACAGGGTGTAATTAGTTTCATGTCATTAAGAAAAACTGGTAATAGGGGCAGACTAGACAAACCAAAAACCTATATGACTTTTTCTCTAGGGGCACTTTGAAAAACACTAACATAGGTTTAAAATTTGAATGTTAAGGTAGGAAACATTTGAGAACCGCTGTTTTTCAGGGTCAATGGATGTTATATTTCCGAATATTAGAAATAATAAAAAAACTGTAATACCCGACTTGTATTCCCGCCGGAAGAAGTGCGGCACTTTGATGGGATTACTTGTACCGAACTTTTTATACCAATAATTATGAAAATGTAAATAATTCCTTCTCTTTCGGCACAACGCAATCATAGCATGCCCGCAAGGGTTAAAATAGGATTTGTTTACATGTGTTTTTTAATTTGGAACAAAGTAATTGTAGCTTTTATTGTCGTTTATAGGAATTTATAAAATTTAAAAGTGGTATATTAACCTTTGTAACATTGTGTTAAAAGCTTAAAAAATCAGTAATTATTTTATGAAACTGGAAAACGAACAGTTAGACGTCCGAGATGCGATAACAGAAAATAGTTGTGTGTTTTAAAGTAAAAGAAAATCTGATTTTTTTAACAAATTGTGCGCATAATTTTTCCCAATCAGATATGGGACAGTGAAAATGGCGTCTTTGGTCTCTATGAAAATCAATGTAAATAATAACAACAGATCAAAACAAGACAGCGAATACTGATAATAATAATAATAATCATACCTTTTCGATGACCCCGTCACGGCTCGCCATACTTATTTGCACGAATGTCAGAGTATCATGTGCGACAAGACGCGAGGCAATAAAGCTCGCAATAAAGCCTACCCCAATATGCCAGCAGTTCTCAAACTATGTTATTATGTATTTTGGAAATTTCTGTTTATTTTTTTTTCTCCAAAACTATGGGCATCCGATCTGGAGGTTCGTTCCAACACGCAGCATGGTCGTCCGCCGAACTCGCTCAACGGCCGGCCAAACCGCGTGCCGGAACCAACCCTTAGATGTTTTACGTACCACCGGACCAGCTGCATATGCTGAGTTGGACATGGGAGATGCTTGTTGTCAGCAGCGAGAGCCACATGACGCATGGGGGTAGGAATATAGGATGGGAAGTGTAGGCGTTTGCAAGAAGTTTCTTTTTAGTTTCGATGCTTCTTTTAATTTTCCGTCTATCATAATTTCCTTATTTACTCTTCTTCTAAGTTCTGTTTCTTATGTTTCTAAATCTAGCAGTGTGCCCTCCTTCTGCCCGCTTGCGTTCACTTTGTTTATCTGCCAAGACATATATACATTCGCTCGTCGCAGGAAGCTTTTATTTATTAACCGTTCCACAGGTAAATATCCATTTACGGTGGAAGTGCAAGGAAGAGCCCTGGCTCACGGTAGAAAGAGCATTTTACAGCGGTTTATGAGAAAGAGGCACGAGAGAATATTTTGCACACCCTGCATATTAGTTTATTTTTGTAGTAATTACATTCAACTGCCGTTTTCCAATACCGGGTATTTTTCTATTTCATTACCTATATTTAATACCTTTCCAATTTTATTTTAAAGTTTGTTAATAAATTTAGTTAATAGAGATCAAGTTGATAAAGTTATTAAAATAATAAAATAAAATGAAACCAAATAAATTAATTTATAGCTTAGCTTTATGTGGCGACTCGTCCTGTGATTGCTGGTTTAATTTTTCCTTTTTTTAGGCTGATTTGGTACACTTAAAAAACTTTCCAATGCACACAAAATTTATCATTTATTTATTTACACTTTTACATCTAGTATATCTACCTACATAGCTTTGCTTTACCAAACACGTGTGGCTGACAACTGACTAAATTTATTGTACAAGAGCCATAAACAACTTGTAAGGGTTTTTGAGTACAGGGATTGGCATTTCTGTCGACGGTGAGCTAAGGCACAGCCGTTCTTACATTTGTTTACTTTGTCTTTGGTACTATTTAAAAATAATGTATCAGTAATGTTCAATTTATTATTTCCATATGAACTTTGTTTTTCTATTATGATACATCACGTTACGCAGAATTTCTTGGCCCACCAGTTTGGTAAATTTTATTGAAGTTACTGGGGTTTTAACCGCTTTTTTAGCGCTGTTCTTGGGAGCATCCCAAGATATGTGTATACACAACGTTAGTCAACCAACTCTCGACTCTACTACTGCTATATAACTAAAACCTTACTTTTATCCAAAAGTAATGATTGAGATAAGTGTAATGATGGAATATGATGCGCATAACACAAAACTCAATACTTAACTAATATCTAAAATAAATAGGCGTACTAATGCAACCTAAAAACTGCACTTTAATATAGCACTTGATCACTGTATTTACTACACGTAAATAAATATCTAAATCTGGACATCAGTCTATAAATGAATACATACTTTAACAGCATTTGAAACTGCTGCATATCTGCCTTTCTGTTTGCGAGTGTTCAGAAGATGCAAGATGAGATTTCTGTCAATTTAATGAGTATTACTAATATTTCATCGCGTTGTGTCATACGATTCGTCTTGCTTTGGGCACTTCATCATCATGTTTGTAGCAGGACCACCGGAGTTAAATATGTTTATTTAAATCTTGATTAATCAGCTTTAGGTACACACTTTTTAGTTGTCTTTCACTTGACATCATATTAATAAAATTTTTATTATTCGGTGATGGTAACATTCAGAGTACCTTTACAAAACAGAAATTGCTCATTGGGATATGTCTACTATTTATTGCTGACAACATTCATAGCTTTCCAATATTGTCTTGTATTATTTTTATAAAATTGATACCCTTCCTGTCACCGTCGCCGCCTATGTCATATCGGGAATGTTCGAAAATTTAAGCTGCTGGCTTTGGCTGCCATCTTCACATAGGTGCCAACCTATATGTATAAATGGTGTATATGTTCATATAACAGAAGTTTGTAGAAATACATAATACATATTGCTACATTAAGGGATGCATTTTAAGATGAACCCTCCCCCTACTTTTGAGGAAAGTAAATTATCAATTTCAAATTTTAATAATGCATTCCAAGAGATTATAAATATTGAGCACTAGCAATGGCAAATATAAATCAATTTATTCCCAAAACGACTTTGCCAACGCTCTGGGAAATCGGGAGTTTCGTCTGCCTCGTGTACTCGGCGGAAATTGATATTGTAAATATTTCCTGTTCGGAATATTTGTGTGTTGTTACTAAAAATACATTCAAACTGGATTGAAAAATTTTATTTTGGGTATTTAGTGCATAACTTTCATACAAATGAAGGAGCAAAAAATTGTCAAGTTAACATAAGATGCAACTTGAAACCCAGCTATCAAACTAAAAGTGGTTGTTATAAAATAAGAGCTGTTAGTGCAATCTGTAAACAATTTGGTATAGAAATTAACAGTTTATATTGGTTTGACTGATATTTTTTGTATCTAAACTTGAGTTGAGTGAAGAGGCTCGTGTCGAAAGAGAAAAATGTTACTAGAAAACCGTTTTAAACATGGTGCAATTCAAGAGGAACTTCAAAGAAAAGCTACAGATTACATAATATCTGATAAAGTTTATAAATTAATAATGAAACTTTAAGATGTCATCGATGATCTGGGGCCTAGATGTATTGTTTTAAAGTATATGTTGTGCTTGTTTAAAAACTACTACGTTGGATTGTTTAATATTTGAAAACCGAGTCTGAACGCTGACTTTAATCCATTTTCACAGTTTTGTAATGTTAAACAAGAGAATTGAGTAGTTTTTAAACACCATATATATTGTAAAACAATATACATTCACTCGCCAGATCACTCAAATTGTAATTACTTAAGTAAAAATGCCATCTAAGTTATATTACAAATGTTAAACTTGGTGATAATAAATAATTGTATATTTACTTAGTAGATACATTTTGCTTTATTCTCATTTACAAGCATGTACTAGTTCAGCGTAGTCGACATTCAACCTACGTAACGATATTACTAATTAATAAATGAAACAATAAAAGGAAAGGTGAATATTTAATAACACACATAAGTTAGACAATACCTAGTAACATTAATACAAGAAAAAAAAAGGTTTTTACAGAAATAACAATGGTTGCACAGCTCGATGCATAAATATACCATAGACGAAAGGTCAACCGCTAGATAAAGTGTGTTTACCTTACTAGAACTTTAAGTCCTTTGCTTAATTTGTTTCTTTCCATGAGTACTTCTCTATAAATTGTAAATCAGGCTAGCAAACGTGTGCCTGTACCTGCAGCACAATCACAACGACAACGTGTACTAAAAAATCATCTGGATCCGCAATATATCCAAGGAATGTGACTTTTGTTAACGACGCTGAAAGTCCATAACTTGAAAAATGTATCTGTGTGTTATTAGTAAGTATTCATAAAACAACATATAATTATGCAAATGCATGGCAAAAATAATTTATAATTTATAACTAATCCTTACCTTTGCGATCATAAGCTGTTATCCTGTAAATTTCTTGGAGAGAACTTGTTTAACCCAACCACTAACAAACTGGTTGTAAACTTCGACTTTTGAATGCCCTTTAGTCCTTCTTTTAACTATACACCCCTTTCAAAAATCATATAATTACAATATATGTGTATGTAATATTCGAAAATGCACCGGCGTCTGTACTGAAATCTTCTTTATTTAACGTATAGAGATTTAAATTGATAGCACCAACTTTTTTATTTATTGATCAATTTTGTTAAAAAAATAACAGGGTTCTTCCTCTAGCTAACATACTGTACAAATTTCAATACAATTGGACATTTCATTCTTAAGTTATCGTGCTTACAAGGAATGTGACGGACAGACAGGCAAACAAACCAACGAACAGACAGACGGACCGACATTTTGAGAGTTGTTCAGAATTCGATCACCAGCACAGTGACATGAAATTTTTTTCTCTACGAGCGATATTACCGTTTTCAGAAATGTGCCGATCATATGCAATATAGTCTTCATTTTGTATTTGCGAAGAGTATAATAATAATTATTAACTTTCCTACCATTGTAGCTATTATTTCAATAAACGCAATTTCATTTCCAGTATTTTCGTATCATACTTCTCTTTCTTGAATATTGCTCTTTTAACGGACTTTCACTGAAAGTTTTCTCAAACCCCAGCACTGTGAACAATTTCTTTAACGTTTTCCAATATAAAGCCGCGGGGTAATACATCAAAGTACTAATTAGGTAGATGATTTGTGTTATGTTTTTTGTATAACAAAGAACAACAAAGAAATCAGAAAAGAACTTGGCATGTATTTTTAAAGGAAGGGGGAAATAACTCTTAAGAAAATGTTTTAATAAAAGCTGTACAGAAGCACAAAGAAATATCCGTTAAAGATAATGAATAAATTACTGATAAAAAGTGGAAGAAAGAGCACAAAAGGTAAAGAATTAAAAAGAGGATGTACAGTAGGCCGGGGCGATTTGGCAACCGATACCGCGCCGTCAAAATTATGATTCCTCTTGTCATTACGAACAAAAATTCCTTCTCCGACATAGTCTAAAATGAATTTCGAGGCTCCGGAATTTCATTTTTATGGAAAATGTTGGGTTTATACAGGGTGTAGTCATTAAAAAAAACTGGTAATGGGGACCGACTAGACAAACAAAAAACCTTTACGACTTTTCCCTCTAGGGGCACTTTGAAAAAAAATCTGACTTAGGTCAACCTCTTTAATATTTTTTTTTAAGTTAATGTAGAAAATAATTGAGAACCACTGCTTTTCTTGGTCAATAAACTTGTAGTTCCCAATTATACAACTTTTAAATTGTCATAAAAAAGTGCAAAGGCCTTGGATCATCGACCGCCTTTGATGGACCGCCTCAATCGAACTAAGCCAAATATAAAGAGGTTAATAATTCGTTATCTTTTCCTGCACAACTGCAAGCCAATAATGGCCGTACAAGAAGTTTAAACAGAGCATTTCTTTACATGTGTGTCTTTTAATTTGGAACAAAATATTGGATTAATGTTTATAATTTAGAATATTTAAATGTGATTTATTAACGTTTGTAACATAAATGAGTGTCCTGAGTTAAAAGTTTACCACCTAAGCAAATTATTCGAAATCTGCATCTGCATCAATACACAGTTCGGTAAGTCGAATTAAGGACATACGTACTCCGTTCAACACTAAACAATAAACTATCAACTAACGTTGTCAATAAATAAAAATAAAAGAAAAACTTGGTCCAAAATCCAAAACGGAATACAAAAAGAACGAACAAGTAAGTTGTGTCTGTACGTAATCAAGAATTTAACGACTTGAACGGTAAAGTCAATAAAATAAATCTTCACTATAAATACACACCGACCCGAAATTCAAAAATAACAAAAACAACGAACGGCGGGTTGGACGTATGTACATAACGAAACACCCACAGAAACTAAAATATTGCACAAGGGAGAGTCAAAGTATAGTTTTCTTCAGATCAGATCTACTAAACAATCAGAAAACGTCGATGTCTTTCATCTTATTTACCGCACCGCTAAAGACCGCCGACATTTTATAGCTATCTACACAAATATTGAGTATCATAGGCAAAGACACGCGCGACGATCTAAACCTACCTCAATATTCCAGCAGTTCTCAAAAGATTTTATTCAAAATTTGCGAAATTTTTGTTTATTTTTTTTTCCAAAACCATGAGCTTTAGACCCCATGTTATATAAGGTTTTTTTGTTTGTCTTGTCGTTCCCTACCACCAGTTTTTTTAAATGACATGAAACTAATTACACCCTGTATAGAATTTTCAAGGCACTGGGAGTTGGTACTCGGGGTTTTTTTCGTACGAGGAATTCATTTTTGATATTTATTTTTACCTTAGGCGTCCGATTGGGGGCGCTATCGAACATTTTTTTCATTTTTCTACAGTTTTCAGTGCTAATTGCAACCGAATTCATTTTATTGAGCAATAATTACGAAATTCATAAATGAACTTAAAAAAAGAGGTTTCTTCAAATAACTCAGTAGAAAAAAATAAAATAAATGTTCCACATATTGCCCATTTTGATTGACACACATCTCTATGCGCTTCTGAAATGAGGTTCCCACTGTTCCTAAAATCGCCGGTGTGATAGATCTAAAAGCAGTTTATTTCCTTCATATTTTGTACTGTTGTTGGTGTGTTTCTTTAAACAATTTTCTTCGCGTATCTCCATTTTTGTAAGATTTGGGGATCTAGCAGGCCATTTAGTGGGTCCATTTCTTACAATTCATGAGGGTAGGTATTATTTAAGTAGTCTCTAGCTGCATTTAAATAATGTGGTGGAGTACCATCCTGCTGAAACCACATCATATTTCGAATTCTTTCAGGGAGATTTAGCAAAAATTGTGGCAGACAGTTTTCCAAAAAATGAAGATAAATAGCTCCAGTCAATGTACCATCAAAGAAATGTATCCCTATTACATGTTCTCCAATAATTCCTCCCCAAACATTTATAGACCATCTGTGTTGGTTATCAACTTGCATAAAAAAATGAGGATTTTCCGAAGCATAATAATGGAAATTGTGCCTATTGACAAATCCATTTTTATGAAAAGTTGCCTCATCAATGAATAAAACATTATTGAAGAAGTTGACATCATCTTGCATTTTACCCCTGGCCCAATTACAAAATTGTAGGCGCTTTTGAAAATCGTCATCAGATAGTTCCTGGTGCATTTGAATATGATATGCATGCAACTTATTTGTTTTTAAGATTCGACTCACAGACCGTCTACTTATTTCTACTATTGAGCTCACTTCTCTTTAACTAACGTGGGGATTCTCAATAATTGCCAGCACCACAGAAAACTCATTTTCTTCGTTCACAACTCTTTTTATTCTTTACTTTTTTTATATTCGACATTTCCAGTTTCCAGAAATCTATCGAGAAGGTATTAGAAGCTGCTAACATCAGGAATCCTTATTTTAGGATAACGTTGGTGATAAATTCTATTGGCAAGTAAAAAATTTGTCTCTGATTCGCCCAAAACAAAAGTCATGTCTACAAGTTCCACTTTATTAAAATTCATATTGTAAAATTCCAAATATTTTAAATTCAATACAAATTGTAACTAACGATCGATAAGTGTGATAAATGCTCCGTTGTGCACGACAATTTATACCAGGTTTTATTGCTTGTCGAATAACGAAAACGACAAAAAAATGTGCAAAAAGACATTACAGTAAAGGACCTGTTAAATACTATTTACTCATTTCAATGGATTGGAAGAAATGGTCCCACTAAATGGCCTCATTTGAAAATTGCGTGTGTCAATCAAAATGGACAACACGTCGAACACCTATTATAAATTTTTCTAATGAATTATTTGAGGGAACCTCTTTATTTTTTAAGTTTATTCTTGAATTTGACACTTATTTATTTATAAAACGAAAATGGTTGCAATTAGCCATAGGGAAGTACTTACAAAAAATATTTGCTTTTTCTTTTCTACATCACATCGTTGAAAAATATACAGGGTTTCCATTTGAAAAAATTCAATTTTTAAAGAAAATCTAGCTATCGTAGAACTCGAGATATCGAGATCCGACGCACTATTGCCTCACCCTGTATAAATGAAGGTTGACAGACAATATACCTGAAAAAATACAATATATTCTTATTTTTAAGGGGCTTGAAATCTTGAATTTATATTTTTTGTTTCTCATTTTTAGACATTTGCCCATTCTTACTCAAAACACTCAATTTTTTTAAACATACATAACGCATTTCTTTGGGTGGTAAATACCAATTTCTATGGTACTTTTCAAGCCGTCATAATGGGTGCGCCATTTTGGATTTAAGAATTTCCGGATTAAAACCTTGTATTTGTGATTGGCGACTTTGAAAACCTCCGAGTAACAAGTTTCAGCCATAATCTTCTAACTGAATTATTTTTCGATATCTACATCCGCCATACTGGATCCGCTATCTTTCATTCAGAAATTTTCGGATTTGAACTTTATATAATGCGGCAATTAAAATGCGTGACTAAACGGGTAAGTGGAACCAGGTCCGTAGGGGTGGTTTCCAACCCTTTGAGGGATAAATTATATTATATTTTTTTGGTATGTTTTTTATAAACCTACAGTTACCTATATATTTGGTAGTACAAAACACAAAGCAATGGTTTTTTACATTGTTTTGCACTAGCATTCGTTATTCAATCTTCGGGGTGGAAGTAACCGCCTCGTAGGGTGGCTGTGGATTTAATTTGCATACATTTTTTTCTAATGCTCAACATTTTATTTTAAAATGTGTTCTCCAGATGTTTACATTTCATCATAAAGCGTTACCTTATCATAATTATTTCACTCTATTTTAGGGAATGTTTTTTCGTTTTACTAAAAAATTTCCTAGTAAATCGATTTTTGGGCTGCGAATTCGAATTCAGCATCTAAAAATGTACTAGATATATGTACTTATGTCTCTGGTACAGAACTTTTTTTGTGTGTGTGGTTGTTTTATTGTTCTATTTTTTGGCACAAATTTGCTTTCGGCATATTCTGGTTTCTGTTTAAATTCGAATGTATCTCGAATTATTTAAACAATTATAAATTATTCAAACAGACACATCTTGCTATTCTATAATATTTCCACATTTTTTTACAAGCTAGATGTTTAATTTTGTTGATTAATGTTTATTAACGGAACCTATAAATTATTTAAATAATTTACCATTTATTACCATCTTTCCTCAGAATAGAGCTAGATAGTTGCAGTTTTCAAAGTCTTTTCAACGTATTTAAAACATACAAAATTTTTTAATCACATGTGTAAAGCGCCATTCTATTGGTACCCTAACAGAATTTGATTTGATAATAATAACATCAACACGTGTATAACGTTAATACATCGCGATGGCAAATGTCTGGTGAAACACGTGATCTAATATAACGTATTAAAAAAATCTCACGGCTATAACGGCACGCGGTATAGAAACTATCGGATACATATTGGAATCGTGAACGACGATCATTCTTGCTGGCAGTTCCAAATAGGACCGATAACATTAAGCTAAATACTTCAGTGAAACGAGCCTCCGTGCTCAGAATATGCTTTTGAAAATGTATGTGGCCATTTTCCTCGAGAATTCCTGAAAACTGGCGCTGAAACATATGCACAGGAATCTGTGTTAGGGATGATTGCAAACAAAGGGGATCAGCGACGAAAAACAGGCGGAATCCAGGAAACTTTTCCTTTTATAGAATTGGGAAGAATCTGAACTCTCTAGCGGGGATACATCCAACGACCTCTTTACGCCGTACCGGGCCAGTGATCCGGATTATTTCTTTTGTACGTAATTGTTAATTTCGAAACTAAATTGCCTTTTGAGATGCCTAAATAAATTTGAATAGAAAGCGCTTTCAAAAGTGTGTACCGTTTATAAAGGTTGACATAATATCGCCATATGCACAAAATCTAAAATGTAAGTGCGGGATTTAGCTGTAATATCTTTTATTTCTGCATTATATCACATTACAATTTGCATAAATAGTCAACTTTTTCTAATAGTTGGTCAACTTCCTGAAATATTTTTTTTCTGTAAGAGGCAATTAAAAATGAACTTTTTTCTGTACAAAAAAATTAACAGAATTCGTCACTAAACAAACACCTCTACCCCAAATTACCAAACAACTCTGAAACCCGCACACCCCTTATCCACATGTTCATAACACTCCCTATCATCTACAAAGTCATTCCATCCTTTACTCTAAGTGTCTTAGAAATTTTTTTTTATTGGTGAACTTCACCTACACAATGATGTCAAAAACACTCCGATCGGACTATCTCAGCGCCCAGTGGTCGCAACCGAACATTTGTTACACTTTAATCGTTTATACCTCCCTATACACAGGACTCATGTAACATTTAATGCATACAGATAGCTTCTTCGTTGTGGAAAATTCACTATACCAGCTATATCAACATTTTATAACCATATAATTCAATATATTGAGGTAGGGGAATGCCCTGTTGGAATATTTTATAATTTCAGCATTTGACTGTGCCAATCATGCAAAATTGTTAACTGTACTATATGACTATGGGATTAGAGGACAACCACTAACCTGGATTAATTCATTTTTAACCAATCGTCGACAGTATGTGAGTACACAACATGTTAGTGAAAATATGGTATACAGAGCCAATTCCGAATGTTCATTTTTAAGTATGGGAGTTCGACAAGGATCAATATTGGGCCCCGTGTTATTCATATTGTATATTAATGGGCTCGATTGGGTTTTATGCAATATTTTTTTTTCAATGTATGCTAATGATCTTTCTATGATTATTTCAGATCCTATGCACAATGTGTTAGAAAGTAAATGTAATATTGTTGTAGAAAAGGTCTCTACGATTTCAATCAACATCAGTTGTACTTCAATGCAGATAAAAGTCAGTTACCTCTCAGAAAAAATGCGAGTCTATTTCTTTTCAGATCAATGAGTCGATTATAACGAGTACCCATGAGAGTATAAAATTTTTGGGTTTACATATCGATGAGTGCTTGACTTGGAAATCACACTGTGAATATCTCATTTCCAAGCTAGCGTCAATTTCATTTTTATTTAATAATATTAAAACCGTGCTTACCAGGGAGTAATTGGTTAATTTATACTATGCCCAAGTGGAGTCTAGATTATTAAGATATGGTGTCTGTTTCTGGGGGAACTCCACTCTACCACAGAATGTTTTCATTGCTCAAAAACGGATAATGCGTTGTATAGCTTGTGTTTCTAGTACCCATTCTTGCAAAGAGATCTTTAGAGAGTATAACATATTAACTTTGCCACGCTTGTACATTTTCGAAATGTGTGTTTATGCGTATCGAAACAAGAATATGTTTACTGCGAATAAAAATATTCATAATGCAAATACGCGTAGCAAGGAAGAGTTTCGAATACCATATGCAAGACTTAATTTAACCTACAATTCTCCAAATTACATGGGACCAAAATTGATTAATAACTTACCCTCTGAATGTAAAGTAGCTAGAAACATACTGAATTTTGAAACCAAGTTAAAATTGTTTTTGCTGTCTAAATGTTTTTACACTGTATGCGATTTTTTATCTAGTTTTTAAGACATATATTATAACGACTATTCCTATAAAATTGTAATGTCTTTATGAAAAATAAATAATAATAATAATAAAAATTATTACTATTGTTATTATTATTATTTTTAAACTACAACATATGTTGGTAGTGTAACTTCTGTCAAACATGGGGCCCCTAGAGGCCAGCGTGCCTGTTAGTGGCTAACACACGGCGGATAGTGCGACATGTCGATAGTATGATAGATTTCTCTGACAAGGTGAGTATTTGTAATAAGGTGTGATGCTTTGTATTAATTCTTTTCATTTACAGATTGCTTGATGGACTATTCCAGCAACTTTATTATGCCTGTCCAAGTAGTCTTTTGGGGCAAGGTAAGTGCAGCCGGCAGAAAGGTGTTGAATTGATTCTGTTGTTATGGAGTATAATCTACATTTATCTGATGATATATTTTCCTTGTGGATGTACTTTATGTGGTTTCTGGTAGGCACCATTTGGTCCTGTATCGCTTCTGTGAATCCTTCCGTTTCAGCTTGTAGTTGCCCATCAGCTAAATACTTTGTGGATAGCCTCTTATCTACTTTGGCGCAGTTTAATTTAAAAAATTGTTATTTAACCGACAGTGTACGTAAGTAATATGTGTAAAACTGTTTAAAATGTATGTATTTATTTTCAACTGCTTATTTGAACGGTCTGTTTTGTGTATGTAATTCTGTGTCAATTAATTACTCTTAGTCACACTTGATAATTACTATTTTTGTTTTCTTACTTGGAAGGGTATAAGTGGTGGAATAGCTGTTGAGCTAAACTTCGCTCTTTGGACCTTTCTTAAAATTGTATTTCTTTTTTCGAATAAAGACCATTTATTATTATTATTATAAATCTGACTACTTACATCATGAATTTTAAATATTCACTAGTACAATTATTTCTATGTAATTATTTTGCACCACGTATACATATTTTGCATGTTTTATTTTGTACTTTGTATAGTGCTAAAGCACCACGTATACATATTTTGTATTTTGTATTTTGATTTCGTATTTATTTATATTTTATAGTGTTGACTATGTATATCTTGAATGTTCTTGTGCCAATATTTTCTCTTGACTTGTCCCATGATCATTTGGACAATAAATATTTTTATTATTATTATTATTATTATTACAAAGCCTGTCTATGACAGAATAACACGGGAACCATGCTTGAATATTACAAACGATACCCGTATAGGAATATAGTCAACCAAAAATATGTTATGCGCTTGCGGTAGTCGACTTCAAACGAGAGTAGTCGAGTGTTTACCCGGATCACCATTGTTAGCCTTATACCTGGTCCCAGAGGTCTCGCTTTATTTGTATAATGTGCCGGTAGCACAGCCCTAGGTTAAATAATATTAAATTCATTTCAAAAGTTGCAAAATGATTCTAAAAATTGTCTGTCGGCACTCATGACATTGCAAGGATTAGGAACACTTCCCTCATCGGTCCTTTTTTATGATTTTCCAATTGATATTACCTCGGCAGAGATATAAGTTTTAATATATGGTTTATACAAGTTACAAACGTATTTGCAAACTGCTTAATTTCAGCTTTGCAATTCTTGCAAGGAAGAAGAAAATGTATTTAATGAATGTTTTCGACGGAGATATCATTTAATTAAAGAACTGAGAACTGTATAATGCGGCTCGGTTCATTGCAGCTCGTTTTATTCCTCCAAATTGCACAAAGTTTTAACTAGACTTCAATTCCTTCATATCAGTAATAATAGTTGTGGGAATGGAAACATAAAAGCTCATATAAAAAACTCAACTCAATTTTCTGGGTGTTAAACTTAACGTTTCAGATTTATCTTTCGTTGTTTGCCGTGACGAAAATACAAGTAAAAACCGAGAAAACCCCCGGGGTCGAGAAACGACTTCATATGAAAAATGTATATTGTACCATCTTTGATGGCTGTTATCAAACAAACCTAGCGAAATGTACTTTCACGTTATTAAAAATGTGAACGGGATAGATTTATGAAATTCGTGCAAGAACTTAAAAGCTACTGTGCATTTGTCACAGAAGTCTTACTTTTTTTAAATAAAGTAATATGTATTTGTAAAATGCAAGTTTAATAAACTGCTTCTCTGGAGACATCAGGGTTTGTTTCAGCTTCTTTGTGGTACGCCCTACACGCTCAATTGGATTGAGGTCAGGGGATAGGAGGAAGCGGTGATTGTTAAGTTCCGTTAACAATGAAAAAAAGTTTATTGAACATGATCAATCATCTAGAGAAATGTATTTAAAAATAAAAAATGTTTCCCTAACTGATTGATTGGTAGACGGGAACTAATAGAGTGGCCAGCTAGATCTCCTGATCTACCACTCATAGAGACCTCCTAGTGATTACAATTTTCAACAGTTTTTGAAATAGTCGTCGAACTATCGCAATAAGCGTGTAGATAATTCAAAGCTGAAAATATTTAACAGAATCCTTTAAAACATTGGCAATTTAAAAATATAAATTGTTGAATCATCGTGGAGAACACAATTATAGAATTAGGATCAATTTTGACAGAGCTATAAACCGGTGAGTTTAACTAACATTGAAAGTGAAACGGCCTTTACGAAAATATTTTTTTGCAGATTTTACTGTTGACCGCTGCAAATGCATTTTTTATCGGAAAAACTTTAATACTGTGGCAACGCCGCACAGTGGTTCAGAAAAAAATTTTTTCGTTCAAAATTGTCTAGAGCTCTTATTTTGTAAACGATTGTGATATACAGGGTGTAATCACTTTCATGTCATTAAAAAAACCTGGTAATGGGGACCGACTAGACAAACAATGACTTTTCCCTCTAGGGGCACTTTGAAAAAACTGATCTAGGTCAACATTTTTAATATTATGGTAGACAACAATTGAGAACCACTGCTTTTCTTGGTCAATGGACTTGTAGTTCCCAATTATACAACTTTTAAATTGTCATAAAAAAGTGCTCGCCGGCACACGCGGTGGTCTGCGGTGTCAAAGCAAAGGCCTTGAATCATCGACCGCCTTTGATGAACCGCCTCAACTGAACTGAGGCAATTATAAAGAGGTAAATAATTCGTTCTCTCTTCGTGCACAATTGCAAGCAAATAATGGCCATAGAGGTTTAATCAGAACATTTCTTTACATGTGTGTTTTTTAATTCGGAAGAAAATATTGGATTGTTTATAATTTAGAAAATTTAAATGTGGTTTATTAACATTTGTAACATAAATGAGTGT
This sequence comes from Stenurella melanura, assembly GCA_963583905.1. Classification (NCBI taxonomy): domain Eukaryota; kingdom Metazoa; phylum Arthropoda; class Insecta; order Coleoptera; family Cerambycidae; genus Stenurella; species Stenurella melanura. The sequence goes on from OY757315.1 coordinate 27,017,821, forward strand.
CCTGGGTTAAACTTACTACCTACTTAAATGATTCAAAATCTCTGCATCAATACACAGTTCGGTACGTCGAATTAAGGACATACGCACTTCGTTCAACACTAAACACTAAACTATCAACTAACGTTGTCAATAAAGAAAAATAAAATAAAAACTTGGTACAAAAGCCAAAAAGGAAAACAAAAAGAAGGAACAAGTAAGTTGTGTCTGTACGTAATCAAGAATTTGACAACTTGAACGGTAAGTCAATAAAATAAATCTTAACTATAAATACACAATGACGCGAAATTCAAAAATAACAAAAACGAACGGCGGGTTGGACGTGTGTACATAACGAAACACCCACAGTAACTAAAATATTGCACATTTTTTTCCTCCAAAACTATGAGCTTTAGACCCCATGTTATATAAGGTTTTTTGTTTGTCTTCAATATTTTTTAATATTGCTGAAATTTTGGACTCTAGGTTTTTGGACAATTCTGAACAACTTCCATTAATAAAGTTTTTCGATAAAAAAATGCCTAATATGATTTCTTTATTTTTTCCATTTATTTTGGTACCGCATAAGTAGATCCTAATTTGTTCTACCTTTTGGTAAAATTTGGTTCAAGTCGGACAAAAAAGAAAAAAGTAATAAAGGTGCTCCCCTTTAAAATGGGTCACTCTGTATGTTGGAAAATAAATTATATATCTATCTATCTATCTACTGGCTGACCCTGTACAAATGTTAATATCCTTAATTTTATTGGAGAAGATTTTTCATAATACACATCACGATATTTACCTCACCAAAATCACATATTCGACTCAATACATTTACTTGCAATTGAATTTCCAAGGGAAAATTGAATGGTGTGAAGTAAAAAAATTACTATAATGTTATCGGCGACGACGTGACCTCGGATGTGATTCAAAGGTAAGGGAGATATGCGCTTTTTAACATTCGTACGTGAAATCGTTATAAAGCTGTGGGTTTTAAAGCTATGTAGTACTTTAGCCTCACCTTGTTGCCCTTACTAATGAGTAGTATTATAAGACAGGTGTACAGGAGTGATTTAGAAATATGGAACTAAAGTAATAGATGACATATAATTATGAAATATTGGCATTTAATTTCCATTTTAAAGTGTGATGAGTTTAAAGGGAGGACAAAATTCTAATACTTCCATATTATGAAATAAATAAATGAAGAAGCTCGCAGCAATGTGTTTAAAAAAAATCAAATCTTATTAACAGGTGAGTTATACTGAATTGTAATTAGAAGAAATAAAGAAGAATCTGAAACTTTCCAAATTAATTTGCGGAAACATGAATTTTGCACATTCTGTATCCATCTGGTATCCACACAAGCCAGGAAAGAAGCATAAATATTGTCACAATGATTAAAATGTGGCAGTACCCAAGAATCACATAATAAAGTTTTTATTTCCACTGCCAGATAATGTCTACGACAATATATCACTTTGAAAGAAGAATATGTATTTTTTAACATGTAAATTAGACGGCTTTAAAACGAGATCACAGTCAGCCAGAAGTTTAAGACTTTTAGATCTGTTGCAATAAGGTACTACTGGATCACCAATTTTAAACTCAGTGCCTCAGTCATAGTTAAATTACTAGAATTTTTATTTCCAAATAAAACAGTGGAAGATTTATTAGGATTGATTTGTTTGAGGTGATCAAAGGACATTTATAGAATATTTAAATAACTCTTTAAATTATTATTTATTACATGGTGAAGAAAATTGAGTCTAAAATACAAAACCTACGCATAACTTTAAAACTTATTAAAAGTAGTTGACGTCATCATTATTGTCATATAGTCACAAAAAGCGATTTGTGGCATACCAATTAGAAAAAAATATAAACGAGAATGCCCAATTTTTAATACGCTTTGATGGTTTTAAAACACTTGAAGCTGGCTGCCAATTTTTAATAATACATCGTTACACAGTTCTAGCCCTCCTACTAGAGGTTTGCTATTGTCCGTTATAATGAGTCTAACTTTAACTCTTTAACCAACGATTATAGTTATAAAAGCAACAATTATAATTTCAGTACATCAACTATTAGAAATATTTAATGTGAAATTTACTACCGAGCTCATATTTTTGAAAAACGCTATTTCTGTTACTAATAGTGATTTCTTCTATAAGTTTAGTTAATTCAGTTTTGGAATCAAGTGGCAAACAGTCTATGTTAAGCTTCGTCCGTGAAACTAGTAATTTACTGTATTATTTTAATAAAGACGTTAATTATTATTATTATTTCATGTAACAATTGGATATTACGTAATTTCTATAAATTCAATCGATTATTGTCATTACCGCTGCCGTCTGGTTATTATCATACGTTTGTTTTCAACATATAAAGGTAAAATTTTACTGGCGATTGCTTTACTAAAATTTTACAACCGACGAAATTCCCTGTTTCTATTAAGCTTTCCTAATAAAATGTAATCGCTTGTAGTGGCTATTTTAAAAATTACAAAAGTCGTGTCTCTAACATTTTGTTAAACTCAATGGAGTCATCAAAGGCTTATTACAATAAGACAAAATCAATCCAATTTCCTTTAAAGTATAACAATAGAAACTTACTGGTGTCGTGGCAACTACAGCTCGCAATCAAACGCAACTGAATTCTTACAATACTGACGACTATTATGAGATTCAGATTCAAGGGCCTCTAAGTAAAAATAAGGAGCTAATCCAAATACATTGTACGAAGGTTAACTTTTCTTTATTGCTTAAAATAAATAACCCCTAGCATTTTCAGGTATTACGAGGAGATCAATAAGCAATTTCGTTCTGACGTATGTAACCTAACTTATCTAAGGTTGAACATTTAAGAAAAAACAAAGGTCCTACTCACTAGCGTTCCTTAGGGTTTGATCATTTGATTAGTTACGCTAAGGTTAGCATTTAACACTAAACCGCACTATGCTGTGCTTTTAACTAGCACAATCACTAAACTAACTCGAAAAGTCTTGATTCTCTTGAATCTCTTACAAGTTTGGTGTTGTCGAGAAGCTCGATAGCCTCACGTGCTGAAGCAGCCGTTGTTCATGACCACTGGCAAATTTAGATAATCGTCTTGTCAACAATCTCCACGTTAAGGTTCCTATGGGAATCAGTGTTGCGGCAGTACCAGGGTACATCAGTGATGTTCCTTAGTACTTTATTTTGGAAACATTGAATAACTTCAATGTTACTTTTACTGGTACAGCCCCAAAGATGAATACCATAGGTCTAAATGTGTTTCAATGTATGCTTGTAAAGGTTTAGTTTATTACATGTGAACAACTTGCTTCCTAGCAGTGAATACATCCTTCTAACTTTTATGCCAAGCTCCTCGCGTTTCTTTTTGACATGAACTTTCTAGCGAGGTCTGGCATCGAGGATTATATCCAAATACTTAGATGAATTAACTAACATAGGGAATCTGAGCATCGTTTATTCTAATCTTTTGATCCAGGCGTTAATCTGGTCTATAGATATTTGCAATTTTCTGTTAGCTTCCTCGTGATCTGTTCTAACAGTCATAATTGCAGAATCATCTGCAAATATCGCAATAGTGTCATGTTCAAGACTATAGGAATGTTACTGGACTTAGTACACTACCTTGAGGTACTCCTGCCTTAATATCTTCTAGGTCAGAATACGCTTCTTCCCGTTTTATTCTGAAATATCTGCCTGATAAATAGGATTTTAACAGTTCTGAGTATCGATGTAGCAAAATACATTTCAGCTTGTGAAAAGGGCCTTTATGTCATACTTTATCAAAAGCCTTGGCCACATCTAGGAAAACGGTGGTGCAGTCTTTCCTTTCTTCTCAATGATATTGTAATTCCATGAGCTTGAGCGATAATTGAGTGCCTCTCTCTGAAGCCAAACTGACGGGAGGGAATCAGGTTCTTTCTTCTATTATCCGTTTAAGTCTCTTAAGAAGCAATTTTTCGTTGAGTTTCGAGATACCAGGCAGTAAAAAGATGAGCTTGTACGATGTACCTTCATGGAAAGGTTTGCCTGGTTTGGGCGTCATTATGACCTCTGCTACTTTCCACATCATAATTCTGAACGGGACATTAATGCGTTTGGTTAATTTAATAACAGTTTTCCGTGGAAACTGTTTCAAAATTATCCCAGTAATGAGATCAAAGCCAGGCGCTGTTTTCGGATTAATGTTTGTTTTAATTTCCTCAGAAACTTCTTTTTGAAAAGTAGGGTTAACTTTAAAAGAAGTAGTTCAATAATAAGCTTTGAATACGATTCACAAGTGTATATAGTTTGACTTAAAAATTCAATGTGTATAAGGAAAATGAACACTATCAACGTCTCTCGAGTTAATTTTATATAAAAAAAAATAGATCAGCATATCACCCATGGTAACTTATGGTGGTTGGAAGTTTTTTAGCGTCTTTGTTAGAAGTTCGGTATTTTTTAAAATAGTTGTGTTAAATAGTTTAAATAGTTTTTTAAACAGCTATACTCTTCACAAATACATAAAGATAAGTATATTGCATTTGATCGGCATATTTCTAAAACCGGTAATGTGTAAATGTTTATGTGTTGGGGATTGAATTCTGTACAAATTGTCCGTCCGTCTGTCTGTCCGTCCGTCTGTCTATCCGTCTGCCAGTCCGTCTGCCTGTCCGTCCTGAATTCCCACATTTTTTTACCAAAATCAACCGGAGAGAGGACAAGGTGTAGTAAGATGTTGTGACTAAGAAGAAACTTTCCATCTACAAAAAAAAAATTGGTCGCCATGTTTTCAAAATGGCGAAATTAAGGAAGTCAGAAAGGCACAAAATTAACATGTTAAGCGCACTTTTAGGAAGACAATAAAATATGTTAATTTTTCCATCTTTTTTCTTTAATAAACCGGTCACAAAGGATTCTTAGCAAAATCAATTACTTATTTCTTTTTATTACATTTTTTAAGCACAAATATTTAGCGTATACGTGTCGTGTCTATTTTCGCTTAATACAAATTGAAATGTTTTCCCCGCTTATTAAAAATAAGGCTGGTTCCTTTCTACTGTAGTCGGTTCACGGCGCTTAATTTCCTCAAACTATGCAGGCGGAGCAGATTTCATCAAAACTCATTTTCTGGTTGCCCTTAACCTTTGCAACAGGAGATTAACTTCTTAGGTATAGGCACTAAGCCGCGATTTTCACGGAAATAAAAGAAAACGGATTTTTAAACATTACTTTCGCTTGGCCGAAAATCGACTTGTAACAAAGGAACTTTTTGTTCACTAAGGCAAGAATTAAGTTTTTACTACGCCGGGCGTTGGGAAATTTTAACAATATGGGTTTGATAATATTTCATTGCCTTTCTCAGGCCTATATGCTCGGTTCTTCATTTGAAGAACAAAGAAATAGTGTTTTGTAACTTCCTGTTTTCTACATACAGTGTGCCACAGTTATGAATACACTTCTAAGAAGAATTATTTAGAATGTTATGATTTCTTAAACATATCAACCCCTCCCTTTAGCCCCTTGACCGGATTCACAATAAGTTCAGTTTTTAGAAACAATAAATTCTATAATTTGGCATACGTCTGCATTGAAATTTTTACAAGTCGAGACCTGTGAGAGTCATTGTTGATTTTGGACGCCCTAAAGTGTGGTTTCGGTGGCTAAAAATAAACCACTACCCTATAATAGTAACAAGCCTACGTTGAAATATTGACAACTCAAGAACTACTTACAAAGTTAGGATTTCTGTAAATATTTCAACCCTTCCCTTTACTCCATTGACCGGGCCGACAATGATTTCAGGGGTTAGAAACAATTAATCCTATTATTTGTCACACGTCTGCGTCAAGTTTTTCACAATTCATTAACTGTGAGGGTAGTTGTTGATTTTAATATATTAGACCCTTTTGGGCCTCGTGGACGCCCCGAAAAATGATTCTGGTGCCTAGAAATAATCCACAACCTACTGATAACAAGTTCACGTTAAAATATTTACTATTTAAGAATTATTTAGAAAGTTATGATTTTTAAGATTTAAAATTATTAACTGAGGAATGATACCTACTCTATCAAAATTATTTTGCATGAGTAAAAAAATCAAATTGCTGCTTGGAATTAAGTAATAACAGATAAAATGAGGTAATTATTTCATGGCCACGACTTTATCGATTATAATTCCACATCATGGTTTGCCCGTGTATGATTTTACATCGATATTTTTTTACCATTTTACCGTCTAATAGTAAGTTAGTAGTTAGTTAAACCAAAATTTGGGCTCTCTCCTCAAAGCGACGTAGCTTATTTTGGGACAGTATATCTTCATAGAGCCAAAAATTATCTGAGCATAGTGCGGGTGACATGAAATATTAGTACTAAATATATCCAAAGCTCACATTGCTAGAGAATCAAATATTGAATTAGTATCCGGACAAAATGGACCAATATTTCTTTAAATAGTTTTGGAGTTTACACGACGGACTTTTAAAAAGCAACAAAACTAAAAAAACAATTTTTCTGATCACTTGAAGCTCAACTACTTGAATCGAACGTCATTTATTTAAGTACTTAACTTACTTTGCAGTTATACACTGTGAACCTAAAGAAACCACAAAATTCATACCTTTGGTATGTGTCATTTTTCAAAAAAATCCTCGATCAGGTCGATTTTAGTTTTGTAAATGCTACATTTTGTCACTATACCAAAATTTATGACTTCATTGGTTTTTGAGTTATAACGCCATCATAATTTTTTTTTAATGGAGACATTTTTGTTTACTGTTTTTGGTGGTATATTCCTTTAGCTTTCTGGTGATATAAAAAAATGATATTGCCTGAGCCATTCTTTTGGAAAAATTACATTTTATGTAAAAATAGCTTACCTTTCGCAAATTCACGAGTAATGTTCCACTTTCTTATGGACTGATAAATCTTGTTGCCTACATTTTTGTTTTAACTAGCATGAAAATGTTTGACAAAAACGAAACAAAGAAAATAATAAAAAACAATCACCTTAACAACAGAGAGATACAGGCCTTTTTGTGTAAAGTATCGATAACTTTTTTATTCCTGGCACGTGTGGAACCTCAGTTTTGTGACACTTCTGAGACAGTGTAAAAGTATTGAATGCAATGCCACGTTTAAGTGAAAGAGAATGCGTAGAACTTTTGACGATGATTGGATATGGTGATAGGCTGAGAACTCATCAGGAAGCATGTGATGTTTTCAATGCAAAGTATCCCCAAAAGCAAATTTCTAGATCCACTGTAAGTATATTCGTGGCTAGATATGATAAATCTGGCAGTGTAGCTGGCCTCCCCCGATCTGGTCGCCCTAGCACAAGCAATGAAACCAAATTAAATATTCTTCTAGAAAGTGAGGAAAACCACAATCTTTCGACAAGGCAGCTGGCTTTAAATCATAACGTGAGGCAAACTTCTGTTGTACGTCTATTGAAAAAAGAAAAATTCCATCCATACAAAGTGCAATAGAGCAGTAGCAGTGACGTCACGGTATTGCCAACTGTCAGTTGCCTGGGTGGTAAATTCAGAAATTTGACATTTGAGTCGGGGTCAATTTTTGTGCAATATAAATTAAAGTGGAGGATTTCTTAACATCAGATAGATGTAGTGATGTTTATAAATATATATTTTTTAAATCTACTGTGAGAGAAAATTTTATATATACTTTATTAGTGTTGTTTTTACCAGTGTAAAGTTTGGTGTCAACAACGTTGACATCTTTGTGAACCCATAAATTAGTGAAAATAAAGGCTATATTGGATTTTTTACATTTTTTGTACATATATAATATCAAGACATATTTTAGTAAATGTTTAATTAATATACGCTCAGTTACAGCTAGGCAGTGACATAGATTAGGTAGTATTATTACACTTGGTTAAAAGTTATCAAAATACTCATTGATTTATGCCAATATATCAATCATATATTAATGGTTTTATAAACCTATTGTAAAATCTACGTTTTTTGACGATTTAAAATATTTCCCTTCAACTTTTTATTGATTTATATCTTACTTTTGTTAGGCTCAAAAGTTTGTAACGAGTGTAAGTGTTTATCACATTACTAACAACAATCAGAGGTTTGTATTATGAAATGCAGGAGTAATAGTAAATCTAATAAAAAGATAGGACTGTGAGATCATTTCAGTTTCCATTTAATTTAAATTGCGAGCAAATGTGCAACATAATACGCTCCGAATACTTTATATAGCTATATACCTAGTTTGGTATCTGTTCTGATTCTTACAATTATAATTACAAAGGTTCAAAATATTGATAATGTACACAAATAAAATACCAGTGAAGGTAAGTGAGCTAAAACACAACAGAATTTAAAAAATAACACACTTTTAACAGCATCGTCTACCATCATTGAATGTTTCAAATTATACATATTATACATAATTATAAGGGTAAGTATGAATAATAATAGTCTTATAGTTTAGATATAAATTTTATTTACAAGATGGGTCACAATGGTTCATTAATTCAATGCTATATTATATTTTTGAAAAATTGTCCAAGGATATAGTTTCAATCTCTCACTTTTAAATCATATAGGTTGGCTCCATTAATACATTTCAGCTTAGAAATGTAATGAGGGGACTCCTAAAATGTAGAATATAAATAAAATTATAATAAATTCACTGAAATTCACTTACCATATCGAAAATTAATAACTTTTGACAGGTACGCAAGATAACACGCCGGTTGAAAAACACAAATAAAACACTAAATTAAAGTCAGATCAATAAATCGACAAATGAATAATAGACGAAAAACACCCAAAATTGATGTGACACGAAAAAAACTTTTAAAAAAGCACTACAAATTCTTTAAAAACTCGAATTAATCAGAAAGCACACAAATGCAAAACTAGGTCATTACCACCCAGGCAACTTTGGCGGCCATGTTGTGACGTCAGCTGCTACTGCTCTATTAATCCACAAATTGAATGAGGACGCTTATAGTTTTGTGAACAGTTGATGACCTTGTGCGATGAAAACCCAAATGTTTTAAAGAACATTGTATTTTCTGATGAAGCTACATTTTCTTTAAAGGCTACATCGGCATAACTGTAGGTATTGGTCACGCGAAAATCTTCATTGGACTCAAGAAGCCCATACACAGCGACGAGGCAAAGTAAACGTGTGGGCAGGTATGATTGGTGATCGTTTATTGGAACTTTTTTTTTAAGAAAATCTTACGGCTGCAAGATATTTACAGTTTTTGCGAGTTGAGTTAGTGCCAGCCTTGGCAGTTATGTTTCCAAATAATGAAGATGAAGATATTCCTGCTGAAAACGTCTGGTTTCAGCAAGACGGGGCCCCACCTCATTTTGGGATAGCAATGCGTCAGTTCTTAGATGACACTTTTACTGGAAGGTGGATATGTCGTCGAGGTCCGATTGAGTAGCCTCCGCGTTCACCGGATTTAACACCCTTAGACTTTTTTCTTTGGGGTTACTTAAAGTCAAGGGTGTATTGTAACAGACCGGAAACCATAGAAGAATTGAAAGACAGAATTGGCTTGGAGACGAGACGAAGTGCCCATGAGACCATTCAGAACAGCGTACAAAGTGTCTACACCCGTCTTGGTCAATGCCAAATGGTTGGAGGGTTGCAATTTGAGCAATGGAGATTATTTTTTTCTCAAAATTACTTATGTAAGGTATCTATCAATAAAAATATGTTTTTCCAAAAGAATGGCTAAGGTAATATCAATTTCTTTCATATCACCAGAAAGCTAAAGGAATATACTGTGACGTTCCATTCATACGTCACTTTGACACTCGAGCTTTTGGCACGGTACAGTAGCTCGGGCGCCACCTTTACTATTATTTCAAGTGGGGTAAAGGACCCACAATAGCCCCTTGACACAGCCTGTTTCAGTTGGGCTGGGATAGCCTCAAAGGAGACACGGTATGTCCAGGGGTCTATAGGGATAGTGGACTTCACACACAACCAAAGCAAAAGGCAAAGTTCAAATTAGCTATATACAAATATTTATTATACCTATGATGTACAATGCTAACTTCACTACCTAAGATTAATTACAGGGTTAACTACTACAGAAACAAAACAAAGGCGGGGTGACGGTAACTGTTAGTTAAGCGATGCAAGAGGGCGGTTATCAACGGCTAAAACGGTTCAAAGCAAAAAAACGGTACAGAAAGCACGGGCCACGGCTACGGATAAACAGGCGGACAGGGCAGCGCAGATACCAAGCGGGAGGAAGCAACCAATGAAAAAAACACATGCAATATGGTTTATGTAATACCGTTTATGCAACACGGCTTATGCAACCTGGCTAGGGCACCGTTAGCAAACACACGGATCTACTCACTCCTGGTCACGGGCGTTATTTTCGGCTGACGGATGTCTACGTGGCTTTCTGGCTGTCTGGGGGCTAGGACAGAAAGCATTCACGTGACTTCCCAGATGCTCGCTGTCCTCTGGCTGACTGGGGGCTAGGCCAGAGGGCAAACACGGGAACCTGTTGCCAAACAAAGTATCCTTGCGGATACCGGGCGGAGTAGGTTACGGTTAGTCGGCGGATCCTTCGGGGTACAACGGCTTCGGCGGAACAGTGCTTTCGGAAGGACACTACACACACTTTTACTCTACGGAGTGAATTGATTCAACTTAATGAATCTGATTCAAATTAATGAACGCCCACACTGCTAGCTGGGTGAGGTGTTCGTCGACGACGAAACAACTGAAGTCGGTGGTGAGCCAGTAGCTCCATCTAGCGGATCCTACTGTTCTGCTTGTCTGGGTCGAACGACTGATTAACGGTACTAATACCGGTCGGCGGTGGGTCCCTAACTCCACCTGGCGGATTTTATGTATATTTAATAATTAAAGAACAACGCTTATTTATGTTTGTGCCTAGTATAAAATCTAAATATAATAAAAATAAACGGAGGTTGGTGCTAAAATATTTCAGATTAAAGTTTGCTTCGTTACAATACCACCAAAAACAGTAAACAAAAATGTCTGTTTCCATGTTTCCATTAAAAAAAATATGATGACGTCATAGCTCAAAAACCAATGACGTCATAAATTTTGGCATAGTGACAAAATGTAGCATTTACAAAACTAAAATTGACCTGTTCGAGGATTCTTTTGACAAATAACACATACCAAAGATATTAATTTTGTGCCTTTCTTTAGGTTCTCACTGTATACTACATTATCAATAGGGATATTATGAACAATGCTACCGGAACATTTAAAATGATATACGTATCTAAGATAATGGCACAACTAAACATACTGCTTATTATAATTAGCTAATTAGGTTAATTAATGTTAATAAAACCGCTACTTTCGCTTACCGTTCGTCATTATTATTCGCAACCGCAACAGGCCTTTTACAATGAATTAAATTACACTATGACTCTGTTAATTATGATTCAGGGATGTCTCGCGCCGTACCTGCCTGCGGTAACTGTCGGTAAGTCAATACAAAGGGACCTCAAGATTTAATTGTCGCTGGATCTAAGAATCATTGTAAAGTTACTTCCTATTCCCATTCTATAGGGGAATCAAATAATGAATTTCAAGCCGCATATGGAGAAAATTATTCTGTCGCTTTCCTACTGTGGAGAAGTTGCCAGTTTTCGAAGAAATTTTTTTTAATTTTCGAAAATAGTTATTTTTTATGCTAAATTGCGAAATGACATTTTTGTATTCGAGAGAACAAAAAAATTTCGCAATCGAGTATCAAACAACATTTTTTCGAAAATTGCCTCCCACATTTCAACAATTCTATTAAGAAAACACGTTCTTTTTTAAACTTGAGTTGGTGGCAGATTATTCAATAATTTTATCATTGCAATCGAATAAAAACATATAACATGTTATCAGAAAGTGATGAAGATCTACCATGGTGTCTGAAGCAACGGAAAATGCAATTTCTGAAAAGTCAGTTTGAAAATAATAAAAAAGACCGACAAAGGAATAGTTGATAATACGATCGATGTCATTAGCGCCGACTCACAATTTCTAGAATCACATTTTAATTATTGTAAATATTGTTTTAGTACTTTATATTAATTGATAGGCATGCTGTAAATCATTTACTTATATTACATTATTTATTTATAATAAATATTGTTAGTTTAATGAACAACTCCATAACTGATTCAATGGAAGTAAGTAAATTTCATTTAACCTACGGCTATGCTACCGGCAATTCTAAGAATGAACAAGAAGCAGGTAACGGACTTATAATGGTGAGCCAGGTAAACAATCGACTACTTTCGTTTGAGGTAAGCGCAGAACATATCTGGCCGTCGATTCTCCAGTTGTGCAATCAACGTTCCCATGAGAAAGTGGGCGGAGTTCACATGAAAATCTCACAATTTCAACCGTACGACAAATGTATGTATTCTTGAATCAGGGCAGCGGTTGCATCATTAGTGTTGCATGGGAAAGCTGTTTCCCATGCTAATTCCGTGTGATGCGGACGATCTCATGAAAATATTTTAGTTTTGACATTTGTTAATGACACTATTCAACTTTATTTTTGGAAAGTACAAGTTTGAGGGCAATTAATTTCTAATTCGTGTGTTTTGGTGACGTTAAAAAACATTTTTATTGTGTTGTGAGACGTGATAATATGCCTTTGGGTGAAAGAAGTACCACTTCTTTAATCCCACAAGGCTAGCGTAAGAAGCCCCCCCCACACACTATTAACTTGCACTATTATTTCCTGCCATAGCGCTCTGGCAGTCTTATTGTGTAAATTTTGAGGAGCACTTTCCACTTTGTAACCCCTCATGAGCTTCCATAGCTCCTTCTGTCTAGACGTAATTGGAAGGGCACGTGGCATTAGTTTTTTTTCCCCGATTCTTGACAATCCGTATTAAAAACGATAAAGACAACTTGTAACAGTTTGTCAATTAATAGCGAGTGGTTTTATAATTCAGGACTGCAAACTGAAACGCGCCATATTTAAATTTTCGACTCCGATTGGTCCAAACAGTAGATTAAAAGCAGCAACTATGTTCATTTCGTTCCCATGAAACAAGAGGAAACGATCGCTTCGCGCCATGGTCGCATCAGTTCGAGAATGCACATTTTGACATTCATGAGAACGTTGTGTGATGGGATTATATCGCATCAACTACAAAATCATCGCATCATATGTACTCGAGAACCGACGTCCTGGTCAACTATATTCGTATACGGATATCATTTTACTCCGGTTATATTAGGCCGGAAAAAGCAGCATGTGCTAAAAAAATCCAAGTAAGCCTAAATTTTGCTTACACCTTTATTTTAACTTTGGAAGCAATGTCTAAAAAGTTACCATCAATATCGCGCTTGCGATTTTAGTTATTTAAGATTAAGGGTTATAAAACTCTTATTTTCTGAAATACCTCGCTTTTCGTGAGTCGTCTGATTTTTTCGTTATTACAAAAAATAAGGAACAGGAAATTCTGTACAAAAAAGTTATATAAGTATTTTCTGTATAACCAACGATTTAATAAATAACACACAGCTAAATTGTGCTGCAAAGCGCGCAACGCATTGTCTTGACGAAATAGTATGTGGTGCCGCTATTAACTGTAAATAGATTTACAATACAATCTATGGAGCTCTTAAATGAGATGAGCTCCAGAATAAGGGCGAAAAACGTTTCAAAGGCTAAGCATTTCCAAGAAACAGAATGATAGATTTCATGAAAATGTAATCCATTAGAATGAAAAAATTTTAAGACGAGGTAGATAAATAAAATTCATTTTAGGCCTTTGTTCTCATTTTAAACCGATTCTTCATGATCGTAGGGGGTTATGTAGATACTACTTCATCTGCATGGCCGTAGGGGACTGTGTGGATGCTAGTGTAAGAATGAGAATTATCAAATAAGAATTTAGACAAATTCATTTTAGGATTTTAATTTGCTAGCATAACCAGAATTCAGGTTATCGAAAGAATGCAAAGATTTCATTAATATTTTTTCCTTTAGTTATAGATAGTTATTTTTTTCTGCTGTTTGCAAAATCCTATAAAGAATATGTTTCAATACAATTATAAGCAAACAAATAATAATTAATTTTTAAACTACCTCAAGGTATTTGCGAAAAAACGATTTCTGTGACATTTGACCTTGAATAACTTGAAACGCAAGCAAGATATCGCTGAGGACTTTTGACACATTATTAGTAATATAAAAAAAAGGTGTTTGCAAAATTCCCGCTCACATGGATTTTTTTAGTAGATGAATCCTTATGTGACTGGACTAATTTGTAATATTCAAGCACGGTCTTAGATGTTATTCCATCACAAATAGGCTTTGTAATGACCTGGTAGCAACGCCTTAGACTGAATTTTTAAATTGACAATAGAAATACTATAACTTTTATCTGTTAGTTTTACCGATTATCAAATGCAAATTGGCATGCAGGATTACTATTTATTATTACACCGGAGTACATTAAATGATCGAAGCTTTTTGACGCTTTCCGTGCACCCCCAATAAATAATGAGTAACTACGGCAGGCGACAGGCTCCAAAGTGTTGATTATAATTGACGCAAGTGAGAAGCTTGAACGCAATGAGATTCCCGTTATCCAAGACAGTTGCTACTCGAAGCTTTTGATGAAATAATGGAACAATGTAGCTTTGATGTTAAATTAATGAATTAGATAATTAAACAGAGTTCTGGTAAACTGTACATTGTTGACACTTAAAAAAAATACATTAATTATATTAGCCTTAAAGTTGTAAATTGAAAACTGCACGTAGTATTATACTCTTTGCAAATACAAAGACGGAGTATATTGGTTGGCACATTTATAAAACGGTAAATGTCGCCCGCAGAGAAGAAAATGCCATATCACTGTGTTTGCGATAGAATTCAAAACAGCTCTGATGTTCGTCCGTCTGTCTGTCCGTCCGTCCGTCAAGTTTTTTATAAGCACGATAGCTTAAGAGAGAGAAGTCCGATTGTCTTAAAATTTGAAAAGTATATAGGTGTTAGCTAGAGGAAGACCGTCCTGTGTTTTAACAACATCGATCAGTAAATAAAAAAGTTATTCATTATTTAAATTTAAAAAAATATATTTCAATATTCTGTAATTGAACAGAAAAATGTCTAACACTAACATATTTACAAAACAAACTACGAACTACGAGTATATCATAGAATGTGCAACAATTATACATATAAAATGTTCAATAAATCAATGAACAGTATAATATTTAGACTAGTTATGTATTGCATTCGCAAAGTGTACAAAATCCTTCACATAAAATTTTAGTGTGATCAGTTGTGAACCACAGCAAACTCTGAGTACGTAAAATAAACAGTCGCGAGCACGAACAATTTTTTTTCTTCAATTTGCCTTTATTAGTGCAAAGTAAGTACATTACTGCAGATGACACTCTCACAAAGCTCAATATAAAGGTACGTGCACACTGACCTAACACCATCGAACATTCACGAACACGAACCGATGTTTGCTCGATTTGTCCGGTTGGTGTATAAGCATCTAATTGTTGACAAGAGCCTAAAAAATCACAACGTAAGGGTACGCACACACTGGCCTTGTAAATGCGAATACATGATTTCTATCGCCTCACATAAATTTTTACAGTGTCACATTAAATAAATTAACAATTCCTAATATAGAGGAAAGGGGGATGCTTGATCGCAGTTTTGTTTTATTCAAAAAGTTGGAAAAACGATTTGTATGACTGGAATTAAATTAGATACGTTGGAAACCTGGTAGTAATAGATTTGATTATTTATATTTAGAACGACCTTTAAAGGCTTTAAACAAATTGTATTGTAGATTTTTGTCTTTAATGTAATTTGCTCAAGTATCCCCACTAGAAGGGATACTTGATCAATGGGTTTATGTAAATATTAAAAAATGAAACAAATACTTTGAAATGATAAAAGAACTATAAGTATATCGAATAATAAAACAAATTTTTTAATACATTTAAAAGACAAAATACATAGGTAAATATTCTTTAAATAAATAGGTACCATAAGAGATGTCTACTAGCGTCTCTCAAACATATCTAGATGTTTCATAAAATTGTAATATAACCGTTCCCCTTTCATGAGAATATTCGGGTCGGGTGCTATGCCAATTCTTTTATTAAATATCATTTATGTCACAGATACCATTTTCGTACAATGAAAATAACTTTCGCGTATTATCTACACATTTGAGAGATGTTACTCTTCATTTTCCTTCCTCATCCTTCCACATCATTTATAACACACAGGTATCTAAATGCTATGGTGTTTCGTTTTGCGCCTCTAAAAGTCACAATGGCAAATTTTCCTTTTTGTTGAGATGATTGTATTTAGGGACAACAGCTTTTCAAACTCTTCCTCATCGTCAAATGAATTGTCTGTTGCATCAAATACATACTCTTCTTCACTTTCAGAAGATGACGCAAGAACTTTCATTTTCACAGTTTCTTTTTTAGTAAGTTTGGCAAGTCTTTTATTCGCATTTTCTGCTTTCTTTTGCCTTTTTTCTTTTCGTAGATTTATTTCATTTTTAATTATCTTATCTGGCATATCAGTTAAAACTGCAGACTTCATTTTCCTCTTCCTATTTTGTGTTTTTCTTTGCACTTGCTTTAGGAAACAGCGAGACTGAATCAGGACTAAATAGAAAAGACCTTTCTGTTTGAACTGTAGGTGTAGATGTTTTAGTAGGCCCTGCAACTTCTAATGAGGTGTGTTCAACTTGCTATGGGATTATTCTCTGCCACGGACAACTCTTTTGGTCTCTCTCGATCAGTGACAAATGAGGGCAAGAAGTCCTTCATTAAAAATTGAAGAGTTATATGGAAAAATACCTACGTAAAACCTAAAGCATGGGATACTTGATCACGTACTCAAGTAGATAACTCTGTGCTGATCAAGTATCCCCCCTAAACCGTTAGATAAAAGAATGTAACGTAACCTCAACTTGTAATACGTTGTTACTTTGTGCCGAAATTCACAAATGTACACTAATTTCCCTGCTATTGATTAAATTGGACAAATATGAAACGTTAAACTCAATGTTAAGCACAGAATAATTTTAGTACTAATTACAGTAATATAAATAAACACTGTCAGGTAGCAAATACTAAAATGAACTCAAACTAGGATGTGGTTATACAGGGTTGGGCAATACTCTCGGAACGGCTCGATTGCAGCCGAACGGGACCTCGTATCAACTTCGGGTTTTCGACACTGTATTCAGCGAAATTTTTAGAACTTCTTGACATGTATTTCAGGACCGTGACGTCATTACGTTCGGAGGTGTGACGTAAGTGTACATTTTTTTAATTGAAACACCCGGTATATTTTTCCATATTTGTATACTTTAAGAAGTCCCGAATTCAACGATGTAACGTTTGTATGGATTCTGTTATGTAATGTGGTCTCAATAAGGGAAAATTAAAAATTACAATCGTAATTAACAGAGAACAGTGGATATCCAAACAGCTGTATCCAAAAAAGACACTCTTTTTTTACTATTTTTTTTACAAAACTAAGACCTACGTAAACAAGTTTTTTTGTAGTCGTTTAATAAAAACACAGGTTATAGTTAAATTGTTCTCATTATTTTACTTGTTTATCTAAGTAAGTCGTGGTATAAACGTCACTGTGGCATTACTTTTGTACTACTAATTTGTATTCTAAAAACGTGTCTTTAAAATGGCTCAACTGAACGACACTGAACGGATAACTTTACTCATGATGATTGGATTCGGAGAGAGGCGTCGATCCCTTCAGAAAGCAAGTGACCTCTTCAACGATACCTTTCCTGAGCGAAACCCTATTTCCAAGTCGACAGCATGTCGAATTTTGCACAATTTTGAACATACGGGAAATGTCAAGAATTTATCAAAAACTGGCCGCCCAAAAACAGCGACAAACGACGACATAGCTTTAGATGTACTGTTAGCGATTCAGGAGGAGCCTAAAACGTCAATTCCGAAACTTTCATTAGAAACTGGTAACAGAGAAAGATCCATTCGAAGAATACTCAGGAGAAACAAAATACATCCCTACAAAGTCAGCTTACTTCAGGAACTTGCGGAAGATGACCCTGATCGTCGAATGCAGTTTTGCCAACAAATTATGAATTTCTTAGACGAGACACCACAGTTTGTAGATCGCATTTTGTTTTCCGATGAGGCTACATTTTGTTTAAATGGATTTGTCAATCGTCACAATTGTCACTATTGGTCTGCTGAGAATCCACATTGGATGGAAGAAATGCACACACAACATCCACAAAAAGTAAATGTCTGGGCGGGTATAATTGGAACACATGTAATAGGGCCGATTTTTCTAAATGGTAATTTAACTGCTGATGCCTATTTAACTTTATTACGCGAAAGAGTTATACCCGCTGTAATTCAGATATTTCCCAACCGCGAAAATCCTCAGGTGATCGCAAATGACGTGTACTTCCAGCAAGACGGAGCTCCGCCACACTATGCCAGAATTGTAAGAGATTTTTTGGACACTGTCTTTCCCCGGAGATTGATAGGTAGAAGGGGTCATATCGAATGGCCAGCCAGGTCACTTGACCTAACCCCTCTTGATTTTTTTCTGGGGTCATTTGAAATCTGTGGTGTATCGCACAAGACCTGCCACAGTACGAGAGCTTCAAGAAAGAATTCTAGCGGTTGCTGATAATATTACACCTCAGTCCCTTCAAAATGTTCAGCGAGAATTTGTGGACAGGCTAGCACATTGTCAGGCAGTGGAAGGATTCCAATTTGAACATTTAATAAAATAAAACTATTCTCTGTTAATTACGATTGTAATTTCTAATTTTCCCTTATTGAGACCACATTACATAACAGAATCCATACAAACGTTACATCATTGAATTTGGGACTCCTTAAAGTATACAAATATGGAAAAATACACCGGGTGTTTCATTTAAAAAAATTGACACTTATGTCACACCTCCGAACGTAATGACGTCACGGTCCTGAAATACATGTCAAGAAGTTCTAAAAATTTCGCTGAATACAGTATCGAAAACCCGAAGTTGATACGAGGTCCCGTTCGGCTGTAATCGAGCCGTTCCGGGACTATTGCCCAACCCTGTATATTGCTAGATTGTGTAAATTTTAACCTAAAATTGTCGACTCTCAAACATTTGGCGTTTTAACTGAACAATGTTGATATGATCAAGTATCCCTCCTCTCCCCTACCCACAATATCCTTATAAATGGAACCACGCCCTCTTCGACATACAGTCCAACTCTTACGAACTGATTTCATGGGAAATGCCCTCAGGTCAACTACAGAACTATTGGGGCAAAAAGGGAAATTATTAAATCGATATCCATATATATGTGAATATAAAGTTTACTCAAGTATAACAAACGGATATGTCCTCAAGCCATTAAGATACAACCACTATATTCAACTCTTTCAAAATTCAGTTGAACTAAACTTGTATTTTACCTATAAAGATCCGCCAAGGTTCACTGTATCAATTTCCGCCCTTAGGTAAGGATAAAATATATTCGTGGTTTTTAAAAGTTTATGAATGTTATAAAACTTTAATAAAATTGAGGTGATTATGGCCGCGGCCGTTACTAATTTGTAAGGAGGTAATTTCATATATTTTTTATTCAGATGTTGAGCAATGTAAGAATTGGTAAAGGTATTTAACAGAACTCTTATTTATATAGGGTGTCACTCTAAAAAATATAAATTAAGAAACAACAAAATATACAGGGTGGATCGTCTAAAGAGAATAAATAATGACACAATGTGACGGATGAAAAAATTTGGCATATATTTAACAAAATGGACAAGGAAGACACCTATTATACTTTTATTGAAAAATATACAGGGTGGTCAGTCTAAGAAATGATTCAACTATGGTGGAATAGACCGGGCTAGATAAGGGTCGGACAACAAAACAAGTTGTTACAGCAAACTAATAGTGGAATATTATAGAACGTCATAACTGAGGAAGAAAAAATCGTCCGAACCACCGCCGACTCTTTGCGGTGGATTTTTCCGGGTAGAAAACGGTATTGGCTAAACTACGCATCCTGTGGAAAAAAGTTAAATGTAAAAGTTGTAGGTAATAAAGAGATCTACAACTTTTGTGGAAAGTAATATTATCCTAACCTCAGAATATTTCGAGAAATACGCAAATAACCGTTCTCTCGGTTTTTTATTTTTTTCTTCTACAAAAATAATCCGACTTAGCTCAAACTTGGTGAAAGTATACCTTTTGGTGTCCCACATAAGCCCTATTTTTGCGAATCAAAATATTCAACGGTTGTTGCTTAATTCAAATTAAAAAGAAAAAAGAGTAAAATTTTCAACTGCGATTCCTCATAAATGTACTTATCCGACAGGGTTCGGACAAGGCCCTTTTTTTATTTTACTTCTAGTTTCAATAAATAAAAAAAACAATATATAGTTCAATGGAAAAAATTGCTGGAAAGTCGAGAAATTCGAAAAAATTACTTTTTTTGTTGCATGTTTTATAACACCGGTCAACCAAAAAATAAAAGTGATCTGTAGTAGGGACCCGACATAGTAGTCCTTATGTATTTCGATGTGCTGAACACAAATCCGATATCCGTTTAGCTCCATCACCCACCATTATTTTTGTAAATCGCGGAAATAACCTAAAGAAATAATTTTTCTTAGACTATTTTCGCGATTTACAAAAAAATGATTGGTGATGGAGCCAAATGGACATGTTCAGCATGCAGGGCCGTTGAGAGAAAATCGGGGCACGGGGGTAGTAACATGCGGGCCCCCCAGTCGCAGCTCTTCAACGGCAGAATATTTACCTCAATGATTGCAATTTCAAAAAGCGGGGAAGTGATTCCTTGTGATACAATTTCTTTACCTCGATTTTAAGATTTCGAAAGGCGGGGGGTAGTGCTTCTTACGATTCTCAATACTTCCAATTACGATTTTCCACATAAAAAAATTATATTACCTTTTACAACTTAAAAGAAGTATGCCTTCCCTTGCTTCAACTAATACAAATACAGTCGAAGTTTGTATATGCATCTCCATCTCCTAGTATCCGGGCTCCCTCAAAGGCTCCGGGCCCCTCGAAACACTCCGGGCCCGGGGGAGCCACCCCCGACCACCGCCACTCGTCGGGCCTGTCAGCATGTCGAAATACCCTATGTATTTCGACATGCTGACAGGCCCGACGAGTGGGGGTGGTCAACGGTTATATTATAGAGTTCTTCTCGACGATAAGCGCCCGCCAAGTCCATTACAACTTTCAACATTAAACATTTTTCATCTGGTGCTTCTAGTAAAAAACGATCGACATGTGCTCTGTTAAAAACTTTAGATTTCTTAGTCCTATACACAGTGGATAGTCTTTTCAAAAAAGCTTTTTACTTTTTGATAATTGGATACATCTACATTATTCTTTACATTCAAAACTGCTTTGAGCATCGAAAACTTGGACCAGAGACTTGAACATTTGAAAGTTTTTGGTTTTTCAGATAGGTAAGTCTAAAGAACAGAGACATATTACTCACAGTTTTCTGCTTACACCAGTGCATAAATAAATCATATTCTTTTTCGTACAATTTTCTAGATTTCGCTGGTAATAAATCTAAAGTTGCAGCAAATGCCTGCTCCCTCCCTGATTTCCTGAGGAGTACCAGGAATAAAATCTTCCTCACTATCACTCATTTTGTTCCAAATAATAATTATTGTAAAGTATAATATGTGTTAAATGCGACGTTTAAATCGTTAAATATTTCATTGCCTTAGTATTGATTTCTACGGAAACAGCAAAAGAATTTAGTCATTACGACAATGTAACTGTCAATTTCCCGTATTTTTACAAAATTATATTGTGTTCTAATTCCGAATGGCGATACAGAAAATGTTGTATATGACTCGAGAATAAAATGTGTCTTTTTTTATTCGTGTGGTTTATAGCACTCGCCTTCGGCTCGTACTAGAAGCGCCCCACTTGTAAGAAAAAACACCATTTTAGCCACTTGCTGTTATATAAAATACTATTACTGTTTCTTTTTTGTTCTACACCACTTTCTCGTTAAATGTAACAATTTTTCAGTTATTGAGAAAACTAGCTTCGAGATACCAATTTTTCGATGATATAATCACAACATTCACAAAACTTGGAAAATACCAATTTTCATGAAAAATTTAAAATCATGTTTTTTCTTACAAGGAATGGTCAACATTCACACAATGGATGAGAATTCCGAGATAGAAAGCTTCATTAACTCTACCATACAAAAACCTCAATAAGCCAACGAAAATGACGATGCCTACATCTTGTTTCTTTTACCCTATTGTTAAAATTGTCTCCTGTTACAGACCACTGAATATTGTGATCCTTTTACATATTACCTCTAATTAATACCCAGCTAAATGACCTGAGAGAATATTACATACCATTTCCGTTTCTGAAAGTAGATTAACCATCAAGATTTCTACGTGCTTGCAAAGATATGAGAACGTTTCATTTTGGAGTGGTAACTCTAGCGTTACAGAAGCCATTCTTATGAATATGGTATCTAATTATATAGATTTATACATTTATTATTAGAAGAATTAAATAAATGCTATATTTAAGGCTGTTGTCTCAAATAACAAAGATGGATACATAGGTATAATATATTTCCTAATGTGTTAAAACATTCTAAAACATTTGCTATATATCAAAAAGATGAAAAAAATTATACTGATAACTATACAGGGTTTCAACTTTATTTAGACAAGCATTATCTGGAAAACGGTGAGACATAGAAAGAAATAATTAATGGAAAAGTTATTTTGTTTAAAAAGATGCATTTGATCACTTTATTTTCAAATGTACAAGGCGCCTTAAAAGGCGGCAGGTTCTGCAACTTTACTTTTTCAAACGGAACACCCTGTACATTTTTATATCGAATAGAATAGAATAGAATAGAATTTATTGGTGTGTTTGAATAGAAAATAATCATTACACAAGTCAAAAAAATTACATAAAATTCAATATAACATTACAAATATTTTTAGACATACAATACAATAATGAAAATAAATACATTTAAATTGTGTTTGTCTAATTAACATAATAAGGCAACTGATGTGAGATTAAACAAAACTGACAACTGCACAGAAGACGTCGGTCTACAAATTAATCTCTAGGAATTCATTCAAACTATAAAATGCAGAAGTTACTAGGATTGATTTAACTTTTATTTTAAATAGATTAAGGGACAGTATTTTTAGGTCAGGAGATAATTTATTATAAAACAATGGACCATAATAATCTACACTGTTTCCTGATTTTTTTAACCTTAAATATTTAATGCATATGTTGGAGTTTGTACGAGTGTTGTGATTATGTACTTCAGATACATTAGTATATTTATGGATGTTAGTTTTAACATAAATTAAGCTTTGATAAATATACAGACTTGGTGTAGTTAATACATCAAGGTTTTTAAAATGTTCTTTAACATCTGCCCTATATTCCAATCCTAGTACCAGCCTTATAGCTTTCCGTTGAATATTAAAAACCCTTTCACTGTGGGCAGAGTGGCCCCATACAAGTATTGCGTAGCTTAAGGTGGAATGGATCAGAGGATGGTAAGTCATCAGAGTTATCTCACGTGAAGTAATCTGAGTCAAGGATTTTAGCAAATAGGATAATTTATTGCATATATAGTCAACATGTTGGTCCCATTTTAATATAGGATCCAACATGACCCCCAGAAATTTTACTTTAATAGTATTATTAATTGTTTGATGCCTTAAGCTGAAAACCATTTCCTCAGTTTTATCATTATTAAATTTTAAAGAGTTACATCATAGAGTATCATACTTTGCTTTTGCCATAGCTTGGGAAAGAGTTTCATAATTTGAGTCGACATTTGTGACCGTAGCATCATCAGCAAACACCACACAGTCACATTCGCTGCCAGGTCCAATAATTGGTAAATCGTGTATATAGATTAAGAACAGTATTGGACCTAGCAGTGAGCCTTGAGGTACCCCATATTTAATTTTTTGAGGCTCTGAATATTTATTGTCATAAACAGTTTTCTGATGGCGTTGCCATCAAGCAAATGGCATTTGGTAAAAATCCATAATACTCTAATTTGTTCAGAAGTATTTCATGACATACACAATCAAAGGCCTTACTTAAATCGAGGAAGGATGAGCCTACACACATTCCTGATTCGAAGCCTTTGATTATGTTTTCAACTAGGGTAGTTACAGCGAGGGTAGTTGACTTCCCTTTCTGAAATGCAAATTGATTGGGATTTATCAAACTATTGGACAGAAAATAGTCTGTGATTTGGTTTTTTAGTAAGTATTCGAAGACTTCTGATAGTATAGGGATTAATGATATAGGCTTATAATTATTTGGATCATCGGCAGAGCCTTTTTTAAATATAGGAATAACTTTAATTATTTTAAACGAACTGGGATATATTCCGTTATATATACATAAGTTGAACAATTTAGTTAATGGGTAAATTATTTATAAAATTGAACATCTTCTAGTTTATTTGAATGTATCATATGCTTGTATAAATTTTTTAGCCTTCGAGATGATATTCTTATACCTTCTGTAATCCATCCATTTTTTCAACCTTTTTATTAATATGTTTTAATGGAACATGGCACATATCAATATAGTATTTTAAAACGTTAATAAAACTGGAAAAACTGTCATCAACTGTTATCGAATTGTACACGTCATCCCACCGTTCTCTACTTAAATGAAATAGGAAATTGTTGAAATTACTATCAGAGTAATATCTTTTATCATGAGATTTGTTGTGAATCAAAGAATCATCAATATTATATTTACATAGCTGACCTGTATGGTCCGATATACCACTAAATATAACCTTATATGTTACGCTTTCTGTATTTGAACAAATGTAATCAAGACAACTATTGCAATGCATACCAAATCTGGTCGGCTCGATTATCAGTACATTAATATTGTATGTCTGTAACAGATCATTTAGTTCATTTCTTGCAGCAGTATTTAGAAGATAGTCAATATTGAGGTCGCCACATAAAAATATCTTAGACTGAGAATGTTTACATAATTTTTTTAGAACACTATCTAGGCCTGCAATAAATTCATTGAAACTATCTTTATCGAGACTTGGTGATCTATACACTGTTAATAATTTTAGACAATTATTACCAACTTTTACGTCAGCAGCACACATTTCTAATGTTCTTTCTCTTGATAGTTCCGAAATATTAACACTTTCTTTTATTTTTATATCAATGTCATTTTTGGACAGAATTAGCGTACCTCCATTTTTATACTCGCTTCTACAAAAATATGTTATAACACTATAGCCATTAAATGCAATATATGTAGAATAATATATATACAATAAATAAATAAATGCATAGTTGTATTTAAGTATAATTAAACTTAACAATTAACATTATCTGAATAAGAACGTTTGCATCTTGGTGAATGTTTTCAGATTGTAAGCATCTCGTTTCTTGAAGTATTCCCAACCCTTACAATATCTTCTTAGAGCTTCAGGGGTTGTTATTACCCGCAGGGGTTATTTTATTTCAATTGCTGATGCTTACATTATTATAAAAATCACCAGCACATTTCATTCTATCTGACGATATATTTACAAAAGATGAAAAAAACAAGCTCTTATATTTCTAAAAACACTGCGATCGAAACTTATACGTTTCCAGATAGGGAACGGTTATGTTTACTTTCTTTCCAGCCAGAAAGTTAATTCAGGGACGCAGTAAAAATAATGCAATAAAAAAGACGATAATTAAAGGAAGGAGATATTTTCCTAGTGAACGGATTTGGTGGTTTCATTTATCAAAGAACTTACTGACAATGATTCTGATTAATAGTTGTTTTGAAATTCTTCTTTCCTGATTTATGACATCCCAGTAAGCCACGTTTGGAAAATTCTATGAGAATTAATAAAATGTATTAAATTGGTACAATTTCCGGGAGTGGCGGATGTGGATATGTTCTGAAATTTATAATTTCTTTGATATAATGTAGAATAATAACGCCTACTTCCCTAGGAAGTAGGAGTATTAATAATTAAACCCGGTTTCCTCAGTACTAGTTTAAATAGTTATTCTTATATCAAGAGCGCAAAGTCCTCCATTAGCCCGCCCAGTCATTAGAAATACTTACCTCTAAACAAATCGGAGGAGGATGATTTTTTTATGAGTTCTTTGGATGGTAAGCAATAACATCACGTTAAGTTTGCTTCATTTCCAGACCGCAACATTAAAAAAAAATTAACACTTTATTTTTCCCAAAATTTCGAAATGAGTCGAGGTAGGAGAAAATAAAGAATATTTTTAGAAACAGAATACATGTTCACACAAAAAAATTTATCTACAAGGATATCGTCTACTACCATGGATTTTCCATATAAAATGTGTGAAGTGGAGATACTGGATGAAGCGCGATGCAAGATTGCCCGCACCAGAAAGCGTGTTTTGTATGTAGTACTTAGCGCGTGAAAGACCCTTCGCTTAGACAAACAAAATTTACACAAATTAAGAAACTACCGAATCATTTTAAAGTTGGAAGTGTTACCGTTCTTATGCATATAATTGTATATTAATATAAGGGTAATACATATACAAGCAAATCATTATTAATATACATGTGCCTGTATATTATATTTCGAAAATGCCCTCATTTTTGTATATCGTATATCCGTAGGAAATGTTCGAACTTTTCTCTGGTCTACGGGAGACTTTCGAGAAATGTGTCAGTTTGAACCTCATTAACTACATTTTCCTAAGTTAATGAATGTAATTTAAGTAAACACTGCTTCTGAAATAATTATAATTTCGTAATTTCAGAATTTGTGGAACAAATATATATATACATGTTATCGGAACTCAGAGAAAAAAATTACTTAGATACATAAAACAAAGTCAGTTATAAATTAAGACACCAGCTTTTCAGACATTCAACAAAAAAATGAAATTCTACATGTTTTTCTAAATCGTCAGTGCATCTCGTGATAATCAAAAATACCGATATTTACAGTTTCAGGAATGTAGTTCGCTAAGAAATATAATATAAATTATGATAATTACAGAATAAGTAGGCAAGAGTATCGCGTATACACAGAATATAGTGGAAATGCACATTTGCCTACCTGCATATAATACAAAGCACTGTATTGAGGTACCGGCGCGGAAGCATCAACTTCGCTCGACTCCGGTTTTACTTCTGTTATGTTGTGTATGACTTTTTATAGAATAAATATCATTTATAATGGTTATTTTCCATTATTTTCTTTAAGAAATATTGTTTAATAATACAATTTTCATAACACGTTTCGTATCTAAGGTAATATTTTGCAGCAGACGTAGATTCGCACTTCGCTTGATCCATTACTTCTACTTCAATAATTTTTTACGGAAATCCTGTACTTTAATAAAAAATTTTATATAAACATTTCTGGCTTAAAAATGTATGCATTTTACGAAAATATTTTTAATTTTCTCATACGTCCACTCATGAACTCATGACAAAAATGTTGAAAAAATACCGAAAAAAAAAAGACGTTGATTATTTTTTAATGCTGCCGTTCTGGAAATCACGCAAACTTTAGATAATCTTATTAATTACACTTCAGAGAACTCATAAAGGAATTAATCATCTGCCTCCTAACATGTTTAAGATTTATATATAAAATTAGCTACACCGCTGCTCATAAAATACACATTATTTTCTCTCGTAAAGAAAACAAACCACATTATGTTAATGATCAGATTTAACTTTCTAAATGTCCGTATGTCCGTACGTTTCTTGCGAGTACAATAACTTAAGATCAAGAAGTAGGGGTGGTGGCAAATGTTATAAAAATGAGGCCTTGGCTTCTAGCCAAATTACAAGTTTCTGTACTCTAACCAGCTTGCTTTACTTATTTTCACCTATTTACCCCTATTTGCCCCTCAACTCTTCATCGCGCATCAGTAAGCTCAAAATATAATACAGTTCCAGATCTCGTTATAATACATATGTATACCGAATTTCAAATCAATACCCGTTCCCGAGAAAACGTGAGCACAAAAAAAATACAGACAGAGCTTTTCATGTGCTGGAAATCTCGACGTTTCAAAAAATATTTTGAAAAGAAGTGTACATAAATTTAGGCAGTAAGTTAGTATTGGCTAGAGGAAGAACCTTCTTGTTTTTAACAAAATCCCATCTTGCTGGAACTAAATGTTGGGAAGATATGGACAAAATAAATGTTGTCTGCAAGGGAGAATTTGATTTTATAGCAGTTGTAAATATCCTACAGCGCTGAGGTGTACTTTTATAAAGGTCGTATAAATTGATTACCACAAATCCCCGTCCAAATAGGAAGGATGTCATAAGAAATTTGAAACTTTGGCTTCTAGTTATATATGTACTAGTAATGCAATCTCGCAATAGTCCAATTTTTAGACTCTTACTAGATTGCGTTACTTATTTATACCTATTCACCCTCCGACCATTCAGCTGAATAAGTTGATCTAATTCCAAATCTCGTTATTATACATGCGTATACCAAATTTCAAGTCAATGTCTTCATTTTATTCTATTAATCACTTTATTAACGGAGTGGGAGTGGTGGTGGGGATGACAGATGTCATAAAAAATTTGAGACCTAGGCTTTTAGTATATACATCAAATCCTAAGTTTCTGGACTCTTACTAGCTTGCGTTAAGTTTTACTCCTATTTATTCCCTAACCCTTCAACACAAAATATGATCTAGTTGCAGATCTCGTTATAATGCATATGTGTCCAAACTTCCAGTCAATATCTTAAAATGTCTCAGAATAATCGTGCACATACAAAAAAAAGTTACAGACGGACAGATTTATTTTTCGCTCCAATTTCAAATTCCCATGTTTCATAACATTCGTAACATTCCTCGTAACATTCTAACCTATTTCGACAAAAACGTTTGAACACTTTTTACAATTACTATACTTCCACTCCACGACGTGGATGTGAAAGTAATAAACATCATTCCATTTAAAAAAAAACAAGATGACCTTCAAACGATCCTGAAACTAATTACCGAATGAAAATTTGAAATCGTAATCTAGTAGACTGCTGAAAACTGTGAAAAACGTTTATACAATTTTTCTTTGAAACGTGTAGATTTCGAACCCTGTATCAGGAATAGGTACTTTTCGTTTTTTAACATTAAATACCAGATATTTACATTATTTTGGATTCTGTCCCAAATCTACAGAATGAATAGAACAGTATACAACTGGCAGACACCAGAAAGTCACTATTAAAGGCGAAAATTCTAAAAATGCTACCAGTAAATCAAGATGGATCACAAGGTTCAATATTGGAGCATCGTATATTTACTTTATATTTTACAGCTGAATTTCAAAATGTTCATTTTATGCTGTTGATACTCAGCTCTACTATTCTCTTAAAGAGACTAATATTGAAAATGCATGTAGACTCATAAACCATGATAAAACATGTCTTATTAAAATATCTAATACTTTTTGTCTTTCCATAAATGAAACAAAATCCAAAGTAATGTTATTTGGTAGGAGGGATACCAGAGATGAAAAACGTCAAGATACAAATTAACAACGAGAATCTTGCGTTCACAAATGTATCAAAGAATTTAGGTTTATATTTTAATTCAGGTCTAAAATTTACTGAGCATACTGATTATATTATTAAGAAATCTTTTTTTAACTTAAAAATAATTAATGCAAGTAAAGATATTCTGACAAAAAAACAAAAAAATTTTATGTGAAATTCCGGTCCTATTTAGTATAAACCATGCTTTAGTTGTGTATTTCCCTTTCTTACGCCAAGTTGATGTCCATCGATTACAACGGTTACAAATACCTAGTTATGTTAGACTAATTTGTGGTATAAGAAAGTACGATCCGGTATCCCTGACTTTGAAAGAAACTGTCTGGCTTAATACTAAGAACGGAAATATTCACATCTATTCATTCTTTCACAACAATATTTACTGTCACCTTATTTGTATAATAAAATTATATATAGAACAGACCTACATAACTTAAATATAAGACACAAATCAACGATCACCATCCCAAGACACAAAGCTGCCGGATTTCGTTGCGGATTCTCATATCGCATGGCTTGTCTTTACAATGACATTCCTGAAGATCTCAGGGTACTACCATAATATACAAAATTTATAAGACAATTTAATAAAAATGTATTTCTAAAAATTTGTAGTAAAATTTCTCACGCTAGGCTTGCTATCTATTTTCAGTTAAAAAACTATGGTATATAATAAAAACGCTGCCTAAGGAATCACTCCTTCCACATCCAGATTATTCATTCAAGTTACTTTAAAGGAAACATCTTGACTATATTTGCACTCTAGTATGTGAAAATTATTGGTCATGGAATTTTAATAATATTTGGGGAAGATATCAGAAAAATGAGGCGTTTTTTGTACATACGTTAAAAATTAAGTTTTTAGACTGTTATTGGCTTGCTTTACATATATTTCCCTATTCACAAATCTACCACCTCTCACCCCTTCAACGGAATCATCTCAATCAGATATTACAATACATACGTGTAGTAACTTTCGAGTGAATATCTTAATTTTATTTAAAAATGAATTATTATTTGTTTGCTTATAATTGTATTGAAACATTCTTTATAGGATTTTGCAAACAGCAGAAAAATCTACATGGTCGTAGGGGACTGTGTGGATGCTAGTGTTAGAATGAGAAGTGTCAAATAAGAAATTAGACAAATTCATTTTAGGATTTTAATTTGCTAGCATAACCAGAATTCAGGTTATCGAAAGAATGCAAATATTTCATTAATATTTCTACACAAAGTTTTTCTTTTAGTTGTAGATAGTTATTTTTTCTGCTGTTTGCAAAATCCTATAAAGAATGTTTCAATCTTAATTTTATGTTATCAACCCCTTTAATAATGGAATGGAGGTGTTGGGAGTGGAGGGTTGAAATTTATTAGAAAAAAATCCGAGGTCTTGGTTTCTAATGCATTCACTAAATCCCAAGTTTCTGTACTCTTACCAGCTTGCTTTACTTATTTACCCTTATTTAACCCCCACCCATCAACGGAATCATCTCAAAATATAATCTGGTTTGAGATGTGTACCAAATTTCAAGTGAAAATCTCAATTTAATTTGATCAACCCTCTTAATAAGCGAGTTGGAGTGGTGGGGGATGGAAGATATTATAAAAAATCCTGAGGCTTTCGCTTCTAGTATATACACCAACTTCCAAATTTCTGTACTCTTACCAGCTTGCTTTACCTATTATCCCCTATTTACCCGTATTTAACCCCCAACCCTTCAACGGAATAATCTCAAAATATAATCCAGTTGCAGATGTTATTTCATTTCAAGTGAATATCTCAATTTTATTTTATCAACCCCTTTAATAATAGAGTAGGGAGGGGTGGTGTGGGGTTGAAAAATATTATGGAAAAATCTGAAGCTTTGGCTTCTAGCATATACACCAAATCCCAAGTTCCTGTGCTTTCACCAGCTTGATTTACTTATTTTCCCTATTTACCCTTATTCAACCCCCAACCCTTCAACTAAGTCATCTCAAAATCTAACCTTGTTCCAGATGTCGTTATAGTACATAAATATGCCAAATTTCAAGTGAATATCTCAATTTTATTTTATTAAACCCCTTAAGAATGGAGAGGGAGTGTTGGGGGGAGGGTTTGAAAATATCATAAAAAATCTGAGGTCTTGCACCAAATTCCAAGTTACTGTACTCTTACCAGCTGGATTCACTTATTTTCCTTATTTACCCCTATTTAACCCCCAACCCTTTACCACAATTAGCGCAAAATATAATCCAGTTCCAGATCTCGTTATAATACATATATGTACCAAATTTCAAGTCTATCTTAAACGGTTACAGACCGACATTCTAACTCTATTTCAACAAAACAAAACAAAATTACGATAAAGTACTACACTTCCGCTTCACTAAGAAGTAATTAATAATTCATATGGCTACTTACTGTTATTATTTTCTCTCTGAGTTGAGTGGAAGAGCAGAGAATTTATTTGAAATTGACTGAACTCTGCTCTTTATAATCAATTTTTCTCTTATTTTATGGTATTGTAATAATTTTTCCTGGATTATATAAAAAAAATGAATATTACTATTATATTTATTTATTAAAGTTGTCTGCCGAATACCCAAAATAATAATGATATAAAGATTTTTTTAAGTCGTCACAGAATAAAAATTGTAATTTAATATTAAAGAAATTGGGAGACTTTTTTTTAAATGCGACCACAACAAATTAGTAACCAGAATCAAATCAAAGCATGATATAATTTAGCTTTGGAGTTTTACCAGTGCAGCATTATCGCCTCTGTAATGCGCAATATTTTAGTCTGAAAATAGGGAATCGGGTGTTAATATAAATGGTCATATTAGGCGCTGGAACAACATACAGGCAATGAATCAGTGGGAACCGAAAGTCGGTAACTGTGGAGGAAATGAAGCGCAAGATGTGCGCGCCGCCAGATTTGACGTCATGTGGAAAATCACTTAGCAAAAAAACTTTAATATATCTTTCTGGCACTTCTTACTTCAGCCCGGCAGCGCCGATTCCAGTAGCGCTTATTGATAGAAAATCTAAATGTGTTACGGCTTTTATTGCAGCCTCGCAGCCGTTCGGTGGATATCTACGAGACAAAATAAAACTTTTTGTTATTTCTGAAGAAATAAAGGTAAAGGTTTATATTAAAGCTTGGAGGAATTTCAATATCGAAAGCCTAGCAAATGAGGTGTCAGTCCTAACTCTGGTATTGTTTCCGGGGTCTACAAAAAAGAGTAAATGAAATTTTTTATTATGTGATATATATCCAAAGAGGTAAATAGGTCTTTGCAAAAAGTTAAGAAGCAATAAGTTTAGGCAAATCACGGGTCGATGGAATCATCCCTCTTATCACTTGAGGCGTATCTGAATTTTGTAGGAAATGAAAGATATTTAAATGGCCCTATTATTACTATTGATTTTAGTGTAGCTTTTGATTCGATAGAAACTGATATATTAATATATGAACTAAACTGAATAATCAAGGCATAATAATGTAGGAGGTTACTTTTTATCCACCATAAAATTATTGTGCAACTGAACAAAGCTAGTTCGAAAAATTATAATATAGACGTAGGAGTCATCCAAGGGTCTGTTCTTGGACCTCTGCTCTTCCTTTTGTTTGTAAATGATTTACCGAATCATATGCCGGAACATTGTAAAATTATAATGTATTCTGATGATACCAACTTCACTGTGTCTTCCTTAGATCCAGATATAATTAAAATACAACTCAAAACTATATTCAAAGAATTTGATCAATGGGCAACAAGAAATCGTCCTATTCTAAATTCTAAATACCGAGAAGAAAATTGGTGCATACTACCAATTTTTCCAACAAAAACAACCTATATGAGATATAAACTTAACAATGCACAGTCTACCACGTTTTGCAAAACATTAAAGTACTTAGGGATTTACCTTAATGAACAATTAAGCTGGTCAGAACACAACAATAATTTAGCTAAAATATTAATGGGCCCGAAACAAGTTTAACTCAAACTGTTTGTCACTCGGAATTATTTTTTCGTATTAATGGATGTGTGTAGAGCCCAGTTCCATAAAAATCAAAATCGCCGATCGCAGATTTTTTTAAACGCGTTTTAGTTTTTTATATTTCATTAATTATAACTAACAAAATTAAAGTAAATTTAAAAAAAAAGAATTTTTAGATAAATTGACGAAAAATAACACCTTTTTACTCTTGCAAAATTTTCGAAAAAATGGATATTTTCCCAGATATAGCTGTTCTAGTAAGCTATTGTAAATGTACACGCTTGGCAGTGACATTATTTTTAATTTGATGAACAATGGCTTACAGTGCTCAACATAAGGAACGTCAGCAAGAATTCTAACAATTCTTTTTTGAATTATGGAAACTCTTTGTGAATGACCAGAGTTACCCCAGAGTATCACTCTGTAGTTTAAGTGTGAATGAGATAAACCATAATATACTGATAGTAGAGCATTTTTATTTATACGTTTATTCAATCTTCTGATGACAAAGATTGTGCTAGATAATTTTTTGCATAACTGGTCAATATGCACATCCCATTTCAGATCGTTATCCATAGTTATACCTAATAACTTAACGCTATTACCTTTATTAATAATCGAGTCAGTACTTATAACTAAGCTTTGAGTTTTTCTTTTGTTCAATTTTAATTTATTTGCAGAGAACCATTGTTCAGCTTTTTCTGTAGCTACTGCTACTTCATTCTCTAGTTCTTTTATATTTTTAGAAGAGTTTTTTAGGGTCAGATCGTCAGCAAATAACGTACATTTAATAACGTCAAGGAATGAAGACAAATCGTTAATACAGACGATAAAGAAAATTGGGCTTAATAGGGAACCTTGCGGAACTCCATATTTATTGATTTTAATGTCAGAGCTTTTATTATTAAGAGAAACACACTGTCTTCTGTTTTCAAGATATGATCTAAATAGAGACAAAGATAATCCTTTAATACCATAAAATTCTAGTTTCTGGATTAATATTTCGTACGAAACGCAATCAAAAGCTTTACTCAGATCACATAGTGTAACAGAAGAATAAAGACGTTGCTCGAGTACTGCAATTATATCGTCAGTGACACAAGAAACTGCTTTTGTTGTGGAGCAGTTTTTCCTAAATCCAAAGTGACAAGAATTTAAAATGTTGTTCAATTCTAGGTATTTGACCAGTCTTATTTTCAAACGAATTTCCAAAATATTCTCAAAAATTGGTATAGTGGATGTGGGACGATAATTATCAAGAAGAGGCGTGTCTTCTTTTTTAAAAATTGGCATGACTTTAGTTATTTTAAAAGCGTCCGGAAAAATACCTTTATCGAAACAAACATTGAATAAATTGCCGAGATGTACAGTGATAATGTTGATAGTTTCTTTAACATGACAGTATTAATACCGTAAATATCAAGTGACCTGGTATTTTTTAGGGACATAACAACATTTATGACTTCTTGTGGTGTAGTTGGATATAAATAGAAAGAACAAGATGGTTTCTGTACATTACTTAGAAATTCTGTAGCTTCGTAACCTGTGTCTATAATGGAGTTAACGATACTGTCAGCAACAGTGACAAAGAAGTCATTAAAATCATTATTTGTTAATTTTGTATTTGTCACATTTTTTGACACATTTCTTTCTGTATTCCAACTAGCCTTAACTTTATTTTCCGAATTTGCGATATATGCACTGTACGCATTTCTTTCAGTAACCTCGATAGCTTTTTTATAATAACGTCTATATTTACAGTAGGTATTTTTGTCCTCTTCAGATTTAGATGAATTGTATATTGTTCTTAGTCCTGCTAATTTAATTCTCATTGTTCTAAGGCCTTCACTGAACGAACGAGGCTGTAATTTAGATTTAGTTGTTGAAATAATAATAACTGAGTACGAGAACACCCACACAAAGAGAAACATAACTCCGATTTTATATCTTACTCGGATATTTCCTTTAATGTGTGGGAAATTTAAAAATCATTGCATGTACGTACCCAAGATAGTTCTTTAGAAAAACTTGCTGGATAGGTAGAAGCACTAACCTGAAAATAAAATAGAAAAATATGTTAGTTAAAATAAAGTTCTGACAAATTAAGAAGTGAAGCTAACAAAGTTCAATTTGTATTATATTTTGTTTTAAATCAGAAACACATTACCAATAATTTTAACTAAATATTTAAAAGTGAATAGCAGCATAAATGTGATCGGCTTATACGTAAAATGAACAGAAAGCATTAATGCATTAAACAAAATAAATAATCATGCCGGATAATATAGCGCGATAGGTGCTAAACAGCGTATTTAATATCTAGAAATTCATTATGTTATTCTGTTACTCTACCGGCTACAACATTAATATTCAATATTTATATACAGTTGACACGATAGTGAGGTTAGATTGTAAACAGCGTTAAAAAACGGGCTGTTTTGGCCCATTTGTCGTAAAGTGTGTAAGCCATCATTTTTTACTAATTTTGGGTTGCTGAAAACGAATTCGTAACCCATGTAGCCGAAAAACCGTGGAAACACATTAAAAAACAACCCTTATTTGGGGGGTGACATTGGAATTGGTATTAGAACTTGTCACTAGAATTAAAACTACAAAAGGTTGGGTAATTAGGGACTTCTGCAATTAAAACCAATAAAAACTCTAAAAAGATTGTCCACCACCTTAATTGGTGAATGGGTGAAAAAGTATTCAGAAGTAATCACATTATAACCTGATATTAGCCATTTAACGAAGAGTTTTGGTTTTCTTTAAACAAATAAATAACCATACAGGGTGTAATTAGTTTCATGTCATTAAAAAAAACTGGTGGTACGGACCGACAAGACAAACAAAAAAACCTTATATAACATGGGGTCTAAAGCTTATAGTTTTGGAGAAAAAAAATAAACAAAAATTCGCAAATTTTCAATAAAATCTTTTGAGGACTGCTGGAATATTGAGGTGGGTTTAGATCGTCGCTCGTATCTTTGCCTACGATACTCAATATTTGTGTAGATAGCTATGAAATGTCGGCGGTCTTTAGCGGTGCGGTAAATAAAATGAAAGACGTCGACGTTTTCTGAGTGTCTAGTAGATCTGATCTGAAGAAAACCGTACTCTGACTCTCCCTTGTGCAATATTTTAGTTTCTGTGGGTGTTTCGTTATGTACACACGTCCAACCCGCCGTTCGTTGTTTTTGTTATTTTTGAATTTCGAAGATTTATTTTATTGACTTTACCGTTCAAGTCGTTAAATTCTTGATTATGTACAGACACAACTTACTTGTTTGTTCTTTTTGTATTCCGTTTTGGATTTTGGACCAATTTTTTCTTTTATTTTTCTTTATTGACAACGTTACTTGACAGTTTATTGTTTAGTGTTGAATGGAGTACGTATGTCCTTAATTCGACGTACCGAACTGTGTATTGATGCAGATGCAGAGATTTCGAATACTTCACTTAGGTGGTAAGCTTTTAACCCAGGACACTCATTTATGTTACAAACGTTAATAAATCACATTTAAATATTCTAAATTATAAACATTAATCCAATATTTTGTTCCAAATTAAAAGACACACATGTAAAGCGATGCTCTGTTTAAACCTCTATGGCCATTATTTGCTTGCAGTTGTGCATCAAAAGATAACGAATTATTTACCTATTTATAATTGCCTCAGTTCGGTTGAGGCGGTCCATCAAAGGCGGTCGATGATCCAAGGCCTTTGCACTTTTTTATGACAATTTAAAAGTTATATAATTGGGAACTACAAGTCCATTGACCAAGAACGGCAGTGGTTCTCAATTATTTTCTACATCAATATTTAAAAAAAATATATATTTAAAATACTGACCTAGGTCAGTTTTTTCAAAGTGCCCCTAGAGTGAAAAGTCATAAAGGTTTTTTGTTTGTCTAGTCGGTCCCCATTGCCAATGTTATTTAATGACACGAAACTGATTACACCCTGTATATTAGATATTGTGACTAACGCCGTTCTTATGGGCGGTGAAGGTTGAGGGAACGAAGGGGAGGGGGGAGGCTGAATTCAGAATTTTTGTGCTTCTTTTTCTACTTACCTAACGAAACTAAGTATATTGAAAGAATTTCCTGTACAAAAGAATAACTTTTTGCCGCAAGTTCTAATCTCAATTTTAATGCCACCCCCAAATAAGGGTTGTATTTTACTGTCTTCCCGATGTTTTCAGCCAATTCTAATGACAAATTCGTATTCACCCTAAAATTAGCAAAAAAAGACGGCTTCCAGACTTTACCACGGATGAGCCAAAAGAGCCCTCTTTTAACAATGTTAGAAAAAGGACCCTATAAATGTAAGTGCGTTGTTTTTTAAACACCCTGTAGAGAATTATAGGATTAAAACAAAGCTCAGAACAGTTGTTGATCAAGTATGATGATAAAAATATGAAACAACGGCACTGAAAATTTCACTTCCCTCAAATAGCAAAAAGTAACAAAAAGGTCCTCTGTTTTACGGCGTCGTATCCGGTTTAACGACTTCTAATCTAAAACCGTCGATAACAGTGACTATTAAGAGTCCGAATCCCAATTAAAAGTATCTAATTTATGTAACTATATCGGTGCAGGAAGTTATCATTTAAATTTTATGCGCAACTTTAAAACCTTTTAAATTGTAAATCGGTTTTTCAAGCTCCTACACCGTTGAAAGCACCTCTAAGTGCCTCTTAATAATTGATGAGCTCCTCTGCACTGTTGTGGTCCTCTTCACCTATATTCCTTTGCCGGCCTTCTATGGCAAAGGCGTACGGTCTCAAACTCAGTTGCAATGGTGGGGTTCATGCATTATTTAAACTATCTGAAACAATCGATCTAAGAATTCTTGTCAGATCTAAGCCCAGTCATTAGATATATTTACACCTTAACAAATCGGAGGCTGATTAATTTTTTCTTTAATGGGTTCTTTGGATGGTAAGCAATAACATCCCGTAAAGTTTGCATGATTCTCAGACCGGCAACAGAATCGAAAACTTTGTTCTCGGTATTTTTAGAAAAATGTAACTATAAAAATTTCGTATAACGCCACGGATTTTACATAAAAAAATTGTGAAGTGAAAAACCTCTTGCTTAGACAAACAAAATTTACACAAATTAAAAAACTAAGGGAATCATTTTAAAGTGGAGGTCTCATCTTTCTTGGGTATATTATATTCGTATATTAATATAAGGTCAATATATAGAAACAAATCATCAACATATATACTGGGTGATTCACGTAGGCCGTTCGATAGAAGTTTTTCAACTTGCAGTTGAATTACAAACTTGAAACTTGGTATGCAGCCATAATCGATCTACCTAGAATATCGTCAGTCTTCCAGCTACATATGGTGTGCCAAAAGTCTATACCAACTTTCTTATTTTAAATAGAAACGTAAATTTTTCTTACATAGTTCGATTGACCTTCTAGTTCTGAGTTTAGACAACCCATGTTATGTTAACTTATCTGTTACAGGTTTTGATACATGTTTTTTTTTTAATTGCCACTGTAGCTCAAATATGATATGCATGCATTAAGTAAATTATTAGAATTGTCATTCGTTTTCATGGTATACTTGATAACCGGTGCCTAAGGAATCACTACCTCCACAACTTCTTGACTATATTTTTGCACTTTCGTATGCGGAAATAATTGATCATGGAATTTTAATAATATTTGGGGCAGGTGTCATAAAAAAAAATTACAGATGTTGCAATTTAGCAAGATTCGTTGACATTGAAAATGAACTTGGCTAACTTTCAAGCCCGGTCTGATATTTACAAAATCTACAAAATGTACAGGGGATAGAAATAAAGAAAAGATTTAATAAACTACGGATAAATAATTTAAAAAGTTACACAGCTCAGAGTAATTGTAATAGGTTTTACATTAATATTACACACAAATGGGTTTCGTAAAAATGCGAGAACATGAATCTAGGTATCAAAATTGATCAAATACATAAGTTTTACAAAAACCATGCTAGGCGTCGGTCAGCGTCGAGACGTAAAAATGCAAGAACATGAACTTAGATATTAAAATTGATCAAATACACAACATTTACAGAAACGACGCAAAGCGTGGGTAGGCGTCGAGACGTAAAAACGGAAGAATGTGAATTTAGGTATCAAAATTGGTCAAATACGCAAGTTTTACGAAATCGGCGCTGGACGTCGGTCGGCGTCGAGACGTATAAATGTAGGATTATGAATATCGGTATCAAAATGTATCAAATACACAAGTTTCACAAACGCTAGGCATCGGCCAGCATGGAGACGTAAAAATGCAAGAACATGAATATAGATATTAAAATTAATCAAATACACAAGTTTTACAGAGACGGCGCAAGGCCTCGAGACATAAAAATACAATGTGAATCTAGGTATCAAAATTTATCAAATTCAGAAGTTTTACAGAAACGACGGCGTCGAGACGTAAAAATGCAAGAATATACGTCTAGACATCAAAATTTATCAAAGGCACAAGTTTTATAAAAACGGCGCTAGGCCTCAGTCGGCATCGAGACGTAAAAATGCAGGAACATAAACTTAGATATCAAAATTAATCCTATACAAGTTTTACAGAAACGACGCAAGGCGTCGAGACGTAAAGATATAAGAATATGAATCCAGGTATCAAAATTTATCTAATACACCAGTTTCACAAAAACGACGCTAGGCATCGAGACGTAAAAATGCAAGAACATGAATCCAGGTACCAAAATTTATCAAATACACAAGTTTTACCAAAACGACGCTAAGCGTCGATCGGCATCGAGGCGTAAACATGCAAGAATATGAATCTAGGTATCAAAATTTATCAAATACACTATAGTTTTACAAAAACGACGCTAGGCGTCGGTCAGCGTCGAGACGTAAAAATGAAAGAACATGATTCTAGGTATCAAAATGTATCAAATTCAAAATCAAATTTGGATCTTTCAAAAAGTATGCAATGTAACGGCACGGAACACTTTCGTGTCCAAAGAAACAGCCGAATTTCCAAGCGTTACACAAATCGCTACTGGACCCCCGTATTACCGTTACATCTTCGATTTGTTAAAGATTTTCAATATTAAATATTAAGGCATTGGTTTCTAGCACATACGCCAAAAGGGAAGTTCCTGGACTCTTAATAGCTGGCTCTACTGATTTTTCCCAATTACACCCCCTCCACCCCTTTAACAAAAACTAGATACGTGTGAATATGTCAAGTTTACTTCATCAATCCCTTTATTAATGGAATGATGGAGATGGAGGGGTGAAAAATGTAAAGAAATCTGAGGGCTTGGCTTCTAGTATACATACCAAACCTCAAGTTTTTGTACTCTACACAGCTTGCTTTACTCATTTTCCCTTATTTACCTATACTTACATCCCCACCCCTTCAACGGAATCATCTCAAAATATAATCTAGTGCCAGATCTCGTTATACGTGTATATGTGTACCAAATTTCAAGTGAATATCTCAATTTTATTTTATCAACCCCTTTAAAATGGAGTAGGGGTGGTGAGGGATTGAAAAATTATAAAAAAATCTGGTGCCTTGGTTTCTAGTACATACACCGAATTTCAAATTTTTGTGCTCTTCCCAGGTTGCCTCACTTATTTTCCCCTATTACCCCCTTCAACGAAATATTCCAAAAATATAATCTAGTTCCAGATGTCATTATAATATATACGTATACCAAATTTCAAGCGAATATATCAATTTTATTTTATCAACCCCTTTAATAATGAAGTGGTGGTGGTGGGGGGATGGAAAATATCATAAACAAATTTGAGGCTTTGACTTCTAATACCTATATATCAAATGTCCAGTTTGTGTACTCTTACTAGCTTGTTTTCCTTATTTTCCCCTACTTACCCCTATTTACCCGCCAACCCTTGATCGGATATGTTCAAAAAACAATGTAGTTCGAGATCTCGGTACAATATAAACGTGTACGAAATTTCAAGTCAATATCTTAAACCGTTCCGGAAAAAACATGCAGACAAAAAAAAAGTTAGACAGACAGACAGAAATTTTATTTCGCTCAAATTTAAAATCTCGACGTTACATGACATTCTAAACCTACTTCAGGCGAAAAAAAATTGAAATTTTTTTTACGATTACTGAACTTCCAATCCACTACGTGGATGTGGAAGTAAAAACCGAGCAATATCTCGGCAAGATAAGGTATTTCTTGATTTTTATTAGATAACTTAATGGGGATGCAGTTAGGTATAGGGAATGCTTAATTAACTCGCCCTAAAATTCAATTTTCTTTGGAAATATATAAAAAAAAACAGCAGATGACATTTGAAAAAATCGACTGCTTGACAATTTTTCATTGCGACATCTGAAAATCTCCTGTACCCATATGGTACAAGATGGGACATCAGGTGTTAGCCTGGACTTCCAGCTAACTACGTAATCAATTTGGTTTCACAGTTTTGAACGGTTTGCGATAAAAAAATTTGTTCGTAAACTACTACAGTGACGATTTTCTTCAAGAAAATGTATGTATCAAAACCTGTAAGATATAATATAATATAACTTGGGTTGTCTAAATTCAGACTTAGAGGACCAATCGAATCATGTAAATAAATGTAGGTTTCCATTTAAAATATGAAAGTTGGTACCGACTTTGGGCACACCATGTATATCCTGAGGACTGAAAATATTTTATGTAGAACGGAAATGATCGATTATGGCTGCATACCAAGTTTCAAGTTTCTAATCCAACAGCAAGTTGAAAAACTTGTAACGAACGGCATATGTGAGTCACCCTGTATAAAGCTTTATTTGTGTCAGATGCTTGGAAGATGAAGAAACTTATTTCCCCAGATTTACATTCATCTATTAAAGACAAAAGTGGTAATATAATATTTAAGTTTGGAAAAATTAAAGATTTACTAGAGAGAAAACGCTAGAAAATATTTTTTTAAATTTGGCGGAGTCGCCAGGGATAGCCAAAGGTTAATTTAAGAAATCTTTTGAAAATAGCCAATAACTGCTTTATTCTTTATCATATATAATAATAATAAACAGTAAAATGATTAATAATATTAAGGACATAAAAGTTATAATATAATATTTAAGTTCGGAGAAATTAAAGATTTAATTGAGAGAACGTGGTTGAAAATAAATTTAAAATTATGGCGGAGTCGCCAGTAATGGTCGGGCAAATTAAAAAACTGAAGATGGTCAATAACTGCTATATTTTTTATCATATATAATAATAATAATAATACACCATCATGTTAACAAATAACTAAGGGAACATTTATTTAGATTCAATCAAGGGCTTGTCTATAGATGGGTAACCAAATTTTGCTTTTATAAATATTAAATGCAGGTAATTTTCACGTATACAAATGAGCCATTAGTACCATTTGAATTGCCAAAAAATGTCTAAGACCAAAATTGTAGAAAAATTAGAGCGGTACAGTTTCAAATGATTTTTAATTCTACAGGGGGTTTCACATAATGGTGGCAAGCTAATACTTGAATTTTTTTTAATGGAATGTCCAACATATTTATATTAATAGTTCATGTTTATTCCCTACCCAGACATGTATCATTTTTTTAATTTACACTGCGACGTTGCCATACTATTCCACTTTTTCAGATAAAAACTACATTTGCACAGGTCAAGAACAAAATCTGTAAAAACCATAAATATTTTCATAAACTTGACCGGCGTATCACTTTGAATGTTAGTCAAGAACATGTAGTAGTTTCCAGCCCTCTCAAATCCAAATTTAATTCTACAGGGGATTCTCCACGTTGATTTAAAAAGTAGAAAAACGAAAACTCTCAGGTACAAATTTTGGCGCGGGAGCGATTTTACTGCAATTATGTTGTGTGTGACTTTTTATGGAATAAATATCATTTATAATTATTATTATTTCCTCTAACAAATATTGTTATACTCTTCGCAAATACAAAACGAAGAGTATATTGCATTCGATCGG
The DNA here is from genome assembly GCA_963583905.1 of Stenurella melanura. NCBI lineage: Eukaryota > Metazoa > Arthropoda > Insecta > Coleoptera > Cerambycidae > Stenurella > Stenurella melanura. The sequence goes on from OY757315.1 coordinate 27,061,401, forward strand.
CACATTTCTAAAACCGGTAATATTGCTCGTAGAGAAAAAAATTTCATATCACTGTGTTGGTGATCGAATTCTGAACAACTTTCTAAATGTCCATCCCTCCTCCTGTCTGTCCGTCTGTATGTCCGTCCGTCTATCCGTCTGTCTGCCCGTCCGTCACCTTTCTTGTAAGCACGATAACTTAGGAACGAAAAGTTATAAATTTTTTTAAATCAAAAAATTTTTTCTTTACATAATTTTTTTTGTTTTGTAATTAAACTAAAAATATCTAAAACTAATATTATTTACAAAAAAAACTGCGAAGAGAGAATAGAATGTACAACAATTATATAAAAAGTGCAGTAAATCGGCGAAGAGTATATATTTCGTCTCGGGGTAATATTTTCCGAATACATCGCACCTCGTTTGCTCCACTACTTCTACTTCAATAATATTTTACGGAAAACCTGTGCCCTTATCCCTTTCACTACTAAAGGTACTTTAAAGTACCACTGAATTACCATACCCTTGATTACCACACCCGGAATTGTTAAGGGTTAAATTCCTTATTACCTGTCACCATATTGGAGCTACTTTAACAAGGACTTAAAAGTACCTTTGGGCGCTATATAGGGTCATCCTAAAATTCATATCTGGGAGTGAAAGGGTTAATATAAATTTTTGTGCACATTTTTTGCTTAGAAATGCTCTTTTTGAAACTATATTTTTTATTTTCCCATACATCGACTCATGTTAGAAATTCTGAAGAAATGCCGAAAAAGAAAGTTTTGATTTTCTTTCTTTTGAGGTTGCCGGTGAGGAAATCATGCAAACTTTAGATTATCCTATTTATTACACTTCTCATAAAAAAATTAAAAAATAAACCATCTGCCTCTGATCATATCTGAGATTTATAGACAAAATTAGCTACACCGCCTAAGCAATCTGTGAAGTTGGCACTCCCATTTTTGAAATTAGAATATTTTTCAACGCGAATCATTTTTTAGCCTTTTGCTTATGATTGCTCGTCGATTCCTCTCGTTTTCTCGTTGCTTACTGCAGAAAAAAAATCACAGTTTGTTCGTCATTATTACCAACGAAAAAACAAAAATTAAAAGGCGAGGAATTATATAAATGTATTTGACTAGCACGTTTCTTCATGCTATTCGATTATTCGTCGTTTACTTGTCAATGCTTGTGGACACGGTTTGCTTGCTCGTCCATATTAACTGAATAAATGATCAGAAAAGTGAGTAGATGCAGGAATCACATAAATAATATCACATTATCAATGCTGATGACCTGACCTAGAAGCTTGTCGCAAACAATTATTTTTGCGAAATAAAACTGGCCCTAATTCTATTTTTATTTAATCGTCTTATTTATATTAACGTCCTGGCGGAGTTTAGCTAATGCTATTCCACCACTCAACCAGGACACGTTACATAGACATCAACACAACAACCATCCCTGTGATATTGCCATCTATCGCAGCTGAGACTCGAACTCAGGAGAGATAACAGCGACTGGACATGTTGTGCCACCCAACAGTGGTCTAGCCCTCTGCTACTATATCGGTAACACATTAAAAACGCCACTCGACATCCATACCCTGGCCAGGATTCGAACCCGGGACTCCGTGATCGCAAGCCATCATCATCATCAACATATTTATTCTTTGTTTTTTACAGTTAATGCTTCCCCGGATCATGACCCGGAGCCAACCGTACAACCACGTCGCGCAGCGCCGTGGTGTTAGTGCGGTTGGACGGGTCGTGACCGGTTTAGCTCAATAAAATGGTTAAAATAAGATAAAACTCCTGCCGCCTGTGGCGGCTTAAAATTATCGATAAATTTGGACATATTGAAAAACTTAATTCTAAACAATGTTTAAAAACCTTAATCTATTTTATGGGAAAAACACTTTTTTGAAATTTTGTTGTTGAGATGGAGACGAACTCAATTGGAAAAGCTCCATTTAAACAAATTACCCCAACAGTCTGCTCGCCGTTAGGAATTTTTGGTTTTAGGAAAGGAAAATTGAGTTTAAAATAGTTAAAATTTTTACAAAGTTTATCGCTCTAAATTGAATTTTTCAACAAAAAAGTACAGAATAACAAAAATTACAAAAATACAAACATATGACAAACAAGAAGAAGGAAAGAGATAGATATAGAATAAAAGATATGGTGGTGAAAAGTGTATGATAGTTGGAAGTTTTGGTAGGAAAGAGTGTGGCTACAGAGGTTGCCGAAAGATAGGCAACGCCTGGTATGGTAATGGGTGTTTAATTTGGAATGGGGCATTATGCATTCTTATTTGGGTAATGTTGCGTGTAAGCGGACTGTCACCCAGTCGAAACTCGTAGAATTTTTGTGATGTGTCCCGGATGAAGTCCGCTAGTGGTGTTGTGATCGCAAGCCAAACACCTTAGCACCGCGCCACCCAGCCGATAAAATTTTAAGTAATTATTTTGAAGAATTGGTTCAAATTCCATGTATTAGCACTAATAATTTAAAGGTTAGTAGATGATGACAGACGGATGGACACGTCAGTGAGAGCAATAAGGACCCTATCGAACCCTAAAAATTACGATTGTTGAAATCGTTGATCTTTTTGGGTTTCACTATTTTTTACAAACTAAATACTGTCATTAATAAGATCCATAGTTTTAATTTAAAAAATTACAAGCGTAAATCTGGGGAGTGTAACTTTTTTGTCCATTCTTTAGATGACCTCACTGCGTAGAAGAGAGCGAGAGAGAGAAAGAAAGACTAGCCAATAACTCTCTATTTTTGTTCATATGCAACATATTTGGGACGTCTATCACGTGATACTCAAAAAACGATTAGAGACTTAAAGTCATAATACAATACGGCAAGGGTGAAAGTTTTGTACAAACATGGGTATAAGGGTTAGAAACTAACTTTCCTACATTCTCTCAGGGGTCCTCATATATTTAAACAGGATATAATACGATGTAATAATTAGAAAAATAAACTGTGTGAGGAAACGTAGTCTAGTTAAACCTCTAACTTAATATATTAATTATGAATATCTTCTACAATGTTAACTTAATAGAATGAGACAAATATTTCTTTGAATCAAAATAAGATATATAGGAGTTTGCTGTTTCGTTTAATCATTGGATTTCATTATTCTTAAAATGTGGGTACATTGGGGATTAAAAATTTCTTCTGTTTATTTTTTCAAAGCACAAATATTTTGAAAAACTTCTAACGAACGGCATATGTAAGTCACCCCGTATAAAGCTTTATTTGTGTCAAATGATTAAAAACATCAAAGTGATAATATAATATTTAAGTTCGGAGAAATTAAAAATTTACTACAGAGAATGCGGTAGAATACAAACTTTAAAATCTGGCGGAGTCGCCAGGAATAGCCAACAAGTAATTTAAGAAATCTGAAAATGGCCAATAACTGCTTTATTCTTTATCATATATAATAATAATAAACAGTAAAATGATTAATAATATTAAGGACATCAAAGTTATGATATAATATTTAAGTTCGGAGAAATTAAATATTTAATTCAGAGAACGTGGTTGAAAATAAATTTGAAATTTTGGCGGAGTCGCCAGGCATAACGGTCGGGCAAATTAAAAAACAGAAGATGGTCAATAACTGCTATATTTTTTATCATATATAATAACAATAATAATACATCATCATGTTAACAAATAACTAAGGGAACATTTATTTAGATTCAATCAAGGGCTTGTCTATAAATGGGTAACCAAATTTTGCTTTTATAAATATTAAATGCAGGTAATTTTCACGTATACAAATGAGCCATTAGTACCGTTTGAATTGCCAAAAAATGTCTAAGACAAAAATTGTAGAAAAACAAGAATGGTACAGTTTCAAATGATTTTTAATTCTACACGGCGTTTCACATAATGGTGGCAAGCTAATACTTGAATTTTTTTAATGGAATGTCCAACATATTTATATTACGTGGGCTGAGAACCAGAGGGTTTCAAGCGCCAAATCTAAAATTGTCCAAGAGAGCAATTTTAATGTTTAGCATGTTGCAAATCGATTATGCGAAGTAATTATATTAATTTGAAATATTCAGGTTGTAACACATTCATTTGGCAACTAACTCGTGGGTATTTAATTTTATAATATAATAAACTTTAAACTAAGTAAATGAATATGTGTAGATCCTCCTGTACTTAGAACTTTGAGACTACCGATGTTCGCTAAAAACCAGAAGGTTCCAAGCGACAAATTTCTAATTTTAATTTCTCTGAAAGGAAAATTAAGGTTAAATTAATTTACAAAATACTGCAAAAATTGATAAACTGTATTTATTGAGACATAACTATAAAATTTGAAAAGAAAGTATAAGAAAGATAAAAAAACGAAATTTTTTCTTAAATTCTGAAATTAAAACCTTCATGTAAGTTTGATCCTCAAGGGGCATCCATTTATATGCAAATTCTATTTGTCCGATTCTTTGCCGTAAAAGTTTCGGTTTTAAAGCTTTTAACTAACTCAATTAAAAAGGGACGACCATCATGACTATTTAATTCTCCAGCAAAGTTTTTCTTCATTTCTTTAGTTTTAGGGGCCATCCACTAATTACATCACACAAATTTCATGGTTTTTCTACCCCTCCGTTCCCTTATGTCACAGGTTGTCACATTGGAGTCAACCCCCCCTGCCCCCCTGTGACGTCACATATTTTACAGCAATAAATTTTGAGGTAGAATTTTCCGATTTTTCTATTGGTTTGAATTTCATTCAATTAAAACAAAGGCATACGTAGATGTAAATAATGTGATGTCATAAAAGTTTGACCCCCTTCTCCCCTCTTGTCATACTCTGTCACACTATATAAACCCCTCCTCCCTCTTGAAAATGTGACGTAATTAATGAATGGCTCTTTACGGCCTTTTCTGGTGTTTACCTCTTTTTGTATATTTGCTTTTAGAAATTGTGATGCATGATTGCCTATTTTATATTGAACTTCATGGGAGTTATCTCGTAAAAATTTCAATTGGCATACTTTACTGAATGGCACATTATTGTAATTAAACACCTCTGTGCATTTTTTATAATTGTAGAAGTGTTTGGCCTGCATGTTAATTGCACAGAATTGCCTTTTAGGCCACTCACAAGCACGAAATCACTATAACAATCAAATTACTTCACGCGAAAACGGCGCTTGGAACCTTATGGTTCTTAAATTTAATGCTGATTGTCGCTTAAAACTATTTTACACTTTAGTTTGTGGCGTCATCTTTAGGAATAATGTTGTAGTGTTTAGTGCAAATGGTGCAGAAATCTCTCTAGATTTCATTTCTGCAATAAAAGTTGTTTTGAAAATAATGTCGCTTGGAACCTTCTGGTTCTCAGCCCACGATTAATATTTCATGTTTATTCCCTATACAGACATATATCATTGTTTTAACTTACACTGCGACGTTACTATTTCACTTTTTCCGATAAAAACTACATTTGCATAGATCAATAACAAAGTCTGTAAAAACCATATTTTCATAAACTTGACCGGCGTATCACTTTGAATGTTAGTCAAGAACATGTACTAGTTTCCAGCCCTCTCAAATCCAAATTTAATTCTACAGGGGGTTCTCCACGTTGATTTAAAAAGTAGAAAAACAAAAACTCTCAGGTACAAATTTTGGCGCGGAAGCGATTTTACTGCAATTATGTTGTGTATGACTTTTTATAGAATATATATCATTTATAATTATTATTATTTCCTCTAACAAATATTGTTATACTCTTCGCAAATACAAAACGAAGAGTATATTGCATTCGATCGGCACATTTCTAAAACCGGTAATATTGCTCGTAGAGAAAAAATTTTCATATCACTGTGTTGATGATCGAATTCTGAACAACTTTCTAAATGTCCATCCGTCCGCCTGTCTGTCCGTCCGTCTATCCGTCTGTCTGTCCGTCCGTCACTTTTCTTGTAAGCACGATAACTTAGGAACGAAAAGTTATAAATTTTTTTAAATCAAAAAAATTTTTTCTTTACATAATTTTTGTTTGTTTTGTAATTAAACTAAAAATATCTAAAACTAATATTATTTACAAAAAAAAACTGCGAAGAGTATCCTATAGAATGTACAACAATTAACTAAAAAGTGCAGTAAATCGGCGAAGAGTATAACGGTTAGCTTATTTAATAATGCAATTTTCATAATATATTTCGTCCCGGGGTAATATTTTCCGAATACATCGCGACGCAGATTCGCACCTCGTTTGCTCCACTACTTCTACTTCAATAATATTTTACGGAAAACCTGTGCATTTATCCATTTCACTGCTAAAGGTACTTTAAAGTACCACTGAATTACCATACCCTTGATTACCACACCCGGAATTGTTAAGGGTTAAATTCCTTATTACCTGTCACCATATTGGAGCTACTTTAACAAGGACTTAAAAGTACCGTTGGGCGCTATATAGGGTCATCCTAAAATTCATATCTGGGAGTGAAAGGGTTAATATAAATTTTTGTGCACATTTTTTGCTTAGAAATGCTCTTTTTGAAACTATTTTTTATTTTCCCATACATCGACTCATGTTAGAAATTCTGAAGAAATGCCGAAATAGAAAGTTTTGATTTTCTTTTTTTTTTGAGGTTGCCGGTGAGGAAATCATGTAAACTTTAGATTATCTTATTTATTACACTTCTCATAAAAAAATAAAAAAATAAACCATCAGCCTCCGATCGTGCTTGAGATTTATAGACAAAAGCTACACCGCCTGAGCAATCTGTGAAGTTGGCACCCCATTTTTGAAATTAGAATATTTTTCAACGCGAATCATTTGCTAGCCTTTTGCTTGTGATTGCTCTTTGTTCGTCATTATTACCAACGAAAAACAAAAATTAAAAGGCGAGGAATTATATAAATGTATTTGACTAGCACGTTTCTTCATGCTATTCGATTGTTCGTCGTTTACTCGTCAATGCTTGTAGACACGGTTTGCTTGCTCGTCCTTATTAACTGAACAAATGATCAGAAAAGTGAGTAGGTGCAGGAATCACATAAATAATATCACATTATCAATGCTGATGACCTGACCTAGAAGCTTGTCGCAAACAATTATTTTTGCGAAATAAAACTGGCCCTAATTTTATTTTTATTTAATCGTCTTATTTATATTAACGTCCTGGCGGAGTTTAGCTAATGCTATGCCACCACTCAACCAGGACACGTTACATAGACATCAACACAACAACCATCCCTGCGATATTGCCATCTATCGCAGCTGAGACTCGAACTCGGGAGAGATAACAGCGACTGGACATGTTGTGCCACCCAACAGTGGTCTAGCCCTCTGCTACCATCTCGGTAACACATTAAAAACGCCACTCGACATCCATACCCTGGCCAGGATTCGAACCCGGGACTCCGTGATCGCAAGCCATCATCATCATCAACATATTTATTCTTTATTTTTTACAGTTAATGCTTCCCCGGATCATGACCCGGAGCCAACCGTACAACCACGTCGCGCAGCGCCGTGGTGTTAGTGCGGTTGGACGGGTCGTGACCGGTTTAGCTCAATAAAATGGTTAAAATAAGATAAAACTCCTGCCGCCTGTGGCGGCTTAAAATTATCGATAAATTTGGACATATTGAAAAACTTAATTCTAAACAATGTTTAAAAACCTTAATCTATTTTATGGAAAAAACACTTTTTTGAAATTTTGTTGTTGAGATGGAGACGAACTCAATTGGAAAAGCTCCATTTAAACAAATTACCCCAACAGTCTGCTCGCCGTTAGGAATTTTTGGTTTTAGGAAAGGAAAATTGAGTTTAAAATAGTTAAAATTTTTACAAAGTTTATCGGTCTAAATTGAATTTTTCAACAAAAAAGTACAGAATAACAAAAATTACAAAAATACAAACATATGACAAACAAGAAGAAGGAAAGAGATAGATATAGAATAAAAGATATGGTGGTGAAAAGTGTATGATAGTTGGAAGTTTTGGTAGGAAAGAGTGTGGCTACAGAGGTTGCCGAAAGATAGGCAACGCCTGGTATGGTAATGGGTGTTTAATTTGGAATGGGGCATTATGCATTCTTATTTGGGTAATGTTGCGTGTAAGCAGACTGTCACCCAGTCGAAACTCGTAGAATTTTTGTGATGTGTCCCGGATGAAGTCCGCTAGTGGTGTTGTGATCGCAAGCCAAACACCTTAGCACCGCGCCACCCAGCCGATAAAATTTTAAGTAATTATTTTGAAGAATTGGTTCAAATTCCATGTATTAGCACTAATAATTTAAAAGTTAGTAAATGACGACTGACGGATGGACACGTCAGTGAGAGCAATAAGGACCCTATCGAACCCTAAAAATTACGATTGTTGAAATCGTTTATTTTTTGGCTTTAATTATTTTTTACAAACTAAATACTGTCATTAATAAGATCCATAGTTTTAATTTAAAAAGTTACAAGCGTAAATCTGGGGAGTGTAACTTTTTTGTCCATTCTTTAGATGACCTCACTGCGTAGAAGAGAGCGAGAGAGAGAAAGAAAGACTAGCCAATAACTCTCTATTTTTTTCCATATCCAACATATTTGGGACGTCTATCACGTGATACTCAAAAAACGATTAGAGACTTAAAGTCATAATACAATACGGCAAGGGTGAAAGTTTTGTACAAACATGGGTATAAGGGTTAGAAACTAACTTTCCTACATTCTCCCAGGGGTCCTCATATATTTAAACAGGATATAATACGATGTAATAATTAGTATAAGAAACTGTGTGAGGAAACGTAGTCTAGTTAAACCTCTAACTTAATATATTAATTATGAAAATCTTCTACAATGTTAACTTAATAGGATGAGACAAATATTTCTTTGAATCAAAATAAGATATATAGGAGTTCGCTGTTTCGTTTAATCATTGGATTTCATGATTCTTGAAATGTGGGTACATTGGGGATTAAAAATATCATCTGTTTATTTTTTCAGAGCCAAAATATTTTGAAAAAACAGACCTTTTTAAGACCATAACTTTTTTTATTTATTTGATAAAATTGTTTTCAATGAAAATTGCAGATAGTAAATTGATCTGTCGATATGTTCGAACCCGATGTGAAATCTAAGCTCAAAATTTCCACAAAATCAAAGAAACTAATTTACTCCTTTAAAACTAAAATTCATTTCGAAAAATGTGCGACAGTTGAAATTTTAGTCAATTATAGATGTAAATGCCTTCAAGAAGATCTATTTATACTGTACTTATTCCCACCTCAAGAAAATGTGAACTTCAATATTAATTTCTGCGTGATCTCAAAAAATATGCGGAATAGGCGGAAAATTATTATAACTTTTGGAATTGGGCACCAATAAAGATGTGCATAGCTACAAATTCTAGTTTCCTACAGGGTTGGTACAAACCATGATTAAAAACAAAAAAACAAAAACCAAATTTGAAAAAAGACGTTTTTTTAAACAGTCCAATAATTGACATTAACAATGTATTTGGTTCTTATAGTAACAAAGATACCATTTGTTTAAAGTTACAAATGGAATAAATTGTGTACCTTGTACCTATAACTGTAAAATAAGCTAGAGTATACGTGAAATTATATCCCGAAAGTGGTTTACTACAACTGATTATTAATTTGTAGCAAAATTTCAGTCTTTTGCCGAAATTATGTTTCACGAAGAAAATCTTAAAAGCACAAAGTCCTTGGACTGGTGGAAATCCCAAAGAAATATTGATATTATTGAACAATTATTTTCTTGATTGATTGATTTGCCGGCGTAAGGTGGGCATTGCTGCCAATTCCGGGCATCCACGGAGGTTCGTTCCAACACGCAGCTTGGTCGTCCATCGAACAAGCCAAACGGATGGCCAAAAAGCGTGCCGGGACCAAATCTCGGATGTCTTATATGCCGTCGGACCGACTGCACACGCCGGGTTGGACATTGAACATGCTTGTTGTCAGTAGCGAGAGCCGCATGACGCATGGGGTGGGAATATAGGATGGGAAGTGTAGGTGTTTGAGAGATGCTTCTTTTCAGTTTTCATGCTTCTTTTAAGTTTCCATCTGTCGTCATCTCCTTATTTTTCTTCTTCTAAGTTTTCTGTTTCTTCTGTCTCTCAGTCTGGCAGCTTTTATTTTTTATTTTATTTTATTTTTGTATTTTTTTTCATTTTTCCCTTTCTTTTTTTATTTATTAACCGCTCCAAAAGTGCTACAAATTCCTAAGCCACGATGCGGTGAAGACAATATTTTCAACATTTGCTTTGATTCATTCTACGATTCGAAATGGTTTAGAGACCTCAGGAGCTGCACTCAGCACTACAATTAACTTAATTTAACACCTTTGTTTTGGAGTAAATCATGTCTTATTTACATTTTATGTTGGTTGTGTTTTGACCATTTTGTCTTGTTTCATTTTCTCAACTCTAGCACTTGGTCTATAACAGATTTTAAAATAATTACTACATTTTAGTTACTCAATAGACTTAGATAGGTCGATTTCTGCACTAGAAAAATCTAAGAATTCTTCTGGCGTATTGTGAATGCTCCATACGGACGGTAATTTCTTTTACCATATTGTAAAGATTCGTAGAAAAGTAAATAAAATGCTGCAGTAGAAGTGCTGTGAATTACTTTATTGCTCGTGCCTGTCAATCTCAATCACTCAACATTTTATTTAACAGAAAAGCTATTGTTCATACAATACAAGATGCGCAATGTGCATCATCTTAGCATTTTCATTCGCAGGAAACAATATACACATTAAAATATGTACAGGGTGAAACAGCGTTAAACCGCTCAACATTCAGGATTGAGTTTTCAGATTAAAATAAGACTTTTTTCGTCTATAAAGTTTTTTCCTAAAATGCACCCTCTCCGAGAAATGCTTATTTCTCGAGATACGGCCATTCGAAAATTCCTAAAGTGGGGAAGGAAATGTAAAAGTTGAAAAAGAAATCTTAAAAAAATGAGGTGAATATATCATCGAAATACGAGACTTGCTTTTATTTGCAACTTTTCTGTGAAGTACGTTTTCACCGAGCTTTTCCGGAAAAATATGCAATTTAAAAATTTGAAAAAATTCAGACGTATGAATTGAGGACTTCTAAGCATTTTGTGTCTCTTGGAATTTTTTTGTAACTTGTCAATTTTTCACGATGAATAATGAACTACATTTCTTGCAAATTTCCAATAAAGAAATACATGAAAATTCAAAAAATGAGCCTGATTTATGTATGTTTTCACCAAGCATGGCTATGAACCATCTCACAAATACCAACTTTTGAAACAAAAAATCCGTTTTCAGGGTTCCCACCAACATTGGAATTTTGAATTCCCTGACTTTCCCTGACTTTCCAGGAACAAAATTTAAATTTTCCAGGACCAAAATATGAAAATATAGTACATTCCAATACGACTTTGTATATAAGTGGATATTAATGTATTTGTATTATCATCAGATCGGCATGGAAAAAATATGAGAAAACCGTTAAAGTAATTTTTGTTGTTATTTATTTTAAATAATGAATATTTAAAATTACATCTATATTTCTTAGCGAAATATATAAAATTCAAATCTAATAGGTAATAACTTCCACATCCACTTAGTAGATTGGAAGTTTGGTAATCGTAAAAAAAAATTGAAATCTTTAACATTGGAAATGTATGTTCGCGTATGGGGGTCGAGATACCAGTTTTCGTTCAAAGTCAAAAGACAGCGGTGTCGCAGTGGAGTGAGACTGTCGTATATGCAACGGCTGATATATGCAAATTTAATATGGGTTGCATATATCACAGAGTGTCACGTTACCAGTTTTCATTTAAGGTCGAAATACAGCGGTGTCGCAATCGAGAGTGGATTGTAGCTGGAAAAGTTTATGTTTTATGTATGGTGTTACCATTTTCAATGTCCCGATGGTTGCAATAATTGCGAAATCTGTGAATTTCTTTTTCTTGAAATAGGCGTAGAATGTCATGGAACGTCGAGATTTTAAATTTGAGCGAAAAAAAATTGTGTTTGTCGGTCTGTCTGTCTGTAACTTTTATTGTCCGCACGTTTTCTCCGGAACGGTTTAAGATATTGACTTAAAATTTTGTACACGTACACATTATAATAAGATCTGGAAATGGATTGTTTTTGAACATTTCCGCTGAAGAGTTGGGGGGCAAATAGGGGTAAATAAGGAGAAATAAGTAAAGCAAGCTGATAAGAGTACAGAACTTGAAATTTTGGTGTATGTGTTAGGAGCCAAGGCCTCAAAATTTTTTATAATATTTCCCATCCCCACCACCCCTCCACTTTTATCAACCCAAGGGGTCGATAAAAAAAATTGAGATATTCACTTGAAATTTGGTATACGTATATATTATATTGACATAAGGAATTAGATTATGTTTTGGTATTATTCCGTTGAAGAGTTAAGTTAGGGGTAAATAGGGAAAAATAAGTAAAGTAAGCTGCTAAGAGTATAGAAACTTAGGATTTGGTGTATATACTGGAAACAAAGGCCTCAGATTTCTTTCTAATATTTTTTATTCTATGGCCAATAATATCCACAAACTAAAGTCAAATATAGTCAAGATGTTTCCATTAAAGTGACTTGGACGAGAAATCTGGCTGTGGAAGTAGTGATTCCTTAGGCAGCGGTATTTTTGTACAGTAGAAAGTCAGTTCAAAATATTTTACGTGATGACTGGAATTCCAGGATTTTATTGAAATTTCTTGAATTCCCTGACTTTTCCAGGTCTCCAGGACCACATTTTGGATTCCCTGACTTTACCAGGTTTCCAGATTTTTTCAGGTTGGTGGGAACCCTGGTTTTGTAATCGGTTCAGCCGTCTTGGATACAGACAGACACACACATAAAAAATCTGAAATCTAATATAGTTATACCATTTTTAAAGGTTCAATATAATTTTTAAATTGAACATGTGCAAAAAATGTAGTACATTATTTATCGTGAAAGACTGCCTATAACTCGGAAAATTAGCAAGTTACAAAAAAATTTCAAGAGACAAAAAATGTTTAGAAGGCCACAATGTACACGACTGAATTTTTCAAATTTTTAAATGACATATTTTTAAAGTGCTACAATTTCATGTTGCTAATAAAGAAAAGTCTTGTATTTTGATGATATATTTACCTGAATTAATAAAGATTTTTTTTCACCTTTTACTTTTCCCTTCTCCCACATTTAGGAATTATCCTACTGTACTTTTTTCATTTTTTTTGTTAACGTCATTACAAACACATTGCACAAGGTATGATCAAAATCCATTCACTAGCACTCAAGTCACGAGATGAGAAGCCTCTCCCAAAGATGTTCTGCAAAAACATTGCGGCTACTAATTTACTAATTTTGTCTCTTTTCTCTTCATTTGCCTGGTCTATCTTTATATTTTCAGAAAAATATAAGTCCAAAGGAATAATATCTGGCGACCTCGTTGGCCGGAGATCAAAAGGGTTGTTTCTCCTAGTGCTGTGGAAAATGTACGCCTAACCATTGCCGAACAATCCTAGAATTACGATCGATGCTCCATCTAATTGGAAATACATTTCTTACCCCACCTCTAATGGGATATTTTCTATTGCATCCAACAAGCCATCATCAAAAAAAATTACCAATGAGCTGCGTTCAAACTTTTGTGGAAAAAGAAGGGCTCAATTAGGCGCTCTACAAGAACTGCACACCACACGTCGATCTCTTGGGAATATTGGCTTTTACAGTTAATGATCCAGTGAGGATTTTCCGTAGCTCATTTGCAAAGCAGTTCTGAGAAAACAGTCATTGGTAGTGAATGTGGTCTCATCAGTAAACATAATTTAATTTAAAAAATGTCGGCCATTTTAGAAGTTTCCTTCGACCCAATAACAATAACCCAATATACATATGTAAAATCCCTGCATATTTTTTTTAAATGGTGAATTTTAAAAATTATATCTGTAGGTAACTTTAATTTTGTATTGAAATACGTCGCATCCTGCAATGCATTTTGTATCACCAAAAACCACTACATCATGTAAGCGATTTCCTATTTCAAAAACCGATTATAAATCGGTTTCTTCGTATAACACATTCTGACGTGTTACTGTCAGTTAAATATGAAAAAAAATCATACGTATTCGAATTGGCTTATTAACTGCAAACAAAAGTTCTTTCGGTGTGCTTATGTTGACTCTCTTATATTACAGGACGCAATTTTCACCCTATGTTCACTCTGTTCACCCCAACACCATCATGCATATAAGCACTTAGGAAGGGCCCGAAGCGCTTCGTAGGATTCGAGGATCGTGGTTTTGCTTGCTTGCTTATAAATTAGTTATATCTTATCGCGCATCTTTATAATCTTAAATAAAGGCACGCAACTCTTATTTATTAAAATGCAAGTTAATGGGAAATTAGGCTCGTTATGGCTTACAGAAATTCTCTTCAAACGCAATCAAAAGTACAGTTAATTTCGTAGGGCTCACAGCTTTAGTCGAAAATATATTTTATTATCTCTGTTTATATCCGTCAGTTTTTTGTAAATACATTTTTTAGGTTAGCTTTAGTAGAGTACTGTTATGAGCAAAAAAAAAATTGGACAACTAATTTTTCTAATGTTAATCTGTCTCTATTTGAATATGTAATGAGTAGCCGAAGTAAAACAGTTGGTACTTTTATTATATTTTTTATTGTAACGCTGTAGTTATTGCTAAAACAGAAAATGGATTGTCACTGAGGCACATAGCACTCACTTCGTTATAACATTAACAAAAATTCTATGTTTAACATTTTAAAAAAGTGGAGAATAAACGGTACGATTAGTAGAAATCCTGGATTAGGGCGACGAAGGATATCCAACTTAACAAGAAACTAACTATTAATATTTTGTTATTGCACCACTTCTATTTATAACTTCTATAAGTCTGTTTGGCATAGAATTAAATAAACTTGGGCATTCCGTGGTCTCAGATTTCGTTTTTAGATATTTCTTACGAGTAGTCCCCATACGTCTTCCACAGGGTTAAGATCTGGACTATGACTGGGCCAGTTGAAAACATTAATGTTGTTATCTTGAAATCAGTTAGTCACTGTATGAGCAGAATGAACTGAACAATTATCTTGTTGAAACATGAATTCGTTATTAGGAAATAATTGTGACACAGAAGGGGGCATAATATTGTCTAAAATCCTAATATACGTTTCACTATTAAATGGTTCCTCAATATGTCACAAAACACCAGGACCACGTGTCGATATCCAAGGCCACATGTATTCGGAGGTCGAATACACACGAATACGACCGCTGTGCTGTGAGTAGACTGGAAAGTTTTTTCATCTGTAAAGATTACATTGTTCCAAAAATTTACATCATGCACTAAAAATTCAAGCGCAAATCCCAGTCTTTATGTTCCGCTTTAAGCAGGTATTTCTGTGCTGCTGGACGACAGCGTAGCTCCGAACCTCTTACTCGTCGGCGACCAGTACAACTCGATCCAGGAAAATTCGTTCCTTCAGCAGCCTGAATTACTCAGTGAAATGGATTTTCTACTAATTTATTTATCAATTGCAAATTTTGCTGTTGAGTTGATATCTTTCGCCGCCCTGATCCAGGATTTCTACTAATCTCCACTTTTTTAAAATGTTAAACAGAATTTTGGTTATTATTATAACCCCAGCTTTAACTAAATCGCTTATATGGAACATATTAGTTTGGCACACTTGCAATGAATTTTGACAACTAACTGACAATGTCACAAAAATAAAGTTAGATGTACACAACTATATTTTAGAAAAAATACGTGTCTTATTTTTTTTTATCACGACAGTACGACAAACATGGCAAGTCAACACATGCGGCAGATAAACACAGACACGACTGTTCCACATTCCCTCATCCCTTTTTAGGGACCACCACTTTCTGATTTCTTCACCACCAAAAACTTATATAGTCGTCTTATATAAATATTAGAGATGTACCGACTAGGGTTTTTGCCGACTAGTCAGTAGCCGACTAATCGGCTTTTCATAAAGCCGACTAGTCGACCCAGCCGACTATTTTTAAATGCCAGCAAAATACGCGGCCAATTTCTTCGCGCGCCGACTTCGATAAACTTCGCGTGCCATGTCTCGTCACCTGTCGCAGGCCGCTGGCCGACGCGACGGATCTATCAACAGACACGAACACGTATTTTCTGCTTTGTTGTTTACTTCACTTCACTTAGAACATTGTTTGCTTTGCCGGTTGTTTTAAGGTTAGTTTTTGTGTGTATTGGATTTAATTTTAGCTGCAGAACTATCAGATATAGATATGTCGAAAACAAGTAAAAAAAAACGTCACGTGTTTGGTTATTCTTTGATGAAACTAAAGGAGACAAGGGCAATAAAGTGAAGTTTAATCAATGCCAATCGTTAATTTCTCGCGGTGGCCGCGGAAAAGCAGCTAATACCTCAAATATGAACAATCATATAAAATTGTGGTATGTGATGTATTGTAATACATCACATACTTACTAATATAGATTAATGTATACTAGAACAATGTATTTTTTTATTTAGTTTTAATATTTTCTATACTGTATCTGATCCCTCGAACAATATTAAGCTTACTGTTTATTTTGTATCATGTAGTATGTACTATGTAGTGAAATACAGTGTTTTTTATTTAAATTTTGTTCCAACATTTTACACATGCGCTGCTTTACTTTATTAAAATATTATTAAAAACGCCCTCTTAATTCAGCAAGGTATGTTTTATTTTTTTCGCCGACTAGTCGCCTAATAGTCACCGACTAGTCGCCGACTACAAAAATTGGCCGAATAGTCGGCTTTCCCGACTAGTCGGCCACTAGTCGGTGCATCCCTAATAAATATTAGACCATTCAAACGATAGTTTTAAGAAAATCTATAAAGGTAGCTACACAAAATTTTCGTGCGCTTTGCTTATAATTTTATCGGTAAAAATTTTTTGAAAGCATATGGTTGCCTAATAATATAAAGAGTGTAAAATGGCAATTTATTAAGCAACCACATACACTCATGCAAGTCGATAAAATTAGTTTGTGTTGTTTGCTCGGGCCTCTACACAAATAGCTGACTACACATATTTAATGCACATAAAAAAACCATAAAATCGACCAAAAATCTTTGTCTCGTTAGCATGAATGACATCCTACAGAGCCGTACTTAAAATGTTTGTGCACAATAACAGAAGAAATTTAGAAGTATTGTCTTTGGTAAATAAATAATTATTTGGAACAGTGATAAATAAAAAAAATTACTCTGTTTTGCTTGTATCAAGATAGGAATAATATCCTATATATTTGTGAGGCATCGACGAAATCGATATTCCATGATACAATGATAATATTAAGTTCGACTCTGTCGTGGATATGGTTTACAATACCTGTTACACCCAAAGTATTTTCTGTAGGAAGGAGCCGGGTAACTACATCAAAATTATTTTTAAATAATTATAATTCAAACAGGTGTGTTTCAATTAATTTCTTATTTTAATCATGCAAGAACATACTTTACATGAGCACAATGTTGTTCTATGTATTAAGTAATACATTATATTAATGATTTAACATTTTCTACAAAAATTGAACATGCCCCGCTCTCCCATCTACGCGTACGCGACGATGCTTTCAGGTTTTTCATTTGCATTAAATATATGTAGTCAACTACTGACTTACTCGGCGACTTCTATGACCACTTCGGGCTCACGTGGACAAAGGATTGGTTAAACAAAAGGGAGGAATATTCACACATTCATTTATTAGAGGAACTGCGACTGGAATCCCGTGATTGGACGAACTATCTTAGAATGGATATCCGTATTTATGAGGAATTAGTGTGTTGCGTAGCACCATTAACTAAAAAGAAGGACGCCATAAGGATGGCTGCAATTACTCCTCACGAAAGATTAAATGCTCTTCTTTGATTTCTAGCAAGTGAAAGAAGCATCATTATTTTTCTGTCTATTTCATTTTTACTTTTAGGTTGCCATAGACATGAACTTTCCTTGTAGACTTCGATGAACTCCGTTAAAAAATCTCTTGGTAAACTTCTTAGATCAGCCATGTTCACAGTCACAAGTCAGTTTATTTGTCAACAAAAAACCGGAAATCATAGAATTTTGACTGTTAAATTAAAAAATGTCGTTTTGGGATCTGTTAAAAAAAATAAAGACATGGTGAACGGAAAACGATTCCATTCACACCCGGTCATTATATGGCGCCACTTAAGTTTCTGTTTGAAATTGAATTCTCTACAACTCTGCTATTTATAGTCCTAGGTATTGCCGTCTACGTATATAAATTGGCCGTCATATTGAAACGGCGATTTTGATTTCTACAAATTTTATAATTTTCTGGGAGTAGGAAAGTACATTCATGTTTCAAATTCTCGGAAAATACCCAAACAATTTATCGGTATATTTATAGGTATGCTTTATCTACTATCAATTGGAAAATCATAAAAAATACCGGCAAACGAAGTGTTCATAATATCAGTAATGTCATGAGCGCCGACCGACAATTATCAGGATCATTTTCTTTCTTTTGCTACTTTATATCAATTGATAGGCGTGATGTAACTTATTTATTTATAGCAAATACTGTTAGTTTAGTGGACAACTCCATCGATAATTCAATGGAATGAATCTTCGTAAATAACTAGATATTTTTAATTTTTAGAAAAAAACTCTATTTCACAGGTTTTATCCAAGAACGTCCGTGCCTTATACTGGTTATAGAGATTGATCGTCGGAATACTTAATTTTCGATTTTTATTAGGAAACTGTTCGGTATTTGTAGAATTTATCAAAATAATCAAGTTTTCCAGGATTTGTAGGTTCACTTTTGCTTTGTCAAATGTCTCACAAACGTCACTTAATAGACCTAATCGAGCCCTAAAATCGCCATTTTTGAAAATTAAAATCGGACCTTCGGTTCGGGAATTATTAATTTCTTTGGAAAATCATACCCGGCCTTGGAAAAAATACTTGTGGTCAACGGATTCGGGCCGCCAGCAATAGGCTTCATTTGTGGCCGTATACCTTTGATCCCACCAAGTCTCATCGAAATCGATCAATATCATGGACAGTTATCGTGCTTCCTAGCCCGATTTCAGAAAACCAGTTTTTTGTAAAAATAAAATCAATTTTAATTTGTTTTTGGACATAGTCTCTGGTATACTTATTTGTAGAGCGTTGTCAGCGGCGCCATTTCGATCCGACTGCCCGTTACCGAGTTATTCAATTTTTTCCGAAAAACTCGTCTATATCGGGTACTTCCGGTTTCCGAACGGAGCCGAGTTGAGGTTTTCTAAAGGCCTCCTCTCCTATTAACCACCCAAGTTTAATCGAAATCCGAAAACGGATTAGCGGATAGGCGTGACAGACAAACCGACAGACCGACTGACGGAATTTTCTAAATTCGCTCTCGAGTCGATAGATATGACTTTCGTTTCGATCCGATGTTTTTTTCGGGTTTCGATGGTCCACCGGAAAAATGCAAAACCTATACTATTTTTTTTTCAAAATGTAGTAACAAGCTAGGTTTGTTGGTGTAGACTGTTTCTCCATAAAACCGTGTTGGTGAGTGGAAATTAAATTCTTTACCCCAAAATAAATTTTAGTACATTGAGACACCAAAGACCTTGGCAAAATCAGGTAGAATTGAGATCCCTCTATAGTTTTTTTACATCTGCCACATTTCCGTTTCTATAAATAAGACATACTTTTATCAGCTTCCAACATTCGGAAAAGGTAGATGTTCGCAATGCAATATTAAATAAAGTTCGAAGAGGGGTGATAAGCACATTTGCGCGGTCTTTAACTAAAAACTGGGAACTTGATCATGTGCCGATGTCATTTTGTTTTTTAGCTTTTTGGTACCTCGTCTGATGTCTGTTTTCGATAACTAATCGATATTTATGGATGGTTCGTTACCTATAATATCGCAAATTGGCATTTCAGACAGTGGTAAGTAAACGCTATTAAAGAAATGACCAAAGTTATCTAGAGTGTCTTGCGGGTTATCAATTTTCTTTTCTTTGTAATACATTTTACCGGGTATTCTAGTAGTGCCCTTAATAGATGTAATAGCTTAATATAGGCCAATCAAAACAATACATACATTAAAGAATATACAGCCATAAATATATAATTTAGAACATGTTGGTAGTTGTGTATTTAGCGAAACCTAATTACCTCTAAATTCACTTATTGCGTGTCGATAGTCTGATATAGCATAATATTGCCAACATTACATTTCGTTCTCCGATAAAATCTACTCCTCCATGTGAATTATTTAAAAATCACATGTATTTCGTTCTGAAATTGATAAATCGGAACCGCACATAATATATTTTCTGGAATTTACATTTTCGCACAATTTCCCGCCTCCAACGTAAATTTAATATATTATCGCGATATATTTCTTTAAATTGACATTTCCATATTCGCAGTTGCAAGATTTATACGTGTAGGTGCTGGGCACATTCGGTAATCCGTAGTAAATCTTAATAGTCTCCTACAATATTTACGATAGCTACGTGTCGTCAAGTTTAATCACGCAAATATCATTAATTAGTGTATTACTATATTCAACTACAAGGTGTTCAGTGTAATGGTTTTGGGCTAAACGTTCATGTTGAATTTGTGGGTACCTCAAGGGTCAAATTTGAGACCTCTGCAGTTTTTAACCATTATTTTCTATTGGTTTAAACCCATTTGTAGGTTTTCAGGAAACACAATATTGAATTTGGTGTTACTGTACTGGTGTACATCCAACTTTAATGTTTATGACACTGTCATTTACTTGTCAAAATATATTGCAAATATATAAAAACCGATATGCCCCATATATATGTGATTTAGTTAAATCTGGTGTTACTGCTAAAGCAAAAGATGGTTGGTCAATGAAACAAATTGCACTGCGTTATAAACATTATCAAAAATTCGGTATTTTAAAAAAGTGGAGAAAAACGGCACGAGCTGCACTGTCATCCTGCAGCACAGAAATTCTTACATAAAGCAGAGCATAAAGAAGTTCGAGTAGGATTTGTCTAGAATATATAGCATTTGGTACAGATTTTTGGAATAATGTAGACTTTACAGGCGAAAAATATTTTCAGCCAACGCATAGTGGACGCATTTGTATTTACCGATTCGCCAATACTCAATTCGATGAGAGATATATATCCAACAATGACATAAGTGGTAGATTTTCCTTTAATATGTGGGCCTGGATATCGGCACGTTGTTCTGGTGTTTTGTGGCATACTGAGGAACGATTAAATAGTAAAATGTATTTTAGGATTTTAGACAATATTATGATCTCTCCTGTGTCACAATTATTTCCTAATAATGAGTTCATATTCTTAACTAGCCCTGTCATGGTCCAGACTTTAACCCTGTGGAAGAAGTATGGGGACTACTTCTAAGAAATATCCAAAACCTAAATATGAGACCACGGGATGCATGGGAAATATTAGCGATGATTATTGCATTCTATGCCCAACAGACTAATTGTGTAGTAACCAAATATTAATAGTTAGTTTTTTCAACTTTTTTATTATATTTATTATGAATTAATTAAACGCAAAAGCTGTGTCTAGGATCACGGTACCGATAACCAATTTTGTCCCGGTATAAACGACGTCACAGTTATGACGTAACAATTACCGAGATTAAACATGATCGCGGTAGATGTTTCTATCTAGTAATGTATGAGGAATGATTATAGGATTTATAAGGAATCAAATAATTAATTAAGTAAATCGGAACAACTTAATTTTAATAATTTGTCCACTTTTTTTATTTTACCGGTAGAATCACTTGGCAGTTTTGGCCTGATCTTCTTCGGTATCCCAATAGTGGTTAATTCAGATCCTTTTGGACGGTTTTTTCGTTTTAACTGAGCTTGTAATTCCATATTTTGTAAAATTTTGATATCATGTTCTAAAAAACAGAATGCTGTTTAATTTTGATATTTATACAGTGTCCGCCAAAAAGTCTGGACCATATGGAAAACTTTTTATTCAATTGTTTTTTTAAACGGCATGATTAATAACCAAATTGCCAAAAATATTTGTTATGTCTCAACTATGACACCTCCAAAATGTCATTAGAAATTTTAAAATGGCCTGAAATGTAACCAAAGAATTTTGCAATAGGACAAAGATATGTATGGAAAAAGAAGGAAGACATACAGAAATGCAGTATTTAATTTAAGAGAATATAGTTGGCAGACATGGTTTAATGTTATTAAATAAATCTGCATCATTCACTTTTAAGGTCTTTGAAGTAAATTTTAATAGGAATTTGGGTTTTATGCATGTGATCTAAATCTGACTTAAATGAACAACTGTTTCTTTAATATTTTAGCCGATTAAATTCCACAGCAAGGGTTCAGAATGACTGAAAGTATTCCATGATTCTCTTGTTTGATTTTTGCAGTCTTTTTTCACTATTAATTACATTTAAAAAAGAAATGCAACATTTATGTATTTTTCACATTATAATATTCCAAATTATCTCACCTGTAAACAAAAAATAAAAAAGAAATGAAATGTTACATACTTTTGCAAAAAAAATGAAAAAACTAAAACACTGAAATTTTCAAACCAAACTTCACATTTGGATTCTTAATGTAATTACAAACAAGTTTTAGTAAGCGAAAGCAGATACCAGGATTTGTATAAATCCCGATAATTGTTACGTCATAGCTATGACGTTGTCATTTATAGCGGGATAAAATTGGTTACCGGTACCGGAAGCCTAGATACACCGTTCATTAAATTAACTAATGAAATTTCTTTTATTATAAGATTAGCTTTTTTTCTAAAAACTCTTGATATAAGTTACCATATTACTTTTAAAATAAAATCGGTTAGGTAATCAAAAAATAAACAAAAAAATTTGCACTCTCGATATTCTGCCTTTCACTCCACTTTCGGAATTGAAACTTAGAATAATGTAACACCGAGTTGTGATCAACGCTAGCATCAACATCCTAAATTACCCTATTCGTATGCTGCTATGCCTTTTGCCACCAGTTTGATAAATATAATGTTATTATACTCTAAGCATTCGGTAGGTCTACTCTTTAACATACTCTAACACAAATTAATAATTATAATATATTTATTTTCCTTTAAGATAATACAAATTGTACAGGAATCGTCACAACATGCTTAAAACTAAATTACCATATATTCAATGACAGGATACAAACATGTATTTACAAGACATTGTTAAGTCCCAATTTAAAGCGATGTAAAGGATGAAAGTGCTTTAAATAGTCTGGTAAATATTTAAAAATTTTACGGCCAATATAACCTGGACAATCTAAAGTTATTTTACGCTTACAAAATGATATATACACAACTTTCTTGTTTCTTATATTAATAGAGTGAAACTTTTCAGTGAAATCGAAAAAAATGTATATTAGCAAACACGAACATACACAATTCATATATAAACAAACCAAAAAGGTTAAAATTATATATTTTCCTAAATACGTTGCCCAAGTGAGTGTTTGGGACTATACATATTATGATCAGTGTTTGAGCTGTAAATACACCAGACGAGAGGGTGGAATTACCCCAGAAACAAATAGACATAGTCATAGACATATTTATTCACCATGTAGAATACAGTTTATGTACATATGGTAAGTCAGGTACAAGAGCAGTTTATAATGTATAAAACATGTATAAAAAGAGAACAAAGATTTAAGTGTAGATTACATATACCACTACACAGTTATTGTATAAGACATCACACAACAGCTATTAACTATATTAAAATATATAATGTTGTAGTTAAAAATTATTTACAAAAGAGAAAGAGAAACAGATAATACAAATGTATATCGAGTTCTTATGTAGGACATCGCACACCAACTAAACTATATTAAAGCCTGTAATGGTCTAATTTATACTTGTTTAAAAATAATAGGTAATCTAATATATAACGACTAAACAATCATTATTACATTACACTCTAGATTATAATTTTTATCATAATCAGTAAGCTAAAAATTCCTCAATATTATAATAGGCTCTTTCTAAAAGTAATTTTTTTATTTGAATTTTAAATTTGGATACGTGCAACTTTTTGACGTTTTCAGGGAGGTTATTATACAGTATTATGCTATTATAGTGGAGAGATTCTTTAAATTTAGTTGTTTTGAGCCGTGGAATCGATAGAAGCCTCCCGTGTCTCGTATTGTAAGTGTGGCTATCATTAAGAGTTTTAAATTCCTGCAAGTTTGTTTTTGCGTATGTTAAACATTTGTATATGTAGATACAGGGTACAGTTAGGATCTTCTTTGAAATGAACGTGCTTTTGCAACTTTCTCTATAATTTAGATTAAATGTCAGCCTTATAATCCGTTTTTGTGATACAAACATTCTATATAACTGATTAGACCTCCCCCAGATACATATATTTAGTGACAAGTGAGAGTATGCTAGGGCATAATAAACACCCATAAGTCCCTCCTCACTTAGAGTGTCTTTTAGTTGTAGTATTGCAAAATATGCCTTATTTAATTTGCTGCATACGTGATTACCCTGAGGTTGCCATGACAATGAGCTATCTATATATGTTCCTAAGAATTTGGAAGTGGCGCTTAGAGGTAACGAATTTAATGAGATAATTTTTCTTGGGTTGAAATTTAGAAATACCGTTTTTTTTTTCATTTAGTATTAGTTTATTTCGGTTGCACCATCCATTCATATCGTCA
Organism: Stenurella melanura; assembly: GCA_963583905.1. Classification (NCBI taxonomy): domain Eukaryota; kingdom Metazoa; phylum Arthropoda; class Insecta; order Coleoptera; family Cerambycidae; genus Stenurella; species Stenurella melanura. Next base: position 27,086,135 of record OY757315.1, read on the forward strand.
ACAACACTGTCAATAGCTGCCTGTAGATCAACACTATTTACAGCAGATACAGAAACAGTTGTGTCATCCGCATACATGACTGTGAAGCCGTTTTTTATATGACGAGGAAGATCGTTTATACATATAGCAAATAACAATGGTCCCGGTATTGATCCTTGGGGGACACCTAACATGACATCATATATATCGGATTCAGCCTCATCATATTTTACTATGAATTTTCTGTTTTCCATATATGAATTTATCCAGTTTAATAACTTTCCCCTTATTCCTATAGTTTCAAGTTTACTAAGAAGTATATCATTGTTTACACATAAGTGAACGTAGTGAAACGTATTCTTTATGGGATTTTGCAAACAGCAGAAAAAACTATCTATGAGAACTAAAAGAAAAACTATTTGTAAAATTATTGATTTACTATATTTGCATTGTTTCGATAACGTGAATTCTGGTTATGCTAGCAATTAAAATCCCAAAATGAATTTGTCTTTCTTATTGGACAATTCTCCTTACGGCTATGCAGAGTAAACCAGTATCCACATAACCCACTGCGGTTATGAAGATTTCGTTAAAAAATGAGAACAAAGGCCTAAAATGAATTTATTTCATACCTCGTCTTTTGGAAAATTATTCATTCAAATTCTTTACTAAGTACAGATTTTTAATTTCTAAATAAATAATGTAACTTAGCTATGACGTTGCTGCCCCAGCTTTAACACATAATATACTAGACGGACCTTTTACCACATTTTGGCTAATAGATTCCAACATTATATCTGATTTATCTGAGAATATAAGCGATTTATCATCTGCATAGATGATAAATGTTACCTCTAAGGTTAAAAAACATTGAGTTCATTGGTGTATAATACAGGGCCTAAAATAGAACCCTGTGGAACTTTGACCATGCTCTGAATGGACTCTACTTACTCCTTCCTTACGGAATATTAAACTAACGTATTGGCTCCTATCATTCAGAAACGAACGGGTCCAATAGAGAGCAATAAGCTTATTGTGGTTCAACCAGTTGAACGCTCTGCTTGGGTCGTGCAAAAATCCCAATAGGGCATTCAGCCGCCTTAATATAGTCAATAACTTCGCAGCGCATCGCATCGCAGCGCCCTTTGAGTTAGGGGCACGAAATTCATGTTCATTTTCACTAAAAATTTTATATTTTCAAGAAAATTTAATGTAAGATATAAATGACAATATTCAAACACTTTCCAAGAACCAGAATGTATTGTTACGGGTCTATAATTATTCATATCTCCAGCATCATGCTTTTTGTGTATAGGAATCACCTGACCCAATTTTAATTAAAAAGGAAGAGGTTTTCAATTTTGAACCGTACGTACTTTTCATGTTTATTCAATCATTACTCTGGAACGACTTAAGGGATTCTATTAAAAAAAATTGGAAACAGTAGAATATGTTTCGGTGACGGTTTAATCAAGCTGTGTGTAGCATAGAATGAGCAAACATGTGAGAAATGCTTTTTTTTTTCTATTCGAAAACTCTCAAGGATATGGCGAATGCACCGTGAATAAAATTATGTCCAAATTGGTAGTTAAGTATTTTTGGCGTAGCTGATACCGAATCTGAGAAATAAAAACCCGAAATGACGAATCCAATAGGGCTATGGTAGCTCTATTGGACAACTTTGTACAACTTTTGCATATTTTTAAAAATCATTAAGGAATAGCTGCTCCATTGTTAGATCCATTTGCAACGTGTTATGAACAAACGAAAAACCTTAATCGTTAAAGTTGATTAGAAGAATGAAACACCGCAAATTTAATCGAGCTAGTCCTTTTGTTTCTCGGATCTAGAATTATCGACAAACAGTTCAATTAATTAAGCCACCCATTATAGCATAGTTAAATTAATTAAGGCCTTCTATAGCACACAACATAATACCAGCGTCAGCAACAAGTTAAATAATATTATAGTGGAAAGACTGTCCATTTAACAATTAATTAGGAGCAGCAGTTGTTCAGACTTTGTTTCCACTTTTTCTTACCTTTTGGAACTACAGTTAGATAATACAATTGGCTACAAGTTAAAATCAAGATCGTTGGCAATTTATGACCTCACTGCAGTTAATAAACATATTTTATTCGTATTCTAAATAGCAACGATTATTGAGTTAAATATTAATACTCTTATATAACATTAATATAATGAAATATTGCTCAAAGCACATCGGTATATATTAAGACATTCCTTATTTTTAAGAGCAAAAATGAGGTTATCAGATGTCGTAACCGCGTCGCCCTAGTACCATACTGTCATCTCGACTGTCATAGTCGTAAAAACAAGAATAACCAACGCATTTGCGTAAAAAATGAGGGGAAAGCATTTCATTTATACTCGGTCTCTGGAAATAAATCAACAGCTGTAAAAGCCGCACACTTTGAAATGTCCATTTGAAGTTTTTGCACTGCCCTCATTATTTCCTTTCTAATGAATATACAGTGCGGAAAGTTTTACTACACAAATTTTATAACTTGGATATACAGTTTTTCTTACTTTTTACTGGATATTTTGCCACTGAGAAATGTTTAAAAATTTTAATGAAAAAAACCTCTGAGCCAAACGGATCAGACAGAGGTTGGCTCTTGAATACTTGATGATATTATTACAAAATGTCTCACATCTAAAAATATATAAACTAGAACAATGTAAACTAAAAAATGAAAATGAGCTCTAAAGTCTACCTCCGCTCTAAAAACTTTTTGGCCATCAACCGTGATAGTTCGTTGTTTATGTATTTCCATAGTCACTAGGTAGATCACAATGCTAATAGAGAATAAAAATTATTTCTTGGATTCCGAGTCACCCTCCAGTTTCTTCAGACTTAGCCACAGTATTTTTTTGCAAAATGTTAGCCTAAGTGGAAGACAGTGCCCAAAGAGCTTTAAGATACAGTTATTCAGAAACTATTGTAAAATACGTTTTTTTGTATTTAAACAAATTTTGTTGATTTTTTTTATTAACAAGTAGACTTTAATTTAAATTTACAATAGAGAATATTATATCTGAAAAATGTCCTAATCAGAAACCGCTCACTACTGTTTTTATGGTTGTTTCAGTAGGGACCGCTTCTCGGTTTGTTTAAGAGGGTTAGTTTAATATTCTGCAGCAAACATTGTTTCTCCTCTTCATCGCAGGTTAACAGTTTATTAAACTCCTCAAAAATTTCAGTTCAAAGTTCAATCAAATAGGGATGTTTTCTATTTTTTAATTGTAATAAAAAATGATAGTTCTAAGGCTACAGAAACAGAAACACGTAAGAACCATTAAAACGCCTAAAAACTTTTTTTCTCGAAAATAAACTAAAAATAAAAACTCCGAAATTAACGAGGCTAGTAAACGATCCCTGCAGTGAGAGTAGCGCGCGTGATGTCATAATGCTCATAGCGGAACTCGTACACCAACGTGATATGGATTGTTTGTTTGTTTCAGTATTGTTTCATCTCTGTTTTTGTAATGATGGGAGACTCAAAAAGTGTGAAAGTTAATAGAAATAAGTGTTGTTTTGTCCCTGGATGTACAAATACATCAGTAAATAACCCAGAAAAGGTTTTTATGTCTGTGCCACAAAATGTAAAAAGAAAGAAGCTTGGGTCCTTTTTTAAACCAATGATATTTTTAAAAAACTTTTGTTACCTTAAACGTATGTATCAAAATCGGTCTCCGATCATACAATGTTTTCGCATCCCTGTTTCCAACGTAGCAAAGCACATTTAATACAGAACACACTGTATAATGTACTACTAAAGGTATGGTACTATATAGTACTTATTACTTATTTATATAAAACAGTACTTAGTGTCTCGCTTTTACTCCACTAGATTGAGGCTGATTGAAGTCTATCACCATGACAAAAATTCTGAAACCATGGTAACGTCCACAGTTAGCAGATTATGCGAGTCCGCCTTTTGAAAACCTTCCTCCATTTTAGAAGTATGCATTCATTAAAATTAAAAGTGGCAAAACGAAGAACTACACGACTCAACAGTTCGCAGAAGTCAGTAAACGCAGATTAATTCTTATTAGTGATGGCAACGATGTGTCGATATAAAATTAATATTGATATTATAATCCTAAACCATGAAAATATTCATATTGTTTTTTGTTGCAATATGTCAGGTTAAAATATCGATATTTTTCTAAACATATCGAAAAGGGTCAACTTGCATATTACTCCCCCCCCCCGCTCTTCGATCGGGATAAATATTGTATTGTAAGGAATACCACCCCCCGCTTTCCGAAGTTATACCTTAAGCAATATTCATTAATTTTTGATATTAAATATTAATCTACAAAATATATCGATACATAGAAATATCGATAATTTTTTGTTGATATATCGAAAATATTGATCCGAGTCTTGTGATGTATCAAATGATTAATATATCGATATATTACATTTTTTTGCCATCCCTAATTCTCGTATGAAACGTGCATGAAAGCCTAGCCACTATATTCGCGAGCGTTTAACTATGAGCAACATGACGACACACCAGTCAAGGAGCGTTTCGCGCATTCAGATGAATATTTGTATTCCTTTAGGCGTTTTCCCATAGAATGGATTTGTTGATTTTTGTAAAACTTTGTGGATATTATTATAAGACTATTTTTAACCGTTTTATGATGTTTAAATACGATTTAATTTTTTTGTGAACATCCCTATTCACCAAAACAATAACATTTAGGATATCAAAGGTGGTTGAGCACCCCTTGCACTTGAAGTAGGACGCTGAAATTTTACTGTAATTATACTAGGGGAAGGTAAAAAATAACTGCGGGGTGCCCAGATTATTATCGAAAAATACATGTTTTTGAACCACCCTAATAGTCACGTGAGACATTAAATTATATTTATCTTATTTTTACTTACATCGTCTCTAAGGATGGGCAACCAACTAGTACAAAAATCTATTGAATAATTTGAAGCGCATCTATCCTCGGTTAACAAATTAATCGCGGATTCTGCAAGTTTTCTTTTAGTTCCGTTCGTCTCCTTTTCCAAAATCTTCGCTGAGTTCCATTGGATCCTATGATTATTATCCCAGGCGTGTTCACAAATTTTGGTTTTTACAAATTCTCCCCTTCTATCGTAATTTCTATGTTCACCAAGCCTTACGTTAAAAGGTCTGGATGACTCAATCTAATATTGAGAACGGAGACGTTAAGTGACTTTAGCTTTCATTTTCATTTTTTTAGTTTACAACATTGCACTATGGGACAGAATATCAGAAATGCGGCCAAAATACTGACAGTCAAAGCATTTGTGTGTCCTTTAAGTTTAATATAGTGCCTATCCTAAACCAAGTATGGTTTTATAATAGTCTTCAGATACTCTCTGAGTAAAGCTTTAGATAATTAATTAAAACTTGAAAGTTTTAATATTAGTTTTAAAACGAGGCATGTAGGCCCTTCTCTAGATGGGCCCTTGTACTCTTATAAAGGTTCTAAATCGGCTTCATGGAGTCCTTCCTTCCAAACTATTTACGTTTATAAGTAGTCTTGAAAATAAGTTTTTAGGACAACTTATAGATTATTTTAAAACTACAATAATTGTTACTTGGGGGTACAATCCGGTAAATAATAAGAAGGGTTTAGTTTGGACAAAACAATTAAAAAATTACCACATATAAAAAGATATGTCCTCACACCACATTAAAATTTTGCATAAAGATAATAAGCGATTTTCGAAAAATGAACAAAATTTAATGTGACCAGAATCTTTAAAAATGAGTTAATTAAATAATCGTTATAATGTTTTAACTAAGTTTATTTCAATTTCAGTAAATAGTTTCAAATTGACAAGTAACACAAACGCATCATCTACAAAATTTTTCCGCTGCTCCACTTTTGAAATATTTGCGGTTAAATTGAGGGTTCAATACATTTGCATATATTATTAGTTCCTTAAGATTTAAGTGAATATTTCCAAATGTGGTATGTTAAAAAACTGGATATATTTAAGGCATCCATGAATTGCCAGTATATATTGATTATACATTGATGTAAATAATCTAAAGCGGTTTACCTCGAGGAATTCTCGTGGTAGTTTTGATTTAACGTATTTGAGCTCTGATATGCAGCGAAGCTATTTCAATAAGTTATAACTAATTTTCTGGAGGGTTATTTCAGTAAGTTACGGCTGAGGATACAGTCTGAATTCGGGATGTTTCGATCTGCAGAAACGTGAGAGAATAATAATTTCGTAATATTTATGTAACAATAATAAACGAACATTTTGCAGTCGGTACATTTTCAATGATTTGTATGCCTACAGAAAATGACCAAGAAAAATTTTGAGAAAAATTTGATTTTTTCATGAAGAGCTGCTCAAAAAATTGTTAGTTACTTATTTATCGTTTGTAATGTTTTCTTTTGTTATTGCACTTAATTAAAATACTGGTTTTAATGTATTTAATGTAAACTAAATAATCTGTATATTGGCTGGAATTAAAATAGAGAATGCTAACTTTATTCCATCAAAATAATAAAAATCTAGTGAACAGAAGTCCGACTTTTTATTGTTTACCATTTTTCATTTACTAAAGTTGGTATAAAACTATGTTTTACAAGTAGAGGTACCTATAAATGCTTAACAGAACATATATGTATTTAATATAGCTCCAACTTAAATAAAAATTACTCACTTTAGTTCAGCAAAATGTTATACATTTTGTAGTAGAAGACTAATCTATAGCTATGTAACATTCTTCATTTACGTAGTTGGTAGAAAGTAGATTTTACAGTAAAGAAACGGTACATAGCGGTGAATAACTTAACAGCCCCACCACAATGAGAAAACATTCAATCAGACGTCATTACAATACATACGTATACCAAGCGAATATCTCAATTTTATTTTACTAACTCCCTATTAACGGATTGGAGGTGGTGGTGGGGGTGGGAGGTTGAAAAATATTATAAAAAAACCTGACACCTTGTCTTCTAGTACAAACACCAAATCATAAGTTTCTGTACTCTTACCAGCTTGCTTTATTTATTTTCCCCTATTCACCCCTATTTATCCCCAACCCTTCCTCTCAAAATATAATCTCGTTCCAGGTGTCGCTATAATACACTCATGAGCAAAAATACTGCATATTTTGAATTTTTCAAATAATTTATTACTTTTTTCTTCTTTTATATTTTATTATTTAGAAAACACACAGTATATACGACTTATCTATGGGATTTTATATAAAACAGAAACTGGAACTTGATAAACAAATGTTTTTATTAGAAAACAATAAACAAAGACAAATTCAAAATCAAACGCAAAAGTTTGTTATTAGCTGGCGTTCTTCAATGAAACAAAAATCTTTAAATTTGGAGTTAATATCGCGTATTACCTCCTCTAGCGTATAATACAGCTTGCATACGCCTTCCCATTCCAACAATCAAATTTCTTAGATAATCCAAGCATGTTTCGTTTTTACTGGGATCCGGTTGTTTACCTTAAATAGGTTCATGAAAATAGTTTCTATTAATCAAAGATTGTGTTTTTACGTTGTTTTTACATATACATGTGTGCCAAATATCAAGTGAATATCTCAAATTTATTTTATCAACCCTTTTAAAATGGAGTGGAGGTGGTGGAGGGGATAGAAAATGTTATTAAAAAAATCTGAGGTCTTGAGTTCTAGTATATACAACGAAATTATCTCAAAATGTAATCTAGTTCCAGGTGTCGTTATAATATGTACCTGTACCAAATTTCAAGTGAATATCTCAATTTTATTTTATCAACACCTTTAATAATGGAGTGGGGGGTGGTGGAAAATATTATAAAAAAAATCATTGGCCTTGGATTCTAGTATATACACCAAATCCCAAGTTATTGTACTCTTGCCAGCTTGCTTTACTTATTTCCCCTTATTTACCCCCCCAACCCTTCACCAGGTAAGTTCAAAAAACAATCCAGTTCCAGATCTCGTTATAATACACACGTGTATAAAATTTCAAGTCAATATCTCAAACGGTTCCAGAAAAAACGTGCGTACAAAAAAGTTAGACAGACTGAATTTTTTTCTCTCAAATTTAAAATCTCGACGTTTTATAACATTCTAAACCCATTCCAACAAATAAGAAATATAAATATATAAATTTAAATAATTAATAACTTCTTTATTTATTGATCAAATCTGTTCAAAAACAATAGGGTTCTTCCTCTAGCTAACACTAACTTATTGTCCAAATTTCACTACAATCCGACTTTTCGTTCTTAAGTTATCGTACTTACAAGGAACGTGACGGACGGACGGACGGACATTTTGAAAGTTGTTCAGAATTCGATCACCAACACACTGATATGAAAATTTTTTCTCTGCGAGCGATGGTACCTGTTGTGACATTCAAAATTACCTGAATGCCACTTGTTAATTTTTATTCTAATAGCAATGAATTTTTGTAGTCTTAAACCACAATTCAGTAAACTTATTAATAAATTTTTCAGTTCAATCCTGAAGCCGTCCTTGTCTTACTGAATCCGGAAGAATTTGTGTTTATCATTCCAACTTTAAATTATAAATTAGCATACAAGCGCCATCTGTTACTTCTCTTGATATACACCTACAAGTCATCTGGTACAACAAATATTTAAAAGAAAAAATCTGTATTAAGCGAATAAATCCCAAATCAATAAACAAAATTATAAATCGATAATTCTGATTAAATTAGAACTCATGAATTCATATAAATGATACAGTAGAGTAATTGTGTAGATTTGTATTGTATTTAAAGAATGATTTATGTTACCAGTACCAGCGACACCTCGCGTAATTATGAGTAACTAGGTTTTTAGATCATACACGGTATCGGAACAGGTCGTCGGGGCATTTTCCTGTCTACTTCGAGCAATACAGACGTATTTCGGACCGGTTAACACCTCATCTGGAGTGGTATGTTAAAATAGTTGATAATATGAATATAATTACCTTCTGTAGTATTTGTTGTACACGTATTTGCAATTTAATTGTTGAATTTATCATAATTAAACGCGATGTTTGTTGATCACAAATTACCTGATTCGCGGTGCGTAGCTTGTAAGATGGCGACCGCGTGGTCACGTTAATGTATGAACGGGGTATTTCGAGACATGTGTTTAACTGGCTATTGATATATATTTAGAAGTAAATGTTATTAATGAATAATTGAGGTTTAATAGGGGTTAAAGACAGTTTGAATTTAGTAAATTACGTTTTCGTAACCTTCTCGAATAATTAAAACTCAAAGGAATTTAACTCGATATTAGTAGGGGCGAGAAGGGCATGTTAATGTAATTTATTTAGAGAGAGACCAGTGATGCATTAACGTGGGGATTTTATCAAACGCACTAAGAGTGCCCACTAGTAAGCAAGTAATTTCAAGTGTAGTAACAGATGATAACTCTTGTAGGAATGAGGTGTTAAGTTAACCCTTAAAATTGGGAATTTTACCATAAATTTGGTTTAACTGTGTGCCAGAAAAAATTGGGTTACTGCTATTAATCCATGGGTTATTTGCCAAGAAGGAGTCTTTGAATCCAAATTGTTGGAGCGTCTTGGTAGAGTCCCCGCTGGATGAGAGCACCAAGTTAGAGTTTTGGTAACCGTCCACAGAAGAATAAGTTCTGAGAGTCGAGGGATCTCTGCTGATGTCAGTAATCGAGTGGTGGTAATACACAGCGAAGATTCGGTGAGACGAGGACCAGGGTTGGTTTCTGCAGGACGCAACCGGTGGTAACAGTATCACTTGAATTTCTCTTCATTGTTCAACTTTCAACATTCAGCTTTAGATACATTTTTAAACATTTTTACTATTGTTGTATGTTATATATTGCCTTCAGCTATTTATTAATTTTTCACATTTAATTATTTAATCACAGCTTAACGATAAATTGTCATATTCTGTATTCTTTTTGGTCTTCAACCTAACCATAATTATTTAAAATATGTAATTAAACTTTCTGTAAGGAAGTAGCTACATCCAACCATAAGGTGTAACATTTAAATTAATTAAAATCAAATCATTTCAATATAATAATAAACCAGATATATTTAACAGAGTAGTGTGTTTATCTGTGAGAACTGTATAAGTATCTATGACATTTTAATTATCTCTGAGTAGTCACAGTCCTACAGTTAGACAAGTACGTTGTAGATGCTTTTTTAATATGACTACTGGCGCCTAACCTAAAAATAAAAATTTTTCTGAATAATTTCCGAACCACGACCCAGTCTCCACAAACTAAACGAGAACCGGGCAACCTCAACTTCCTAAGCTGCTGGGGGCAGAAGTTGGTGGTACACTGTTTTAGAAATGTGCGGATCGAATGCAATATACTCTTCGTTTTATATTTGCGAAAAGTAAAATAATAATGAATACAAATTATGGAACTTGCAAAACTCGTATAACTGCCGCACGACTAAGGGTCTAAGTCTCACTCTTTTTGAATCTTTATAATGTCGACATTTAATTTAACGCTACTGAATCACTTTTAAATAAATGTGAACTCTTGCCCCAAAGCGAACTCCATTTTACGTGTAATAAAATTATTCGTTGCTTTAATACGATGTTGAAATGAACAAGTCCGATGCCTTTAAAAACATCAACAATGGGTTACGATTAAACAAAAGCCTGACCATCGGTATTGGATATCACTGACCATTGCAACAATGGATTTTAAAATGTTTTGAGAGTGTGCCAAACACGAACGTAGATTTCAAATAGCCATTGAATATTATCAAATGGTACATTGTGCAATAAACCCGACGATATTATCCCGTATTAATTTTTAAAACCAACAATAACACCACGTTTTAATATATTTTTTTTGCAATCGAGTATCGAATTGCGGTTGACGCAAATATAATTTACAAATATTGACGGACATGTTTAAAGTTAATCGGTTTTGCAGATATGAAATGTGTGTACATACGCTGGATTTATTATTGGCAATTATTGGATATTCCAAACTTTGCGATCTAACACGCCGAGAGTGGCGAAATTGTGTTTAGTTTTTACAATACTATAAAAAAAATGATTTTAATAAATTAAAAACCACGCTGTTATTCACAAACTAAAACTGTGGCCGGTGGAGGGGTTGGTAGGGGTCGGACGCAATTACGAACACCACAACCTATTAAATCGCGTTTAACCCCTCTAAGGGGTGGTTTTTGGCCTGTTTGAGGGGTTGTGCAACCCCAAAGAGAAATTCTGACAACGCCATCGCGTTCAGCATCCTTGAAAACGGGGGGGAAGGTAATTTCATTCCGGTTCAAAATATTTACCATTCGTCCGACTCACACACGCCACTAGTAGGTGCCATTTCATTTTTCCCAGGTTACACATTTATTTTAAAGGTGCGCAGAAGGCAGAAGATAGTACCAAATTTCTTTTTTTTTTTAAATCAGGGTAATAATCGAGCTATAGTAACAACTTTTTTTCTCTATTAGAACAAAAAATATAAAAATTTATTTTTTCGTTCCACCCTTATACACATGCCAAATTTCAAATCAATGGGACATCTGGAAGTGGGTGAGAAGTGAGTTGTGAGATTCCGTTAGAATGTCAATATATATAGGTCAAGCTAATAGAAGCGTATAAGCTCTCCTGCCTTGAAACAAACATAGCAAAAGGATTTTCACGAGGAACTTATTTTCACTGTAAAAAATAATCCCCCAAAAAAACATTACAAATGTAAAATTTAGCCGTCTTTACATTTTGATCGTGACAATGAGAACAAAAAGAAATTCATATCATCAAAAACAACCACCTATCGATAAATATTAGAAGGTAACAACAATTAAACCACTGAGTATACAATCTTCTGATACAATCTTTATGTTTTGCTTACTTAAAACATTTTGTTAATTCAACGCACAGTGCGTTAAGCTCGATTTAAAATAATATAATGATGACTAATTTCAAGAATAGAATAGCTATTCCACGGAAATAAAAAGAACAGTTTGTCTACTAATTTTAAGCGTGGTTGGTTAGATTTAAAATAATATTTAGTCGTATTTAAGTTAGTTATCGAAAAACTGAAAGCTCCCAACTTGGCAGCAACTCGACCACTAAACCCTTTAAAGTTGCAACCTGTGCGTACGTTACATGGCCATTTCCATTTATAACAAGGATACATTTCAAGATGTCAAGCAGCTATTTACGGTAAACGCACTAATTTATTTAAAATGGCGAAGGGGCCTGTCTAAAAGTTATTTAACAAAGGTTTAATATAGGGAAATAGCGTCCCTGAAGGCTAGAATGTGGGGAATGCTCGAATTAGGGTATATTTTAAGATATCTTTATTTAGAAAGAGCGTTCGTAATTGCAGTTTGGAATATAATGAAAATATTTTAATATGTTGTAAAAGTCTTTCCATAAGTGTATCCATTGTTCATTAATTAAGATAAGAGCAAGGATAGGAGTGACGTAATCCTGCGGATCAGACAAACGGCAAATAAACTACTAATTTATAAGACTAAGGTCTCGCCAAAGTATTTTAGTCCAAGCGCCAGGAAACTTTTTGCGGCAAATTGAGGAAGTTAGTTGCTGATTTTTTTATATTCAAAATATGTACGCAAATATGCACTGATGAATAAAATAATATACTATTAAATCAATTTTTTTGTATTGTCATAGTTGTTTGCGATTCTCGGGTCTTAGATATTATCTGAGACAATTTTCGTGATATGTATAAAATGTAGTGCGTACAGGAAAATAATTTATCATTGACAGAAAATTTACCCCGCCGCTCCACATTCTCAAATACGACTTTTACGGGAGACCAATAATTTTAACTACAGAGAACTCAGAATCAACGTAAGGCAGCATGATTTTAATGATGCGAAAACCTTAAAGATGCTTTATTTTGCTTTCTCTCGGTCTAAACTGGAGTATGCTTCACTTGTCTGGCAATCTGGGTATAATACTCATAACGATAAATTGGAAAATATTCAGCGCCGCTTTATGAAATTTTTAAACTGGAAAACTGAAGGTACATATCCACCAATTGGAGCTTCTCAAAATCAATTACTTGAAAAATTTGATATTACCAGTCTTTCCGAAAGGCGTGAGTCCTTTGCTTTGCGTTTTCTAGATAAAATTATGCATAATAAAATAGATTGTAGTAAAATATTAAGCCAACTGAACTTTTATGTCCCACGGATTAATTTTCGTCATTCTCATAGCTTTTATTTATCCACTCCTAGATCTAAGGTATTAAAGTTTTCTCCTCTGTTTAATATTTGTACTAGTTATGAAACTCCTTGCAGTGAATTGGACATGTTTGCCTCCTAGCGGCCAGAAATTTCATCTACTGTCGTACAGTCTAATCGTCTTCATAATTTCTATTTGTATTTTTTAGTTAGGTTAGGTTAAGTTAGTTTAGATTTCCATTTTATATATGGTTTTGTACTGTTGGATGATGTATGATTAAATAAATAAATAAAAAAATATTATATTGATGTCGACGAACATATTTATACTCCAAACGTTTAAAGGTAATCTTATTGTTAGAAAATGTAGATTAGACAGCACATTTTTACCATATACAATTATAGTAATTGTTCCATTCAAAACAATCAAATAATTCATTAATTTATTGTTCATGTTCACCTTCGTTTTCAATTTGCGATCCCCGATTCTTGTTTATCTCGTAATAAAAAATAAAAAAATAATTATTCAGAAAAGTATGTACTTTATTAGCATAACGAACAATAATAAGGTCTCACGGATATCTTAATGATTTGTTTCGGGTCTCATGGATGGTGACCATGACGAGATCGAGACGAGATGAATGTCTTTTCAAGTAAAATTCAGCATCAACTTTTGGACAGGTGTGATTTGTGGACCCTTTATTGGACAAACTCAATGGGGGCAATTATCTGTAACTATTGAATAAGGTGCAAGTTTTCAACGAAGGAAAGCCAATTGTATTCCAAAATGGCGGATGCCCGGCACCGTACCGACTAACCGTCAGGGAGCACCCGGATAATGTATTTCCCAATTCGTGGATTGGCACAACTGACCCCATTTCATGACCCGCACGGTCCCCAGACCTAATACCGCTTTATTATTACGTCTGGGGACATGCTAAAGCATTTGTTTGTAGCGAAGACATTCAAAACCGTGAGCATTTAATTGCAATAGTTAACGACATGTTTAATAAAATGAAAGAAGAGATGCGACTCCGTATAACTGCAGTTGAATTGCGAAGATGTCATACATGTATTAGAAACGGCGCACAGTGATAGAAAGTGCTACTAGATAAGGCGAAAACCTCGCGTTTTCATATAAAACATGTCCCAACCGATTACATATTCACGTTTGGGACATATCCCTGAATAAGGATCAAGATTTTGCCGAACTAAAAACTGATCCCAATTTGTTTAAACTTTTTGTTCTTAAGCAAATAGCAAAACTTGAATAATTTTTTTAGGTTTCTTGGGCCATTTTAAACAAAAAAGGTCTCTTGTCATTTTTACGTAAAGTCGACCGTTTCCAACTTATAAATAATTTAATGTTTGAAAAAACACAAAGACGGTTATTTTCAAGGTTGAAATACAATATTAAAAAATGAATTTTTTGAGTTCACCAATATTACTTCCACATCCACGTAGTGGTAAGTACGGTAATCGTAAAAAAAAATTCAAAAATTTTCCTTCTTGAAATAGGTTTAAAATGTCATGAAACGTCGAGATTTTAGATTTGAGCGAAATAAAATTTCTGTCTGTCGGTCTGTCTGTCCGTAACTTTTTTTTTTTTTTTCCGCACGTTTTCTCTGGAACGGTTTAAGATATTTACTTGAAATTTTGTACACGTATATATTATAACGAGATCTGGAACTGGATTGTTTTTTTAACATATCCGGTGAAGGGTTGGAGGGTAAATAGGGGGAAATAAGTAAAGCAAGCTGGTAAGTAAATTTGAAATTTGGTATATGTACTAGAAGCCAAGGCCTCGAATTTTTTAATAATATTTTACGCATTGACACTGATCGACGCCTAGCGTCGTTTTTGTAAAACTCGTGTATTTGATAAATTTTGATTCCTAGATCCATATTCTTGCATTTTTACGTCTCAACGCCGACCGACGCCCAGCGTCGATTTTGTGTAACTTATGTATTTGATAAACCTTGATATCTAAATTTATGTTCTTGTATTTTTATGTCTCGTTGTGTATTTGACACATTTTGGTATCTAATAATATCTCGAAAACCGTATAGAGGTCATTGAGGTTATATGTTCCAAATTGGCTCACCTATTCACCCTTTCCGTTTGGCCAACCATCCGCCAAGCACCTTGTATATTGAGAACAACCCAAAAATAGCCAACGAAAGAAAATTCTATACATCGAGCATCGCTCACTTAATGCCTTATCTACACGTTGATATAATTATTAATAGGGCTTCTTATCGAGGGTAATTTGTCCATGCTTATTGGGCTATAACCTCTACTTAATATAAGAATGAAATCAAACATTTTCCTAAAATTAATGAAAGAATTTCATGCTCTCAAAAGGCTAAAATATTGTAGCAAATATATGCAAAGCTTCACTTGGGCTCCTCTTCTGTAGTCATTTATTTTCATTTGAAGGTAAGCTTAAAATTACATTTTAATCTCCTTTCTACCAAACAGAACAAATTTTTAAAAACTCGTTGAACTTATTAAAATCCCTAATTTATTCAGTGTAAAACATCTCCTCATTTGCAACTGAAATGATTTTTAATTAACTTGTTAATTCATTTATAATTATTCTTTTACCGTTCCATCGCGTGCCAGAAAAACTTCCAGGAGTCTCGACTGGTTTGATCGGGCCGCGTTGTAAATTAAAATTGAATTCAGTTTACATCAAACAAAAATAATAACCAAGATATACACTAATGGAAAGGCTATCCTCATGCTTAATTATTAGCCCGGGAATTAGATTTTTTCGATGAAAACCGGCATGTTAGTACGATTTTCTGCAGTTTTGCGCTGGTGGCGCGGATATATAGAGGTGATAGACAGAAACATCATTAAATTTGAATTTGTCTTTCAAAAAATTATTTTAATGTTTAACGGCAATTTCCTCGAAAACGGTTGGAATTATCGAGTTCTACCAAGCGTATCTTTTATACGCCCTCACCAGATTTTCTGGTCAAAAGTACCACGTCACGTTAAAAAAAAATATGAAAAAAAATCATCATCAGATACAGGTCCTGCAGCGCCCTCTATGATCTGACATGTATGTAATGCATAAATTATTATTTCTTAGAATAAAAAAGTTCCTCTAGAAAATTTGGCGGAGATCAGCCAAGAGACCGTTGAGTTATTGCAAAAAGACGAAAAAATAATTTAAATTTTAACAACCTGTATCTTTTTTCCACAGCAACATTTTACTAAAGCATATTTGATTATATCCTCATATTTTGGCCCAAAGAAGCTGGGCTCCAAGCGAAAATTTTATAGGCCGATTATTTAAAAAAAAAATTGTCTCCAATGATAACGGAGGTCCCATAAAATTTCGTTAGTTAACAATAGCCTCACTTGTTGAAAAACAAACTTTAACATTTTTTTCCAAAGGTCCTTATTTTTTTAAGTGTTACGAATACACTATAATTTTTTCAAATTTTTTAATTGATATTTAATAGTAAAAAAATGATTTTATGTAATGTACTCTCTTTTGAGGCGGTGCTCGCATCCTGCAGCGGTCGCGCGGAACCCAATTTTCAGCGTGAAATTAAAATTATAAATAATGGAGATAGAGTTCCGGGAGTTGGGACTTTTTTATTGAAAAGTTCCTCCTCTTTAAGAATCTTTTTTCCGATTTCCGTTATCGCTTATAGTTTTTGAGTTATAAGCGAAAAACCAAATGCCATTTTTTTCCATCTTAATTTGTTTGTAACTTTTGCAATTTTTTATGTACCAATAAAACATTTTAACACCTTTTTGAACTTGTGCATTAGACTAATCAGCATCACGTAAACCACAACTTATCAAAATTTCAGCCAACTCGACGGGCATCCACTTTTCCGTAGGATTAGTAGTGCGTGGTCATTTCTTTTAAAACTGCTACTAGCTATGTCACTCCACAATTCAAGAATAAAAACTTCATATATATCAAAATCCATCTTCGCATATATAGTCCATTATTACATCGAGCAAGGTTCCTGGTACAATTTAATAATACGGTGAACGGTTAATACTTAGCGAAACAAAAGTGAATTGTTAGCTTTCAACTTCAAGAATATCTTAAAATCAAAGACCGAAAGAAAAGGAAAATTTATAATAAGCAATAAGACGATTTGTTTGATTTAAATTTAGCATTTACGGAATAAATGAAAGAGTATTTGTTATAAGGGCAAATAATACAATGTGATTATACTGACTTAAAAGAAGTCATATCGAGCAGAGAATTTTAAACATGTTTAAAACCTGAATTTAAACATTTGTGTTTAAAACTAAAATGTGTTTTAAACAGTACATGGCAAATGATTGGTTTGCTCAGATAGGTTATCGTATTTACTTCTATAAAACCCCGTATGTTACATTTGCAGGCTGCCACTTGTAATATATAATTTAGCTTCTCAAAGAGAAATTCTAATGCGGGTAAATTCTTTTCAGACTTCGTGAGTTAACTCCCTTTAAGATCGTCGAAGTATGTTGCAAGTGAAACGCCATTCTTGACATTGTCGAATTCGATTTTCTAAGAGTAAACATCCAAACAGAATCTTTTTGTAAGCGAAAATACAAAGAAAATATTATTCCGAGTAAGTACCTAAACAGTTCGTGTGCCCGATGTGTAGATAAACAGATGTAGTTTTAGACTACAGCATCCACTTTTTTGAATCGCAAATTATTACTTTGCGCCTCGCTTTGCGCATTTAGGATCTAGTATAATTATAATTAAAATTAGAGTCAACATTATATTATCCTCCAGAGAACGCGAATTTCGACTTTCGATTTTAAAGAGGAAAAAATTGACTTTTGGATTCGAAATGATATGGAGATTATCAGATGTCAATATGAAGCAGTCTGATACTTTATAAAAAAACCGCTGCCTAAGGAATCACCACTTCCACATCCAGATTTTCCATTCAACTCACTTTAAAAAATACATCTAGACTACATTTGCACTTTAGTATGTGAAAATTATTGGGTTATTTTGAATATTTACTAGTGTTTAAAAGGCGAAAATATTGATTCTTCATATAATCTAACTGTGAAGAGGATTTGTGAATTAACCAAATTTAGCCATACTACAATTATTTATAGGGATGTTAGAGCCGGGGATGTAGTTGATCATTCTATTAAACGGAAAACGGTTGGACAAAAACTTGAAAAACTTGATAATGCATCCAAAGATGTCATTCGTCGATTTGTGTATGACTTTTACAATGAACACAAGGTGCCCACATTAGAAATGATTAGCGATAAGTTACGCGACTATCCAGATTATAACTATAAATCATTAGATACTTTCCGAAACGTTTTGCTCGATTGCAGCTTTAGGTATAAAAAATTGGACTATTAAATTGAACTAATGGTAGTTATGAAATCAGCACGCATCGTTGATCATCGACACGAGTACCTGCGTAAAATAAAAGAATACCGACGTGCAAGTAGAAATAATTTATCTTGACGAAACATGGTTTGACACCCATGATGTAGTGCAAGATGGTTTGGTAGATAACACTAAAAACTATAAGTTAAGTGCTCCATGTGTCACGAGGACCGTTACGTTTTCAAAATTACTTATTGGCATATTCTCTGTAGGTAGGCTTATTTGATTCCCAAATGTAGTAAAATAATTTTCGTATCTTTCCAAAATTAATTTTATGTATTTTATTTAACTTATAGCATATTACAATATTTATAGGAAGCTCAGTGTCATATTTCAAACACATAATAATTAATAGAGTTCACTTAATTATAAATCATATTCTACCTATATGGAATATGCCGCCTCAGCAAGTAACATTTATATAAACATTCGAATCAATTAATATTGGGGAGTCCATTGGCGTCCAGGCACAGCTCCTCTGCTATGATGGTTGGGTAAGAACGGTTTTATTATATGTATATTTTTGAACAATTGTATTGTCTTATTTTTAATGATTTTATATGCCATATGTTCTATTTTATATCTCTTTAATTTTCATCATATTGTAGTGGATTGAATAAATACATGTAAAAATCATAATAATTTATTTATTAAAAAGGGCAACCTCTTCTCCCCAGGATCCCCCAGGTCATGACAGGGGAAAAAGAATTATAATTCTACATGCTGGAAGTAAAAACGGTTTTATTCCAAATGTGTTGTTGTCTGCTAAAAATATCAAGCAATCCTCTGCCGACTACCAAGAGGATATGATAGCCGAATTATTTGAGAAGTGGGCAAAGGGACAGCTGTTACCAAATATCCCACCAAATTCTGTAATTGTTATGGACAATGCGTCATACCATTCGCGGCAACACACAAAAATTCCGAACCCAACACAAGAAAAGGCGATATCATTGAATTTATGAAAGGTAAAGGCTTGGAAATACCAAAAAAAAACAAAAAGACTTTATTAGAACTGATTGAAAGGCAAAATTTTAAAAAGGAATATGCCGTTGGAAAAATTTTTGAAGCACACGATCATACTATTTTACGCCTGCCTCCATACTATTGCGTTTTCAACCCCATTGAAATGGTGTAGGCTGATGTAAAAACAAGACTACGTCAATATAATCAGTCCCCACAATTAAGTGAGTGTCTTAAAAAATATAAAGATAATAGTAGACGAAATAGGTAAAAGCGATATATGGAGGAAGTGTGTATCTCATGTGATAAAAAAAGGAAAATGATTATTCTATATTACCACGTATTTATCCAATTATTATTAATGTAAATATCGATTCAAGCTCTAAAACCTCGGATAGTGACGAATGAAATATTGTTTATTTTTAAAGTTCATAGACAAAGCTTGTTTGAAATTTGTTTATTTAACGTCGATCTATTTCTGCTACTGAGACCAATTACCGATGCCAGAAAACGAGTTCCCCCTTTAAAATTTCTTTCCTTTATAGAATAGTAGAAATTTTCTACCTGCCTAACATCATGATACTGCAAAGTTCATAGTATCATAGCCTAACATTTAATAAACAAGACAGTTGCTGCTTTACGCCCATTCGGAAGGATTATATACCATCTATGCAACTCCCGCCAAAGATTACACAACTTTACCGCTAGAAGATAGAACGAGAGGTAGGTCACTAGACAATGGACGTAGCCTTAATATATCATTTATGTGACTTATCAAATGTGATAAACATATTTTTTCATTAACCACTTCTATTGAATAAAGGTATTATAGAAATCCCTTTCTTTAACAATTAATAAATAATTAATTAGTAGTTAAAGCATTTTTACATTTCTACCGCCACCGCCTATGTCCCATAAAGGAGATGTCGACTTTACTCCAAGTGTTCGTTTTTATGCTGTCTCAATTGAGATCATATAGTATATATGATTCGGCTATATGCCAGAATAAAATAATGGCACTTCCATTCTCACTTCTTTACTTTTTTTACTGTTATCATACACCTGTGTTTTACGCACAAAAACACAGGGAATAAAGTAGTTTTTTTAACAGCCATAGAAAAAGCATTATGTAAAGATTGATAATAATTCAAAAACAATATGAATTCTTGCTAAAATAATAGTACTTATAACCTTTGACACATATGTGCAATACACAGTTTATATTCAATAGATTTTCAAATACTTGTTGCTCATAATTATGTATGAAATACCCCATACCTCATTCTTAAACAGAGCGCAACAAACAGCAGCTTCTAAGAAGGTAAACGGGGACGCTCTCCACAATATTGTTGCTCCTGTTTTAATAAAAAAAATTAATCACCTACTACCCCCTGTACACATTTAAGTGCTACCTATTATTAACCCGTGCCACACCCCCCGAAAGAATGAAGTACTTCTTTAAATACAATGTTAGAAGTATTATAGAAAGACTTCTTACTTGAAAAGGTTGACTTTCCTCCTTTTTGTTTCTTTACCAGCACAAATCATCTGCCCTATACATATATTTTAAATATTACCTATTATTTAAGTAATGTCACGAAAAATTGTCTCACAACTTGATTTATAATAGTTGTAACAACGAGCAAAGTACGTGCAGTAATGAATTTAATCTACTTACACTGAATCTAGCCTAAATAGCTCCAACACCGTTCATGTTAGGTAAATCCATCAAGAACACTAAAACACAACACACTCAAAAACAATTGTTTACAGTCCAAAATTGTTAAATATTTACGAAACTAACAACTAACAAGAACAACTCCCGTGATCAAACGGCCGTCCGATTCTGATAACGTTAACCGATCGTGTTTCGTTTTTAGATGTAACACAGCCACGAGACTCGATGCTAACGTACTGAGTTTTTAAAGCACTGGCCAAAGTAAACGAAGCGTTTTTGTTGGTTTTATGATGGATTAGAGTGATTGTACAATTCATTTGAGAACGAATCGAATGACTCACACAAATTAAAATAAAACAATGTTTTTGGTATTGACGATAGTCTTTGTTCATCTTTTAAATATACTTTTAGTCCAATCAGCGGGGAGGGGGCATGATTCATCTCTAATTTTAGTGGCAATTAATGGATTTCGATGAAACCTTGTGGTTATAATGAAGTTAATAACAAACTTGAAAAAAAAATAGAGTAGGAAATGATCGGAAGGGGTAGAAAACACCCCCTTTATCACGGGTTCCATAACTTATAGAATTAGTTCGAAAATGAATTTAAAAAATCGGTAAAGGTATTTACACAGAACTTCCCTCGTTATTTGTGCATGGCGGTCACTCTAAAAAATTATTAATTACGAAATGACATTTTCAATTCCACATTCACGTATTGGAGTGAAAGTATAGCAGTGGTTAAAAAATTTCTTTTTTTTTAATTTTTCAAAAATGTTGGTAAAATTTTTTTTTTCTTCTGAAATAGGTTTAGAATGTCATGAAACGTGGAAATTTTAAATTTAAGCAAAAAGGAATGTTTCCTTCTATTCTATAGTAGTGGTAAAAGAACATTACTTAAAAAAAAAAAATCAAATTTTTTAATTAAATAGATTTAGAATGCCATGAAACGTGGAAATTTAAATTTGAGCAAAAAAAAAATTCCATCTATTCGTGGTAAGAAATTTTTCCAAAATGGTTAAAAAAAGTTCAAAATATTTTTTTCCGAAATAGGTTTGGAATGTCATAAAACGTAAATTTAAAAATTTGAGAAAAAAAATTGCATCTATTCTAAAGTGATAAACAGATTAAAATTTTTTTTAAAATAATTTTTAAACATTTCAAAAATTTTTTTAAATTTGTTTGAATAGGTTTACAATGCCATGGAAATGCGGAAATTTTAAATTTGACCAAAGAAAACAAATATTCCATCTATTTTAGTGGTAAAATTTTTTCAAAAATGGTAAGAAAATCTTCAATTTTTTTTTTTAAATAGCTTTAGAACTCTATGAAACGTGGAAATTTTAAATTTGAACTAGGAAAAAAATTCCGTCTATTTTAGTGCTAAAAAATTAAAAAAAAAAAATTCAATTTTTTTTTTTTTTGAAATAGGTTTAGAATGCCATGAAACGTGGAATTTTTAAATTTGAAGAAAAAAAAATCATCTATTTTAGTGGAAATTTTTTTTAAGAAATGTTGGTGTCATGGCGTGTCATGAAACGTAGAAATTTAAAATTTGAGCAAAAAAAATTGTTTTCATTATTTATTCCCTGTAGATGGTCCACCCTGTATATTTTCCAGTGAAAGTTTCACCATTTGACAGTAGTCAAGTACCTACCAAATTTGACTGCTCTCCGTCAAGTAGTTTTTTAGTAAATGCACCAACAGACAGACAAACAAACAGAGAGACTGACGGAATTGAAAAACTTATATTTTCGAAATCTACGTGATCTGAAACGTCAGAATCCGAAAAAATCTCGTAGGGTGACTTTTTCTCGAATATAATACTTCCCTTCGGTATACGAGGGAAGTAAAAAACAATATATATTTATCTCTTTTGGTCCACAATAATAGGGTTTTACTCCTTCTTTCGAAAAATGCATATTTTCGAGATATGGCCACCCAAAAATTCATAAAAGTGGATGACGGGAAATGCGAAAGTTGAAAAAAAAAATGTGAAAAACTTCAGGTGAATGTATCGTTGAAACACAAGATTTTTTTTATTTGCAACTTTTCTGTAAAGTGCGTCTTCACTGATTTTCCCATAAAAACACGAAAAACTACTCTTTCCTTGAAATTGTAGCTCTTTAAAAACATATTATTTAAAAATTCAGACTTATGCATTGAGGTCTTCTAAACATTTTTCGTCTCTTGTAATTTTTTTTGTAACTCTGCTATTTTTCCGAGTTACAGGCAGTTTTTCACCATAAATAATGTACTACATTTTTTTCACATTTTCAATTTACAAATTATATTGAACCTTTAAAAGTGGTTTAACTATATAGGTTTCTATAATAATATATACAGGGTGTCCTAGAATTGAGGACGGGAACCTGTGATCCCTGAGTTCATATTGGGCCCAGATAATCCAACTTACCTTGGTCCAAAAATGCATCCCTGGGAGGTACATTCTCTTACAGTGGAACAGAAAATATTTTTTCCTCCAATAATTTCCGTTATATTAAAGACAACATTTTCAAAAGTTGATTCAAAAGTTGGGAGCTGTATCACAATACGTACTCTATGCGAACTTGATAACAACCAAATATCTTTTGTTTCCAATTTCTTTTCACAATAATTAATATATTTAACTGGCTGTAATTTTTTATCGCTCTGTAAAATTACGGGATACTTGAACATTTTTATAGGACACTGAAAAGGTCGCAAAAAGGTTTGTAGTATCAATCAAAATACAAGAAATTATCGTTTTTCCTCCATTTATATTTAACATTTATTTACAATTCTAGAATAAAATGTTATAATAAGAGAAGTACAATTTATTCCAAAAAATACATTAATAACAAATGCCCCACATGACGTCCACCTGTTTCAGTACCCAAATTATTTTTAAAATTTTGTGTAATGTCAACGAAAAATCACAGATTGTCATTTTTTTCTTCGTAGGTCATAGGTGCCTGTAAAACAGGAAACCTGTCGCGTTTGAAAAACAAAAGTTATTTGATTGTTATCAAACTTGGATAGAGTACTTATAGAGATACAGGTCCCATGAAAATTTGAAAATTTCATCTTCAATATAACGGAGATTATTGGAAAAAAAAATTCTGACTCACTTTAAGAGATGTACTTCCTCAAGAATGCATTTTTGGGTTATACGGGTGCAATATGAACTCAGGAAGCACAGGCTCCCGGCCGGGAACTCAGTTCTGGGACACGCTCATTTTTCGAATTTTCATGTATTTTTAATGTGCAAATGTAGTACATTACTTATCGTGAAAAACTGCCTGTAACTTGGAAAGTTAGCAAGTTACAAAAAAAATTCCAAGAGAGAGAAAATGTTTAGAAGGTCTCAATGCATACGCATAGGTCTGAATTTAAAATTTGAAATTTTTAATTTATGTATTTTTAAAGCGCTACAATTTCAAAGAAAGGGGTTGTTCTTCATGTTTTCCCTGAAAAACTGGGTGGAAACAAACTTTACAGAAAAGTTGCAAATAAAAAAAGTCTTGTATTTTGATGATACATTCACCTGAATTTTTTTATTTTCATTTCGACCCAATTCTATATATAAGTAATAAAGGGGGTGTTTTCTGCCCTTTCCAATCATTTCCTACGCTAATCAATTTTTCAATTTTTTTCTTAACGTCATTACAAACACATTGCCCTAGGTTTCATCAAAATCCATTCACTAGCACTCAAATTAGAGATTTTAGCGTCATTTTAGCGCTCCGTTGACTGGACTATTTATTAAACCAGAACTACGAAGGTAATTGTAAATTGTTTTTTCTCCCATTGGCTTTGGATAAACCATCAGCCAGTAGCTCTTGATTTATAAAATACTGATGCATATGCAAACAAGACTAATCCGTTCTAATGTTTATTCCTTCATTTTTCCCTATGCCCCTAAAACAGAACTACATAATGATGTATATGTGTACCACACATACGTGTAAATGTACATACAGCTAGCGTACAAATCTATCCACCATCGGGATATACACAGGGCCACATGTCTCACGTCGAGGGGTCCATCTTGACGACTTTATAAAGATATAGGCTAAGGTAGGGGAACCACGGTATGAAAAGGTTTAAAAATAACAAAGAGATAGTTAACACTGAGGATTTGGCAAATCTAACATAAAATTACTTTATTTATAAACTTGTATTTGTTATTTAAGGAAATTAAATGCTGTGAAAGCCTCGAAATTTTCTGATGTCAGTATATTATTAATATTTAGTGGAAGATAAAATTTCAGTTCTGTTAATTTGTCCATTAAAACCTTCGTGTGATCTTGGTTAAGTACACAATTAAAAAATATATGATTTATATCCCCATATTGTCCACATGTACAAAGATTATCCGTATATATTTTTATTTTAAAAAGGTGTGATGCGAACCGGCCATGATTAAATTTGAGTCTTGAGACTCTCAACAGATGTGTAAAATTGTCTAGATATGTGCACATTATCATGATTAGGTCACTATAAGGCATTTCCTTAATTTCCCTTGTGCTATTTATGATGGATTGCTTAGTCAGATGGTCTACTTTTTCATTATATTCTAAGCTACAATGTGCCTTTATCCACATAATTTTAATAATTAAGTTAACGTTTACCGTCAGCTGGTATATTTTGAAAATCTCCCCAATGAGGGCTGATTTAATATTCTCTACGTTCTTCAAAGTCTCTACGGACTTTGAGTCTGTTAGAATAAGCGCTTTCTTTATTTCATTGTTTAGCACATACTTAAAGGCTTCTATTATAGCATAAGCTTCGGCAGAGAAAATTGAGCATGTCTCTAAAGCCTTATTTTTTCTTCATGGCTTAATAGTGGCAACAGAGAATGCGCAGCCTACTGCTGAATTTTTGATCCATCGGTTTAAATTTTGACGTAATCCTCGAAATTTTGTAAGTTTTCAAAAAAAAAAAATGCTTTTATTTACACTATTTTCAATGAAAGGTGGTATAAACCGTCGAAATTTGATAGAGAACCAGTTTTAAATCTAATGTAATTGTAAATGAAAAACTTGTTTTATTTTTACATTATCAATTTAGAAAAATCTAGACCAGGTGGTATGGGCGCATGTGTTTCTAATACGTTTCGAACCTATGTTACCAGGCAGTAACCTGGTATGATATTATTCAAAACGAATTTTTTAAATATTTCTTTAACCGATTTCCAACAAGAAATGTTTGATGGCTTTTTTTTGGTAAAGTTGTAACAAAAGTCAAATTAAGGGAGCCAAGTCCAGCCCTGTGTCATAGAGCCACCGTATTTTCTTACTTCTGATTTCGGTAATATGTTAAGGGTCGAGATTTTAGTACAATAAAATATTGATCATAGAAACATCTGTTTTATCTGGCAAACTGATCTATTTTAGAGCCCAGGAAACATGTTTTGTTAATTTTTAGTCTTTATTAGGTAGTCGACGTTAGCCACTTGGAGCAATAAATAACCTAAATTATTTTATGTCCAATTCGCTTTGCTCACTTGAAGTTAAGGACACTTGTTGAGATACCCACCGGGGGGTCTAGTTAAATGTTCAAGACTAATGCAGCTGATAGACGATCCCAGAAAACATGTAATAGACTAAGATAGATAGACCAATTACGGCAGATTTTTTCCCCTATACAAAGGCAAAGTAAGGAACAAAAGGGTTTTTTTTTCCATCTGCTGGACTGGTATTAAAATGTTAACTTAGGCCATATGGTAAATACCATGGTCCGTTAGGTAATTTCAAATGAGCACGGTTTAAAGTAAAGAAGATCCTAATTGGTCGAGGGTTTAAAGTTTACGGCCCACTTTTGAAACGTATTATTTCGATTGAGAGAATATCGTCACTCTTGGCTTAACGTCTGTTCGGTCGTCATCTACCTACAGGGTATAGTAAATTCTCGTTTTGCGAACCTTTTTCAATTTTAAAGTTTAAGTACATTTATTCAGTATTTTGCCGGTTTTAATAAGTAGAAAATTAACGTGTTGTAATTGAACGAAGGGGATTCGGCCGCGATTTAGCTACAGATTTGAAGTTGCCGCGGGCCATTTCTTTTCTTGATATAGTGTAATTACTGTTTGTTAATTTATTTAATCGTAAACGTTTGTGATTGTCATTTTCATTTGCTTTCATTTTCTTCTGTAAATATAGTGGTTTAAGTGTTTTGAGAAATCACGTGTTTTATTTGCTTGTTATGAAATTAAGTTCATTTTATATTCAGTAAAGTTTGTTTGTGAAGTAACCTGGTTGATGGACACCAAAAAGGATAGAATCACCTAGAAAGCAAAGGATAAGCACAGTTTTGTTTTCGATGGATATACTATAATATCGACGGAGTCTGCAAAGTGATTGGGACACTTCGTACTCTGACAATGGTAATGTCTGATTAAATCATGTAATTAGGGAAATAAAACCCCAGTTATTACATAGATAATATTTTCATGTTGTCTAAGACAAAAACACAGTAACTTGAAGAGAATTAGGACGGCTGGCCAATTTTTTATGATAGCAACCTGTGAAGACTTAGTTCCATAGATAATTCTTGTATTTGATTAATTTGCTTGGACCATTTTAGGTAAACATAAAATATAGTGAAATAATGATCTAAAACCGTTTGGCAAATTGCCTCCGTGCATTAATTCTAAACGTAGCGCAATAGTGTATTTAATAATAATTGCAACATGCACCGTCTCTCCACTTCGCAAGTCATCTAAATCTTCGCTGTAATTAGACAAAAGCTAGTGCCCACTGTGTAAATTAATTTAGCGTTGCATTATCCCATGTTCCAGTAGTGCACCGGTAAATATTAATGACCATACCGTCCTTAATGCACTCTACATATATTAGATATTTATATAAAGCTGTTAATTAAGTTTGCTTGGAGCCCCTGCCTCCGGCCCGCGGCTCGGGGCCGATGGGTAATGTGTTACTCGACTAAATTTTCGTTATGGTTGCGGGTTTGATAGAGCTTTCTCAACCATATCCGTAATGGGCGATCTTCGCTAAAATATGTAATTACATATTAATGTCACGCGCTCCGTCCCACAGTGGGAAATTTTGCATTTTCTTTGGACAAAAGTCCATTTGACGCTCAGTTGTTGGCCAATTTGAATATTTTTTTTATATACTCGTGAATGATTCTAGTTTATCCTCCGATTGCTACAATTTAAATATCTATTCTTCTGATGAACGTATCTGACCCATTATCGGAACATCAGCGCGCTGATGTTATCCTGTAATGTAATTAAAAATAGCTATATTTATTAAAAAAGTAACCAAATTTCAATTTTAGAGCTAAAAAAGCATAAGAAGTTGGAAGTATAAGAAGTCTATGGATATGCAACTTCAAAGTTGAGCTTACTTATCTGCTCCTTAATTGTAAACACAAATACATCTATTATATTTTATATAGCTAGAATTTAACGTCATCCTTGAGTAAATCTTCTCGTTTTTTATATTTATTAGGCTCTTTAAAATTAATTTTATTCATACGTACAATTAATTAAACAACCTAGAGTAATAAATTATATATTGAAAAGATCCTGAAAACCTGTGTGCTCCGATATGGGTCAGATACGTTATTCGGAAGAATAGATATTTAAATTGTCGCAATTGGATGGTAAACTAGAATAATTCGCGAGTATTCAAAAAAAATCGCTCAATAAGTGTGCGTCAAATGGACTTTTGTCCATAAAAAGTGTTACATTTCCAACTGTACGCCCGCGCCCGCCCCCTAGGGGCTGGTGTCGATAGCTCATGACTAATAGCCGGTATTAAGTACGAGCCCCAAACTGTTCATTTGATCACTCTCTCTCATCTCCAGATCTTGGATAATGGGTAAGTATAGCTAACCTTTCATCTATTTCAGCCCGATCTTCAAGCCACGTCGCAAGGAGACAATGACGAAAATACCCAATTACCCGATCCCCGGGGTACCTAGCAAACAACCAGCTTGGTACTGGTCTTTGGCCAAACACAATCCTTGAGCTACACAGCGCGATCTTCCTTTCCGGCGAACTCGGAGCACATGATGCCAATTGGCACCCTGAGTCTCCCCAAACCCCCAAACCTCCTTCTAAACTCCGAGAGTTCTCGGCAAAAAGTGATGTGTCGTTCATGAACGATTCGTTTATAATGAACGAATCTTCCCAAAGACCTGTGAACGATTAGATCGCTCTCTGGAACCCTATCGTTCATATGACCTGACCAAACTTCTCAACGTATTTTCTACGATAATTCACGATCGGTACCGGCAAACAAGAACCAATAATGAAATGAATATGCGGATGTTTACAATGACCACTGACAACTCGTTTAAATATAATTATTGATTTACTGAATATTGAACAGTCGGTCTTGTGTTTGGGTCTTGGGTTGAATTGTAGTAGAGAATATATTATTGAAAATGCTTCATAATTTGGCGAGATAAAAAGCAATCGTAATTCACAAACTTGAAAATTGATGATATTGACTTTAAATAATGGTGTCAGTGCCTTACTTATTTATTAAAAAATATATGAAAGTTCCACGTCATTTACACTAAGGTTATTTTTTCGGTGGAAAGTGCTTAATACAAAAAAAAATATCAAGCAACCCTTTACTGCATGGGAACGAACGATTGAGTTATTTCGACACAGATCTCATCGCGAGCCGCACCTCAATGAATATGTACCTACTCTGTCGTTCATATGAACGAATCTTCGAGAACGGGTCATTTGAGTGATTGACCTGGTAAGACCCGGTTCACTCAAATGAGCCAGGTCTTACCATCACTAGGTAACAGGCAATTCCTCTCACGACAGACGAAAGACGCTACCGGTAGGTGACATGCCAGCGAAAAAAGAAAACCAAGACAGAAGAGCGCCAGAAGAAACGAGAGTCCAACAGCCAGGACCAAGGGAGGTCTGTTAACCTCGCCAACATCGTCCGCATTTGCGATGATTGGAGGATTGGGGCAAAGAGCTCAAGTTCGACCCCTAATCATACGAGACCGAAAACTACAGTCAAGAATATTGGCACAGTCACTCTCATTTAAAGCCATGAATTTATTTAATCGTACCATGCGATGTGCGAGGGGCGCCCATATGGTCATTGTGATTTAAAATAATGGTTCTCTTGAATTTCAGTGCGCGATGTGCGGTGCGCCAACATAGCCGCGCACAATAGCATTATCCGATTAATAGAACATTATAATAATTGTATAAGGCTTAACTATGAGATGCTATTTAATTTTAGGTAGAGAGCCGGGTGTACAGGTTTCCTATGAATAAGATACATGCAAAACTTTGTATGAGTAAGTAAGTATTACCACAGACCTACTTTTCATATAAGCAAATTTGGCCTGCGTCATGGAATTTTACCGGAAGTGACGTCAAAATGGAAGGATGCGGGCAAATAAGAAGAGGCAACCTATTTTTTTTAATAACTAGACGGCCTGTACTTTAACTTAAAACAAAATCATTCATGTATTCGATGACTTAAGGAAACACAAAAAAAATTACTTCAATCGAGGGTGTTTCAGGGTTGTGGGCAAATTAAGCCTGGCTACAAGTTTTATTCATGTATTCGATAATACAAAATATCCTGACCGGAAGTGACATCAAAATTTCATGCCTTGGCCAAAATTTGCTTATATGAAAAGATGCTTCCTGTATGTCTGTTGTAGTACTTACACACTCACGGAAAGTTTTTCATGTATCTTATTCATAGGAAATATGTACAGCTGGCTCTCCACCTATTCGGGTTGCTGACAAAAAGGGTTTCTCAGTCACGCGCTGTCATACCGATTTTACGATTTTAAAAATTGAATTATGTTATTCCTGCTCTAAAATTGCGGAACAATTTTCTGACATTAATTACCCATAGTGGGAAAACTGCGAAAAACCACGTGCCGCGAGCTCATTTTAAACTTTCTCTCGACATAAATAAAAAACTATTAGTCCTACGATAAAAAATTAATAATACTTACATAAAACATGGGAAATTTACGACCTCTAAAACGTATATTTTTATCATATAGCCTCAACAGAAGCCGACATACTTGAAAAAAAAAACGGATCTTAACCCTTTTTTTTAAGATGGCGGCGAACCTTGGTTGTGCAACGTTCCAAAAACTCACCAATACGCCTTACCAATGACCCAACTACCAAGTCCCAAAAGCTTGTCGATACTCAGTGGGACCAAATTCACAAAACTCGCTAAAAAATGCTTTTTGACAAGGAAACATATCATAAATATTATATTCGTTACTTTTAAGGTTCAGTTAAAACCGGAAACCATATTTGGCATGTATCGATGCTCGTCAGTCCATCTGTCCGCAATATTTCTCCGAAATTACTAAACCGATGGAGTTGCAATTTAAGACATGTATAATTAACCGCTAAATACGGGAAAAGCCAAATCCATTAAAAAATAAATTCTATGACCTATTATTTTTTAAACAAAATGCATAAGTGTACCTACAATAATTTTAGTTGACGATAAAAACAACAACTTTTATTTCCTTTGTCTAGAATCTCGAATTACACTTAAGTTTTCGTCCTTCTTCGAATAAGTTACACGCTAATCTTTCTCGTCAGTTTCTATCTCATATTCTTCATCAGTTTCGGTATCATCTTCATAAGTATCTATACCATCTTCTTTATCTAAGGTTTTCACGTCATACCCCTTTGTTTTGTTCTTGATATTTGGAGGCATCAGCAACTTAAGGGCCTCAGAAGAAAAATTGTTAATCTTTCTTCTTGGCAAATTCCGACGGGGAGGGGAGAAACACAGGGATCCGATGGTATTAGAAGCATATTCAATATATCCTTAATTGTTTTAATTCTCGAAGATTTTCTTGAGTAGCCCCTACGAAATATTTTCGATCGGTAACAGCGCTGACTCTATGACTTCAGGTCCATGAAAAAGTATTTTATGGGCAGTGGGAGCCATTCTATATCAGGGATATAATCTAACGAATAGGTTGCTAGTTTCTGAGGCGTATAATCAAAATTTATCCACGTCAACTTTATGCCCACTTGATATTTATGTCCTTTTTTCTTCAGGTTTGATTTCTCTGGAGGTATAATATTTAAACACAATTTGATGCTCCAACCATTCCTTATTCTTTTCCAATAATTTTGTTGGCAACGCGATGGCTAGCTGTCCATTTTTTTAAATTCCGACATGTATCGTGAAAGTATGCGGTTTAATGTTTCCAATGATTTCATTATGTCAGACAACTCTGTTCTAGACATATTTATAATTACAGTATTCGAACCTGTAAGTATAAAATGAATTCAGTCAGTAGAAAATACATAAACTGAGGTGTAGTAAAAATACGCGTAGTAATCAAACATACGTTCATGTTATTATTATTATTATTTAAAGTTGCAGGAGGTAGCAGGTGATCTTTATAGGTTGATTGATAGATATTTTGTAGAGTGTGTAAAAAAAATATATTTAATGGATCAGGCCCGGAAGTAAGTATACTATAAATCCATGAGAAAAGAAACTATTTATAAAAATACAATATTATCGTAGGGTTTTGATTAACGCATATACAGGGTGTAATTAGAACTGCTGGAATATTGAGGTAGGTTTAGATCTAGATCTGATCTGAAGAAAACTATACTCTAACTCTCCCTTGTGCAATATTTTAGTTACTGTGGGTGTTTCGTTATGTACACACGTCCACGTTCCACGTTCATTGTTTTTGTTATTTTTGAACTTCGCGTCATTGTATATTTACAGTTAAGATTTAGTTTATTGACTTACCGTTCAAGTTGTCAAATTCTTGATTACGTACAGACACAACTTACTTGTTCGTTCTTTTGTATTCCTTTGTGGCTTTTATACCAAGTTTATATTTTATTTTTCTTTACTGACAACGCTATTTGATAGTTTAGTGTTTAGTGTTGAACGAAGTGCGTATGTCCTTAATTCGACGTACCGAACTGTGTATTGATGCAGATGCAAACATTTTGAATCATTTAGGTAGTTAGTAGGCCTTTAATAAATCACATTTAAATTTTCTAAATTATAAACAATCCAATATTTTGTTCCAAATTAAAAAACACACATCTAAAGAAATGCTCTGTTTAAACCTCTATGGCCATTATTTGCTTGCAATTGTGCACGAAGAGAGAACGAATTATTTACCTCTTTATAACTACCTCAGTTCAGCTGAGGCGGTCCATCAAAGGCGGTCGATGATCCAAGGCTTTGAAACCGCAGACCACCGCGTGTGCCGGCGAGCACTTTTTTATGACAATTTGAAAGTTGTATTATTGGGAACTACAAGTCCATTGACCAAGAAAAGCAGTGGTTCGCAATTGTTGTCTACCATAATATTAAAAATGTTGACCTAGATCAGTTTTTTCCAAAGTGCCCCTAGAGGGAAAAGTCATAAAGGTTTTTTGTTTGTCTAGTTGGTCCCCATTACCAGTTTTTTTAATGGCATGAAACTGATTACACCCTGTATTTATTGCTATTTAAGTATCATATTAATAAAATATACGTACCACTGGGTTCACTGGGATCCTTTGTAAGTTTCAGTTAAATAATTTACTGTAAAATAAAATTCTTGTTGCAACAAGCAAAATAACAACACACCGCTTAGTAAAGAGGTGCAACACGACAAGTGTACTAACGAATAAGTGACAAAATCGCACCGTTCTCGCTCCTCGCCACGGCTACAATTCATGATTCTGATTGCATCTTTACATGCTCCGTCTGTCACTCCATTGATATGCACAAACGAAATTAATTATTGAAGAACTTTAAATTTTGATTTATTAGCACATTTTCTTAGTTTCGCCCCACTGTGCGACGTCGGGTGACTGTAGACCTCTTCTTACATACTGACTGGAGTGGAGTATGTGGTTTTCTTACTTTTTATTGGGTATTTTGCCACTGAAAAATATTTAAAATTTTAACGAAAAAACCTGCGCCAAACGGATCAGACAGAGGTTGGTTCTTGAGTACTTGACTGTTTCAAAAAGTCTCACACCTAAAAATATATAAACTAGTACAATGTTATAAACTAAAAACTGAAAATTAAAGCTATAGATAGTTAACGTTTCGGAAGAGAATCTACTTCCGTTCTCAAAACTTTTTTGGCCGTCAACCATGACAGTTCTTTGTTTATGTATTTCCATAGTCACGTGAGACATTAAATTATATTTATCTTATGTTTACTTACTTCGTCTCTAAGGATGGGCAACCAACTAGTACAAAAATCTATTGAATAATTAGAAACGCATCTATCGTCGTTTAATAAAATAATCGCGGATTCTTTAAGTTTTCTTTTAGTTCCGTTGCTCTCTTTTCCAAAATCTTCGCCGAGTCCCATTTAATTCTATGATTAGTTTTTAGTTTATAACATTGTTCTAGTTTATATATTTTTAGGTGTAAGACTTTTTGAAACAGTCAAATAAGAACCAACCTCTGTCTGATCCGTTTGGCGCAGAGGTTTTTTCATTAAAATTTTTAAATATTTTTCAGTGGCAAAATACCCAATAAAAAGTTAGAAAATCTGAATATGCCACAAATAAACAATTACAGACAACATCTGGAGTATGTGGTAATTCACAAACTCAGATTTCTTCTTACGGTAAGATAAGATGAGAGTTCTTGACTGTTAAGAAAAAAATATATATAATCCAATTTTCTTCGTGAAATACTTAATGCCATGGCAATAATCTATCGAAATACACACTTATTCAACATTTATTAAGGGCGTATTTCCCTCGTATTACTTGTGAACTGTGTATTTAGGACTGTATAAACAGAACTGTAATTTTACACAACTTGCACACGAAATTGTACATCGAGGTCACGTTAGACTGCTTAATAAAAATGCGTGAGAGAATTCCACATTTTGGATATGCCGAAAACCAGGAGCCGAGTAGACAGAAAGTCCTTATATTAAGCTTACACAGCCACCAAGAAAACATTATAAGCAAACTCACGAAGGCCTTTTATTAAACTTCTATATATAAGGTCCAAATTAACAAACTTTATAAGCTTGGGCGGCTCTAGCTTTCCAACGATTTCAGTTAAATTTTATTATATGGTATAATCGCTTATAATTAATTTACATGTTAAGCAACTCAACTTTAGTATTCAAAATTAGAACATATCCTGCATGAATGAAAACAACTACCTAAAGTGCCCAGTTTTAAGAATTAGTACCGCTTGTTCGCAATCGAAATTATACTGTGTGGACCTAAAGAAACGCACAAAATTCCTATCTTTGGTATGTCATTTTTCAAAAAAAAAACCTCAAACAGGTTGATTTGTTTTGTAAATGCTACATTTTGTCACTATTCCAAAATATATGACGTCATTGATTTTTGCGTTATGACGCCATCATAATTTTTTTTTAATGGAAACAGACATTTTTGTTTACTATCTTTGGTGGTATATTTCCTTTAGCTTTCTGGCGATAAAAAAAAGATATTACCTGAGCCATTCTTTTGGAAAAATGACATTTTATGTAAAAATAGCTTACCTTTCGCAAATTCACGAGTAATGTTCCACTTTCTTATGGTCTGATATATCTTGTTGCCTACATTTTTGTTTTTAACTAGCATGACAACATTTGACATAAAAACAAACAAATAAAATAATAAAAAAACAATCACTTTAACAACAGAGAGATACATGCCTATTTGTGTAAAGTATCGATAACTTTTTTATTCCTGGCACGTGTGGAACCTCAGTTTTGTGACACTTCTGAGACAGTGTAAAACTGGTGAATGCAATGCCACGTTTAAGTGAAAGAGAACGCGTAGAACTTTTGACGATGATTGGATATGGTGATAGGCTGATAACTCATCAGGAAGCATGTGATGTTTTCAATGCCAAGTATCCCGAAAAGCAAATTTCTAGATTCACTGTGAGTAGATTGGTAGCTAGATATGATGAATCTGGTAGTGTAGCTAACCTCCCTTTGATCTGGTCGCCCTAGCACAAGCTACGAAACCAAATTAAATATTCTTCTAGAAAGTGAGGAAAACCACCATCTTTCGACAAGGCAGCTGGCTTTAAATCATAACGTGACTCAAACTTCTGTTGTACGTCTATTGAAAAAAGAAAAATACCATCCATACAAAGTGCAATTAATCCACGAATTGAATGAGGACGATCCAGATCGGCGCTTACAGTTTTGTGAACAGTTGATGACCTTGTGCGATGAAAATCCAAGTTTTTTAAAGAACATTGTTTTTTCTGATGAAGCTACATTTTCTTTAAAGGGGACTGTACATCGGCATAACTGTAGGTATTGGTCACGCGAAAATCCTCATTTGACTCAAGAAGCCCATACACAGCGACGAGGGCAGGTATGATTGGTGATCGTTTATTGGGACTTTCTTTTTAAGAAATTCTTACGGCCGCAAGATATTTACAGCTTTTGCGAGTTGAGTTAGTGCCAACCTCAGCAGTTATGTTTCTGAACAATGAAGATGAAGATATTCCTGAAGAAAACGTCTGGTTTCAGCAAAACGGGACCCCACCTCATTTTTGCATAGTAGTGCGTCAGTTTTTAGATGACACTTTTATTGGAAGGTGGATTGGTCGCCGAGGTCCGATTGAGTGGCCCCCGCGTTCACCGCATTTAATCCCCTTAGTCTTTTTTTTGGGGTTACTTAAAGTCAAGGGTGTATTTTAACACA
This sequence comes from Stenurella melanura, assembly GCA_963583905.1. Taxonomy (NCBI): domain Eukaryota; kingdom Metazoa; phylum Arthropoda; class Insecta; order Coleoptera; family Cerambycidae; genus Stenurella; species Stenurella melanura. Next base: position 27,122,982 of record OY757315.1, read on the forward strand.
CCGGATACCATAGAAGAATTGAAAGACAGAATTGGCTTGGAGATGAGACGACTTGTCCATGAGATGATTCAGAACAGCGTGCAAAGTGTCTACACCCGTTTTGGTCAATGCCAAATGGTTGGAGGGTCGCAATTTGAGCAATGGAGATGATTCTTTTCTCACAATTGCTTATGTAAGGTATCAATCAATAAAAATGTTTTTCCAAAAGAATGGCTTAGGTAATATCAATTTTTTTCATATCACCTGAAAGCTAAAGGAATATACCATCAAAAATAGTAAACAAAAATGTCTGTTTCCATTTAAAAAATCTATGATGACGTCATAACTCAAAATCAATGACGTCATAAATTTTGGTATATAGTGACAAAATGTAGCATTTACAAATTTTGACAAATGACAAACCAAAAATATGAATTTTGTGCGTTTCTTTGGGTTCTCACTGTACAAAGTTGTGCAGATGTTATCCCAAGCATACCGAGAAAAGATACGCCAATAAAATGGTCTAGCCATACTCCTATGGGATGATTGCCCCCAATAGAAACCATATCGTTTTCTATGCCATAATGTAGAGGTGGTTACTAGTAATTGATGCATATAGATATTTCTCTGCCATGAAGATAATGGAAGAAAGCCGTCTGAATTCGACCTTTTTTCAAATCGGTATGTTTACTCAAGTACTAAAGCTAGGAAATTAAAACCGAATGGAGGTGTTAAGGTATATTCTATCATTTATTTCGGTGCATTTTCCGAAGGCTAAGTGCACGGGAGAAGTCCCGGGGCTTTAAAATGTTCGGAAATTGATCACTACACTTGTCTCCATCTGTTTCGTGCACATAAAAGACGCTATAAAAACCGGTCATTAAAACATCAAAGTCGGTACAACGACTGCTGACAAGAGTACTACAGAGCCGTACTTTAAACTTTTGTGTATTAGAATGAACAAAATAATGGAAGAGATTTAAAAATCGCGTCCTCGGTAGAAACCTAGTAGCATTACTGTTATAAATAAAAGCAAAAATTACTGTGTTTTGCGTCGACAAGAACATCTTATGCATTTGTGAACGCATTGCCCGTCTTTCGCGACATTGACAGATAAATTCAAAATACAGCTCTGTTTATCTGTTACCTGCATATGACGTTCTAGTTAGGGGTGATTTGCAGAACTACATATCAAGCGTTAGGGATAACATGGTCAGCTTATTACCAATTTCCTTCTATTATACAGGGTTTGTCAGACGTGTGGACATACTTGATTTCTGGCTAAACTACAAGTTACAATAATCAATTTTGAACACATAGATCTAGTTATCCTGGATGTAATGACATTTTTACGTTTCAAAACAATATTTATTGACAGGTTGTTGGTGTTCAAAACTATGTCGTACTATTTCTTCGATTTTTAGTGTTTCATTAACTTTATTTTATTTTCTCACTGTTTTTTTTTTTTCGAACATCTCAGTAAATATGATGGATTATGGTAGTGCGGAAATGGCGACATTGCATTACGTATATGGTCGTGGAGGACCTCGGCAATAGCCAGCAAGATCTCCTGATATCAATCCTTTGGCTTTCTTTTTGTGGGGTCATCTTAATACCCTGGTGTATAAAACACCCATTAACACATTAGAAGATTTAAGGGAGCGAATAGTTACCTCGCGTGAAACAATACGGAATACGCCGGGAATATTTGAATGACTGCTCAATTCGGTGCGAAGATGAGCGGAGCGTGCCTATAAGTCCAGCAATTTTTATGAAACAGAATTTATCATTATTAATGTTCATAAAAATACAATTAGTTTCAATTTGAATTTAATTGTTTTAATAAAGAACTGTGTGTCTGACGAGTAAAACGCGAGATCGTTTACATGTAGACTTGATCAGGCTATCAGAAAAAATATCCACATGGAAAAATGTCAGTGGCGTACCACTTTTTTGGTAAAAAATGTCAGAGGGCATGTTTGCAGGGACGCCACTAGTGGAGTTATACTATAACTTTTCCAACTCTAAATGTGTGGTTTTATATCCTATTAACACATACCAAAATTGAAAATAATATCGAAAGTAAAAAAACAAAATTCAACACCCTGTACAAAAAAATTTAAACCACTGAGGACATATGTTCATATGAACTTTTATTCATAAAAGGATCTAAGGAATCACACCCTGAAATATTAGCACGTCATTAAGGAACACCCTGTATACAAAGGATATATCAAACTTCATCAAAATTTTGGATGGATTGAATTTTTGCCAGCGAGTGTACTTGGAATAACGTAGTGCAACAAATGGATATTACATTTTACCTCGCATTTTACAATACTAGTATAGTTGAAACATGATAAAAACATTTTATAAGCTGGAAATATTTACGGCACGAATACAGCTTTAGCGTGAAAATTAACTCAGTGGGACGCAATAATGCGATTTTCTTTAATGCAACCCAACTCACATACAGAGTAAAAAAAAGGGATTATTTTTAAATATTTAAGCGGCTCACGGCTTAGATTATTTTATTCACAAACAGAGAGAACACATAAAAAAAAGAATTTACGATTTTTCTAAGGTGGAAAAGGCGGTCAAATAGGCCAGGCCAGACTCCACGGCGACAAATCGAAGTAGACTAGAAGCTATAGGCGCATGAGTGGGCAAAATTATTTCGCCGGAATTTGTCAATTACAAAAGTTCATGTTGCCACGCTGCAATTGTTTAAACCTAAATTGTTTAAACTATTGAGGAAAAGTAACATTTAAAACAAAAAACATATTTTTTGGTACAATACCAACAATAAATGCCTCTTTATACTTCAACTTAGTTTGAGCAAAGATTCAGTGCTCAATATTCTGTAGTGTATGAGTATTGGGTGTTAATAATTATGCTGTGTATTACATACTAATTTTCTTATTATTTATTATAATTTTTAATAACGTTTACTATTGTAACAATGTTTAAATATTATTTTATTAACGTGTGTTCAAAAATGACCTGTCACATCTATACAAATGTATGGTCAAGTGAATAAAGTATTTTATTATTATTATTATTATTTGCTGTTGTCTTCCTCTATCTGTTTAACCTTACACATATTTTAATTTGCTTTACTGCGAATAGAGCTTGTGTTCACTTTTTAATTATTTAAAATCTAAATCAGCCTCGTCTCGCCCAGCTTTTTAATTGCACGCCACCTTGAAGCGCGGATGTCTGGCTAGTTCCGGGGCGTGTGCTTGATGAGAGAAAAATGTTCTTTCCATTTAATTTAAAACAAAGTTTATTGGATTTGATGTTAATAAGTGAAACAGTCCCTGAAAATACTTATACTCTCTATGTATTTCTATTTACATAAACTTGTTCTTGTAAAATGAAATAAAACAAAAAACTTATAGACGCCCTTCCTGTTTTGGGTTATTCCTGCCACATGGTCTCCTTATTGCTCCAATGTGATAAATCTGTTTGGTACAACTTTCCGAATTATATTACCAATTGTGTCAACAGATAAGAAAATCAAAAGGGAGACGGACAGCGGTACTCTGAGGAGTTTTCAGAGAGACGTTAATAAAATAGGACTTAGGGAAAAGTTTCATGTTTATTTCTGTCAGTTTGGCCGCCTTTTACGCGACGGACATCTGATTTTATTACAAAAAAGACAAAGAGGTGGGTGGACTCCTGCTTCTGTTCGCAGAAGTATAATTTAAACACATTTTGGATTTAGTTCCCACAATCCTTAATTCTTTGTATTGTAACTGCCTAAACTGTTACAGGTCCATTTTAGTCCTAAAATAATTTTACGTAATAAAATATCCAGGATTTCATTTATGCTAAACAGAATATAATTCGCAACTTATTATTATTAACTTTTGTTCAGTAATTCCTATTTCGTAAAAAAATTCCAAGTTTATTTTTAAATTGAAATAGGCTTAAAATGTCATGAAATGTGGAAATTTCTATGAGTAAAAAGAAATTCTGCGCATCGGTCGATAGGTCGATCTAGATCTGTCTGTATGGTTTGTTCAAAAAGAGTGAAAAGTAGGTCGAAGGGCGTGCGGTTGTACGGGTTTGTCAAATTCCATAATTTGTTTTGGTTGTTATATAACGCATAAAATATATAGTTTTTACTCAATCTTAGCAGGTAAACGAGAGATGGTCGCCCCAACATTTTTGCTTATGTTCAAATTCAGTTTTCTTCATGCCGAAAGAATTAGGTGCAAAGCGCTTATTATGTATTGAAAGTTTGTACGTTTATCTTCACCTTCCTACAAATATTAGTGCAGTAAAAAAATGCTATAGAAAAACGAGAGATATGCATAGTTTTGTAACAGCAAAATTATAATGTTACCAGAAGTATATATCTAAATTTTGAACTTCCAAAGCCTATTGAGTTTTTTTTTATAAACAATTTTGTTTTTTGGACAGCGTTTTTTACCTAAAAAGGTGAATATCTCCTGTTCTAGATGAACGATCGGAACCAACAAAAGACCAAAATCTTTACAATTCAAATTACAACAAATCTGCGATGGTCTTGGGTCATCTGAGTACATTTGGAACATATAGAAAAATGAATAAACCGACTAAAAAGCGATATTTCTTCATTTTAACGCTCAGGAACTTCAAGTGTTCCGATCGGCTTCAAATTTTCAAAAATACACATTTTTTGTTCAAAACAAATCACTCTGAAATTTTGGTGCCCAAATATTAATCCCTGTGTACAAATGAATTTGCTATCTCAAATTTAAATTGCCCGCCATTTTGTGCCCTTAAGTCCAAAATGGATCCTTTTTTTCAAAATGTAGATATTGATTCCAGCTTTCCGATGACATAGTTTTTTCTTAAGTCATTTTGGTCACTGCTTTGGCATTTATTTATAAACCAAATGACAACAAATTCATTGTCTCGACCATTTTGAAAACATTTTTGGAAAATGTTTGTCAGAAAAGAAAGAGAAAGGCTTACGTAAGTTGGTAGTTAAAGTATGTATTTAGGGGAATTTGATATCCTGCTAACTTCTCTTTATAAAATTATAACCTTATTTTTCTTGACTAATGTCAAATATTTTCTCTGTTCAGAGATAACTCTGTTTCTTTGTGTGTGTATTTACTAACTTTCTTTTTTAAAATAAGCAGTTCTCGCAATTTTCCTGTTAAAAAATTTTCAAAAATGTTTTCAAACTGGCCGAAAAAATCAATTTGTCATTTAGGTTATAAATAAATGACAAAGAATTGGCCAAAATGACTTAATTTTTTTTTTACTGTCATCGGAAAGCCGGCCGAGATCTAATTTTTGAAAAAAAATAATCCATTTTGGACTTAATGGCACTAAATGGCGGGCAATTCAAATTTTAGATAACAAATTCTTTTGTGTCCACAAGGTTCAATATTTCGGCACCAAAATTTCAGAGTATATTTTTTGAAAGTTCCCTCCCCAGACTGTGATCCGGAGCCAACCGTACAACCACGTCGTGGAGCGTCGCACAGTTGAAACAAAAAACCTTTTTTGGACAAAAATCTGCCTACAAGTCAAATCTTAGTCAATATTGATATACCTTGGCTTAAAATGAAGGCTATTGGCTACACTTTCAGAGTATACTGCCTAAATTGCAAACCCTGATTATCTAACCTCGAAAAATGTATTAAATATGAGAGTAATTACTATTATCTATTTCTACAAGTCAAATCTTAATCAATTTTGATCTACCTTGATTAAATTGTAGGTTATTGGCTACACTTTCAGAGTATACTACCTAAATTGCAAACCCCGATTTTCTAACCTCAAAAAATGTACCGAAACATTTTTTTTATAACAAAACATGGTAAAACTGAAAGTAATTTATAAAACATGTTAATAAAATTTTGAATAGGGTAATTATGTTTTATAGAATTTTTTCATTTTAGGAAATCGGGACTTGCAATTTAGGCAGTATACCCTGAACGTGTAGCCAATAACCTACATTTTAAGCTAAGGTAGATCAAAAATGATTAAGATTTGACTTGTAGAAATAGAAAAAAGTGATTACTTAGTCTCATATTTGATACATTTTTTAAGGTTAGAAAATCGTTGTTTGCAATTTAGGCAGTATACTCTGAAAGTGTAGCCAATAACCTACATCTTAAGCCAAGGTAGATCAAAATTGATTAAGATTTGAGTTGTAGGCAGATTCTTGTCCAAAAAAAGGTATTTTCTTTCACTGTGCGTCGTGGTGTTAGTGCGGTTGGACGGATCGCGACCGGTTCGGCTCAATAAAACTTAAATTAAAACAAATAATAGTCCTGCCGCCTGTGGCGGCTTAATATTATCGCTAAAATTGGACATATTAAAAACTTAATTCTAAGGCACTGAAGTAAAACGCTTAATCTATAATTAGGTGGAAAAACACTGATTTTAATTTTGTTGCTGAGATGGGGATGAACTTAATTGGAAAAACCTCATTCAAGGCAAATTGCCCTAACAGTCTAGAACTCTGTAGTCTATTCCGGTTTCCGCAAGCCAGCATTCAGTCTACTCCGACCGTCCGCCTGAGCAAGTCGACTCCCAAATTACCAGTAGCACCGTGACCACCAGCAACGGGAGGATGTGAGTAAAGTTTTTAAGTATCAACTTGGTAAGTGCCTGTTCACTCCTACTATCCACGCACTGTCTGTACTACCGCCCGCTTAACGCTTTCGACCGTCGGCACCACTCACCAACCGTTTACAGTATCGCCGCCTCATTAACCGCCTGACCGTTTTTATCATCGTATCATCACTATTATCACCTTAGCTTCGCTTCCGTTTACCGTAGCCCAACTTTAGCTTAAACTCTTGAGCGTTTGTTTGGTTTATTAATTGTAGTCATAGTATTAAGTAGTATTGTAAATAGTAGGTTCTAAGACAATAAATCTTATTACATAATCTGAATCGTGCTTTTTGCTGTTGTGTATGTGAAGTCTAACTAACCCTAGACCCGCTAGACATTACGGTTTCTTCACTGTAGCTACTCAGTTCTACTGAACTGGCTTTGAGGTCAATTGGTTGTTCCACCAAAAAGGGAACTGACGCTTGAGCTTTCCCCGTTCTAAAATTACCGTCAACCCACCGCCAAAGCTCGAGTGATAAAGTGACGCTCTATCACCAACTGTCGGGTGAATAAAAAGTCACAATATACACCCCAGTTCTAGATCTCGCTATAATACATACGCTTACCTTTCAAGTCAATATCTCAAACCAATCCAGAGAAAACGTACACAAAAAGTTAAAGACAGACAAAAAAATACTTTGAATTTTTTGTTGATTACTATGACTTTCACTCCACTATAAGAATGTGGAAGTAATAGCATTATGTGTATAAATTACACCATTATTACGGAACAAAGTGGCGCAGCAGTTACGTCACATTCTATATATCAAGTACTATATGCCCGCACAAAGTCTGCTTGTTTACCGAATTATTTTTGAGGCTAAATCTATAGAAAATGGACTACTGAGCGAGAATACCCCATTAATGGAATTTCCATATGTATCTAATCCATCCAGATGCAGCTGACTATACATTGACGAACGCAGACAGTGACATAATTCAAACTGACAATCAAAAGTTTTTACACGAGCCACGAAAATGTCACAAATTGTTCACCAATGCAGTTTGCCATACACAGACACCTCTGGTTTCCCAAAATTACCACCAAACGCACCATGGTACATTAGACTGCGCAGATGTATCAGAAGATTTGCAGCCCTGGACCGCAATAACGGCAAATGTAAGACCTTTTTCCGTAATAGGTCCACGTTAATAACTGAACAAAGAAGACACGCCAAAAGCCGTCATTATTTTATTATTCACCCATTTAGTAAACTCGCCGTTATTATAGAAATCATATTTTTCATTGCTTGGCTTTACACTATTATCATGACTCCGATAACGAATTACGCAATAGATGATACGTTTGAACACTTGGGGTATCTAACCAACTACTGCATAAGGCCGCTAAAGGTATTATTGATGTTAATATTCTTCATAATGGGATATGCGGACGAGAAAAGCAAGAAAATTTGTATCGAGCCTAAACATATTGTGATCCACTATTTAAGAACATACTTTTTCTTCGATTTAATAGCTAGTGAAATTCCTTTAATAATCGTTAACCACTGTACCAAAAAGTATGTATTCAAGCGTAAAGCGATCGATGTGACATACGACCTGAGCATGGTAATCTTGCAATACCTAAGTTTCTGTGTCAGGCTCAGTACAGTGCTACATATTCTTAGTAGAATTGGGCATTCTTTAAAGTTACCTCCAGTAGTTCGATTCATAGTAAATCACGTATCCAAGACATACCTAATTATTCACCTATTCAGTTGCTTACTATATACTATCCCAGTAATTACGTATCACGGAGATATACCCAAGACCTCGTGGTTGTATCAAGCTAAGTTCATTCAAGAAAAGAGGAGTACTATGTACATTTATTCGGAATGTTTTCTAGTGACTTCATGTTACTTTTTTGGCGCCAGTCATGGCATATACACTATTTCCGAATCGATTGAAGAACTTTGTTTAAGTGTAATTACTTTGTTTGGGAGACTCTACACGTTGTTTCTGCTAGCAGATGTGTTGAGAATGTTTGGAATAGCTAGTGTATCCGGAAGTCGCTACGAGCAACGCGTAACTCAATTGGAGGAGTACATGAGTTCGAGAAAGCTACCCCAAGATTTAAGAAAGAGACTGCTGAAGTTTTACGAATACAAGTTACAAAGACATTACTTTAACGAACGCGAGATACTGTCTACATTGTCGGAACATTTGAGAATCGAAATGTTCTTATTCGCTGCACGGAAACTTATACAAAAGGCAAGCGTCTTCAAAGTTCTTCCCAGGTCAACACTAGGTGTCATGGTAGCTATGATGAAAAGTGAAACTTATTCTCCAAGAGATGTCATCCTTTCAATAGGGGTTGTTATAGAAGACATTTACTTCATTTGTACTGGCACTGTGGCGGTATTTAACAAAGATGGCGTAGAGTTATTACACCTAGGAGACGGCGACGAATTTGGAATTTCCCTTATCGGTAACAAACAGCGTTACAAAGTCGTGGCCATAGAAGCGACGGAAATATTTTACATGAACAAAATGATGTTTTTGGATTTTATCCAAACTCATTCTGAAGGCATGAGGCGTTTCGAGGGTACGGTTAAGAGGAGACATGCCAAATATGAATATCTTGAGCAACGCATTAGAAGAGGGGGAACCGATTTACTGTCAGAGTTACAGAGTGGAGATATCTTAGAGCGCCTAGAAAGGCGGCCCGTTGCGGAAGCTTAAGCGAGTTGGTTTCCTTTATTACTTTTTATTTTCGTATGTATTTTATGTATAACAAAAATGTTTATAGTGTGTGAAGATTCTTATCTTATATTTGTCTGATTTTCTCTAGAATTTTCTACCACATTCTACCTTCACTTCTAAAAGTACGTAAAAATGTACGAAATAATACAATCCAGTTATTACTGGAAAGTAACCTCTACGCATGTGTCTTTTACATCAAAGAAACAGTTGGAGGATGTTTTTGACAAACAATATGAACAAGAATAAAAACATGAAAACAATTTATTTTTCCGACGTTTCGGAAACTTACAGCATACGAGATATTCATAAAAATAGCGTACAAGTATTAGAATGAGAGGCGAGCTTTATCATTTTTGTGTATAGACTACTGGCAGAAAGGCGCAGCTTATCTGTACGTGACAGCTAGCGCTCGCAGTGGCCAAGTAGAAAGTTAATTCCTGTGTCGTACACGTACGTGAATAGGAGAATCCTTGTTTTTAATAAATATTTTATTATAAGCTTTTTAAAAACGCGCAAATCTCTGGGTTTACTTTAATGCCACCAAAGTGGGAAGTATTGGGAACGCCGCAGCTACAATTGACATTATCAAAATCAGCAGTTTAGTGTTTGTTATTGTGTATCAGAATCTCCGGCTAATATCATGAAAAAATCATGCGGAGATGTTTGTTGCGTGGTTAACTGTGGAAATAGATCGAATAATACTAGAAATATAAAGTTTTATTAATTTCCCACATAGGGGAGTCAAATTAGACAAAAAGGACCCAAACTTCGGCAAAATTCCCCGACCGATGATTTTTGTTGGAATGTGCTCACAAAGATGTGGAGAAAAAAAAGCAAGATGCCACAGCGAGAAATTGTGTGTAAAATTCTTTATTAAACAATTTAGGTGCAATACGATACTTCATGAGTAACTTTTTGAATTAAATTTGCATGAAAGAACTAACAAAACCATTGGAAAGAACACAAAATTTTATGAAAGAAACATATATAATATGTGCAGTAATTTGCCAATTAACGCTCCAACTCGCGCTACGTCGGCCGTCCGTTCACGCTGGAAATGCTGCATAATTTCCCGCGGTGGCATTTTGATATTTTGTTCTCCACACCTTTCTGAACACGTTTCAACAAAAATCATCGATCGGGCAATTTTTCCGAAATGAGACTCTCCTTTAACAAGTCTGTATAAACTGAGCAGAGGGAAAGTGGATCAAAGCATGAAATACAAGACATGTGTGTAGTTAACAATTCAAAATATTCTGAGAAAATACTAATTTTGTTAATTAATTTTATAGCTCAGGGGGATCCTTATGGCAACCGAATAAGTGCTCAAAGATTTGCACATTTTATAGATAATACAAAATCGGACCATCCATTAAGCCCTAGTTTCGCGAAATCAATTTTTCCATCTTGTTACTCAAAGAAGGGCCCAACAGAAAAGTCAATGTTAAACTCTAAACAACAGTAAATTTTCATTGAGTATTAATAATGAATTGTTTAGTCACATATACAATATATTACAAAACATGAAATGGCATCTCACCTACGCAAAAAAATGTTTTCATTCATCAACATCAACAAAAAAATGATATTCACTCGAACTAATATTACATTTATCACTACGGAATTGTTTGTACTTACTGTATATGACAGTCGCGGCAACAAACAATTATTAAATTTTTGCAAAATCAGGAAAAAAACAAATCGACGCATACACATAAATATAAAAGCCACAGGAAGTAATTCGGAAATGCTCCACTGATGCGCTAGTAGTCATTCTGCCGCTACTCTATAGCCGGCTTGTCACATGTCATAGGTTGTCAGGAATCAACTCATTGGCGTCGGGCATCAGTGAAATAATGAAGAAAATTTGACTTTTTCTCTTACTTGAGCCAATCTATTCGGCATTGACTGAATTATATTACATACAATGTTTGGATCAAGCTTCTCCCAGCACTCGTGGATTATTTCCCATAATTCGTTTGAATTTTGTGGTCTAAAATTTCTGTTTTTTACAATTAAACCCCAAACATTTTCTATCGGATTAATATCGGGACTATAACTGGGGGATGGCAGCACTTCCACATTATGAGTTTGAAGCCATTCCGTTACAGCATTGGCGGTATGGACTGGACAATTATCTTGTTGACAAATGAAATTATTATTGGGATACATTTGTTCAGTAAATGGAAGCATAACGTTTTCTAAAATGTTTACATAGTTCAAAGCATTAAACCTTCCTTCAACTCGCCAACAAACACCAGGCCCATGGACACTTATCCAGCCCCATACATTTACAGAGAAACGTCCAGATTTAAAAGCAACGGAGCTAGTGTATCGTTCTTCAAACCTTGTATTGTCTGGACGATAAACACGAATTTGGCCGTTATAAGTCGACTGGAATGTCTTTTCGTCAGTAAAAACGACCATGTTCCAAAATTGAGGGTCGCGGTATACATAGTTCATCGCAAAAATTACCCTTGACTGCCGCCGTTCTACAATGAGTAACATTTTTTTCGCAGCTGGACGATTTTTTCACTCAGATTCCTTGACCCTTCTGCTGGAGGTAGGTTGAGAGCCAGGAAATTCAGTCCCAATCACAGCATCCCTCGCCGTTGCAAATGGATTCTCTCTTAAGTATCCCAAAAAAGCAGCATCTTGTTCAGGGTTGGAAATTTTGGGACGATCTGAACCAACTTTTCTCTTTAAGGAATCTTCTTGCTCCCAGTGTTGTTTAATTTTTAATATAGTTTTCTTGTTTCTGTTATACAACTATGCTACAGGACGAATTGTCCATCCATCTTCGATTCTGGACACTATTTGAGCTTTTTCAATTTCAGATAAATGACGAGGCATTTTTATTTAACTCCTATCAAAGTCAATGTCAATGCTTTGCATTTTTGACAACTTATGTCATGTGATAACCTCCAATAACATCAGCCGGTTTTGGACAAATATGATAAAGCTCGTATCTCATTCTAATATTTGTACGCTTTTTTAATGAATACAACTGTACATTAGAATTATGGGTCAAATATACGATGTATGTGAACCCACCGTTCGGTATATAATAACCCGATAAGCGTGGCAAAGATACAAATGTGTATAGTGGGGGAGCTACGTATATAAAAACTGCAAATTGTGATAAGAATAAGGCTTTTGGTGTGAATTTATGTTATGGTCAGACAATGAATATAAGATGAGGAGGCATTGCCCAAAGTTGTTATAATCCGAAATGGCGGCGTGTCTCAAAGTGGCTACCCGTATTTTGTTTTTGCTACACTTTTCTTCATACACATCATACAAAAATGTGCGTTATATGTCTTTACATATTCTCAGGTCAAGAGTTTCATCTTTCATGTTAGAAATTGGCTATCTCTCATAGGTGCTACTTGTACTGGTCATTAAGAAGCGGACTCAAGAATAATACTGCATCTCCAAGACTTGGTAGAAAACGGCTACAAGAATGTTGCTATACGGACTGTAGACACTGATGTCTTAGTTTTAGCAATTGCTTACTTCTTCACCTTGTCAACAGCGGGTCTTAATAAACTTTGGATTGCGTTTGGAACAGGAAAGAGATTTATTCCGGTTCATGCAATAGCTGAAGCTATTGGTATGGAAAAGGCTATTGCTTTACCAGGATTAGACGCTTTCACAGGCTGTGATAGCATTCCAAGTTTCACAGGAAAGTCAAAAAAATCGACTTGGAAGACATGGATGCTCTTCAAAGAAGCTACTATTGCATTTTCGTTCATCTCACAACCACATAATTCAATTCCTAATGAAATTGTTGACATATTTGAAAGGTACTCCTTTACCGTTCAACAATGACAAAGTCAGTGTTAATGAAGCAAGACAAGAATTGTTCATGACCAAAAATCGTCCACTAGAAAGTCACTCACCAACAAAGGGTGCATTACTACAACAAGTAGTATTGCGTACTGCTTTCCAAACTGGACACATTTGGGGACGAGCAAACAAACGCACAATATGTGTACCATCACCAAACGATTAGGGATGGTGGTTGCATAATGAATCTTGGCAGTTGAAATGGTCGGAATTACCAGAAATTTCTGATTCCTGCAACGAACTCATAAAATGTGTTTACATAATCTGCAAAAACAAGTGCAGCTGCAGAATTGCTGGTTTATCGTGCACATTATTGTGCAAATGCAAGAATGAATGTGAACAATAACAATAGTGTTGGTAGAAATATTCTGCAGAACTTATAAAATTAACTTTACTTTTTTGTTTTATTTGTTATATTTATGAATTAACATTTTGTGTAAATAAATTTACGATTATTAAATTATTACTTAATATATTTACTTATCCTAGACTTTTTTTTTTTTAATCACTTATTTAACTTAAAACATATAAATTGATATAAGATACTATTTTGCATCATGTGTATCAAAGAAAATACGGGTAGCCATTTGGAAAAATAGCCGCCATTTTGGATTATAACAACTTTGGGCGTTGCCTCCCCATCTTATTTGTATTGCCTAACCTTAATCTACATTCTCACCAAAGGGCATGTTCTTTTCACAATTTGCAGTTTTCTTATGGTTTTTGTCGTATAGCTCCCCCACTAGTACTTCTTACAGTTATCAAGAATATTATTCATTTAATAATAAATATTTTTTGTCCACGGCTATTAAATAATGTACTTATTATATATGTGTTTGCTCAAGGATAATGCTATCGATTGTTCCAGCAGTAAATAAAGATTTCATTACTCACATCTGAACAATGAGAACAATCAGTTGTTTATAAGAAATCACGTTAGTGACTTTTTACTAAAAATTTAAAATGACAAGTGTTGTCTCTTTAAGTTTTCTAGGAAGCACTCAAATGGCACATGCCGAATAAGTACTTTAATGACCACTAAAAATCTGCATTACTAAGTTTCTTTCAAAGCATCATCTATTAGCAACACGCCGTAATCTCCAACGTTGTTATTATACTCTTCGCAAATACAAAACGAAGAGTATTAATTCAAGAGTATATTCATCTATGTTCAAAATGTTTAAATAAATATATTGTCTAAAAAAAATCATGTAACGATCACGTGCTATAACGTCACTATTTTTTGCAAATTTAACAACTCAAGACGTACCAGAAGTCTCGGGAATCGTTTATAAAACGATAAAAATATATTTTAGGACATAAAACAACGTAACGATAAAACCACTCAGCTCCCATACTATTTATTTTGTTACGTATCTACTAAATGCAATTTATTTTTACCATTTTATATCTTGTAGTTCAAAGTTTCGAGTAAGAAAGGTGAATATTTTTCCGAAGAGTTCTGCATGAAACCCGAGTTGCGACCGCTAACACACTCTGCAGGTTGAAAGTTTTCTACAAACAGACATTGCCCGCCTGAAAAGAAACCAACTACACCAGAAACTAGCGCACAGAATTGAATCGAACAAAAGTTTTCAAGAGGGATATAGCAAAACTCGATACTCCTTAAGCTCTAAACTAAAATTTGCTGCAAACTTATTGGAAGTAGTGCCTTTTAGGTATAGATTTATGTGATTTATTCATAAACTTATAAAGTATCATATGTATTCAGGAATCAGAAAAAAATAATTTTATATGGATTACTATTGTAGTGTGAGGTATAAGTGCATTCTGTTAGTCGGATTGAATCTCGAAAAACACAATTTGTTTTCTCGCCTAACGAGACTGTCTTCCACCCGTTATCGAGGATGCTGAATACGATGGCAGTGGTTAAATCTCTCTTTGAGGTCACCCCCACCCCCATACGGCCAAAAACTAACCCCGAAAGGGGTAAACCGCATATCCGCCGTCTCCTACCAGCCAAACCTGTGTTACCCCGTTTTCCAGGATTCTGAGCACGATGGTGATGTCGAGACCTCTCCTCGACCCCCACCAATTCCCCAAACGGTCAAAACCACCCCCAAAGGGGTGAAAGGAGGATGGTCCGTCTTCTCTCTGCTAAACCCATGTTGTCCCCCGTTTTCGAGGATGGTGTTGTCGAGATCACTTCTCGATCCCCGCCAACCCCCAAACGGCCAAAAACCACCCCCGAAAGTGGTAAACCGCGGATAGGCTGTCTCCTACCAGCCAAACTTGTGTTACCTCACGTTTTTGAGAATGCTGAGTTAGCTAATTAAACGAACAGTTAGTTAATAAACACAGGCACACAAAAAGAAAGAAAAACCGACTGCGAGAAGGTAGACCTATGTACTCCCATGCATTTTGACCTGCTGAGCACGAATCCGATGCCCGTCAGAATGCCCGAAAAATCTCAAATAAGCAAATAAAGAGCTTAAATTAGCTAACCACCATTTCCATACGTATTTTGGGACACTGAGACCGAATCTATGGTCATTTTTAAGGTATACAGGGTGTAATTAGTTTCATGTCACTAAAAAAACTAGTGGTAGGAAACGACAAGACAAACAAAAAAACTTTATATAAAGCTCATAGTTTTGGAGAAAAAAAATAAACAAAAATTTCGCAAATTTTCAATAAAAATTTTTGAGAACTGCTGGAATATTGAGGTAGGTTTAGATCTAGATCTGATCTGAAGAAAACTATACTCTGTCTCTCCCTTGTGCAATATTTTAGTTACTGTCGATGTTTCGTTATGTACACACGTCCAACCCCCGCCGTTCGTTGTTTTTGTTATTTTTGAATTTCGCGTCATTGTGTATTATTTATAGTTAAGATTTATTTTACTGACTTACCGTTCAAGTTGTCAAATTCTTGATTACGTACAGACACAACTTACTTGTCCGTTTTTTTTGTATTCCTTTTTGGCTTTTGTACCAAGTTTTCATTTTATTTTTCTTTATTGACAATGTTAGTTGATAGTTTAGTGTTTAGTGTTGAATGAAGTGCGTATGTACTTAATTCGACGTACCGAACTGTGTATTGATACAGATGTATAGATTTTGAATCATTTAGGTAGGTAGTAAGCCTTTAACCTAGGACACTCATTTATGTTACAAATGTTAATAAACCACATTTAAATTTTCTAAATTATAAACAACCTAATATTTTGTTCCAAATTAAAAAACACACATGTAAAGAAATGCTCTGTTTAAATCTCCATGGCCATTATTTGCTTGCAATTGTGCACGAAGAGAGAACGAATTATTTACCTCTTTATACTTGCCTCAGTTCAGTTGAGGCGGTACATCAAAGACGGTCGATGATCCTTTGACACCGCGTGTGCCGGCCAGTACTTTTTTATGACAATTTAAAAGTTGTATAATTGGGAAGTACAAGTCCATCGACCAAGAAAAGCAGTGGTTCTCAATAGTTGTCTACCATAATATTAAATATGTTAACCTAGATCAGTGTTTTTCAAAGTGTCCCTAGAGGGAAAAGTCATAAAGGTTTTTTGTTTGTCTAGTCGGTCCCCATTACCAGTTTTTTTAATGACATGAAACTGATTACACCCTGTATACGCACCGCCAAAGTTAAAAGTTGGAGGATTTCGCTTCTTCGGCGACATGGGTCCGTCTCGGGAGCAACTGCGTCTGGACGAGCGACCACAAAATTATGAAAAAATTCAGAGATACGCAAAAAAAATAGAGACTTCGAATGGCATAAACCAGACATCACTGCGATACTACGTTTCCAAGATAGAGCTGCTCAAAATCATCGGAAGGAGAAAATGTCTTCTTTCCCCCATTTCTCGAGACTCTATCTCGGAAACAAAAAAAACTATAGACCAGTGGTTTATGCCATTCGATTTATCACATCCCCTTACGTACCACTGAATTTTTTCAGAATTTTAGAGTCCCTCGTTTAGGACTAGCGGCCCGCGAGGTTGGGTCGTGTCCTTCGAAGAGCGAAATCCTTGACGGCTTGTATTTCGCTAAAAAATAACCATAGATCATCGTGATGTGCCATCCACCATCGGACATAAAATTTAATTTTGAATCGATTAGACGTAAAGAAAGGGGGTTATTTTTGTCTGGAAAAAGTTAGAACGTGAAATATTAAGAGATGTCGAAAACGCATACTTCAAATTTTTGGGAAAAAATCAAAGTGCCGCTAAAAATCTGAAAAAATTCAGGGGTACGTAGGATGTTGAGAGAAATTGGAAGTCTATAGCTTTTTTGGTTTCCGAGATAAGAGTCTCGAGAAGTGGGGAAAAAAGAGATTCTCTCCTTCCGGTGACCTCCGGTCCTACTTCGAAATCGTATCATAGGGATCTCTGGTTTATGTCATTCGATTTCTCTGCTCTTTTTGCGTATCTCTGAATTTTTTCATAATTTTATGGTCCCTCGTTCGGATGCAGTTGCTCCCCAGGCGGACCCATGTCGCCGGAGAAGAGAAATCCTCGGTTGGCGGCGTGTATCTCCCTTAAAAATAACCATTGATCACCGTGCCGCCCACATTCCCTCTTAGCGCCCCAAAATACGAATGGAAATGATGGTCACCTCATTTAAGCTTTTTATTTACATGTTTGAGAGTTTTTGGGCATTCTGACGGTGTTCTTTGAGGTTAGGAAAAAAAGCAAGAGCAAATCGGGCAAAACAGACATCGGATTCGTATTTAGCTAGCAGGTCAAAATGCATGGGAATACATAGGTGTGCCTTCTTGCACTCGACTTTTTTTTGTGTGCGTGTGTAATAACAGATTAGGATAGCAATGATATCTCCTTGGGTTATTTAGTTTGGTGTGTCAGGTCCAAACAACTGTCGCTGTCACTTTCTTCTGGCTGAATTTACATACTAATAACCTAGTCACAGAAGACAGGAACTATACAGAAGCGTAAGCTGGTCGCGGTACCTTTAATTCTCAATGGATTTCTGTGATCTCGAAGAGATGTCTTACTACAGTCAGAGAAATGATGTACACACAAAGTACTTCGGTCCAATACACTGTACACTGGGAAAACTATCTTAATTCATATTTAGTAGATAGGTATACGAATAATGTGTCCCTTCCCAGCCCACCACAAACCTATTCTTATACGCGGACGATATCGTACTTTACGGGCAGTCTTTTTACGCACAAACTGCTGCTCACAAAGTACGATATGATTTGACTTAGCTCCTGGGCTATATAAATAAAAATTAACCAAAACAAGACAGAGACTATCACTTTCAACAGAAAATTAACGAACATAAGGACCATAACTAAATTCAAAATTCACGACAAGGTAATTGAGGAGCGCAACTCAGTCAAATATCTAGGGGTGACCCTGGATAAAAGGCCGAGTATCGCCCCTCACATTGAGCCAACTATACCCACTTATAAACAGACGAAGCAAACTTAGCATCGACAACAAACTAACTCTCTACAAAACTATTCTTCGTCCCCTGCTGACGTATGCCTGTGTGTCCTGGAACGTTACATCCAACACGCAGTGCCGGCGTCTACAGGTGACGCAAAATAAATTATTTCGACTGTTAACTAACGCGGACCGCTGCACGCCGGCTGACAGCGATTCAAAAATGAATTTTTGCGAACAAAATTCGATCTACACCTGAGTTTTGCTTGAAATGACTAAATTTTTTTAAGTATTCTCAAAACAATACTTTACAACGCCTAACTGCCCAAATTGAGGCAAATTGGCTAAAAACCTTAATTTTTTGGTTTTATGACTTATTTTTTGAGAAATAGAATATTTCATACATTTAAGATCTCTGGTTTTTTTAATGGTTGCATATTATGTTTTTGGGTTGTTGATATTGGATATGATATTCGTTTTACCCAAAAGTGGTCCAATTTTGAGAAATTGGAAATTTATTGGGAGTTTTTGAAAATTATTCGTGGTTTTTATTACATAATTTATTAAACTATAATATGATCATAGTATTCTAAGATTTTTGGGTTGATAAATAAAGAGTATTGATTTTTTCAATATCAATTAAAAACATTCATTATCCTACTAATCTTACTAATATAGAAAATTCAATATATGTTTGTTTGTTTGTCTGTTTGTTTGTTTGATTATAACTCAAAAAATGCTTGACCAATTCAACTCAAATTTTCAGAGAATGTTGCGACAAAAATTTGGAAGGTTATAGGACTAACATAATGCCATTAAAATAATTTTTGCAATAATTTCTGTACTTAGGGACCGAAAAAGTCAATATTAAAAAAAATAATAACGAATATTTTATCTCTTACATACTAAATCAAAATTAAGGTTTTTAGCCAGTTTGCTTAATTTTGGGCAGTTAGGCGTTGTAAAGTATTGTTTTGAGAATACTTTAACAAAAAAATAGTCATTTCAAGCAAAACTCAGGTGTAGATCAAATTTTGTCCACAGAAATTAATTTTTGAATAACTGTGTGGCGCCGATAGTTGAATTACATAGAGCTACGGAGATGCCCTATATTAGGGATTTCGTCGAAAAAACAGCGCAAAAATTTCTAGACACGAAAACTCCGCCCTAACCAGTAACTTGACGGACGTACGAGTCAACGACCCCAGACAAACCCATAAACTCTTCCATCAGAGGCTTCCAATTTTTAGGTAATGAGGATGACCTAACATACAGACGTACAACTCACGAGACATACAGACAACACATCCCCTTCCAACCCTCCTATCTTCCAAAATACCCTTCTCTCCGCTGACATCTCTATCATCCTGGAGAACACAACACACTTAGAAACCACAATTTTATCGATTGACATTATTTCTACTAGGGTTTTGTTTTGCTTTCCCTATATACTTGTGATATAGAAACCAAGTACTCATACATATTAAAATTTAATTACTGTTTAATCTCCACAATACACTTTGGTTTAAGAATAAAAATAAAATACACTGGTATTTTGAAGGATGTGTAATGGCGGTTATATATCTGTAACAAAAAGGGATTATCTTACAGCCTACCACCGGCACCCCGACCCATATATACTTGCCCAATATAATGGTTAGGGTAATATATATGAATTGTAAAATGATGTACTATATTTAGATAATGAAATACCTTTTTGAAATGTGACCATATTTAAATAAAATAAAGAAATATTTTAATGGTAATGGTGGTGGGTGTTCATTTCCCTGCGGTGCCAGGCATCTTCTGTAGGTAGTTTCTCTATCTTATCGGGAAGTAGGTTAAAACTGATTATAAGTTTTGATCCTGACAATCAGGAGTGAACTTAAATAATAGGGCTACTAAAATTATCGATGGTACACCAGCTTCTTTCAGTTTTCTAACGGTTGGCATTAATAGTGAATGCAAATCAATTGAAAATCTTATAGTCTGCTTATTATTATTATTATTTTTTCGCTTCCCGACATTGGACAGTCTTTCCGTGGCCACCGACATACATCAGACGGAAAGAGCGCCAGCAAAATATCCATAGCCACTCTCCACATCCCGCAGGGTTAGTGACTGTAGATTCCAGAATCGTGTGCTCTAAGTAGACGAAGAGAATGAAGATGACTGCCTTTTGCATTTGGCCAGCCAACCAATCAGCAGATTTCTGACAGGTCGGTATGATCTTTAGTTCCGTCAGCAGCGTAGGCTTCATAACTTTGAGTACACCGATTAATAGGACGATTATTATAATTTTTTCTCAGGAATCTAGATCGGCTATTATTAGCAAGATATAGACTTCAACCCTATTGCTCTAGGGAAGACCGGACTATGTTTGTGGCGTCTAAAATAACTGACTTTTGGATGGTTCGGCAAGTATTAATACTATTACTATTATTATTGTTATCGTTCATGGAGCGACATCCTTTCCATGGTTTATACGAAAAATAATGCATTCGAACGTTTGGAACTAAGAACTGGTATAAATTACTTTCATCCGGTATTACCCAGAGTAAACATTTTCATAAATTTTTCCTCGTTCGCACAATCGTCGGGATCAAAAGTATCAAAACAAACAAATCACTTACCTAAAGAACGGTTCTATCGACATTATTCATCTGAAGCACTTTTAAAAAGTTTTAGAAATATTAGATTTGTCTGTCACTGGGGAAGTTTTAAATTGTTAAAATCCCACAAAACCCAGCCTCTCGAACGGCAGAATCTAGGGCTTTCGATATAAATTGCAGGGCGATGGTGTTATTTAGCATACTTAGCTTTGTTTACCGATAGTAGTTTGGCATAATAAATGTTAAAACTGATAGTGAGTTAACCACTAAAAAATATATTTGTGCAATGTAATTTCTACTTTGGATGTCTTCACAGTATCTTAAAATATTGAACTATCCACTGGGGACAGTCTTCACAGGCGCAGTTTTTTGTTGTACAAAAATGGGTAATTCGCATATTAACCGGGATAAAACGTAGAAAATCAAGTAAAACTGCATTTAAAGAATAATAATATGTTTCCACAAAATCTGAAATATTATCCTAATAATGAAAAGCCGATAAGAATGTGTAATCATAACATTTTATAGTATTTAAATATATTTATTCAGATATTGTCTAAATGCTATTTGTGGAATTATCTTAATTTTTTCTAATTCTTTCTGACTTCCTGCCACATGCATTTTTTTCTTTTTAACCGGTGCTCGAGGAATCTACAAAATATCACAATTAACGAGTATGTTACTAGTAAATAACCTACGCATGTGACTTTTACGTTAAAGGATCAGTTAGAGGTTGCTTTTTTAAACAAATAACACAAATAAGTATAATAACGTGAAATTAAATATTTCGCCGACGTTTCGGACATCTGATCTGTTTCCTTTTTCAAGGCTTTTTTGAAAAATGTTTTTGCTGTGTATGATAAATACACAGCTCTAAGAATGTTTGTTATATTCAATATCCATAGATACTTACTATTTACATAAAACTTTTTTTTAATTTTTATGCAACGCTAAGTTTGTGAAATGGGCCTTTACAGTACATTCGAATTTTGACATTTAAATATGGTAGGTGTCATTTGGGGAAAATAAAATAATTTTTGATCTAAAAATGAGGCTTCTTAGAACAGCGATCTCTGAGAAATAAATTAGGGAAATACAACAACTTTCACGGGGTATTTCAAACGCTCGAGTTTCACGCGCCTTGGTTGCACACTTAATCCCACCAATCATCGTCGAGGGCACAACAGAAGAACTTGCAAACCGGCAACACTGCGATCACCGAGCGTGCGGATTGCGGATAACCTTAAACTTTCATTTGAGCTGTCGTATTTAACCGAAGAAATGTTTATAGTTTATTGCGGTGTGTTTGAAGTTATTTTATTAATATTATGGAACAAGACTACTAAAGGGGGTCATCTGATAACCTACCATGTGTGGATACGGTCCTCGCAACAAAATAGTCTGTGGCTAGCACTGCGGACTTTACTATAATTTATTGCATTGTACCATTTCTCTCGGCGTTTCGCATTTCCTGGAACAGTGAGAAAAGTCTTTTCTGGGGCATTTTCCGTCGTATTTTCAGAGAATGGAACAAAACACTGCTTGCTAGGTATTTTAATCGAAATCAGAGGCTTACAATTTACGCTAACCTCAAAACCAAAATGTTCAACATCAACAAGCTGTTAAATGTCTAGTCATGAGCGATATGTCACTGCCGGTGATTAAATCACCGTGACTAAATCACCGTGATTATATACAATATTAATATAAAGTGTAAATTACATCGTTTTACTTTCAATTCATACTTGTCCAGTGCTGCTTAATGCAGCCATACATTCACACAAACAAATTACGGCGAACGGTAAACATATCAGCTTGCAGATTGTGATCGCGTTAGTTTAAAACCACGGTAAGTGAAAAATATAAGTCGCCGTTAAGGAGTGATTGGAAAATCGCGATATAGCCCATCACTACAAACGTCAATTGAATGCTGATCCTGTTCAACGTTGCCGAGTCGCCTTTTAGACTATTGGCTTGGGATTGCTGACGTATTAAAGGCGCGTTACGGATAATCGTTTAAACTGGACTTGTAAATAGGTGATTTTAATTATTTTTTTCTGGCTCTAATCTGCATCAAAACAAAAATTGAAAAAATACGGGTATTTTAATTTTTCATAAAATTTATGATTCCGCAATAAAAAAAATATGCTGAAAAGGCCCATTCTTCTTTTAACATTGGCCACCAAGTTGTACAGACATCTACGGAACAATTCGACACGCGTTTATCCTCATTTAATAATATTATCGCTGATTTTTTAATTTTTCTTTTTTTGCTATTCGCCTCTTTTGTTAATATTTTTTCCAGTTTCCAGAGTTCCAGTTTATTCTATGGCCGTTCTCCCAAGCATGTATAAAAAAATAGTAAACATTTTATCGAAAAAGTTTATGAAAACAATATTCATAATACACATCTGATGGTTAGTTTTGACGTAGTTAGTCTGTTCACTGACGTTCCAGTAGACAAAACTTTAAAAACAATCAAAGACAAATTGTTATACAAAAATAATTTGAAAGCTAGAGCTAAATTGAGTGTAAATACCATAATAGAACTTTTAACTACGTGTATAAAAACAACTTATTTTCAATCGGAAAATTATTTCTATCAGCAGGATTTCGGTATGGCAGTGGGTTCTCCACTGTCACCGATTTTAAGCAATGTATGGAGGATTTTGAGACAGGACATGTTCAAAATTGTGCATACCAACCGGTTATCGGGTGGAGATATGTAGGTGATATTTTTGCAATCTGGCCTTACGGTATTGAGTTACTAAATAATTTTTTAGAACATTTAAATAATAAAGAATTTTTTATTAAATTTACTAGAAAAGGAGATAGAAATGAATTACCATTTTTACATTGAAACATATTCTTTATAGGATTTTGCAAACAGCGGAAAAAAATAACTATAACTAAAAGAAAAAGCATGTGTAAATTATTAATAAAATCTTTACATTCTTTCGATAACCTGAATTCTGGTTATACTGGCAAATTAAAATCCTAAAACGAATTTGTCTAATTTCTTATTTGACAATTCTCATTCTAACACTGGCATCCACACAGTCCCTTACGGCCATGCAGATTAAACTAGTATCTACATAACCCCTTACGATCATGAAGATTTAGTTAAAAATAAAAACAAAGGCCTAAAATGAATTTATTTATCTACCTTGTCTTAAAAAATTTTCATTCTAATGGATTACATTTTCATGAAATCTATCATTCTGTTCCTTGGAAACGTTTGTCGCCCTTATACTGGAGCTCATCAGAAAGGCTTAAAGCCACTCATAAAGATGTTTCATGCAATACCAAGACAATTTCTATGAATAAGTGTGAAATAATTATAATTGAGATTGACTGATAAAAACAACAGATCTTGACCTATCTATTAGCTAACTAGTATTGGAGCCTATGTACTCTATGCATGTTTAAAAATCGAAAACCACGTGCAAAATTCAAAAAACTACACTTATAGTATTTCGTGTGAGTGCAACAAACATTGCGTGGGTGAATCATCCAGGCCGTTTAGTGTAAGATTGGGCAAACATAATCAGAAAAAATGAAACCCAGAGGTCCAAGATCTACGAATATGCTTGGGAGAACGGACATAGAATAAACTGGGACTCGGCAAAAATTTTAACAAAAGAGGCGGATAGCCAAAAAAGAAAATTTAAGAATCAGCGATAATATTATTGAATGAGGATAAATGCGTGTCGAATTGTTCCGTAGATGTCTGTAGAACCTGGTTGCCAATGTTAAAAGAAGAACTTCACAAACTTAAGATTTTATAAAAATTAAAAAACTATTAACTATATCAACAGTTCTATGTAAATAGTAAGTATCTATGGATATTGAATATCACAAACATTCTTAGAGCTGTGTATTTATCATACATAGCAAAAAAAAATTCAAAAAAAAGGAAACAGATTAGATTTCAGAAACGTCGGCGAAATATTTAATTTCAAGTTATTATACTTGTTTGTGTTATTTATTTTAAAAAAAGCAACCTCTAACTGATCCTTTGACGTAAAAGTCACAGGCGTAGCGGTTATTTACTAGTAACATACTGGTTAGTTGTGATATTTTGTACATTTCCCGAGCACCGGTTAAGAAAAAAAAATGTGGCAGGAAGTCCCAAAGAATTAGAAAAAATATTTATTCAGGTATTTGAAAAAAAAATTATTTGGTTCTATAGCAAAGTAGCAAAAAAGAACAATAACACATCTAATATTATATATTGCCAGATAAAAATGTGTACGAAGACTCTTTTAGTCCCGCTCTGGTTAGTTGTTGCAAGCATGCCCCTTGCACGTCGCACTCTTCTACTGCAATAATTAATTAACCGTTGATATTTTTTTCTCGGAATAACTGTTTATTTGGCTATAAAGTAGCGTCTGAAAAAGAATTCTCGCCGTATCTCCAAAGATAACTGAACAGTTATGGTGCTATATTTTTGTAAATAATAGAAGGGGTTTCGAAAGAAAAGATGAGAAAATTATAAAGGTATTTCTTCACACCACTACATAATTTTACATAAGAAGAATGGCCACTTAAATTTTCATCTGAGGAGGATATCGTTAAAAATGGCGACATCTCTAGGTATAAATTAAATAACCACATAATATTTTAACCTAAATTATTAAAATTTTAGTGAGTACCTAGTTTAGAATAGACAAAAAATTATTTTATAATTTTTTCAGTTCTTTCCACTTCTCTATTTTGGAGATATTCACGATTATAGTGAGGGCTCAATACATTTCAATCGTATATTAATAATAACAATTACTCCCAATTTACACTTCGAGTAATTTTATTGTTTACGTACAGTAAAGATGACCATTTACGCTTTTAAACTAATTGAATCGTCCTTTAATTGTAATAAAATCGCACCTTCAAGTTGATTACAAAGCGCCTACCCACATTGAACTTTAGCACCCCTTTTCGCGTAGACCGCTTTCTACATCCACCCAACCGACCCTGTAACAACTTCACTGTACTGAATAATTGCTCTCGACATAATTTGTGGTTTATCTATAGTAGGTACAGCGATATCCACGCGAGGTATACGTTACACAAAGTCTTGAAAGTTGGTATTGTTACAAACAATTTTACGAATAGCCTGGGACAACCGAACGAAATGTGAGCAAAAGGAACTTTGAAGATAAATGGGCGGTATTTTTATTAATCTACAAAAGCTGTCGGAAGTCTTACAGGAACTACCTCCTTAAATTGTTCATCATACTTAAAATAGTCCTGCTTTTAACCTTGGGGAAAAAACTAGAATGGTTGAAATCCGCTCATGATATTTTCAAAGAATTACGCTTTGAAAGATAAAAATATTTACATCTATATAGGGGGCGCTTCGTTGAAACAATTGAATTTGAATTTTGAAAACTTCCTTTTTTTTTAATAACTTGTGAAGAATTTATCGGTCAAAAAGAAAGTTCAATTCTTTTTTAAAGAAGAGTATATTTAAAAAAGAGTCATTTGTATTTTTGTCGTAGGATCAATAGTTTTCATGTAAAATGAAGTGTAAGTGCACTGTGACTTTACGAATTTACTTTTACGCGGGAGTTAAAGAATCATAAACTTTATAGACGCAAGTTCGTAACATCTCCGTCAAAAATGAACCTAAGAAAAAACGAGAAAATTCCTCTAAGAAATAGATTAAAAATTACTTTGTCGAAAAAATTTTACTTAATATCTTTATTATTCTTCAAAACCTAATCAAAATGTATAATTCTGGTCGGATTACATTCTTAATAGACTATATTTTATTTTAATAATAACGCAAACCGTTTTCCGTTTATTGACTTTAAAAGAGAGCACTTTGAAATTTGTGAATTTTGACAGTTTCTAAATTAATTGCAAAATTTCAATTAAAAATAGCTGTAAAATCGCGAAATTTATTTCTAACAAAAAAGAAAAAATGCAAAATGAAGCTAGACCTATGTATTATGTAGTGCATAACATAGTTTTTAATTCCACAATTTACTTTTTTTTTTTAATGTTACAGTCTATTTTCGTATCTGCACATTTACAATTTGAATATGTTAGTATAGTATAACTGGTTGCCTACCGTTCGTGCTCCATGTGAGCCACGCAGTGATGTTAGCAGCGAGTTGCTGGCAACGCATTGCTAGCAACGCACTGTAACTGTACCTAATTAGGAAGCGAGTTTCGAACGTCTCGATTATAACCTTTTCAAGACCGTTTTATCAATTAAACTTATTGTTTAGTGAATGGAATCACGAAATACTGTATTATGTGTGGAATATAGACGTCATTAAGGGAGATTTATCAGATTTGTGGGTTGTGTTGTATAGTGTTCATTCGGAACGTACCCATGGACAAAGTTCTAGTAATTCTCAGATTTTGACAGAGGTTTCCGTCTGGGCCATTTTTTGGGGATTTTTTCCTGTTTGCCGGCTCGAAGAGAAGTTGTGTCACTGAGCACGTGGATAGCATTTTGTTAATTTGCTCCTTTAATGGGATTTAGTGCTCTAGTGACAAATTAGCAGTGTTTTAATTTGATATTTGTATTATTTTCTGTTGGGAAATACTGCTACGGAATTTTCCGGATAAATCAACTTGCTGGAAGCACATGGCAAAGGAATTCTGAAAGCCCACTCAACATCTAAGGTATACCTCTGAAATCTCTTTAGAAAATAGATTTGTAATATTCGTTATTTCTTTATTGCAGGGCTTTTTGGATTTTTTGGGTTTTGTTCTTTTTGGTTTTCTTGTTCTTGTACCTTTTGTTCTTTTGGTTTCGTTTTATCTTGGACTTGGGATGTTTGACCCCACATCTTACCTGTTGGATTTGTACATCTGTATGTGAATTTGGTTTTACTGCAACTTGGTTGGCAAGATATTGGTGACTTTGGAATCCTGAGTGTACCGGTGAGACTCTCCTGCCTGATTCCCTTGGAAGGTACGCTCCCCTGGTAGGCCTAGTAATTACATTTTGAAACCTGCTGGAGGTAAGCGTCTTTGTATAACCTAACGAGGGATCTTATATCGCCTTCCACCTTCTACGTGAGGCATAGAGAGCCCGTCAGCTTTCTTACGGTACATATTAAATGTAAGTTATCAGTACATATTTTGCATATCACCAATTAAGTTTTAATAGTTTTGAATACCACTCTTACAAATTTTTCAGTCAATTTAACCTATTGTCACTAAATAGTTCACATCATTTCGTTCATTTTATGCTCTTATTCAATATTTTAATGTAATTGTCTAAGCTAATATATTTTGGGGGGTCATATTTTGCCTATTATTAGTTAAGATTTTATTAGTTTAAGTTATTATATGTTTTGTGTTAGGTTAAGTGTGGGCCACACATAAGTATATCGATTGTGTGTAATATTATCTCTGGGAATTTGGCTGTAAGCGTACCTAAATATTATTAAATCTGTTATAGTAAGAAGCGTATTTGTTTTCACCAGCGTACACTTAAAGCCCTAATTTGTTCGAACTCACTCCCCAGGTACTTGTCTAGCCGGCCGTGTGAGCCTCTTTCGCCACCAATTAAATGCAGAGAGGGGACTGCACGTAAAACATAAAAATTTTGTTCAGGGCACAGGGTGACCACCCTACCCTGCTGTATTGCTGATATATCAGTAGTATAGCAAAGCCACTACCACGCCATTTCCGTCAGTAGAGTAGCTATGAGAACTTAAAGATGGCGGGTGTCCATCAGGAGAGACCAAGAGTGAGGGTGGGATCTGAAGAGGTAGGCAAAGAAGTATCCAGAGGCTGCTGAAGAAGTGATCGTCAGCAATGACCAGAAGATGATAGGGTTGGTAATAAAAGTTACTAGGGAAAAAGTTACTAGATCTGGAGGTTGGTACACCTGTGTATAATGATCGATGACGTACCACAGAAAGGATTGATGGTGGGCGGAGATATAGTCTGAAACAAGAGCAAAATGGCTGCGACGGAAAAAAGATGAGGGTGATGGAAGTACTTTGTTATAGGAAAGAGAGCATGTACGTAGATCTGTTAGAACTTGTCTAATAAACGTCAGTGACTATCTGATTTATGGATGATAATCGCAAGAACGTGACTGAAATGTAAACAAACTGATAGCATGGGTAGAGGCGGCATGTCTTTGATGATTCATATTTTTAAAATAAACAGATCCTATCTCTGACGTCAGCCTCTGTCCATTATAGCAAATAATCGTGAACATATAATAAAATACCCGCCTAATGATGGATACTATATTATCGTAATCAAATATTTCAACATTATAAACCGACTTCATCGCAATACACTAAGGTGACCTCTACATTACGTTTAAAACAAAATATCAAGCACAGTAAACAGAAAGCATAAAGTTCTATAATCTTACTTATCACATGGATCAGCACCTCAAGGTTACACTTCTAAGAAAAGAACATCCTCAGCTATCATAAACCTATAGTTTAAGTGAATAATAGAATAATCAAATTTATGAATACAAATTCTGGTCCACCCTGTATACAAGCAATTATAATTTTCTCATTCTCTATTCAAATATTGTTTAAGCACGTCAGACCTAAGACTGATCATTATTAGATGAAATCGTAATCAATAATAGGTGTTTGAAAATATGATGGATTTTTCAGATTAGCACAAAAAAATATATTAAATTAATCTAAGTATATATGTTAAATCATTCCAAACATAAAATATTGTCCCATTCAGAACCTATACACATTCATCAAATGTTTACATTAAATGATATGCGAGCCCGCATTTGACCTTAAACCAAATCATATCTCACCAAATATTTATGAGTACACTAAGGTAACACATATTAGCGTGGTAAGCGAAATAGGAAATTCCTTCAATGTATACGGAGCGGTACTCAAAGAGACATTGGAAATTAAAACTTTTGAAGATTGTACATGGTAAATTGGTATATGGAGAGTTTAGAGTGATAGACCTCAACAGTATTATTAAAATTTTTAAGGTGCGGTAAGATATACTAAACAAAAGTATTAATGTTTATATTAACAGTGGGGCAAGCTTTGACATGTCCTCAACGGTATCATTGATATTTTTTAAGGCACGACAATTTCAATGAAAAGCTTTATGACACACACACACAGCTATTAATAATAAGCACATGGGCGTACCTACTAATTTTTCTAGGGGGTAGGATTTGTCTTCAGATTTACGACCATCTTACATACTGAGTCATGTAAATAAAACAACAAGATATGAGTATAGTACATTTATTCAATAATTAAATATAAACATTTTTTTATCTAAATCATTTAGAACCTTAACTCTATTATAAAATAAACATTCACGAATGCAGTATGTATGAATATCACATGGATATAAATCACTTAAATGTAATAGTACATGATAAGGAGGTAATTCATAATTAGATTCACTTAAAATATTATTAGTAACATTTAAAAAATTATTATAAAAATTATCAAAATTTAAACTATGTAGTAAATCCATATGAGCCGATACAAGTTTATTAACATTAATGAGTTCTCGTACTACAAATCCAGAGAAACGAAATGTGCAGGAACCATCAGCCACCATTAACGATTTATTATCAGTAAATTGTTTTTTTATTAGTGTATAGTTAGAAAAGTGAATTTCTTCGTCTTTTTCTAATCTCACAGCAGCATCCTCAAAGTAATTCATGATAATTTGCTGAAGGTAAGTAATGAAATCATCCCAGTCCACTCTAATGAAAGAAATATTCTCGGGTTTCATGTATACGTCAGAGGCAATCATTTGAATTTTTACGGCAGGAATATAACCTCTCGCTGCACTAAGTCCAGTAATTATTTTATAGTTGGAATTTTTTACATAGAAAACGTTTTCACAAATAAATCTTTCCTCGCTCTGTATAGCTTCTTGATATAAGTCACTAATTCGATCAATTTCTTGCCAGTAATTCCAATCATCTGAAGAAAACGTAGGGCTAGGTGCAATCGATGACATGGTAACACTTGAATATATTCAAAAATACTAAGCTCTAAAACTTTACAGCTCCCTATTTTATAGCATATTATTGGAATTATTCATCTTACACAACCGGATCGACGTTGTAGACGAATCGGTCTAGATTAATCACTGGTGCATTAGCATCCTCTTTTATAGCATTTTGTTGTGTAATTAATTTTTCCAGATTATTTTCAATAGCAGTTAGAGATGTTTTCTGTTGTGTCAAATCTGTGGTGAATTGCATTATATTATTTCGTAAGGCATTAAGCTCCATCATAAAAGCAGCTATAGCATCATCCACATATTTTTTATTAGCCGCATCGTCATTTTCAGAGGGAGATTGAACATTACACAATTTCAGTTTTTCAATGTCGATATTTCCATCCTCGGTAAAGACGAAACCACGACGTGATGACAGTAAATGGGAGCTACTAACGTCATCGCGAGCTGACGTGGACCTTCCAAACTTATCGAGACTCATGATGATAATAATGTAGAGTAACCCTATATCCATGTATTTAATAGATAACTCCAGCCTCGCGTAGTTCATTTATTATAGCAAGAATTTCATTATCATGAGAATCGGTATTTCCAGCGCTCTTGGATGCATTCAAAAGTCTTAATCTATCAACTAGCTCGTTAACGTCATCCCAGTAAATATATTCAATAGGTTTTTCATTATAAACCATGCTGATGCCCTCTCCACTACGCGACTTTCCAACCAGCCCACCCTTAAGTAATGGCTTTATGACTTTCGTATACTTAAAAGATCGGGTTCCATTGGATTGTCTTAAGGGGTCATAATTTCTTCTGTGAACATTACTCGCTTCTAGAATATTCTTATAATCATATAAATCTTGTTCATCATATCCTTTGGGTTTCTTCATAAATAGCAGCTCGTATAAGCCTCGTCTTCCTGCATACTTTTCATTGCCAATATTTATTTCAGCGTTCGGACTAATGTTTAATTCCAGGGAACCAATATAAAATTTATTCATTTCTGAATCTGGTCTAACGCCATATGTTTCATCGAAATCCCTATTTTTGTTATACAGTCCCATTATATATTGCTTAGCCAAAGGAGAATACTGCTCAAAATATTCATTTGGATCTATCTGATTAGTTGCTTCATCGAGGGTATAGTCTTCTTCTTCTTCTTCTTCTTCATATTCTTTATCTTCATCATCATATTCTTTATCTTCATATTCTTTATCTTCTCCATATTCTTTATCTTCTTCACATTCTTTATCTTCTACAGCTTCTTCTTTATGTTGTACTGGTATTTTTATCAGTGGTCTAACATTTACATTGTTTGTAGGCTTCACAGACATATTAATGGATTTTAGTTCTTTTAGCGGTTCGATAACTGGTTTAAATAATCGATTAAGGGTTTCATCCTCCTGAGCTTTTCCTAATTTTAATGCTAAATATTTCTTTCTAATAGCCCTCGATACTTTTCTAATTTTCTCTTTAAGTTCTCTGTCTTTCTCCAATACATATGGTTTTACTCTGGGTGGCTTATATATCTCGAAAGTTATTTTAGTAGACACCATTTTCAAACACGGTCTGAACAGCTTTTTAAAACAGAGTATGTATACAGGTCTGTACGATTTTAAACAGGAACTGTATACAGGTCTGTACGATTTTAAACAGGTTTTTACAGCTTTTAAACAGGTTTGTACAGGTTTTAAACAGAATCTGTAAACAACTCTGTACGATTTTAAACAGAGTCTGTACGATTTTCACACAGGTCTGTACGATTCCAAACGAGGTCTGTACAGCTTTAAAGCACGTCTGTTGTAACTGAGAGCTTGTCTGATAATGACTGATGCGTTCAAATTACACACTTATATACTGATCAAAACCCTTCCGATAACGTCCATTATGTAAATCAAAATCTTTTACGATAACCATTACACCATACTGATCGTTCCAACATCGTCGACACAAATTCTCAAATCGTTCGAATGTCATATCTGGAGTCACGTGATCATCATACACATGGCGTAAATTCATTTTATCCTGTTTAAATAGAATTATGCAGTTACAGTTATCTCGAATATTGTGTTTAGGCGCCCGCGCATAAGTCTGACAGAGATAGAAGCTATCCACAAGCTTATGTCGGCCCATACTGAAATAAGCTCTTATTTTATCCTGCTTATCACAAGCTACATCATCGAAAATGAACACTGAATTAGTTTTAGCCTCGGATGGATCGATTATACTATCACTACTTGTATATGGAAAATAACTAACACTTTTCACACTCTTCAGCACTTCCTCCAACAATTTATACTTAGGTTGATGCAATGTCTTGGAGTACACGTATACATTCTCAAACCATAGACCATTAGGATCAAATAATAGACTCAGCAGCAAATTGGTTTTACCAGATCCACTGGGACCACATATTATTGTTCTTAGTGTACTAGGAAATAACTCGCCATGTTTTTCTTTTCCGGCAGAGTGATCTGTTAAGAGATCCAAGTTCTCTACAGGAAGTGTGACCTTTTGTCTTCGAACGATCATGATGTAATGCCTTGTCGATCAATGCAATACTTTATATAAACATCATTACATCATGAACAACAACAGTAGTAATCATGATGCCGCCGAGGAAGCACGTAAAGAAAGGTAGAGGAGTCGTTAATAGTCTAATTAACAAACTACCTTTCGAGTTACATTTACCGGGCTATCAATACTGTGGTCCTGGTACGAAGTTACACAAGAGATTAGCTCGTGGAGATCCTGGTATTAACGCTCTCGATAAAGCTTGTCGGGAGCACGATATTGCCTATAGTGAAAACCCAAATTTAGAAGCCAGACACAAGGCTGATTACGAACTTGAACAGCGAGCTTGGGAGCGTGTCAAATCCCAAGACGCCAAATTGGGTGAGAAAGCTGCAGCTTGGGCTATTACTAACACAATGAAGGCTAAACGAAAGATGGGTATGGGTGTTGGCTGTAGGAAGAAAGTTGGATTTAGAAAAGCCATCTTATCAAATGTTGCTAAAGTACTGAAAAAACATGCAAGCCATAACCTTAAAAAAGATAGCGCGATGATGGTAAAAGCAGCTCGAATTGCCATTAGGAATGCAGGTGGTCGGGAGAAAATCATTACCCCCCGTATTCTACCTATACCGAAGACTGGAGGTATATTACCTCTGATACCAATTTTTGCTGGTTTGAGTGCATTAGGAGCTTTAGCTGGAGGGGCAACAGGAGTAGCCAAGGCCGTAATCGACGCTAGAAATTCTAAGAAAAAATTGGAAGAAGATGAAAGACATAATAAGACAATGGAGGCTATAGCATTGGGGAAAAATGGATCTGGACTCTATATGAAGCCTTATAAGAAGGGGTATGGTCTATACCTGAAAAAACAGCAAAAAAACTACTAATGAAGCTACCCAATAGAGCACTCTCCGATAGGGACCTGTTGAAATACGTTAAAAAATTAAAAATTCCACATTTCAGAGGTGTCTTTATGCGTGATTCTTTACCACCATCTCCACCTAGAAAATGTGAAAGTGCTATCATTAATTTAGATACGATGACAGGTCCTGGGACTCACTGGGTAGCATATAAGAAAACTAATGGTTCTGTCTTATATTTCGATAGCTTCGGATCGTTGAAGCCACCAATAGAATTAGTTCGATACCTTGGTGCGAAATGTAAAATTAAATATAATCCCGATGCTTTTCAGACGTACAATACAGCAAATTGTGGCCATTTATGTTTAGAATTTCTCTATAAAAATAATAAGCATGTATGATGTACATTCATTATGTCTCAGATATTCACGTTAAGAGGACGAGGTTCTACGCTCTCCGTAGACTTTTATAATCCCATAAATCTCGATCCACAATACGATTATTCGTTGGCATTGATTGGTCTTCACACCTACAACAGTATACCTAACATTGAGGAAGGTGTAAATAATAAGTTTTATTACTGGGAACTTGGGGATAAATCTAAGGAGAAAATCATAAAAATACCTACCGGATCCTACGAAATCAGCGACATTGAATCTTATCTGCAGAAGAAACTGATACCTAGTGGGGCATCATCGCAGAGCGAACCCAGCGATTATTTTTCATTAAAACCCAACAACAATACTCTCAAGTGTGAAATAAAAAGTAAACACGAAATTAATTTTACACCTAAAGATAGTTTAGCTACTTTACTAGGCTATAGTGCTCAAGTGTTGAAACCGGGTGAACTATATCAATCTGATTTACCGGTTAAAATAGTTAAAGTTATAACCATACACGTGGACTGTAATATCACGACAGGAGCGTTTTACAATAATAAACCATCACATACGATTTTCGAATTTGGCCTGAAAGTCGACCCAGGATACGCTATAGACATTGAACCTAATAATTTAATTTTTCTACCTGTGAATAATAAACAGGAGATACATAATATCACCTTGAAGATACTCGATCAGAACTCTGAGCTGGTGAATTTTCGAGGAGAAGAAGTTATTGTCAGACTAGAACTAAGAAAATTACTATGAGGTTGATATTTAACCCTAGAAACTATATAAACAACAGTTCTTCTAATCAACATCATTCAGTATCTAATCCACATACTGGACAGTCAACTTCCAATTTAACTTCAACTAATATTTTATATTTAAAATCTTTGGGTTATCATGTTGGAAGAACTACAAATATTTCAAGATCCAAGTTACGATGAGTCCATCGTCAGAGAGGAGACCCGATCGTATTATCCGTTTGTAAAATCATTTGGAAATAACGATGAGATAGAAATTGCCATTTATCAACAGGATGCATTACTACTGATGAGTGAAGCTGCAATATCAATTGAAGGAACTTTAAGGAAAAACGCCGCTGGTACTGGTACTATTGAATTTACTAATAACGCCGGAGCATACTTATTCGATTCTATAAGTTATGAATTAAATGGAAAGGAGATCGATAAAGTACGAGATCCTGGAACGACAAGCCTGATAAAAAGTTACTTGTGCTATGATAAGGATGATCATTCTCTGAGTATCGCAGGCTGGAATTATCCTGACGGTCAGCTGGTAACATATGATCCCATAAAAACAACATTCTTTTTAAGGATACCTCTGTGGCATTTCCTTGGATTCTTTCACGATTATAAGAGAGTGGTGTTTGGTAAACAAGTTTTGAGATTAATCAGAGCCCGCAGCGATAATAATTGTTTTAAAGTTTCCAACGATGATACTACTGGTGAATTAACCATAACCAATATAGAGTTAAAGGTTAAACATGTTTTTCTAAATGATGTTCTAAAACTGAATTTGATGTCTGAAATAAATAGTGAAAAACCGATCCTGATGCCGTTTAGACAGTGGGAACTTCATGAGCTGCCTACTCTAACCAATGGCACAACGAAAGAGGTTTGGTCCGTTAAAACATGCACTAATGTGGAAAGTCCGCGATACATTATCGTAGCATTTCAAACGAATAAAAAAGATCAGAAGATGTATGACGTCACCGAATTCGATAACATCGACATATCTAATGTGAAATTGTCGTTAAATTCTGAATACTATCCCTATGAAAACATGAAACTGGATTTCAACTCTAGAAAATATTCCGAGGCGTATTATATGTATACGCAGTTCTCAAAATTATTCGCTTCTCATAATAAGCCCATACTTGACTTTGAGGCTTTCAGTAGCAGAGCATTATTCGTTATAGATTGTTCCAAGAGAAATGATTCCGTAAAGTCGTCTACTGTAGATATCAAAATTGAGATTGAAAGCAGAAAATCATTCCCACAGAATACTAAGGCCTACTGCATAATTATTCACGATCGAGTTGTGGAATATTCACCTCTAAGTGGATACATAAGAAATGTTATGTAATAAAAGGGAGTGAGTTACACTCTATTACTTCAGTAATTGAAGAGTGAAGCATGAAATTGGTTGTTGTTGACATTCAGGGATTTAATCTTCCCGAATTTTGTCCTAAGGAAATATCATTCGTCAGCCACGAGCAGAATGTACACTATTTATTAAAACCTCCAATACCCTACAGTACGTTAAGTTATGATATAAGAAGACAGGTGAAATATTTGGAAAGGTTTCATCATGGCCTGAAATATAGTAGTGGTTTTGTTAATTATGATGAATTGAATGATATATTACTCAATCACTTACTTAATGGTGCCGCTGATATGGTGTACGTAAAAGGACATCAGAAGCAACAATTTCTCGAAAGAAAATTACATGAATTGGATAAGAATTCGGCACCTCCCGTAATCAACGTAGAACATCTTAATGGCGATCAAGCTCCACCCAACTTCATAAAGGAAATATCTTCTTGTTTAAATCATTTTACTAATGTTAAGTGTATGTGTAGTTTAAGAAATAGTATAAGGCTTTATGATTGGTTGTATTTAAATTTATCTAAATAAAAAAAATATATATCTCTTATTGGGTGTTTTTTCCATCTCCTTCACACTATTCCCCTATATCCTGAACTCTGATGATTATTATTCAGTTATTTACTAGATGACACAGCAGTAACATGTCTCTTTCTTTGAACGATTTTAATTTATTACTAGAAGAACATTGCCAAAAGCTAGAGCAGTTGAAAAGTATTATAAACTTTTACGAAGAAAAACAGCATGTGCTTTCAAGTTTTCATTCATTAAATATCAGCAACAAAAGTGTGTTCAGTGATAGAAGGCGTTGTGGAAACATTTTACGATCAACAGCAGCACGAAGAATTATCCCCCAATATGTCACAACGCTCTGAAAATCTGGTATTTTTACCCTGTGAACATATAGTCAGTTCTATAAACAGCTGCTATAAATTGTGTGAGTGGCGTAGAAAGGAAGAGCAGAAATGTAAAATTTGTTGAATAAATGATAAAGAAGTAAAACAGTATACGCGAACAATTATATGAACATGTTGCATTGTTTTCCAGTGAAGATGTTATCGATCAGAACTCGGAGCTGGTGAAGTAAATTAATATCCGCTGTATATTGCAATTATGTCATACCTTATTTTTGTATTATGAAAAATAAAAAAAATATATGTTCCAACTCCTTGTTTTATTATCCTAAAATATTCTCAAATGCTTTCTGCTAAAGAGTGTTATTGTATTATTTAAAAAATTACACAATAAAATGATAATTAGATTAAAATATGATGATTCAACCTTTTTAATCATTCAATATCAGCACAGCTGCATATGAATCATCTTATTTATTTTAAAAATATGAATCATCAAAGACATGCCGCCTCTACCCATGCTATCAGTTTGTTTACATTTCAGTCACGTTCTTGCGATTATCATCCATAAATCAGATAGTCACTGACGTTTATTAGACAAGTTCTAACAGATCTACGTACATGCTCTCTTTCCTATAACAAAGTACTTCCATCACCCTCATCTTTTTTCCGTCGCAGCCATTTTGCTCTTGTTTCAGACTATATCTCCGCCCACCATCAATCCTTTCTGTGGTACGTCATCGATCATTATACACAGGTGTACCAACCTCCAGATCTAGTAACTTTTTCCCTAGTAACTTTTATTACCAACCCTATCATCTTCTGGTCATTGCTGACGATCACTTCTTCAGCAGCCTCTGGATACTTCTTTGCCTACCTCTTCAGATCCCACCCTCACTCTTGGTCTCTCCTGATGGACACCCGCCATCTTTAAGTTCTCATAGCTACTCTACTGACGGAAATGGCGTGGTAGTGGCTTTGCTATACTACTTATATCAGCCTCTAAAGTTATTTTTTTTTTTACATATTCCCCTTTTATCTGGGAGCCCTGCAACATTAAATTCACTTTTATGCCAGCATGCCAAAAATGCGTTTTTTACATTATTAAACAGAATTCGGTAATGGCATAATTTACTTGCAACTTATGGATTTTATTCATGAATTCCTATGCTTTCAATTCATAGTAATCCATTTTGTTATGGTTCCGTCAGAAAAAAATAGGTCAAAAGCACCTAAAATTCTATGAGGGTGTCGTGCGTAAAGGCGCGTCTCCATTACGGTAGGCTTTGCCGATCGGCATTGCCCCACTTCTTTTGAAGTTTCCGACCGTCATAAGCCGAATTGTACGTTCCCACTTGCCAACAAATGCCGGGCGGCCATGCCGATCGACAAAACCGACGATAATGGAGACGCGCCTTAACACATGCATCTGCCTGCTGCGGCATTGCCCGCGTTGCCATTGTCGGTCAGCAGATCTAACTTATGTTTATTCACCTCGTGGTGTGTGGCAGTACGAGAACCAAAAAATTATAGAGGGAAGATGTAATTTTTATTTTTTATTTTTCTCTTTTATTAAATTTGACAGAAAATTATTAAAAGTGGGAGCAATGCCACTTATTTTATAATTGATCATAGACGATGCTACACGTGATACATCATTATTTAGCCCTGTATCCTAATAATTAGTAATATTTTATACTAAAACATATTTTGAATCTTCATATTTTGATCTCTGAAAAATACAAGTGAAATATGTGCAGTTATTTTTCAAACAGCCTGTATACAGGGTGTCCCAATAAAAACTCCCGGGCCGGATATATTCTAAACGAATAGAGATATTTTAATTCTGTAAAAGCCAATTTGTAGAGCATACAGAGAGCTTCATTTTTGAATATAATTGTTTTTTTAATATATCAGTATATACATGGCACTGTGCTCTAATGAAATATTTCGATGGGAGAAACTTTGAAATGGGGTTTATGTGATAGAAAATGCATTTCTAAGCAGATTATGTTCTAAAAAAATGCCATAAAACTAACCGCTTTCGAGATATTTGAGTCCAAATGTTGGCATTTGCCAATACTGAATAATTGTAATCTCTTCAACATTTCAATCCTTTAAGTGAGAAAATCTGTATTTAATTTACAAATTTTAGAAGAAAATATTTAAAGAATTTTTCATATCTTATGAATTAAATATATTTCAAGTAACCCTTGGAAAAAAAAACTAAAAATATTATTCACCATATAATTCAAACATTTAAGCAATAAAAAAACAATTACGAATATAAAACAATTTTTACGAACTAATGAAATTAAAATAACTATTTTAACAGGTGTTCAAAATTTTGCCATTTTCATTAACACACATCGTAAACCTATTAATTAGTTCAGATCTACAAACTTTTAATAATGTATGCCGATTAATGGCGGCAACACTAGCATAAATTTTACTATAAAGATCTGCCATGTCTTCTATTGGCTCACTTTTTAAAAATCCCCATAAATAAAAGTCTAATGGAGTAATGTCAGATAATCGAGCGTGCCATCTAAGTACTCTATTGGTACCAATCCATCTTCCTGGGTATGTTTGATTTAAATAATTAACAACGTTGTGATGATTACGTAGGCCTGCTCCATCCTGATGAAACTACATATTATCCAACTGAGCGGGCAAATTCCTTAATAGTACTTGTAAATCATTTTGCAAAAATTGTAGATATCTTTCACCTGTTAAATTCTCATGGTAGAGGTAGTAATATAACCATTAACGATACCACACCAAACATTTACTACAAAACGATTCTGGGATCTGGTATGTCTCATCCGCCTAGGATTCGCTTAAGACCAGTAACGACAATTATGTGTTGTGATTACTCCACTGTTGTGGAATAGACTTCCATCACTCCACATAACTGTATCTAAAAGATTTGGGTTTTCTTCTAAGAGAATTGAAAATTACGCCAAAAAATCTAATCTCCGCTCATTGTCCAGAGGAATCAAATGATGAACTAAATGAACTTTATATGAAAAAAATTTGTTTGTTTTAAGAATTCTGTGGCAGGTTGAACGTGCAATATTTGTTTCTTCCGTCAACTTGCGTACTGATATGTTTGGGTTATTTTCTACTTGATGTAATACTAATGCAATATTTTGATCAGTTGTAGCTCTTTTTCTTCTTGTTGTTTTTGGTTTCTTAAAACCGCCATAATTTTTCAAATTAGAACACACACTTACAAAAGTTTTCCGATCTGGTAAAGGTCTGTCAGGAAAACGACATTACCCATAAATTAAAATCATGTTTAATTTATCTTCATTTGTATGAGAAACCATATTTAATAATAAATGTTCACAAAGAAAACAATAATTAGGTACAGTAATACAGTTCTACTGACACACCAATAAACAAAATGTGATTGAAATTGAGAAATGTCAAAACTATTATTCCAAAGGTAATTTTAACTGTATTTAATTTATAAGGGTTAATATTCTCACTATTTTGAATTATAACCTAACCTAATAACAAAGCAATTATATAAAAATTCTTTAAATATTTTCTTCTAAAATTTTTAAATTAAATACAGATTGCCCTACTTAAAGGTCTGAAATGTTAAAGAGATTACAATTATTCAATATTGGCAAATGCCAACATTTAGACTCAAATATCTCGAAAGCGGTTAGTTTTATGGTATTTCTTTTTAGAACATAATCTGCTTAGAAATGCATTTTCTTTC
Source organism: Stenurella melanura (assembly GCA_963583905.1). Classification (NCBI taxonomy): domain Eukaryota; kingdom Metazoa; phylum Arthropoda; class Insecta; order Coleoptera; family Cerambycidae; genus Stenurella; species Stenurella melanura. The sequence goes on from OY757315.1 coordinate 27,164,556, forward strand.
ACATAAACCTCATTTCAAAGTTTCTCCTATCGAAACATTTCTTTAGAGCACAGCGCCATCTATATACTGATATATAAAAAAAAACAATTATATTCAAAAATGAAGCTCCCTTTATGCTCTACAAATTGGCTTTTACAGAATTAAAATATCTCTATTCGTTTAGAATATATCCGGCCTCGGAGTTTTTATTGGGACACCCTGTATATCGCCTTATATGAAAAGCAGACGTTTTCATACTTACTCTGTTTTGAATGGTTTTATTGATTAGGCTCTCACTCGAGCCATGTATAGAAACATTACTACGAATTGGTTTATTAAAAATTATGTCTCTACTTTTTCTCTTTTTTCTTAATGTGCCCGAACTAAAGCCGAATTCTCCATACGAACAGCCAGCGCGTTGCTTTAAAATAATAATTGTCTGGCGTACGGTGGCTTTTCAAAATTTTCTTTGCCAAGACGTAAGTTTAATAAACCTTGTTTACAATATAATGCGTCTTTATGTCGTATCATATGCACATAAACAGTCGGCGGAATACTCATTGTGACGTTGGTAACAATGCAGTGAAGTTAGTGGGATGTTTGTGCCTCCTTAGAGGGATTTTCAAGGGTTTATAGTTGGGCTGAATTTCTATACGGCTTTCAGCATAAGGACTGGTATACACGAAGAAATTAATTATGTGTTCATTTCACTCGCTCGTAATAATCACAAGTTTTTAATGTCAATTTCACCTCGTTTTCTGCACGTACCCTGGATCCCTCGTGAATCATGCATTTCTTTATGTATGTTTTGTGTATTCAAAGTTGACTCCCTTTCAGTGATCCACAATAAAAAGTTCTATTTGACAATTTAATTAGTCTACCATTTAAAAAGTGCTGAATTGCAAAATAGGTATTTGTACAATAACAATTTAGATTCTTGTTGTTAGTCGTTATAAAAAAATGCTAATATTTGGGTTTTATACATTCTTCTATTCTAAAAGAACGTAAAATTCTCTAGGAAAAGGCGTCGTGAGGAACAAACACATGCATTTGCCTTTTGCGACATTGCCCACGATGCCGCTTTGCACAGCCCACAGTGGTACCGTTGACGTAGGAGTGCCAATCCCGGAGTCCCGAAATCCCGGGACGCCGGATCAAAAACCAATCTCGAAAATCCCGGGATTAAAAGTCCTATTCCCGGGAACCTCGGAATAAGTTACAAAAATTAAAATACACAGCTTAGAATGGCAATAATTATTTTAATTTTTTTAAAGATATAATTCATGATATTGTTTTAATATTTATCACGCGACTTGGCAACACGGAGTTTGATGTCGAATGCTTGGCAGTGTTGCCGATTTGAGGGTAATTACCCGAAAATTGGGTACCTGAGCCTATCCTGTGGGTAAAATCGGGTATTTAAGAAAACAATGAAAATCATGACATGCACGCCGAGAAAATTTTTTTCAAAAACCTGTAAATTTTTACACATGTTTGTTTTTCTGTGTTTTGTTCCATTTTGCCTTTAAAATTAATGAGTAATAATTAAACCGCTAAAATGAAACATTTGAATTTTTTCGGGTTTAGTCCCGGGAACTGGGAATTAATTGACATTAGTCCGGGATTTACACCCCTCGGTTGACGTCAAAAGTGCGATAAAATTATTTTCGGCAACTTTTTGTTGAAAATGAGAAAATATGTTAAATTTAGGTAATAATAATTGTAAAAACATTAAAAAGTGTTATATATTTGTGCCATTTTCGTGAAAATAATAATTTCTGCTGAATAAATTAATTTTATTTTTCGCGTTCAATAATCTTTGATAATATTGATTGTTTGTGAATTTTGCAGATGTAAACAAGGACAATGCTTCATCTTTGGTAAAGTTTTGGCTTTCATTGTGTTTGGAAGGATAGGCTGGACACATTTTTTTCGCACGTGTAGTGTAGTAGAAGGCTATTTTAAAAGTTTTGCACTACTCGGCCGTCGATGTCGGCCGATCTTAAACTCTATCAGCTGCAAAACTTATTTCTTCGGGATTTAGTTGCTCTCTAAGATCCTTAGTTCTTCGTTGTTTACTTCGCAGTAAAATTTCTACGAAATCTCTTTTAGGCCGGCCAGTTGGATTTGAACTATAAAATTCTCGAGGTAATATAAATTGATTGAGGAAGCCGTTACTCTGTGGTAATCCATGACAATAACGAAATTGAGTAAAACACTACTATGTTTTTTACCACTATATTTGCACAAAAACGTGACTGCAGTTTCGACCTGTTTTAGGTCATTTTCAAACAATGATTCAATTAAGAATGAAATACAAAAGATTTGGTCCCTATTTAAATATGTTTCTGGATTTAAACAGATTAGAGAATTATGAAATTATACAGGTATTTTATGATATCCTAACTATCTAAGGGTGGGGTTTCTCAGAAATTTTAATTACATCTTGGTAGCAGTAAAGAGAGGTGAGTACATAACATCTAATTGATCATTTAACAAAATTAAATCATCTTTATTATTGTATTTGTATATTTCCAATGCTTCTAACAAATTAAGTTTAAAACCTTTGCTGGCATAGTGTAGGATTTCCATATTATTAATATCAGGGAAGTTATGTCCACTCTCTAATATGTGATTAGAAAAAGCAGAATCTGTTTTTTGTAGTCTGAAGGACCTATCATGATCGAGGTATCTTGTTCTAAAATTACGTCCAGTCTGACCTATATATACGCTATGGGACACATTATTTTTCCCCCTTGTCGGTAAGGCGTCCAATAACTCTTTTCTTGTACACCTGATACCTTAAACGAATGTTTTAGTCACACAATCTCATTATTAGAAATAATTAAAGAATTATGCTACGTTTCACTTAATTATGATTTATAAAAAAAGAGCAAAATCGAGCAAACAATTTTATAACACCCTGCCTACTGCAACTGAATAAATTATAATCTGAAAGTAAAATACTATGGGTACTTTTATTTATAACTCTATGTAAAGTTAAGAGCAATAAAAATGGAAATGTCTTTTTTCCACATTTTATACAATCGCATATTTTTACTAATATAAAAAACAGAAAAGGAAATTTTACGAATGACAAAAATACGTATTTACCTGAATAATGGCCCTCTATAATAAAATGTATTAGAACTTACTAGATTATTAAAATAATAGTTCATAAACTTTAATAAAGTGGACACAAAATACGTCTATTAAAGCTACATCTGCAAATCGACTGCTTTACAATATGCCTGTAATACGTAAGCAAATGTAAAAGGTTCATTTCTTGGAAGGGCTGTGCAGGGGAGGCTTGTAAAACAGTAAATGTAGTAAATACTCATTGAAATAAATATTTAGTTTCACCCTTTTTGTCGCGTTTTACATGGCAATGGTACCACTGTGCAGCCCAAAAAAAAAGTTTTTGATCTTGATGATTGACAATGGTATTCCTATGCATTTTTCGATGCTGAATTTCCGAGATTAAACAAATTCCTATATCCTTCAACTTTTGTGTAGAGGCAAAAACATCCCTTATGTATTATAAGTACCTATCATTAAGGATGAATTGGGACTTTTTATCTCTTCTACTCTTCTCTTTTAATGCAAAGGGCTTCAGCGAGGGGGTAACAATTCTCCTGAAGGGGTTGATACTCTCTCTGCACCCTTTTTATACCCCTCTGGTGTATTAATCCCTTCGGGAAAATTGTTACTCCCTCGCTGAAGACTTTGGCATTAAAAAGAAGAGTACGAGAGATAAAAAGTCCCCATGCATTCCCTAATGATAGGTACTTATATTCATAAATTTACGTTACGTTTGCCTCTACACAGAAATTAAAGGATATAGGAATTTTTTTGACCTGGATTCAACGTCAAAAAATCGGTAAAGTTATTTACACAGAACTTCCCTCGTTACTTGTGCATGGCGGTCACTCTAAAAAATTATTAATTACGAAATGACATTGAGAATACACATCGGAATATAGTTATTGCTATTATTACAAAAAAACCTGATAACTTTTGTTCAAAAAAATATACAGAGTGCTCATTCAACAGCAAAAGTTCAATAGGATTAGCGCGTCATGAAACGTGGAAATTTTAAATTTGAGCGAAAACATTTTTTTTCCACTATTTATTCCGTTTAGACGGTCCACCCTGTATATTTTCCAGTGAAATTTCTACCATTTCTGCGCTGACAGTAGCGTCAACTACCTACCAAATTCGACTGCTCTCCGTCAAGTAGTTTTTTAGTAAATGCACCAACAGACAGACAGACAGACAGACAGATAGACAGACAGACTGACGGAATTGAAAAACCTATATTTTCGTAATCTCCGTGATCTGAAACGTCAGAATCCATAAAAATCTCGGAGGGTGTGATTTTTTCTCGAATACAATACTTCCCTTCGGTATGCGAGGGAAGTAAAAATACATAGGAATGCCATGGTCACTCATCCAAATGATAAACTTTTGGGGCTGTGTTATCAGCTGATTTTACTCACATATTAAGTGGAGAGCCGGCTGTACAGATTTCCTATGAATAACATACATGAAAAACTTTGTATGAGTGAGTAAGTATTACCACAGACCTACAGGGATCCACTGTGCATATATTATAAGCAAAATTTGCCAGCGTCATGGAATTTTACCGGAAGTGATGCCAAAATGGGAGGATGCGGACAAATAAGAAGAGGCTACCTATTCTTTTAATAACAAGAAGGTTTGTACTTTAAGTTAAAAAATACTCATCCAAAAAAACTTTAATCGAGGGTGTATCAGGGTTGCAGACAAATTAAGTCTGGCAACCTACTATAATCTTATTGTATACCTCAAAACCTACATTACGACGTTAGTTTTATTCATGTATTCGATGACTCAAAAAAGTGACGCCAAAATTCCATGACGCGGGCAAAATTTGCTTATCTGAAAAGTGGCTCCCTGTAGGTCTAGTAGTACTTACTCACACAAAGTTTTTCATGTACCTTATTCATAGGAAATCTGTACAGTCGGCTCTCTATCTATATGTTTAACATTCACCTCGCGTGTGACTTGTACAAGAACCGAGAGAAGATATCTAGTTTTTTAAATTTTGTTCCGTTTTCTTTATTTTTTCAGAGATTTGTACTCAGGTTTATATAAACTATGATAAAATTTACAAACTTACATATATTAATCGAATTTATATAAGAAAATGTACACATTTTATGTTTGTAACTTATTAAATTCCATTTTACTCGAAAACTGTCCCACAAACAAATAACATAACACCTTTTTTCTTTTAAATCTCTTCTTCAAAAAAGAATTTTGGTAGGGCCAATATTTCTCGTGATATTAAGGAAAAACGGATTTTTCAAAGTTTAACCTCAAATTTCAGTTGTTTTTATATTTTTCCAAGATTCGAGAAATTTCTCCTCTTTGGTAACTGGGCTAGTAGGAAAAGCAATATTTATTAGTAAGACAGGTACATACCATGATTGTAGTCTTAGGCTAGATTATGCTGAGATACTGACCTGAAAAAAAAAACACTTTTGTTAAGCGATTTTGTAGTAGGGTATTACTTTTAAGAAATATATTTCTTAATATATAAGGTCGATAGATCAATTTATGAGAACTGGCTGTACAATAAGGCGGGTTGAAAAAATTTGGGTCTTCGGGTTCCACAAGGAATTTAAAAATTTGAATTTTTTTTTCAAAATTAATATTTGTAAGATTTGTTGTATTGGGTCCTTAACAATAAAAATTCACTAAATTTAGTCGATGTTTACCGGTTTTGCAACTTACCTTAAGTTTCGAAGAATTCAAATTATTACAATTGGTTACTACGATTTTATTTTAGTCTGATCGATGCTTTAGATTGATGAGGAGAGTGGTGTGATGACTGGTACGTGGTACCTACCTAATTATTTTTTAGCTTTTAGTGCATTATCTGCATCATTATTGCTTTTAATTTTTTATTTTAGTTACTTCTAAAGTGTACTGTGTTCTACTTGTCAAGCCCTTTCATTTGATACCCATATTGAGGGGATTGTAAGAAAAAGTAATCCGCCATTTTGTGGTGGCGGTCATTTTGGATTTTGAATTTTTTCATGGTGTACTGTATTCTACTAGTTACGCCCTTTCATTTGATACCCATATTGAGGGGGTTGAAAAAATATGTAATTCGCCATTTTGAGGCGGCGGCCGTCTTGGATTTACAATGATATTGAATATACATAATTGCACTGTCATCAGAACTAAAGGTGTGTACCAAATTTCAGATCAATCGGTGAACAGGAAGGGGGTATAATTTCAATTACTAGATTTGACCCACACAAGACACAAACAAAGTAAGCTAAATAAAACCGTTTAATAAGAAGAGCTTGATACGAAGACGTGTGGTCGAATCAAGAGGAGGAATTGGTAAAGTGAAACAATTTAGAATTATGAAGCTTAACTTTGATGCACTGGATTATACAAAATGGACGGAAACGGAAGGAAATGGATTGAGTGCAAAGTAACAATGCCACCCAATCTATGTAATATTCAGGTTGAATTCTGTATTTATGTATTTACGGTAATGTAGATATTGATTCTTCCAAATTTCCTTGCTACACAGGGTATAGAAAGATGTGTTAAGTTTCTTATGGAAGCTGCCGCCTCAATTTTACCGGAACTGAAAGTGGCCAGTGGTTTCATTAGAAGCTGATCGCATTCTAGAGCAGTATTGCTCAATTTTGAGCATAAAGCACACTACAAAGTTGCCAAAGCTCTCTATAGGTGCCCCAAATGGAAGGATCGTTGAGTAGTTATGGGTAGAGCTCGAAGCGCAACCATCTACTCATGGTTGCCCTCGATTGCTTTGTAATACCTCGAAGTAAACTAGGAGCTGCGCAGATACACATTTAATCGTTAAACATATCTAAGCAACATTTATCAACCAACTTTTATAAACAATTTGAATTCTTCGAAACTTAAAGCAAATTGTGGAACCGGTAAACATCAACTAAATTTAGCGTGTTTTTGCACATTGTTACTATAACTTCTAAATTGTATTAAATATCTATTTTCACAAACAAAAATTCTCACAAATTTCACATTCTTAAGTCTTTCTGGAAGCCCAAGACTTGAATTGATTTTAGTGAAATTTTGCAATAATAATACTGGCCACCAAATGCAACATTTCCGTGCCATGAATTTTTGATTTAAAGAATTTCTATTTTCTCGACCCCACCCACCATAATGTACCACACATCGATATAATCTTATTCTGGCCAATGGATTAAGAAATACATACTTTGCAGTAATCGATATATAAATGATCTCATGTCCTCTCGTTCCAATGGAACGAATAAATAAATAAAATATCACGGCCAGTTTTATGAAATATGTGTTACAAGCAATACATGCCATTGTTTCTAGACTTTTTAAAAACATAAAATCTTTATTGCCAACACCGAACATCAACCGTCATATTTTATTCCTCGTATAAAAGGTAAGTAGTAAAAATTGGCTGCGAGGTCGAATTTATTGCGAAATTGTTGAATATATGCGCCATTGTTTGATATGAATTTCTCTCTAGTTGGATATTATTTTCGTTTCAAACGTAAATGCTTGGAGTATAAAGTTGTTCTAGTTATATTTAGCTTTTATAGTTGTTGTGCACTTTTATTGTGATAAAGTAAAATGTATTTTCTGTATTACAATTTGATTAGATTCTTTGTTGTGGGAGAGTGCTATAGCCAGCTAATGCTATCAGCTGTACTTGATTAAACATGTCTCTCTGCCCAGGCTGTTATGTTGTTGAGTATAAATGATCGGTTTATACAGGGCGATTTATTTAATACGCAAAACTGAATTCGTGGTAGATTCCTTGGGAAACATCGTAAAAACAAGCTAATCATTGCACTCTTCGCCGATTTTTTAAATAACTGTTGCACATTCCTTACAATACTCTTCGCAGTTTTCTTGTAAATAATATTAGTTTGTAGTTTATTTACAAAATATAAAAATAGATTTTTTTTTTGTAATAATTAATAACTTTGTTATTTATTGATGGAATTTGTTAAAAAGCAACAGGGTTCTTCCTCTAGCTAACACTAACCTCCTGGTCAAACTTCGATATAATCGAACTTTTCATTCTTAAGTTATCGTGCTTACAAAAAACGTGACGGACGGACAGATGAACGAGCAGACAGACGGACAGACAAAATAGACAGACGGACGAACATTTTGACACAGTGATGTTTTTCTCTACCAGCGACATTACCGGTTATACAAATGTGCCGATCAAATGCAATATACTCCTCGTTTAGTATTTGAGAAGAGTATAATAACTATCGGCTTGTTGCCTTTATCAAGAGCATTACAAGATTAATACTAAAGCTATAAGGTCAGGTTTTATAATGGTGTTACGCCATCCCCAGTGACGTTCGTAAACTAGGGTAAAGTCCCTACTTTAAGTGATTTGCCATCCCTATGGCAAGCCACTTCATTCATTAGAATGTCTCAGCTGAAGTTCAGCTACCACTACAAAGGTGGCGTTAGTAGTATAAGTCGAGATTTCTACTTATTCAAGACTTCTGTACCAGAAAGAACTAGAAGGTTTGAGAAAGGCCATCTGTGGGGTATAAAAGGATGAAGTCAGGAGAGAGTTCGAAGTGAACCAAAGTAAACTAGAAGTGAAATATAAAGTAATAAATTATGGTTAATGTTATATTACTCTAGCAATACGTATTGTGAGTTATAGTTAATAAATAGTGTTAGTGGTATCTTGTGTTATAATTTCCATACTATTTCGGGGATGGTTACCAGGGGGTGTAAACTCATAATATTTAAACCTACTTAGTTCAATAAATCTATACACGAAAACTTAAGGCCGCTAACGCCGTCATATTAGATTTTATGTGCAAAAATCCTAAGGGGTAAATATGCAAAGCAAGCTAGTAAGAGTTCAGAAACTTAGGACTTGGTGTATAAAGCAGAAACCAAGGTCTCCATTTTTTTATGGCATCTGACACCACCACCCCCACTCCATTATCAAAGGGCTTAACAAAATAATATTGTGATGTAGTGTGTATACGAGAACAAAAGTTTTCAACATTTTTCTTGACATTAGCCACCCCCATTACCACTTTAGGACAGACTATTTAAAATATTATATACCTTTTTAGTTATCGATAAAATGGCCTTGGGAGGTTTAAACGGAACACCCTGTATATGAAAAATTTTATTTAAGCGAAGTTAACATTAGACAGTTATTGACAACTCCCCCGTCTCTAACAGTACAATAGACTGCGAAAATATTTCCATTACAGAAAAGGCAGAACCACAAACTTGGCTTGAAAACTTGCGCCATTTATAAGATTTTAGCTCCCCATTGAATAAAAATAAATAGCTACCGCCCTTCAAAAATTTATATAAATATGTCGCCGACATCTTCATACACAAACGATGTAATAAATCATTTCGGTAACGATCAGAGCCGGCCTTAATGAATAATGCAATTGATTAGTTATCGGGACAGAAGAATCTGTTAAGAATTTAGGGCTCCACGGAAACTTTAAAAGTTTCTGGTCATGTCTGGCAAATCCGTAAGTAAGCAAGAAGGGGTTGTTTTGATCAAAGGACCTCGAGGAAAATAACGGAGCCAATTCAATAAGACGTAATGAATACTTTATTGTACAGGGTTTATAAGAAATCCTGCTACCAATAAGATAATATACCGTAATATTTTTTAGTCACATTAATTGCTGTGTATGTGTGTGACTAAAAAACCCAAACATTGTAATCCTATTACTTCCACGTAGTAGGATGAAAGTATAGCGATCCTTAAAAAAATATATTTTATTTGTCGAAATATGTTTAGAATCTCATGAAATGTTGAGATTTTAAATTTGAGTGAAAAGAAATTCTGTCTATCGCACAGAGGGGCCAATGCTACGAAAAGTTGGCAAAAATACGAAAAGTTCATTATTCTCATAACGGTACAACTGTACCTAAAATTTCTAGTAATCTTACCCAGCTACCTGGAACTACCCTTACCTGATCGATACTAAGCCATGAGCCTAAGTTACAACAGTCCAAACTTGTCCTTTGTGTAAGTTGGTTGTTGTACGGTATTTATTTACGGATTTGTTTTAGTGTTATTTTATGATAGAGACATTGAGTCTGATGAATAAAAGGTAGCAAATGCTTCCACTACATATTTTTGAAGCAAAACCTTCTATATGATTCTATTATGATTAATTACTTACTTTCTATTAACATGACATCAACAAGTACAGGTAAATCAACAAATATTTGCTAAAATAAACATATAATGTATACAAAAAATCCACCAATAACTGTTATTTGTACATGGCGTGTGTTAACTGGAGTGTCAGTTATCCATAAGGTTTTAGTTGATTTCGGTGTACGTCCAAGCACTTTTTTTTCTCATTTATAAGCTAAAGTCATCTACTTTTAATATGTATAAAAATTATTATGGCATGTTTTGTCGTTTGTAAAAAAAAAATCAAACAAACAAATAGTTATTATCTGAAATTCATATCGACATTGCGGAACATACATATTAATAAATAATTTTGACATGAATTTTTCAATTATTTTTTTTTTTTAACATTCATACATGTTTTCCTTAATAATCGGACATATGCTTTAATTTTGATATTTCATTGAAATTTCCTAGAAACTTTTGGGTGTGATCCGAAAGGGATTCCTAGAATTCATGGTTTGTCTCCGGCCAAATGTAATTAGAATCTTCTAATCCCTTTACAATGGCACTTTTTAGGAATCGATTTATCAGAGTGGCCTATGAATAGTAACGTTCATTATCTAAATTTAAATAATTTTTAGTAGATAAATATTTTTATACAACTAAACTGAATTTCTATCAACTATGCCTGCATTAATCAAATCTATTTTTTAATTTATTATCAAGCTGTACGGATCTGTTTTTTTTTTCGAGAAGATTCCTTTATGATAAAATGAGCGAATCCGGTCTAAACAAGTTAGATGATCAAGTTTCGTTTTTAGAAGAATATTTATTTTGCAAGAACGAACAAAATGTCGAAAATCTGGAGTGGCGAATCGCTATGATAAAATTGGTTACTTTGTCAAAGACTTTAAAAAAAGGTGGTCGGATGCCCACAAAATAAAAGAAATATTTTTAGCTAAAAATACAAGTTGGTTAGAAACACCCATAAGTTTCACAGATTATGGTGTGTCCGAAAAAAGTAAAGCTGAAGTTGGAAGACCCAAGTCTGATTTTAGTACAACTTGCGAGAGGACTAAACGACATAGAACCAAACATTTACGTGCTAAATTATCATGCAAACTATCATACGCAACGCAAATGAGTTTACGAGCTTCAGTTGCATTTAAAATTCAACATATATTTAAAACGTGGACTGTATTATTAAATTTCGGCAATTTTTGAGTCACCTATGCTGTTATTATAAAATTAGTTATGGAACGTGGCTTTTATTCAACAATATTTTTTTTAATTTTTACGTATAAACTTTATGAAATAGAAAAAAACATAATTGAAATATGCATAATGTTCCACCCTGTATATAATAAAATGCACGAAAAGTCGATTAGCTGTTAATTTTAAAATCCTCTATGCATTATGTACAAAAACATTGATAGATAATTACTAAAAACAATTTTTTCCAACTTTTCATGGCATTGGCTTCAAGACATTGTCTTGAAATTTGATACACGTATGTATTATAATGACATCTGCAACTAGCTTATATTTTAAGCTTATTCCGGTGAATAGTTGAGCCGTAAAAAGGGGTAGTTAGGAGAAAATAAGTGAAGCAAATTAGTAAGAGTCCAGAAATTTGGGATTTGGTTTATATACTACAAACCAAGGCCTCAATTTTTTTTATAACATTTGGTACCTCCCACCACCACCCAAACTCCATTATTAAAGGGAATAATTGAGATATTCACTTGAATTTGTTATATAAAATTTTAATTGCCTGCGGTTTTATGCCATGACGTCCAAATATGGATAATTTTTTTTTCAAAATGTAGATCTCGATGCCAGCTTTCCGTTGACATTAAAAAAAAATTAAGTCATTTGGCCAATTATTTGGCATTCATTTATAAACCAAATTACAACGAATTGATGTTTTCAGTCATTTTTTATCTGGCTGAAAAAATCCATTTGGTGTTATTTGGCTTATAAATAAATGCCAAGAAAGTGGCCAAAATTATTTTTTTTAGCACCAACGGAAAGCTGGCATCGAGATCTACATTAAAAAAAAATCCATTTTAGACTTACTGGCACAAAATGGCGGGCAATTCAAATTTTAGATAACAAAATTATTTGTGTCCACAGATTTCAATATTTGAGCACCAAAATTTCAGGGTGTTTTGTTTTCAGCAAAATGTGTATTTTCCTGAAAGTTTGAAGCCGATCGGAATGCTTAACGTCCCTGGGCGTTAAAATGGAAAGAAAACGCTTTTTAGTCAGTTTATTCAATTTTGTATGTTATGTACGTACTCAAATGACCCAAAATCAACGCAGATTTGTTGGAACTTTAATTACGAAGATTTTGATTTTTTGTTTTTCCCGATCGGACCTCTAGAACTGGAGATATTGTATCGTGTGAAATGCTTAAAAGCATCCTTCGTTACATTTCTAATATTTGTTAAAAATTTATTAATTATCGGAAATTCAATTCACCTCCTGTACCACTAAAACCTTTAGACTATAACCAGAAGTTGACGTTCACAATAATAGAGAGCGCGCCATGTATTGTAATTCAACTAAATAACGCCGGGTGAAAGTCTATCTTGTTGAACGATCGAACTAGTTAGACGTATTTATAATTTTGTTTAACTTCTAGGGAGCATATAATAATTTGAAAAACCTCGTAGACACATGAGGTTTTTTTCTTTATAACAACATTTTTCATACGACGTTTTCTTTCACAACAAAATTTTGTAATACTACGTTTCTCTTCATAACAAAATTTTGCAACACTACGATTTTTCTATGTCAAGGAATTTTTCGACACAACACATTATTCTACTAAGCGAATAATATTCATATGAAGCCAAGCTTCTGATATATTAACGTTTTGTACATACCAAAACTCTCTGGGCGAAGCAGAGACTTTCAATTTTCTCTCGACGACAAATTATTTCTTTACGATTAGGTTTCTACGATTTTATAACCTCAAAATGGAATGGAATTCAAGATGGCAGCGCATGAATCGCTCCAAGTTAGCAAAACGGAGATCCACAAATACTGAACTACAACACTTAAATCTATAATCATCGTGGAACAGGAGCGTATTTAGGAATTTATTTCATCAGGATATCAAAACTAAACATAAGTACCTTTAATTATGTCATCACGTAAAAGGGATTATTTTCACATGTAGTTTTGGTTCATAAGGTCCAAGTGTCTAAATTTAAAATATTAGATTCAATCGAAATCTATTATTTTGTGTTAGATTACATTTTAATTTACTTAATTCGTAGTCGCTTATATCTTAAATTCGTTGTTGAAAATATTTCAGTGAAGTGCTAATTTCGTAGTAATCTACATCTTAATTCATTGTTGTCGATATTTTGTCGTAGTATTGTATATACACTTTTGCTTGGTTATATATAGTAATAGTCGTGGTGCATTTTTGTTGTAACGTGTGTACATAAAGTTTATGAATATTGAGATAATTTACGAGACATATCTTTGTAATATTTATTTTGCCTCTCGTAAAAGTCTCAAGTTACCTTGAAGTTAGGTAATGCTAAAGCCACGGGTACTTGGTTGTAACATATGATTTATAAGTAGGTACTGAGATAACGTTACAAGACCTACCTTTTGTAATATATTTATTGTGTATCTCGTAAACGTCTCAAGTATATCTTGCACTTAAGCAAACTGTAATATAGTGTATCTTGTAATTATTTATAGTTGCTATACAGTATCGTAAATACTGTAGTATTTCATTTTTGTTATTAGATTATTGTAATATATTTTGTATATAGTATCTCTGTATCTTGTCTTTGATTTATCTCTAGCTTTCCTTTTTCTAGATCACACTAGTTAATTTGGCGCCCAAGCCTTGAACTCACTACCCCTATTCGCTCTCCGTATCTTTACTGTGCTAGTCAGGTTACACCAGCGACGCTAACTACGTCTCTCGTAGGGTGGCCCACACTTGAATAACTTGGGCAAACTAAAACCTTCCAAAACAACGCCACAATATTCACCTTTTTAGCTAAAAAAAACCTCTGTTTTGAGTTTTGAGACCGCGGCCCTTTATATCTTCTTTTTCGTTACAAATTTTTATTTATTTGATTCGGCAGAAATAATTATTTTTAATGTAAATCTCGCGATAAGTTTTAGGGTAAAGTCATCAACATTGATAAAATAATGTTTTATTCGATAATTTTCACTTTGTTAACAATCACTCATCCGCACTGGGTTTTGGCTCTGTCCTAATTAAATCCCGTAACGTTTATTATCTCAGTCTTAATATATTTTAATAAAAATTTGTTTTTAAGAGTTCTTTTACTCATTCATTATTGGAAATAAGCGATTGAAAGGCAAGAGCGTCAACCATAACTACGCCTAGATTTTTAGTTTTAGTTTAGGAGGAATTTCGTCATCACCAATTTTAATAACATCTGATAATTTATCCCTAGAATACTTTGAGCCTGCTATAAACAAGACTGATTTCGGTGCATTAATAATTGAGAAGAAAATGTTTTTATTTTTATTAGCTTATATTAGAATAGATTCGCTGGGTGCGTCTAATATTATCATATAACTAGAGAGAAAATGGGTAGCTGCAAAGATATGGTGGACCAGTCAGTTATCCCGAAGTTGCCGTTGTACATGAATTTGTTTGCGTAGGCGTTCGCTTCATTTTGAGTAATCTCCCCACGAAACCTGCTCACTTTATCGTTTGAAAACAATCTGTATTCAATTCGAATTACAAACACCTATAAAATTATATGTTTTAGTATTCGCCAAAGACTTACTTGTTATTAAAATCTTATTATCCACACTCCCTAACCACAGAAAAGCACGAAACCGTAATGAATATTTACCCAAAGCTTTGTTGGGGGTTTCCTTTTTGTTTTTCTCTTAATGAAAATTCACGGAAATGTAAGAATACGCGTCATTATCGCCGCAACAGTGACACGCCTGTGGATATAATTTAAATATGCTTTAGATGTCCCGAATTGGAAGTTTTAATCTGGAGGTTGCTGAAGTGATGAAACATAATTTCAGATGTATTGCGATGTCAATTATTCAGGTTTTCTAACATAAATTGGGTGTTTTCACGTTTCTCCCCAAGTTAAAAACGAAAAACCTTTTGAAAAATTTGATCGCCCTAAGAAAAACGGTTACTAAAAATTATTAAATTGAAAACGTTAGTGACGTTACCTTAAGTGAATTCACTTGAAAATATTTTATTTTATTGTTTCTTCATTTTTACACCGTTTTCTACATGAGTCGATGACAATGTAGCTAAACGCTCTGCGTGGATTAAACAATATAATCTAGCGTTAAAGCCTTCTTAAATGGGTATATTTATATATGTTAGATCACAAGCGACACAACTAACTTTTTAAAAACTTTATTTAAAATTAAAGGATAGTACGTACTATCCTGATAATGAAATGTAAGAAACAAAGTGAGTATTAGAACTGAAGTACAATTGTTGCGTTACATATATTTATAACATTAAAAATGCTGACTTGAAGAGTCTTAGAACAAAGGAATATTGTGAACGAGCCTGTGAATCAGGTGATGTTGACTTAGCAAAAGGAGCAGCTGCCATATGTAATATGATACGCCTGATAAGGCTACTTTCATATGATTCTAAATATTGTAAGTTGCTTGGTAATATTTTATATAACAACTTCCCCCTTATAGAAAAAGTTGGTGATTATACAGCAACTTTTGAAAGTGAAATTAAATGAAAAATATGAAATACAAAGTACAATAAAATGTGACAAAAATGTAAAAGGTGCAAAAATGTAAAATTGTAAAAGTATAAAATGTAAAAATATAGAATATAAAATAGTAAGCGTAAAAATGCAATACAGTGCATGTAATAAAAGCATAAAAAATGTTAAAATAAAATTGAATAGTTTTCACTGAAGAGTCTCAGTACAAAAGTTTATGAAAGGCACAAAACTGTTTAACTAAGTTCTATGTCTTCGGATTCTTCATCTTCTCTTCTTAGTGGAGGTCGTCTTCGTTGAGGGAGTAGGCTAGTAAATGTCCTGGAGAGTTTACTAGGTCTCGGAGGAGCTGGGGGTGATGTAGAGACATCGGTGGTCAAACTTCCTCTGTGTATTTTGCACTTGTAGACTAAATACACAAATAATAGTCCGAAAATTAGAACAATTATGAAATACGTAAACCAGGAAATGTGTTTATTAACGAAAGGTTCGTTTATTAAATTGTCTAAGTCTTTTGAGTACTGGTCCAGTTTGTGTTTGGCGATTTCGAGGTCCTCGGTGTTTAAGTTGTTTAACTTTAGAGGTTTTAATTTGGGCACTCGAATGTTTTCGGGGATTTGGTTGCAGCACTCGAATGGAATCTGGATTGGTTGATTATCGTCTTTTACACTGGTAAAGTCATTTACACTGGATTGGATTTTAGTAATGCCTACGAAAGCGTAGCAATTTGATTGTAACTTGATAACTGAGTTTTTGGTGATTATGTCAGTTTTTTGACTTGTTTTGGGACAGTTAATGGTCACATGTAAAGGTTCCGCGTTTATCACTAACCACATGTTTTCTTCTAGTTTTTGGACGTTGTAGCCTTGGCTGGTGATGAACGACGTCTGGCAGCTTTCGGGTAGTGTGTCGAGGTTCTTGAAGAGACGGGCTTCGCATATGGCATTGTCGTCAATTGGATATGCGAATAGATTTGGGCATAGCTTTGTGTTAAAATGAATCGATTTGCAATCTTTGAGGTCTGTGATGGGTATGAACATCAAAGAATCATCATCTCTCGCGATATATTTTTGAGAAGTTGATAAAATATGAGATAGACCAGTTCTATTATCCAGAATAGGAATGGGAAATAGTTTGAAAACAGAATATGTTTGAGGGTCTATTAGTGGGATCTCTAATACAAATATTAATTCTGAATTTACCTGAAAAGCTTTTAATTCAATAATATCTAAGTATTGTGAAACCTTTGATAATTTAATCGGTAGTGGTAAATTATTCTTTTGTAAGTTTTGTGAAATCTCTTGCAAAGAGTTTACTAAATCTTGGGGATTGATGATCGATGTATGAATTATTTTGAGTCTCGCAAAAGTGATAGAATTTAAAATATCGTTTAAATTGTCCTCGATAAATAAATAGCTTGCCATGAGTTGCTCGCAAATACTTAAGAATTTTAATTTTGTATAAGCTATTCGCGTTTCGCCTTCGATTTTTAAGATCTGTTTTTCGATTTCTTTTATATCATTATTAAATGTCTCTTCGTCAATTTGTAATTGTCGAACAGTTACATTGAAATTCTTTATAACTGATGTTGTGACTGAAATTTGGTTTTTAAGTAAGTTCTCCAATTGGTGTTCGTCATTATTAAGTTTATTAATACAGTTTAGATAATATTCGCCGTCTTCAGCATCTAGATTGCCGGTGATTGATTTAAATATTGAACCTATACCGTTCAAGAGTCCGCGTTTGTAGCGTTTCGTGTCGAACAGTATTTCGTCGAATTTATTCTTTATGGACTTAGAAATTTGCGTTAATAGACTAAGGTGTGTTTTAACTTCACTTGTGAAGGTTACCATGTCTAAATATGCCGGGTCAAGAGTAATGAAGATTCTATCTAAGATTTTGTCGTTCCTGTCAATGGCTGTCTTGAGTGTGGAAATGTTCTTATGTACTAGTAACGTCCATTTCTTGTGGGAGATTACAATGTCAGTGTCTCGGTGGTAATACACTCCGATAGTGTTGTTTATTGGCGTTATTGAATATTGGGATACTGCTGATCCGAACAGCAAGAGAAACCTGAAAATAAAGTTTAATTTTCAAAATAAGGTTTCATCCTGTCAAAGTTAACTTTAGTTGTCTGGTCTGTTTCTGGATTAGATAAAAGTGCTGAATTTTTAAAGATTTCTTTAATTTCGAATGGGCCGTTAAATTTGTTTTGTAATTTGTCTTTGATCTGGGATTCTTTTACATAGACTTTGTCTCCAATTTGGTAATCTGGTCGTTTTCCGGGGACGTGTTTGTCAAAACGAATTTTGGCTTTCGCTTTTTGGTCTAGCGTACGACTACGTGCTATTTTATAATAATGCGAGATTCTATTGTTGAGGTCTCTAACATACTTAGTTATCAGTTCCTTTTGATTGTACAACGTTTCGGGTGGTCTACAAGATGTGTGTCCGAATACTAATTCGTATGGACTAAAACCATGAGTTTTGTTGACTGAGTTATTATAGCATATTACTGCGTACGGTAAAATAGTCAGTGGGTGTTCGTCGGGGTTTTCGGCTTTATGGACCCTAATCATTTCAGCTAAGGTAGCATGAAATCGTTCTATCGATCCGTTAGATTGAGGATGTCCTACGCTTGAATACGTTAGTTTTATATCATATAAGGTACAGAGATCTTTTAATAGTCTGTTATCAAATTCGCCACCATAGTCACAATGGACTCTCAAAGGGGTGCCATAGTGTTGGAAATATAGTAGTAAGGTGTTTACTACTGATTTTGCAGATTTATCTTGTATAGCATAAGCTTGGGTAAATTTGGTTAACTCATCGCGAATAGTAAGAGCATAATTTCGAGTTGGGGTTTGGAATATGTCGATGTTGATTCGTTCAAATGGCGTTCTTGGTGTTTCTGTAATTACTAAAGGACTAGACATGTTCTTACGATATACTTTATTCTTTTGACAAATTTCGCAAGATTTGATAAAGTTTTCGACATCTTTAGTTAATCCTTGCCAATTATATTTATTTTTAATTCTCCGCATCGTTTCATTTATTCCGCGGTGAAGATTATTTTTACCGCAGTGATGCTGGTCTAAAATGATCGGAATTTGATCTTCGTCAGGGGTCTGAACGATATTTTGGCATATTACAATTTTTAGGTCCTTTTCTGCGAAAATGAACGATAACATTTCGAGAATAGGGAGATCTAAGTTGTTTTCAACGTAATACGTTTTGGAAAGATCTAAAAGGTTTTGTCTCTTATATAATACCATGAACAAATGTTCTATTGTAGACTTAACGTCGAATGGCAAAGGGACTATAAAATACTTTCTATGTCGGACTGATTTACTCGAGACGATGTTAATGGTGTTTTTGTAAAATTCAGGGTGTTCTTCGAAAATGTCTTCGATTATTTTATGATGTAAGTCTTGCAAGTTATCTTGCTGAAAAAAGGTGATGATATTTTTGTGTTCTCTATCTAAAAGCTGTTTGTTGGAAGTTTTAATTTTTGAATAGTCTATTAGAGATTTTGTTTTGTACAAATTGACAAAAATATCGAATTCTTGAGCGATTTGCTCGTTAGTTATTTGGGCATTTTCGATTGGGTTTTCGTCATCGTCTTGTTCGTCATATTCTGATTCGTCAGTTTCATTCGCGGCTAGAATTTTTGAGTAAAGTTTCGAACATTCCGAAAAATGGTTGATTTTAATTCGGGATAGTGCGTCCGCGTTTTTATTGATCTTGCCAGGTTTGTATACGATCTCATAGTCGTATTCTTCTAGTTTTAATCGCCAACGTGCGAGTCTACTTCCTGGGTCTTTTATTGAAAATAACCAGGTAAGTGGTCGATGGTCTGTTACCAACTTGAATTTTCTGCCGAATAGGTATGGCCTAAAATGCTTTACTGACCATACTATGGCTAAAAGCTCGCGTTCGATCGTGGAATATTTGGTTTCCGCAGCGCATAAAGTTCGAGATGCGTATGCGATAGGTAAGTCTTTGCCTATGTTGCCTTGTGAAAGGACAGAACCAATGGCGAATGCACTTGCATCGGTGGTTAAAATGAATTCATCGTTAAAATTAGGGTAAATAAGAATCGGTGTTGTCGTTAAAGTTTGTTTTAAATTTTGAAAGGAATTTGAACAATCATTGTCGAAGTTAAAAGGTACGTCCTTTTGTAGTAGCTTCGTCAGAGGTTTGGTTATCTTGGAGAAATTGGGGATGAATCGCCTATAATATCCTGCTAAGCCTAAAAATGACTTGATTTCTTTAGGATTTTTCGGTTGGGGAAAATTTAAAATTGCATCGACTTTGGTGGGATTCGGTTTTACACCGTCTTTAGTGATGAGATGGCCTAAATAAGCGACTTCTTTGCGGAGGAACTCGCATTTGTCGGGTTGAATTTTGAGGTTTGCCTTTTGTAAGCGTTTGAAAACTTCTGTCAGGCGTGAAATATGGTCATGGATAGTAGGGGAGTAGACAATAATGTCGTCCATATAGACAAGACATCGTTCATTTTGAATACCTAACAAGATATTGTCCATTACTCTTTGGAAAGTTGATGGGGCATTTTTGAGTCCGAATGGCATTCTTACAAATTCGAAATGACCATTCTCAACTGTGAAAGCAGTTTTTTGGATATCTTTCGGGTCTATTTGTATCTGGTGAAATCCAGATGCAAGGTCTAGCGTTGTGAAATATTGGCATTTGCCTAGTTGATCAAGAAGGTCAGAGATGTTGGGAAGAGGATATTTATCGTCGACGGTAACTTCGTTAAGTTTCCGATAGTCAACTACGACTCGCCACTTCTGTTTGCCAGAGGCATCCAGTTTTTTGGGGACTACCCAAACAGGGGATGACCAGGGTGAAATCGAGGGTTGAATAATGCCTTGATCTAACATTTTAGAAATTTGAGTTTTGACTTCTTCTTTGTGGACTTGAGGATAACGATAAGATTTTGTAAATATAGGTCGGGAATCATTCGTATCAATCGGGTGTTTAATTTCGTTTGTAAATGTTAAGTTGTCACCTTCTAAATAGAATATGTCTTGAAAATCTAAACAAAGCTGCGTTACTAATTCGGCCTCTTCTTCATTTAGATGATCTAAACGTAATTGATTTTGAATTTCAAATGATCTGTCTGTCGGTATTTGTTGGCCAGAGTTGTCAGTGTTGAAATTAAAAATCGATTTAAATTTTTGAATTGGTTCTAGATCTAAATTTGAAAATTCGATTGATTTTGGGATGGCATTTGCATTAATTATGGTCGTATAAAATTCTCCGTTTTCGTCTACTTTAACAAGAGCATTGGGTAAGCGAACTTTCTCTTTTTCCTGGGCTAACAGTATAGCCTCAGTATTTCGCAAATGACATTTTAATTTAAATATTTTTTCCATACGTGGTTCTATGGAAATTAAATTTTGATTTTTGTTTTCATGGGGGGTTTTTGAAATTGGAGTTTGAGAATTACTAATATTTTTTATTGGTGGTTCCGGTAGATCTCGATTTACTTCAAAAAGAGGAACAGTTTTAAAGTTAGTAATTAACTTGTTGTTATTCATGTCAATAACGCATCTATAATGTTTGAAAAAGTCGGCTCCTAATAATCCGTCGAATTCGATGTCTAAATCGCAAATGTATACTTTATGCGGATCATTAGCTGTAAAAGGTATAAGAACAGATTCGGTTATCGCAATTTTTTGTTCTGTTATACCTTGTATAACAACGTTCTCGGGAGATCTGCGCTTATAATTTTCGGCAAGTTTTGGTTTAAATATTGATATACCCGCGCCGGTATCGAGTAACATTTTGAACCTATTTGTAACGTCTTTAATATAATAGAGGTTCCTTGAATTTACAGTTAGAGATGGATACGAGATTACATTAAAATTTGTTCTAGATGGTTCAGGGACGGACTGGGGTTGTCCTTTAAATTTATGGTTTGGATTTGACTCGACATTTGGTCGATTTGGGAATCCGGTTGCTGTGTTGGAGTATCTGTAGGATACTTCGGGCCTTGGTAAAAATCCGGTTGATTAACAGAATAATCCGTATGAGGGTTTGATGAATAATCAGAACAATTTTCGTATTGATTTGGTGGATAATCAATATGATTCTCGTATTGGTCTGGTTGATTATAAGTATGTGGATTTTGATAATCCCCATTACCAGTAAAATATTCTTGGGAATGTACCTCATTATTAAAATTAGAATTATTTTGGAAATTTTCAAAACTATCAAATTGTTGGTAGCTTTGATCACAATAAGAATTATAATTGTCATAATTTTGTGCATCGTAGTAATTATCAAAATTAACGTGATGAGTTTTTTGAGGGTTTTGACGGTTAAAATTTGAGGCTTGTTGATTGGGAGGTCTTTGTTGATAATTTGGATTAGGTCTTATCACAGAAGGCCTATTTTGTTGGGGAGAATTATTTTGCGAGAAATTTTGTTGCGGGGCAAAGTTGCCTGGGCTATAATAATTTGATGGACTTTGGAAATTTGGCCTAGAAAATTGCTGGAAATTGGGCCTAGGAAATTGTGTTGGAGTTCCACCAAAATTGTTTTGCCTGTAGTTGGGATTTTGCTGAGAAAATTGCCTTGTGCGACATTCATTAAAATTATGTCCATTTCGTTTGCAGTAGTTGCAAAACTGCTGTGAATTTGGACGTCTTTGCTGGGTTTGCACGGAATTTTTGTTAACTGATTTATTGGGAAATTTTTGTGATTCGAAATATGAGAGTTGAAGTTCTCGCTTAACTCTACTAATAGCATCTAGCATATTTCTGGGGTTACCTGCACGAATTATTTGACCTAATTTGGGTTCAAGTCCTGTAAGTAACGTATTCAGTGTCATTGTTTCAATAAGGCGTGATTGTGCATTTTTCTCTTCTAATGTCAAGGATTGTTTTTGCACAGCGGCGTGCATTTTGGCATTATGAGTTTGAAGTCGAGAAATAAAAATAAGTGCGGTTTCATTCTGCAATTGATGAACTCTTTGCAGATCTTGTATAAGCGCTGTTAGGTCGCGTGAATCGCCAAAGTGCGCCTCGAGCAAGCTTTTTATTTCTGCCCAAGTAGCAGGGTTTCGCGAATTTATGAGTTCTGACGCTTTTCCGCGAAGCTTATTTTTTATATGTAGAGTCACTAAAATTCTCTGATCGTCTACTGCCATGCCTTGAGCATGAACACACGCAGAGATAAATGTATGCAAAAATATGGGGTTCCCATCGAACTCAGGTATTATAGAAAAGATTTCACTTAACTTATAGGGTTCGATGTTTACTGTTTCATTCATTGTAACGTTCTGACTTTCATTTCCAGTGACTTGATTGTCAGTCATTTTTTTAATAGGTTATTATTTAACTTTTAAAGAAAAGGGAGATTTTAATTAATTATAAAAAATTATGAGGTGAAAATCAGAATGATACGGCACTGGTGTGACAAATGTTTCACAAACTTATGATTAGCTTGGAATGCGTTTCAATGCAAAATAAATGTTAACTCTGAAATATTTCTGTGTTGTAAAATTTGAACTTGAAATCTGATATATTTAAATGTATTAAATTTCTTGATAAGTTTAATGAGACTTTCGCTAATCTGGGTTATAGAACTGCTGTTAATTATATTACGTTACGTAAATTGAAATAAATTGAATGAATGGGTTTGAAAAATTGTTAAATGCAAAGCACAAAATAAACGAGATGATTCTTGTTTGTACTTACATCAATATTTTCATCTCCGTGGAGTCTCGTAGTTGAATGCGACTTCGTAAAGCGTGCTCCGTCTGTCTGACGTCGAAGACACCAACTTGTGCGACCAGGGATGATTTCTTACTTCTAAAGTTTTGTTGCTTGTTGAGTGATTGCTTCTTGTGTGGTTGCTTCTTAAAATTAATTGTTGCTTTGATTGTTGAAATGTTGCTTGTTGATTTGTTGCTTGTTACTTGAAAAAAAATTGTTTCTTTGATGATTGTTGAGTTGTTGTGTGCTGTGTCCGGGTTCTTTTTCTTCTTAAAGAATTGAAATTCACCACTCCTGCCCTAAAGTGCTCCTTGTTCTTCCAGTCTTTCCCTCCAGTTAGGCACCTTTTGCAGATGTTGTCCTTATTCTCTCGGGTAGTTTCTGGTAGTTAGGCTCCGGTACAGGGTGTTTTGAAGATCCTTTTCGACTGCGCCAAATTTTGTTAGATCACAAGCGACACAACTAACTTTTTAAAAACTTTATTTAAAATTAAAGGATAGTACGTACTATCCTGATAATGAAATGTAAGAAACAAAGTGAGTATTAGAACTGAAGTACAATTGTTGCGTTACATATATTTATAACATTAAAAATGCTGACTTGAAGAGTCTTAGAACAAAGGAATATTGTGAACGAGCCTGTGAATCAGGTGATGTTGACTTAGCAAAAGGAGCAGCTGCCATATGTAATATGATACGCCTGATAAGGCTACTTTCATATGATTCTAAATATTGTAAGTTGCTTGGTAATATTTTATATAACATATATACCTGTATTGCTATATATGTATGTAATTGTACTCTTTTGTATGTAGATTGTGTAATACGTATGTATGTGTATATTACTGTATATGTTGGCTTTACAACTTTATTTATTTATTTCATTTATTTTAATGTTTACATTATTTGTCGATATTAAACATACAATGTAAAGTGTAAAAATGACATATCCTACATCATGTAAGATGATCTAATAGGACGAATGAAATATTATTATTATTATTATTTACTATTGTTAGATAATGATCACTTGTTACAGAAGGTGTTTGGCGGATGGTTTGCCAAACGGGAGGTGAGGTGGGGCCATTTGGTACATATTTAACACCAAGGACCTCTAGAGAAAGTCTCAGTTTCTGAAATATTAATTTTTTTGTTATATTTAAAATTTCCAAAATTCAGTCTATCAGCTGTTATAACTCATTTTTTATGGTTCTGACAGCTAAAAATAATGTTTACCTGTATGTTCAATGCATTTTTATCAATGAAATAGATAATTAACGATAATAAAGAACAAAAAAAATGACAATGGATATAAATATTTTTAGATAAAAATTTGCATTGTATTAAAAAAGTGATAAAGATATTCAAATGCTTTTAAAATGTTCTCTAGTATAACATTCCAACATTCCACATAACTTTTAAATAACTTGAGAAAATCGGTAATATGTGTTTCCAAGGAACTCTGAGCTACGCTAACAATTACAATGTAAGTAAACTGGTTTGCGGCATAAACACGCAGTGAGTATACGAAAAAAATTTGTTGCCCTATTGCTCAGGTAAAATCGTTCTCCTGTCTCTCTCTTTCACTTCCTTATTTGATCATACCAGGTACGATCGGCGGACTCGCCCGTCCCCCATTATTAAGGCGTATGGTAAAGCGAATGTGTGTATGTCTGTAAATATTAGCCAGCGTTTCTAGTGGTGACTAGTCGAGTTGAGGGAATTTACTGCGAATTTCAAGAATGCGTCGCATGAAGAGTTAGACAAATCTACAAAAACCAATGAGAGCGAGAATGACAGAATGTATTGACATGCTCTAGACGAGGAGAGAGCAAAAAGTACAATAAGGAAGGCTCGCGAGCGTTGCATTATTAGCGCAGGGGCGTATTACTAAAAAAGTGTAAAGAAAAAATTTTTTTCGTTTAAGCACCCGTGCTAAATAAATTTGAATTACCCGCGGAAATGCCGACAGGAAGTCAACAAGTGCGCATACGCGGTAGAAGCATCATTTGAAATATTACTGCTACTTGACTTTTCGTTTTGACCTGGTTGAGGTAAGATCGTTTATTTGTTGTTTAACGGATTTTCACGTTTATTTCTCTAATCCTTTGATATTTTGAATATATTTGATTATTAAATGATGTCATGTTATTGAGTTAATGTTGCTGTATAATTATTTTTGGGAATTAAAGGATATTCCGTGTAGTAATTAATTTTTATTAACACACATGTTTGTGTGATGTCGGCGTCCATTGGACACATGTTAACTCATTAATTATCGCGGCAATTTTGTATTTTGTGGTCGCTTGAGACATAATACCGTGGTGTTTTGTCATTATTTAGATTATTGGTTACGAGGATTAAACTCGGAAATTAATCAAAGGATAAATTAGAATCTTTGTTTCTTAATCGTGTGTAGACAATCTTATCTCAATAAAAGTCGAAACCTAAAGTCATTTTGTCGCATTTAGTTAACCTCGTGTTAGCACAAGAGGTTAAAAGATCATTTTTTATTAATTAATTTTTTTTGGGAGATTAAACCCATAATTTTGTTTGCTATATTTGTTACAGTATTAGTTTTCTTTTTCAGATAGTAATTCAGATATTTTCTCTCTAATTCTATAACTAAATTTTGTTACCTTTATTCAAATTTTAGTAGAGTTTTCTCATTTATTCATTTCATTTATTATATTAATCAGTAGCTTATTCATATATTTTCAGAAGTAAAATTTGATCAATACTCAGGTTTTTTTGTTAAATTGCTAATTGTTTGGTTTTGAAGTGACCTTCATCGCCATAGTTTTTTTGTAGTTTTCTTGTATCTCTTTTTTCTCACAATTTTAAATTTTTTCTATTATCAACTGGTTCTTTACATTACCCCTTTTTCATGTAAAATCCTGGACCAAACCACCATCGAAGCAAGGCACAAGGCGATTAAATATTTGGAGTTATCCTAAAAGTATTGGATACTGTTCCGACGCAGCGTCTCCTGGAAATCAGCGTTGTCAGGACCTGAATATTACGTCCTCCTTCCCGGGTACCCGTGGCCATCTTCAGGAACAGACCTCGTCGGGATTCCACGTCTCCACTAAGCTAAGTAGTCAAATTTATGTGCAAAATTCAACTTTGGTCAGAAGAAAAATTGTAAACCAGTTGATCATTTCTTTTTATAATTTTTTTGTTAATATTCAAATTTAATTTTTTTTCTAAACTAAATTTTTTTTGTTCAACTAATTAATTCAAATTTCACCATATTTGTAGTCATTTGTAAAGTGTAAAATTTTCAACTTCATACTGTTAATATATTATTTCTTTTATATTTGATTTTGATTGTTTTCTCCCCCTTATAAAGTTTGCAAGAGTGTTATTTACTGAATACGCTGGCGTCCAAATTTTTATAGTTTATTAAAGTTTTGTTTGGTAAATTTGACAAGCAAATAATTGTTAAGAAACAAAAATATATAACTCTTCTCGCCACCTAGTGACCCTCGACCAGCCCTGAGCTAACTGGTTGCTACGCTTTCATAGCTTCCTCAGCAGCCAGCTGAGAAGTTGTGGTTGCAAAAGACGGGATCAAATGACCGCCCGCTTCAATTTCCAGACTTCTAAAGGTAAAAAAACATTACTAAAACACTCATTAAATCAACAGTTAACATTCACATGTGCTTTGTTTTATAGTTATAGACTCTATATTTCAATTTCCTTATGATAGTTATAGGTATTTGTCATCAATAAACGTCATTAAAATTTTAATAGTCTCTTAATAATCCTTAATTCCTATATGTTTAGGAATAGAAATAATAACGATATAGGCTGAAAAAAGGGAAAACATATTTTTTACAATATCTCAAACAGCAACAACAACATTTGTTAACAAAATATTGGGAATAGGCATAGCTTAGTACATTATTTAAAAAAATAAAGAATAACTGATTTTAAATACTCCCCATACTAAATAATTATGTTTGTATTCAGCGCATGCCACTCATCGTTATATAAAATCCATTAAACAAAATATAGATGACAAATATTAATTTATCAAGACAAATGGATCCAACATCGAGCCATGCCCGACTCCCCCATATTTCTGTGCCACCTTGTACTAGACCAGACTTTAGTGGCTTTTTAACCTCGCGCGCCGTAACAAAAAGGCAATGAACATTCACAAAACTAATCGATTATAACAATCAAGACAAAAACCGTACAAAATACGGCGAATAAATTGAGTCATGGCCTACCCCGAACGAGATAACAAACCCTTAATTCACTTGTTATGCCATAAAATAAACCCTTTTCATATCCCAGCGATCCCCGTGTATTCTACGATTTGAATAATGATCAGTTGTGATAAATGGTTGTTATTCCACCAAGTTTCTGCAACAGTGGTAGCGCTGGAAATATACGAGGCCTGAAAATAGCAATTATCCCTGACTGACCGCTGCGCTAGTGGCGGGTCAGAACGACCATCGCTTGTAATTTACTTCCACATCCACGTAGTGGATTGGAAGTATAGTAATCGCAAAAAAATTTTCAAAAATTTTTATTCGTGAAATAGGTTTAGAATGTCATGAAACGTCGAGATTTTAAATTTGAGCGAAAAAAAAATTTTCTGTCTGTCTGTCGGTCTGTCTGTCGGTCTGTCTGTCTGTAACTTTTTTTGTCCGCACGCTTTCTCCGGAACGGTTTAAGATATTGACCTGAAATTTTGTACACGTATATATTATAACGAGATCTGGAACTGGATTGTTTTTTGAGGAAATCCGGTGAAGGGTTGGGGGTTAAATAGGGGTAAATAGTGGGAAATAAGTAAAGCAAGCTTGTAAGAGTACAGAAACTTGAAATTCGGTGTATGTACTAGAAGTTAAGGCCTCAGATTTTTTTATAATATTTTTCAACCCCCCACCTCCCCTACCCCATTAATGGGGTTGATAAAATAAAGTTGAGATATTCATTTGAAATTTCGTACACGTATGTATTATAACGATGTCTAGAATTAGATTATATTTTGGGATGATTCCGTTGAAGGGTTGGGGGTTAATTTGGGGTAAATAGAGGAATATAAGTAAAACAAGTTGGTAAGAGTACAGAAACTTGAAATTCGGTGTATGTACTAGAAGCCAAAGCGTCAGATTTTTTAATAATATTTTTCAACCACCACCACCCCACCCCTACTCCAATTTGAAAAGGGTTGGTAAAATAAAATTGAGATATTCATTTGAAATTTTCTACACGTATGTATTATAACGACATCTGGAACTAGATTATATTTTGAGATAATTCCGTTGAAGGGTTGGGGGTTAAATAGGGGTAAACAGGGGAAAATAAGTAAAGCAAGCTGGTAAGACTACAGAAACTTGAAATTCGGTGTATGTACTAGAAGCCAAGGTCTCAGATTATTTATAATATTTTTCAACCCCCACTTCATTATTAAAAGGGTTGATAAAATAAAATCGAGATATTCATTTGAAATTTGGTACACGTATGAATTATAACGACATCTGGAACTAGATTATACTTTGAGATGATTCCGTTGAAGGGTTGGGGGTGATTTAGGGGTCAATAGGGGGAAATAAGTAAAGCAAGCTGGTATGAGTACAGAAACTTGAAATTCGGTGTATGTACAAGATGTTAAGGCCTCAGATTTTTTATAATATTTTTCAACCCCCGCACCACCCCTACCCCATTAATGGGGTTGACAAAATAAAGTTGAGATATTTATTTGAAATTTCGTACACGTATGTATTATAACGACGTCTGGAATTAGTTTATATTTTGAGATGATTCCGTTGAAGGGTTGGGGGTTAATTTGGGGTAAATAGAGGAATATAAGTAAAACGTTGGTAAGACTACAGAAACTTGAAATTCGGTGTATGTACTAGAAGCCACAGCGTCAGATTTTCTTATAATATTTTTCAACCCAACCACCCCTACTCCAATATGAAAAGGGTTGATAAAATAAAATTGAGATATTCATTTGAAATTTGGTACACGTATGTATTATAACGACGTCTGAAACTAGATCATAATTTGAGATGATGCCGTTGAAGGGTTGGGGGTTAAATAGGGGCAAATAGGGGAATATAAGTAAAGCAAGCTGGTAAGACTACAGAAATTTGGGATTCGGTGTATATACTAGAAACCAAGGCCTCAGATTTCTTTCTAATATTTTTCAAACTCTACCATCTCCGCTTCATTATTAATGGGATTGATAACATCAAATTGAGATATTCACTTGAAAGTTAGTACACGTATGTATTGTAGTGACATCTGATTGAGATGACTCCATTGAGGTGGTAGGTTGTAAATAGTGGAAAATAAGTACGGTAAACTAGAAACTTCATTTTTAACGTATATGGTAGAAACCAACTCCTCAAACTTTTCTATGACATCTACCCCAAATATTATTAAAATTCTATGACCAATAATTTCCACATACTAGAGTGCAAATATAGTCAAGATGATTCCTTTAAAGTGACTTGGACGAATAATCTGGATGTGGAAGTAGTGATTCCTTGGGCAGCGGTTTTTTATTTTCTACCAAACCAAATTACTTTCTCATATTATTTTAGACAGCTTAGGTTGAGATTTACTTTATTTATTTTATTTACTCATTAAAACCCATCTTTACCATCCCAACTACGAATCTATAGCGGATAATAACGACCTCTTGAAGATGTGAAAATATGTAAGAAAATGATCACAGAGACGAGTAAAACACTACTATTTCTTACCACTAAATTTACACATCGTTGTGCTGAAGCTTCAGTTACGTCAGTACCAAAGTATGATCCAAAATAAAAAAGTAGAAAATATTTGGAATCATTGTGACATAACTGTAGAAACAGCAGTTAAAAAGTATAAAAAACACGTCAAAATTAAAATTATAAAAAAAAAATTCAGCAATACTTTAGTTGTATATTCCGCACGAAAACGTTAATTTTCTAAGCGTATTGTCTTTTACATTTTATTACGAAATTCGGATTATCTTGTGCCCACCATCTGCATTCTATGACGACACAATGCCAATCGCAGTAAATTACATATATAACACGTATTTATTATCTCCCAATATTTCTTCATCAATATAGAGCATTTAACTGCATCACCATTGACACGTGTACAAAACAACAATGCCTTCCCTTCTTCAAAGGTACACAACGTATATTATATTATTAAACAATGTAAAGTAGAATCCATGCAGTAATTTTATAAATTGATTACTATCCTATGATTTATTTACTACTGCTTATCTACATAAATACATGCTCATCATTCAATGCCACTTTATTGAATTTCAGTGTACAAAATTTATTTTACGTTAGTGTTACTACGAAAGTTTATTAACTACTGCAATAGGTATTAGTGGTGTACGCATCTCTGAAACTATACAAAAATGTTATCATTCTGTTGATGTGCTAGATGTTTTATGAACGCTTAACAAAACATTTTCACTTTAAATAGTTTAAATAAGTTTAATTTGATGTTGCCAAAAGGACTGACAATATTTTTTGTCAAAATATTTTTTTTTAACGTTGACAGAATTTTTTTGCCCACTATAAATAAACGGTAGATTTTCGAACGTAACACGAATTATCAGTAACCGCTGCCTAAGGAATCATTACTTCCACATTCAGATTTTTCATCCCAGTCACTGAAAAGAAAACATTTTGACTATAAATGCACTCTAGTATGTGAAAATTATCGGTCATTGAATTTTAATAATATTTGGGGCAGACGTCATAGAAAAATATTAGAAAGAAATCCGAGAACTCAGTTTCTAGTATATACACCAAATCCCAAGTTTCTATACTCTTACAGCATGCTTTACTTCTTTTTCCCCATTTACCTCTACTTACCCCCAACCCTTCAACGGAATCGTGTCAAAATATATTCTAGTTTCAGATGTCTTTATACGTGTACCAAATTTGAAGTGAAATTGCCAATTTAATTATCAACTCTTTTGATAAGGGAGTGGGGGTGGTAGGGGCATGGAAAATCTTATTAAAAAAACCTGAGGCATTCGCTTCTAGCATGTACACCAAATTCCAAATTTCCGTATTTTTACCAACTTGCTTTACTTATTTTCCCTTATTTGCCCCCATTTAACCCCCAACCCTTCAACGGAATCATCACAAAATATAATCTAGTTACAGATGTCGTTATAATACGTACGTATACCAAATTTCAAGTGAATATCTCAATTTTATTTTATCAACCCCGTTTAATAATGGAGTAAGGGTGGTGGGGGGGTTGAAAAATATTATAAAAAATCTGAGGCCCTCTTTTCTAGTACATATACCAAATTTCAAGTTTCTGTACTATTACTAGCTTGTTTTACTTTTCTTTTCTTTAGTAATGTCGCCTTCTGCAATATCAGCTTCTTGTATATTGTCACAATTAATCCCCATGCATTCTTTACAAAAAATTAAACAAGTAATATTCATTTTTCTGCAACCACAGTTACTATGGCAACCTGTAGTGCAACCACAAGCAACTTTTTTAAGCAAAATCTCTGGGGCTGGAGGTGCCGTTGTGCCAATCGCAATTAACCCATACTTAGACACTTTCCAACTCCAACTCAGAGGGTCCAAGATATTTCCTTTCCACTGCTGCATTTGACGATAAGTCCTCAAGCCATACTGTTTGATGGTATCACGTGTTGGTGGTAATTGCGTCAGAGAAAACTTGGCATTTTTAGACAGCTTACAAAACTTTAAAAATCGGCAGTTGCTCAGACTCAAGCTGCAATGTATTCCGATGCAGAGGCAATATCTTGTTCAGTTGCATTGTCACGTAAGAATATTTCCATGTATGGTTGAAGTCGTACACTGTTTTTAGTTATAAAATTTATAAATTTTTTTTTGCCATTGTTGAAGAAAGCTGAAGTAGCATTATTGTTGAAATGTAGTAGCACCATTTTTCCAAACATTGATTTGTTGTAACTGTCATGTATTACTAAATAATAAACGTAAAAACACTTTTTTAATTGAGTAAAACAATATTTTTTTCAATAAAAGTTTCATATGAGATATATCGAAATTTTGCTTTGATTACGAGATATATTGAAAAAACCAAAAGGGGTGGTTTTTTACCCCTATCTTCAATTTCCACCCTCTAATTTAATAGCACTCCACGGTTTTTTCTTCATTCATAACCCATTGATCGATTCCGGCAATAAAAACTCGTGAACGTCTTAGTTCATTATTGCCCTGTTTTTTAAGACATAATCAATAGCCTAGTATACCAAATTTCAAGTGAATATCTAAATTTTATTTTATCATCCCCTTTAATAAAGGAGTGGGGGGTGGGAGGATGTAAAATATTTTAAAAAATTTTGAGGACTTGGCTTCTAGTACATACACCAACTTTCAAGTTTCTGTACTCTTACCAACCACTTTAATAATGGAGTGAGGGGTTGTGGGGGGATGGAAAATATTATGAAAAATTTTGAGGCCTTGACTTCTAGTATAT
Organism: Stenurella melanura; assembly: GCA_963583905.1. NCBI lineage: Eukaryota > Metazoa > Arthropoda > Insecta > Coleoptera > Cerambycidae > Stenurella > Stenurella melanura. The sequence goes on from OY757315.1 coordinate 27,197,667, forward strand.
ACACCTAATTTCAAGTTTCTGTACTCTTACCCGCTTGCTTTACTTATTTCCCCCTATTTACCCCCCCCAACCCTTCACCGGATATGTTCAAAAAACAATCCAGTTCCAAATCTCGTTATAATATATACGTTTACAAAGTTTCTGGTTAATATAAAAAAAAGTTACAGACAGACCGACAGACAGACAGAAATTTTTTTTTTTCGCTAAAATTTAAAATCTCGACGTTTCATGACATTCTAAACCCATTCCAAAAAAAAAAAAAAATTGAAATTTCTTTTACGATTACTAATATATATAATACTACTAATACTAATATATATTACCAATATATCCACTACGTGGATGTGGAAGTAATTAAGCACAAATAAAGATGGAAAATAGATTTGTATGCTTATTTACTCAATAAGTCTCGATAGTTTTGGCGTCGGAAGGCTGATCCGTACAAATTGGCCCTATCGTATCAGTTCGCCACTGGCACCGGTTAGCTCCTTATGCAGCGCATATCAACTGTTATTACGCAATCGATATCTCTTAGTCGCAGTGGGCCGTTTTGCCATTGATAGGCATCTGTTGATTTATGCCCAGTCACCTCAAATCCTGTTTTCAGAGATAATAACACATTGTGAGGTTTGAGAGCCTGTGCGATTGATATGGGGCAGTTCGGTTATCTTGACATATGACGCCTGGAGTTGAAAATACGAATAATCAACCAGTCAGTGGTCCGCTGCGAATAAGCTTTTTCGGGTTATAGAAGTGGCAGCTAGTACACGGTCGGATACTTTTAATTTCAGTGGCATTTAAACGTCGCATAAAAGTTTTCTCTCGGATTCTAAGATGATATATTTTATTTGGAAATACTACATTTTCCTGAAGCTAGACATTTTTTGTATTTTTTTATCACAGGCGTTATAAAAACGACGTCAGTGCAAATAAAGAAGTAGTTTTTGTTGAATTCTGTTAGCAGTACATTAGGTTATAATTTTTCAAATATGTAAAATATGACAACATTATGCAACAAAGGGGAACATATTATATGAAAAAGGTCAAAAGTAAAAGCTGATACCTAGTTGTCATAAAATCTAAAGTGATATTAAAAATTGTGGTGTACCTATTTGGTGAATCATAGCAGACTGGATTGATGGACAAGTTAGATGAAATGGCTCACCACTTCTCTACGGTAATTTCGACCATTCCCATACGTGTTACACTCGAGAAATGTCAATTAAATAGGATACACATTATGATAATGGAAGAAGCGAACATACGGCTGTTTTATGTTGATAATAGTATTTTACACCATTTAATAACTGATGACAATTTATGCGATGACACGATCACACACCAATTTCTCTATATGGTTTATTTGTAACTAACTTTCATAAGCTAACTGTCCAGTAAGAAAAAGTACAAGTACAAAAAGTATTTTAGATAATAATATAAAGTACAAAAATGCCATAACAAGTGTTGTATAAAACAAACAAATATACAATTAAAAAAAGATAGAAACAAATAAATATACAGATTCAGCAAATTTAGTTTAAGGTACGTAAACTTGTTTCTGTGCAGATAAACCACGCCTTCTCGTAGAACAATGCAGGGTATTGGTATAAAACAATAGCGCCATCGCTTGACCGTGTCGAATTGAGAACAGCGCACCCATTCTGATTTTAATAGCGTAGCTGTTTAGACGTGTGAGAATAAAATAAATTAACCTCAATTCCGTTATTAAAATGCCGTGTGTTTATACAACTGCAGAAAAAGTGCAAATTGTGAAGTGGTACTTCGGGGGTCATTCCACTGAAGACACAATAAATTTATTTACTGTGGCATACCAATTCCCTCAGCATAATTTCATACATTAATAAAAAATTTGAGAATTTCGGATGTGTCGCGAATTATTGTAAAAAATGCTGTCAACCCGAACCACGTCATCAACAAATGAGCGAAGAACGTGAAATTCGCGAAACTAATGTCTGTGCACTTGTTGAAACTAGTGAACCTTGTTCACACTCCCCACTCTAATCGATGGCAATTTAAATGGCAATAAATATTTAGAGCTTTTACAAAATCAAATAATTGCTGCAGTTCAAAATCTTCCTGTCAACTTTGACGGCATTTGGTTTCAACAAAATGGCTGCCCAAGTCACAACACCTTAATTGTTATTAATTTTCTGGAAAGAACATTTCCCAATCGTTTAATAGCTACGAAGGGAATGATAAAATGGCCCACCAGGTCACCTGAACTAGCACCCCATGATTTCTTTCTGTGGGGCTTTATAAAGAAAACCGCGTACAAACATGCGTTTGAACGAGCCAACAATTTAGTTGAATTACGGGAAAAATTTATACAACTTTGTGCAAGCATTACTCCAAATCAATTCAATGATATGATAGGTTCATTGTATAATCGGTTTGGCTATTGTTTGCCACAAGAAGGTGGTTTGTTTGAATCCTTACTTCATTAATTTATTGTTTGATAATCACTAGGTGATTTTAGTTTCTGAGGGTTATTTAACTTTATTTTAATGTTCTATTTTTGCAATTTAATAAGAATAATTTATTTTTTGATAATTATTAGTTGATTTTAGTTTCCGACTTATTTAATTTTATTTTAATGTTCTATTTTCATTTCGGTTTTAATAAGAATTATTATTTTATTCCCACAGCATTTACGGCTAAAAAAGAAACCGCAGAAATGCTTTCAATAGAAGAATTTGTCAAAAATGTGATAAATAACTTCTTTGCTTTTGACGAAGATATATTGTCTCGTTTCGTATTAGAAATTATTACCTACGTCTGCACCCATCCTTAGTTCATGCCGTACTAAATTCAATTCATTGTGTGCCTCTGCTATCACGATTTATGGAACTAGTGGGGCGTGGTCAATTACATCGTTATTCCTATACCCTAAACTGCATTTTACGAATCTGTATGTACGTATAAGGTATAGTCTGTCAGAAATCGTTTTAAAGCGCATACCACAAATCAATTTTCAGTTTATTTCCAAGGCCATAAAGAAAGTGCTCAGCTTCTTTTATTATCATCACAAAAAATTGTTATATATATCTCCTAACAAGTTAAGAAGGTAGCCAATACTACTGAATATAATTGGTTGAAATTTCTCCTACCGAATTAATGATTAGTTGGAATGAGCTACCTAGTCAAGATGAACTTCCTGGAGTGGAGTAACTGTATACTGAACACCGGCGGTATTCTAATCAAAAGAGGTCCATTACCCCTGAAACAGTTGCCAACGCCAAGGTACGTCCCACGTAAGTGTAACATCATTGATGTCGCACTTTTGTAGAACGTATTTATATTGTAACTGGCAGGGAAATTCGTACGAATCAATTAACCATTGTCGTACATAGTAAGAAGGAGAAATCATGTTTGCTGATCGACCTGTTTATCCCAAATGCCGTCAACGTGACCTTCAAGGAAACTGGAAAGTTGAGTAATTACAATGACATCCAAATAATAATTGGCAGAATTTTGAATGCAAAGAAGGGCCATGACTGGTTAGTGCAGAAAATCACATTATCTTAAGAATAGTCTAAAAGTAGTGATCTTTGTGATCCTTTATTGATATCAGAATACTGAGATTTCACAGGGGATCACCAACATCTCCAAAAGGGCCCAAAAACCTGCCACGGGCTCCAACAGAGCTAAGTTCCTTGGTGTAATATCAAAACATCAATAAAAATTCCTCCTTAAAGAGGAATTCACTAATTTCTTACACATGTATCTGTGTAGTATAAGCGAAATCTATTGATAGCCTGTATTGACTATAGTAAGGCTTTTAATACAATGACACTAGAACTAATGTCTTGCGGTAGCAGAACCACTAGTGAAATGCATAAAACAATTGCTGCAACTCGCTTCGCCGTAACATCCTATTGACAGCAAGTTGCAATAAAGAAGGTGGCATTCAGAAGAAAAGTTTTCCAGGGAGACTCTCGAAGTTCTGTACTCTTTTTCATCTTATTATCTGTTGAGCTCCACCAAAATCGCGAGTGTCATTATGGCCGACTGAGTAATAGGGTGGAATGATGTTATATGGGATTTTTAACTTGAATCGGCTAGGATGTCAAAAGTTGCTAAATGAATAAAAACACCTACAAACATTCTTTTACTATAAATAAAAATGGCGTCATGTTCTATACTCTAATTTTTATTAAACGTTGGAATCGTGGCTTGAGACTTATTGAGCGAATAAAACCGCCTCTTGAGTCCTCTCCACACACACTGCAGCTGCTGCTTCTGTAACTAATTTTACTGTTCGTTCAACCGTTTGCGTGTGCCATTGAAAACTACAACAGGTTTGAAGCGGTGGTAGTTCTTTTACAATGATAGATAGCCTTTATGTCTTTTATTTGAAATGTCAGCTGAGGCCAGTTACCTCAACCGCTTGCCATGCAATAAGGTCAATGTAATCGGAAGCTCCAAACTTCAGGTCAGGAATAAAAAAGGATGTTATCTCATTCTTCTTGGTTGATGTTGCTTTTAAGATCCGTCTATACGCCAATGTTCGAATGGCAAAGCGATCATCAAAAAGCATTGTCAATAAAATGTTGTCAGGATGGCCAAAAAATACATTTCTTTGGATGACAGGATCTATCAATACAATAATATGTAATGGCAAAAAAACGTGGAGCTAGCGAAACTAGGGGGGGGGGGGTACTAACTTTAGTATAAGACTAAAAGTAATTGTTAGGCACTGAGTTCAATGTGTAAAAGCAGAGTAAAACGGAAAGACAACATGACACTGACAAACAAAGCTACTACTCCAGTATGTGCCCCTTGTGAGGGATGCACTCGGTGTCCGCCTCTTTGGCGCTTACCGTAGGTTGATTGTATTTGTTTTTCGTGGACTTGCTCTTGCTCTGAGCTGACTGTTTGATAGTGTGTGATTTGTGTTTTGGGTTGAAGATGTTTTTTGTGATGGTAGTTTTGTGTTCGGTAATGTTTTCTTATTTGATACATTGGGTTGATTCTACGGTTGGTTCCTTGTGAAACATTATTCAATAATTTAAATATACAGGAAATTATGCTTTGTAATGTTTCAAAAAGTTTTATTAAAACTCTACACGTGTTTCGGCTTATTAGGCCTTTATCAAGAGTAGAGTTTTAATAAAACTCTTTGAAACATTAAAAAGCATAATTTCCTGTATATTTAAATTTTCTTATTTGGTTGTTTATGGCTATGTGTTTAAATTATTTGTTTTAGAGTTGTGCCAGTGTTTCTTTTGTTTGCTGATGGAGTATTAGGGACGTGATTGGGGTGGGTTGTGGATGGCTTCGGAAGCTATTGTGTTTAGGATGTGTTTAATTGAATAAGTGAAGGACGAATTCTAATATGAGTAATATTTTGTCGAAGTAGTCTTTGGTGTTTTTGATTTTGATTAATATATTTGCGAGAGTTTTGAATATGTGTTTAATATCTAGTTGTCTAAAAATGTTTAGGATACTTCTAATTTGGTTTAATAAATCGCCGTCATCGTCAGGTTGTGAATTATTCTGTGTGTCTGTGTTGTTAGGTTGGTGTGGATGGTGTCCGTCTCGTTGGCGCTGTGGCCATGCCGGTGTGTGGGCAGTGGAGGCTTGGTTATTAACTAATGGTGGAAATTGGGTTAATGGAATGTTTGCGGTGTTGTTTCTTTGTGATTGTGTGTTTCTGCTAACAGGGTGGATGTTGGTTCTTTGGTTGGTTTGGGTTTGTGTTTGCTACACAGCGTGTCAATTCTATAATATACTGGTTACCCCTTCTCTAAGAACGAAAATATCACACCATTCACCCCAACAGTTAAATTATACTCGCAGTCCATAAGCGTAGAGAGAATAACGAAACCCCCTTCATCTGTTAACTCAAACCTATTTTCCAAAAACGAGATATTTAGGCAACGTCTTTGACAATCCGTAAATAATAATTCTGATCTTGTTATTATACTTAAAACAAATGATCAGAAACAATTTCATACTTACTTGTAAAAATCAATAAAATTATGACTTTTTGATGTTTGTTAAAATTTACCACCGGCTGGCATAACAAAAGGCGCCCTTTATATATAACGTAAACAAATTAGGGTAAACAAACTTACGACTTCATGCTGCACAATGGCTGTTTTAAAGTGTGACGTAATTTGTATTGTGCAACGTGAAGACATTAATAATGCCTTAAATTTGTTTTACATGAGTCTTATCCCAAAAGGCAAGTTTTGGCAACCCAGACGTTTCCATAAAAAAAAATGTCAGACCGCTCCTTCCTACTGAGCAACCGGAGGGATAAAGTCATCCATATATTCCAAGAATCGTGGGCGTGAACTTCAAAATGCTAAGGGTGGTCGAGGAGTATACAGGAGCCATTGGGATGGAGTTCGACTTGGACAAGTGCGAGGTTGTTCATCTTAAGAGGGCGATTTGCTGACATTATCCCGAACAATAAAGCAATTAAACTATTAACAGCGCCTGAGGGAAGGAGTAAAAGGTATACCAATGTTTCAATTTATATTGTTATAACTTGACACTTGTTTAAATAATTACCCTAGCTGAACGCGTCCTCACATATAAATTTACACTTGTCGCGCTCTGAAAATTCAACTTAAATATCTTGTTATAAAACACTTCATGCTGTCACTGGATGGAGTTAAAATTTAGTTAATATGCAGGATAAAAACGAAACAGTAAATTCTTATTTTCAAGACCGCTGTAAGTTCGTGAAATTGTGATGAAAAATACCACACAAATCGAATTAGACTAATTTACAACGAACATTTGGACGGTTTTTACGTCGTCTGTCTGAGATTTCACGTCTTACTTTTGTTGAGTTAGGATGATTCATTTACATTCATGTTCTTCCAAAAGTGGCGTCATTCAGCGGAATTTTAAAATTAGATTTGTTTTATAGGGAAAAATATAAATCATGTCACTTACATTTACCAATTCGTGCAAGCTTGAAGACCATAGTCATCATATATATGACAATTTGTAAAAACGAAATAAATAGAATAATAATTTGTGGTGACCTGAACATAAATTACCTTTGTAGTGAAAATGCAGATACAATTGCTCTAAAAGACCTTGTAAATTCTTTTTATATATAATCAATTTTTAGCGAACCAACCGGAATTAGTCAAAACTCGGAAACTGCTGTGGATTATATCCTAACAAATTTTAATAATAGTGCAAGTACCGCAAATATTCTTCATGCTGGATTATCTGATCACACTGCCCAAGAAATTAATTTTCAAATATCTAGTACAGAATCAGTTCAGCAGATTAAACCCATATATTTCTCGAAAACCAACATAAAGAAATTCAAACAATTTCTAGAAGCTGAAACCTGGAATAACGTATATAGGGAAGATACTGCAGATAATAAGTTTATGTCATTTATAAATATTGTGGAAAAATATAACAACTTTTGTTTTCCTTTTTGTACAAAAAAATATAATTACTAATAAAAACAAAAATTGGTTAACTCTGGGTCTAAGAATTTTTCTAGAAAACTCAAAGAACCTTATCACATTCAAAAAATGGGTCTCATCAGCACTGACTACTTATAAAAATTATTAAAAAAAATATCAGCGACTATCCTACAATCATAAAAATTGCACTTTGATATAATCATCCAAAATTCTGACAATAAATGTAAAACCGTGTGGAAAATAATTTTTGTTCATTATATTTCATCCTGACAAGGACACCATGATCATATTTCTTGTTCGTCATGTTATCCCAAAATTTACTAATATCGTTATTAATATCACTTTCGATTTTAAGTAAATTTTATAATAGAAATAATAATAATAATTTACTTGTCATTTAAAAAATACACCGTAGTGTTTTCACACGTCAACATAAATAGGTAAAATGAAAAAATATAAATGTAAATATGAATAGTAGACAAAAATATAACTATAAAACATTATGACATAATCCTAATATAGTCTAAGTAAATAACAAACAAACAAACAAGCGAACAAAGAAACAAATAATATGATTGTATTAAATACTAGGACCTAATTCTAATATAGTCAAATATGTGTAAATGATATAATCCGAATATCGTTTGTGTAATATAGTACAGGACAATTAATTCAAGTGCACTAACAAAGAACAAACATTAATCTAAATTTATACGTATTTAAAATCTGACACATTATAGTAAGCACCGGCCAAAAGATGCTTTCTTAACTTTGCTTTAAATTGTCTGTTTGGTAAATATTTCAATTCTTGTGGTAAAGAGTTAAATAGAGCAATACCAAAATTGTTTCTTTTTGTTGACTCTAATCTCTGAGAAGGTGTTTGTATGTCATTGCGATTACGAGTATTATATTCATGATTTTCGCCATTTCTAGCATATTCGCTCAAATTCTCCTTTATGTGAAGTAAATTACAAGAAATAATTTCGGAAGGCAAAGTTAATATATTAAATGTTATGAACCAGGATTGGCAACTTTCAAGTTGACTCAAACCAGCCAGAGCTCTAATTGCTCTCTTTTGAATAATGAAAATGCTATTTACCTGGTTGGATGTACTTCAGTTTATCAATCCATATACCAGGGCACTATGGAACAAAGCATGATATGCAACAAGTGCTGCGTCTAGATTAACTCATCTGGATGCTAACTTAATCTATTGTCTAATGTTAATTCTAGAAATTGTATAGTCTGGAGGTAATTTTTCTTGGTGGAAAAAAGTAATGTGTGTGTTTTGTTGGTGTTTAAACATAATTTGTTGGCATTAAACCAGTCAGAAGACTTGGTTAAAATGTTGGTTTGCAAATCAACAACATTAGTAGGTACCAGTGTCTATCAAGTGTTCTGCGAAAGTAGTGTCGCCTGCAAAAAGAACCGTTAATGCTGAATGAGCGTTAGGTAAGTCATTAATATAAATTAAAAATAGCAGCGCTCCTAGTACACTACCCTGCGGCACACCGTGTCAGTGATTACAATGAGTCTTACAGTGATAAAACTGTGTATATAGTTTTACATTGATAAAACTGAAGTTGATATTTTAGTGAATCCGAAAATATATTCGATCTAATATGAGGATTAAACGGAAATGTGAAAGCTGTGAACGCGCTGGCATAATCGTGTAATATAGACAGGAATTTTGACAACCTGCATTTAGGCTTGATTTTTTTTGGAGAATTACAAGTTCTTGCTCTATACACAGTTCGGTTGTTACATATTCACTGTATTGTATCTACATGATCGTACTGGATTGGAAAATTATCTCAGAAAATGTCGCACGCAATTTTTAATACTTAAAAAAAATAATTAATGTTATTTAGCGTCACATTCGTATCATTAAAGTTTGTGAACCTATTTTTTATAAAGAAATTCAAGTAAATTATTTCGGCTGCTGCGTGCGGCCTCCAGATAATTAATGTTCTCGAAAGGGACATCTAAGTTCGTTTAATTCAAATTAAATTTGTATTTTAGAATAAAATTACCGAAAGAAATTTATATTAGAGTTGCCTTAGAAAAGGCATCATTTTAAAGCAAGCGAGTTAATGAAATTCTAGAGATATATCGAAGTAACTAAATAAATTAAGTTCAAATTGAATTTCTGTAGAATTTAATAAGAAGCCACATTTATAAAATAAAATAGCTAATTAAGACTGGAAAGAGAAATTTAATATGAAAAATATGTTCGGGGAAGACTTGGGAATACGAATCATTACACGTGGAATATTGAAGTTAAAATGATTGTCTGTGCTATACAGGGTGTCTCACCGGGAACCGAATCGATCGATATAGAGAAAAGCACGCATCAGAAATTTTTGAAAATTTAGATAGTTACTAAAGTCAGTGTGGCCAATCCAACTAAAATAATTACAAACATTTGGTACTTCCAGTTATACTGGAAGTCGATACCAGCTTGCTTATTTTAAATGATGAACTACGTCTTATGAGAAATCAGTTACATTTTTTACGAGACTTCTGTAAAACAAATCCGACTGAAGAAAATAAAACTCTAGTGAAACAACATAAATATAAATACTACCATGAGTTGTCGAAAGCCAAAAATCTGCACAGCAGGCCATGTGGAAAATATTAAACTCTGATAAGACCAATAACAGACAACATACTGATAACATATCACCAAATGACTTTAATAATTTTTTTGTAAATGTAGCTAATAATATTGTAAAAAGTAATGTATTCAAAATTTCTGACAGAGGTGGTTAATAAAGATCCGTTCTTCTTTAGACAGGTATCATGTGACTATCTAGCCAATATCATAGATAATTTAAAAAATAAGCAAAGTAAGGACGCATATGATTTAAATTCAAAAATACTAAAATCAATTAAATTGTCTATCTTGGTTCCCCTGACATCTCTTCTAAATCAATGTATAACTGATAATGTATTCCCAAAATCGCCGAAAGTTTCAAAAGTAGTGCCAGTATACAAAAATAACGATATAGATGAACCCTCCAACCATAGACCCATATCTGTCATACCTTACATTGCTAAAATTTTAGAAACCATATCAAAAATCCAAATAACTGATTATCTTTGAAGCAAACAATCTGTTTAATCCCAACCAGTTTGGCTTCAGAATCAAACGCACTACAACAATGGCGATTTATGAACTAACAACTATGATAAATCAAGCTTTTGAAGAAGGAAAGTTCACATGTTCTGTGTTTCTAGACTTATCAAAGGCTTTTGATTGTGTGTCCCAACAAATACTAATTAACAAACTGAATTATTATGGTTTCTCTAACAGTAGCAAACTTTTGTTAGAATTCTACCTTAGTGAAAGAAGCCAATACGTCCTCTATAATGGATTGAAGTCTGACCTACTTAACATTGAGTCGGGAGTTCCACAAGGCTCAGTTTTGGGCCCCATTCTATTTTTAATATATATAAATGACCTTCCAACTTCTATAATAGATTCGTCATTAACAATGTTTGCTGACGACTGTAACATAACTGATTGTAACACGGACCTGTCAATTTTGTTAGATGACGTCAATCTAACATAAGCAGTTGCTCAAAACTGGTTTATTTCCAATAAATTGAGTTTAAACATCACAAAAACAGAAACAATCATTTTTTCCCTACGGAATATATATAATTTCAATAACCCTGACCGTGTCAAATTTTTAGGTCTATATCTAGATTCTAAATTAACATGGAATCATCATACCACTTATATTTGTAGCAAAATATCTAAAAATATATACCTGCTTAGAAATTTATCTAGCAGTGTATCTCAACAAACTCTCCTTACTGCTTATCATAGCCTTATCCACTCGGTGATATCGTATGGCATTCTTGTATGGGTGCATGCTGCTTCTCGTGACAATGTTTTTAGAGTACAAGGGGCCATACGAATTATTGGTGGGTTAAAATTCGGGCAAGATTGTAAAGATGCTTTTACAAAATTAAACATAATGACATTTCCATAGGTCTATGTACTACAGTGTCTTTTATACATCAAAGCTAATGAAGCGTAGCATCCAAGGCGAGGTCAAATACACTCGCATTTTACAAGAAATGCGAATAACCTAAACATAAATTATTTGAGACTCAATAAAACTAGGGATGGAACTGGTCTTAAATACTTTACTGTATTGCCTCAAACTATGAGCATTACCCGAAAAGGAATTTAAATGTAAAATAAAAATATTTCTCCTGTCAAAGGCATTTTATAGTGATTTAGAAGTTTTAAATAGTAATTTAAGTCTTATTTAAATAATACATTGTATATTTATATGTATATACATTCTACCATTTAAAAATATATATATGTATTTTATATTTTAACATTATCCTATACATTGTTATTTATGACAATTATTTTCATGTCTCAGTTTGTTTACATACTACTGTGTTGTTCTTTTGACTTGTGTAAGTACTTTTGTATCTTTAGCATCAATAAATTATATCTATCTATCTATCTAAATGGAACACCCTATATATTTTCAACATTTCGAAACGATCAAGAAATTTTGAGTCGAAGCATGCAGCACACCCTATACCTATATTTGGCATTTTATAAAAAAATTGACAGGTGCAACGGTTTGCAAGAACCGTTACAACTTTCTTTGTGCAGGAGATCTTTAATTGTTCTTTGGTGCGTAGAAAGAACACAAGCTGAGCTAGTCTCTTCAATAAACATAAATTTCATAATAGCATACCAAGTGTACTACTTTTCACATCACATTTTGTCAAATTCAAACCTTAAGAACTTTTTTGTTTCAAATGGAACACCCTGTATTTTTTTACATCAAATTATGTAAAGTTACAACTTTTTGAAATATTGGCGATCTTCTGTAATGTTCAAGAATTTTTAATACAAATTGCCATCAACTAAGCCATAATTAGAAACAATCATTAATGTCGGTCATTCTTTTATATGAAAAAATGCCAGCATGTTTAAATTATTTATGGAGAATGTGATACTCAAAGTAATGTCAAGAAAATGTAACGCATTTGCTACTTGATACCCCCAAGAACAGAAACCATCACCATACACGCATATTGGACAATTTTAGAAGGTATAGCTTTGTCAAGGTAAGAATTCAGAGGAAGAAGTCTATTGTTGCTGACAAAAACATAGAAATAGCAATTCTGAGGTATTTTCGGGCATTTCCAATGATGTCATTAAGGCAAGCTGTTTTGGAATAGGGATTATCCAAGAATTTAATTCACAAAATCTTGCCAAATCCGCATGTATTCAGGGAGCGATATATTCAAGAACATGAGCAGTTTAATGTTTACTGTGCTATGAAAAACGATAGAGTGGTGACAATACAATTTTTTGAGGAAAATTTAAATAGTAAGTTAAAAAAAATTCTTCTTCAGCTAATGTGTCTAAGGCTTCCTCCTTAGAATTCTTGCCTTGACGGAGCCAAATATACTAAAATTATCCAATATGCGTTTCACAGTAGATGGTGATGGTTTCTGTTCTTGTGGGTACCGAGTAGAAAATGTGTTACATTTTCTTGATATTACTTTATCACATCCTCCATAAATAATAAACAAATCTAAAAAGTCTTCGTCGGTGTAATTTAAACGTGCTGGCATTTTTTGACATAAGAGAATGACTGGCATTAATGATCGTTTCTAATCATGGCTAAGTTGATGGCAATTTTTATTAAAAACTCTTGAACATTTCAGAAAATCGCCAATATTTCAAAATATTGTAATTTTAACCCCTGCCTACACTAGCAAAACTTAAAATAAAAAATACAGGGTGTATTCCATTTGAAATAATTAATATAATTATTATACTCTTCGCAAATACAAAACGAAGAGTATATTGCATTCGATCGGCACATTTCTAAAATCAGTAATATCGCTCGTAGGGAAAAAAATTCATATCACTGTGTTGATGATCGAATTCTGAACAACTTTTAAAATGTCCGTCCGTCTATCTGCCCGTCCGTCTGTCTGTCCGTCCGTCTGTCACGTTTCTTGTAAGCACGATAAACTAAGAACGGAAGGTACGATTGTATTGAAATTTGGACAGTAAGTTAGTGTTAGCTAAACGAAGAACAATATTGTTTTTGAACAAAATCGATCATGTAAATTCTTTAAATTTATACATTTATATTATATAATATTGCTACATTGCAATTAGGCAATAATCCCTAATGTTTATCAACACAATAGCAATAAATTTTGGCACATATGCGATAAGATTATGGAGCATTGACGACTTTCTTTCATCTCGCATTTAGACAAGATCATCACTCTCTAATACAAACTAACATTATTACACTCTTCGCAAATATTTCTTTATTTGCGATAAACATGTGTAGTATTCTATAGCATATGCAACATACATAAAGCATTATAAAATGTGCAATAAATCGACGAAGAGTATAATGGTTAGCTTGTTTTAGTTAGATTGGTCACACTGACTTTAGTAACCCCAAAATTTTCAAAATTCTTGCTTACATACTTATCCCAACATCGATCAATTCAGTTCCTGGTGAGTTATATGTTATAATGAGCGATGATAATAATAATAATAATAACAATATACAATGTATGCCCGATAATAACAGACTACAGGAGGGGATGGAAACCGGAGATGTGGCTCTACCACACGATGGCTCCCATAAGAATATGGAACACGCATATTAAAAGAGGAATTTTTCAGGGAGGTTTTCTCTCGCCTATACTGTTTTGCTTGATGCTCGTCCCGCTGTTGAATCAACTGAACAAACAGAGATTTGGCTTCAAAATCAATGGCAACCATAGAGTGAGCCAAATCTTCTATATAGACCACATGAAGTTGTTTTCCAAGAATGAAGCTCAACTAAAGCAAGAGCTATCGTCAAGTCGAAAATATTGTAGTGATAAAATTCAAAGCACTAGTGACATCACACAGGAAAAAAGTACTTTTTTTTTCACTAGTGTAAATGTAAAATATGTAAAATAAGGATAACAGAATATTTTATTCCTCAACCTAGCTAGAATAATAATCTGCATCCTTAACACAGTATGCAAAAAGCTGCGAAGAGTATCCTATTTAACGTCCAATAAGATAGTATAGTTTTGTCAACATTGTAAAATTTCAGCTTTGTCCAAATAAAAGTTACTTTTAGCCTTCAGGTAATCTGCTTTGTGAGCGACCCCAATATAACTTCCTCTACTTTAAACGTTTACCGACTTTATCCTAAGCTGCTAGCAATTGTTTATCGAAAGAAAACATTTCCCCATTTATTTTTGACTTAGTTTACTTTATTTCCCTGAGGGAATAGTGTATTAAGTTTAAAGGGAAAACAAAGTTGGGAAACAACGTTAAGATAAATTTTAAATTCCCTACTAGCGGCTTTTTAAGCGATATTGTTTGACAAACACAGTTAGGAATTTATTGGCGAGAAATCAGGGCCGCGCGACCTGGAGCTTCCGATGCGATCGAGGCCTAATCAAACAGACAAGCAGAAGCGCAAAGTGCAGACGCATCGTGAAATACCCTGAAGAAATTCGCACGTAGAAAGTAGAATAGATTAAAATCGCCAAGAAGGGTTAAGAAGGGTTACAATACTTTGGTACAATCTCTCTTGGTAAATATAAGGTCTTATATTTGACCAAAATTTACAGACCATGCATCGCAAGTATCATACACGTATTGAAAATACCTAATATAATTCATAGTTTTCTAATTGAAAGTTAAAAATTTTAATTGTAATGTAGAAGAAATAAAAAATTACACAGGCATACAAAAAAAGTTCACAGATTTCGCAATCCTTGCAACCATCGGGACATTGGATACGATAACACCATACATAAAACATAAACTTTTTCAACTTTTTCCGGAGTCGGCTTGTCCGGAAACAACTACGATCCACTGTCGATTGCGACACTGCTGTATTTCGACTTTAAATAAAAACTTATAACTTGACCCCCTGTGATATATGCAACCCATATTACATTTGTATATATCAACCCCGTTGCATATACAGTCTCACTCGACCGCGACACCGCTGTCTTTTGACCTTGAACGAAATCTGGTAACTCCACCCCCATATACGAACATAAACATTTCCAATGTTAAAAAATTGTTTCTGATCTTTTGACGAAACCACTCTAATCTTGAGTATTTTGAGGCGTTGAATCCAAATCTGGTATCCACTGGTTTTTTTATGGTTCAAAAATAGCCCAGAAATGGGTCAAAAAGCTAATTTTCTAATAATTTGTTAAAGTACAGAAAGAAATTCTTCAACAATCGGGTAACTGTGAGTAAGCTATTTTTTACACTCAGTACCCATATTATAGTAAAATAACCCCTTACAGGTAATAAAACCCCCTAAATGATAAAACCCCATTTTTATGCGGGTATATTAAAACATCAGACGTGGCAACGTTAGCAATTTTTATATTATAAATAGTTAATAATAATAATAATAATAATAATAATAATAATAATAATAATAATATTTTGTCTTTATTAAGGGCAAAGTTAAGCTGACATTTTTTTTCTCTAGGATATTCATGCACCTATTACAAACATAATCCGCACTGCCCTCTTTTGTGAAATAAACCGAGGGCTCTTGGGGCTGGAGTGTATGCATGGTAGAGTAGCACTGGGCATGGCATGTAATGTCCTTTGGAGCTCAGACCCGCTCCTGCGATTAGTGGTCTTGCATTCGACGACAGGGGAGGAGACCGGCGCGGTGCTCACCCAGAGTCAGTCACTGAACTTCAGCCACCTCGGCTGAAGGCACAGATAAAAGCTGCCAAACAGGAACGTCTGTTTAGGTAGCATGTCGATAAACCCGTGCACGGGGTGTTCTACAGGAACCTAGACACACTGGGTTTATCGACGATGCTGACATTCGCCCTTTTAAGGTCAGCTGGGCTAAAGTCGGAGACCGAGGGATTCATTGTGGCCAGTCAAGACGGTGTAATTAACACGCTGGTCTGCCGAAGCCGCGTAATGGGTGTAAAGGATCCTTATATAAACTGCAGGACCTGCCATCAGGCGCCGGAATCGCTCATGCATTGCGGGTGCTGTATTATCATCTTCGGCACTCGTACGGGATAGACCAGACACCAATGCTGCCTTACGTCCCCGTAGACATCGAGTCCGTTGTCGAAAACGAGAGGTGCTGAATTTACTGAAACTGCTTGTTTCCGACATCAAGCTGATCCAAGCCAGCAAGCCTAACATAGTTCTCTTCCGACCATCAACGCAAGGTGATGTTTGTGATCGAGTTCTCGGCACCTGTCGAGCCAAACATCACTTTGAAAGAGGAGGAAAAACGGACCAAATACAGCGATCTCCGGTACGAGCTCCAAGTGCTATACCCAGGCTACTCGATCAAGATGTCTTAATCTAGATATTTTGGAAACATATTACTGATTATTCCACTTCAGTGGACTATGTATTTCCAGACCAAAGAATATATGAGACGATTTTTGCTGAATATTTTTATTATTAAACTTTATCAGCATTATAAATGTGCTTTATCTGCTCATTATCACTAGACGATTTGTTTCTAGGTATTTTCATATTAGTGTCTTTATGCACTGATCATTTCTGTAGATAATAATAGGTATTTTCCCCAAAATTAATGTTTAAAAATGTAGGTTCTGTCTTGCAACGAATTCATTCTAGCCCACCGCGTTCCCTGTCGAAAGTGCCAGCTGACTTCCATCAATTTTCAGATTCTACCTGTTTTTCTGAAAATTTTAACGTTTTAATATTTAACTGCAAAATTTATATAACATAACAGACATTGACTAAAAGACATTCAAACTTCCGAAACATTCCCGGCCAGCAGTTAATTCCTAAACTAATTCCGACTGTTTTCAATTTCATAACCCATTTTCAGCGTGAGGATAATTATAAGGTCAGAGATTCAACTCCAATTTCCTGAATTTAACTAATTATAGTAGACAAACACTTATCTGGTAAAGCAAATAATATGGCAAGGTATCAAAGCTGAAAACTCAATCTTCATTTATCACTTGAATAATTACTACTTCAAATTCGATTTCGGCCCCTGCACTTCCATCAGCTTAATTGCATATGCACAGAGTAATTTCTAACAAGTTATATGGGACTTAAAATCGTAACTTCTGATTGAATTAGTAATTTGTGGAAGGGCGGGCTGTATACAGCGCGATCAAAGACATTGTCTTTATATTATTTATCGTCAAAGTAAACTGTTACGTGCGTCGAAGCGTCAGAATCATTATTTGGGAATTATACCAAGCTAATACAAAAATATGTGTTTAAAATTGAGCGCTTACAATTAACTTTTTTTTGTACGTAGATTCGAACTTATTGTATATGATAAGATGTTAAACTTCTAAATAAATCACACCTTGAAAATGTATAATTACAGCACCTGAAGAAGTACAATGCTCCACAGTACACAAACTCTCGGGACAGCATAGTTCTTGAGCCTATTCTCAGTACTTGATTAGGCACTGTCGTGTTCAGAAACTCTATTTCAGTGTTCAGGTAGACACTACCCACCTTAAGTTCTTATACCGGGTGTCCAGTTAGTGTTTCATCTCTACTACAACGTAAAAATTATTTTCAATTATACAAGATGTCACAAAAACTAGTCACACAAGAAAGCATGATTTTAATATTGGAAATGTTTATGTTCCTATATGGGGGTCGAGTTATCAGTTTTCGTTCAAGTACAAAAGACAGCGGTGTCGCGGTCGAGTGAAACTATCGTATATGCAACGGCTAATATATGCAAATGTAATATGGGTTGCATATATCACAGGGGGTTAAGTTACCAGTTTTCATTTAAGGTCGAAATACAGCGGTGTAGCAATCGAGTGGATAGTAGCTGGAAAAAGTTTATGTTTTATGTATGGTGTTATCATTTCCAATGTCCCGATGGTTGCAAGAATTGCGAAATCTGTGATTTTTTTAAATAAAGCACCCAGTATTTTTTAGCGTCCATTGAGACTCCAATGGTCCAAATATTTTGGCAATCGGATGCGGCGTTGCCAAGTTATGATTTCTTTCCTGTCTTTTTCGGCATTTTACAAAAAAAAAATTAACTGCCTTATCACCGTGATTTATTAATTGTTTTTTTGTAAAAATGTGGGCTGTCATTTAACAATGACGTATTTACTGAAAAATATTTTTGATATAGATTATTATTGTACCGGATGTCCAAAATATTTGTTTATAGTTCTTGATATTTAATTATTATATTTCTCAATTTTCTTCAAATGGAAAAGCAAACAATTCCTCACATTTTAATATCATACACTTTATTTTTATTTCAAGCTATTTTTGAGATTATTTCAAATGACTTTAGCGTCAATTGAGGTACACTTTATTTTAGCATTAAAATCTTGCACGGCTTTGGTCTTTATTTTGCGTTTGGTTTTCACTATATGACATTTTTGTAAGATGTTTGAGATTACTGTGATTAAGTGGAATCGATATTGTTAAGTAATATTTAAAAAAATATGAATTATAATTATTGGCAACAACATTTGATATCTATGGTGTACGTTATTGGCGTATCTGATGAAAATTGCTTATTGGCATCAAGAGTGTATGGTATGAAATATCCCCATAGAAGGTGTCCTGATATGAGGTCTGTAGAAAATATAAAAGAACGTTTTGAACGTACTGGAAGTGTTGCATATAAAAAGAAGGCGAGACGACGAAATGTATTAAAGTGAAAAAAATGAGGTGGCTATAACTTTAGCGGTAATCGAAAATCGTACGGCAAGTGTTCGAGAGTTAAGTAGGTCTTTAGAGGTCAGTACTGGTATATCCCTATGTGTTCGCAAAAATAAGTCTCACCCTTATCGAGTACAGCTACATCAAGATCTTTTGGATGTGTATTTGAATCGTAGATTATATTTTTGCCAGTGCGCTCAGAAACAAATAGGAGAGAATGAGGAATTTTTCAAATTTGTGTTGTTCACGGATGAATCAACGTTTCATCGCAATGGATTTGTGAATAGGCACAATTTCCATTATTATGACAGGGAAAACCCTCATGTTGTACACAAAAATCATAACCAGCACACATAATTATGTTATTGGTCCTCATTTTTTTGAGGAAAATGGATTTTATGCAAAATACGTTTCCACAAATGATCGAGTATATTCCACAAATAATATGTGGTTACAACTTGATGATGCACTACAACATTTTAGTAGTAATGTTCGTCAGGCCAGTAGAACCGGTTTCCTGAAAGGTGGATAGGAAGAGGAGGTCTGATATTTTAATAAAGTGTTAAATTATATTTTATTTATTTTATTAAATTATGTTAGGTCCCCTTGCATGGACGCCTAGATCACCCGACCTGACATCAATGGATTTTTTCCAACGACTCGAGGAGATATGATGGAAAGGATTCGTCAGTGTTTCAATCGTATAAATGTTGATATGCTATACAATGTAAGACTTTTATTTACCAAGAGACTTCAGCGTCGCGTGGACCAAAATGATGGACATTTTGAGCAATTGTTAGGTTAGTTTCAATATCGTGAAAAAATCATTTCTCAAGGGCCGTTCATAGCTATTAAAAGAAACTATGTGATATCCAAATGTGAGAAATTGTATGCGTTATTAATCCATGTAAAAAAAATTACAGGCATTCCATAAAAAAAATGAAAGAAATATAAAACAAAAGACAAAAGCCGTACTAGATTTTAATGCTATAATAAAGAGAACCTGAATTTACGCAAAAATTATTTGAAATAATCATATCTCAAAAATTGGTTGAAATAAAAATAAAGTGTATGATATTAAAATGTGAGGAATTGCATGCGTCATTTATCCATGTAAAAAAAGTATAGGCATTCCATTAAAAAAAAAAAGAGAAATATATTAATTAAATATCAAAAAACATAAACAAATATTTTGGACATTCGGTACAATAATAATTTATTTCAAAAATATTTTTCAATAAATACATCATTATTACATAACATCCTGCATTTTTAGAAAAAATCGGTAAAGGTATTTACACAGAACTTCCCTCTTTATTTGTGCATGGCGGTCACTCTAAAAAATTAATAATTACGAAATAACATTGAAAATAATAATCGGAATATAGTTATCACTATTATTACAAACAAAACCTGATAAGTTTTGGTCAAAAAAATATACAGAGTGCTCATCCAACAGCAAAAGTTCAATACTAAATAACAGGTGCCAAATATGGAAGGCTTGCGCAAATACCTTCACAAATGTCCACCGTGACTAAATTATTTCTTGGGATGACCACCCTGTAGATTTTTCAATAAAAGTATAACATATGCCAAATATTATTGTCTTCTGTCACATTTTCAGATCCACATTCACGTAGTGGAGTGGAAGTATAGAGGTGGTTAAAAAATTTCTTTTTATTGGAATTTTTCAAAAATGTTGGTAAAAAAATTTTCATATATTTTCATTTCCTGAAATAGGTTAAGAATGTCATGAAACGTGGAAATTTAAAATTTGAGCACAAAGGAAAGTTTCTATAGTAGTGGTAAAAAACTTTTTTTTAAATAGGTTTAGAATGCCATGAAACGTGAAAACTTTTTTGAGCAAAGAAAAAAAATTGTTCCATCTATTTTTTTAGTGGTAAATATTTTTTCAAAAATGTTGGTGAAAAAAATTTCAATTTCTTTTTTTTTTTCTGAAATAGGTTTAGAATGACGCGTGAAAATTTTAAATTTGAGCAAAAAAATATTTTTTTATCTATTCTGGTGGTAATTTTATTTTCCAAAATGGTAAAAAAATGTTGCAATTTTTTTTTCAAAATGGGTTTGGAATGTCATGAAACGTGGAAATTTTAAATTTGAGCAAAAAAAAATGTTTTCATATATTCTATAGTAAGTAATGATAAATGGATAAAAAAGATTTTTTAAATAATATTTAAATTTTTCAAAAAAAAATTTAAATTTGTTTCAATAGGTTTAGAATGCCATGTAAACGTGGAAATTTTAAATTTGAAGAAAGAAAAAAAATTTCCATCTATTTTAGTGGTAAAATTTTTTCAAAAATGTTTTAAAAAATTTCAAAAATTTTTGTTTGAAAGTTTTTTTGTAAAGTTAGCCGTTTTTGCACAATCTTCCGAGGGAACACTAACTGGATACCCGGTATAAATACCTGAGGTAAGTGGTGCGTCAGCGTTTTGCAAGTGCATAACGCCAAAAATCCAAGATAAATTTTGTATCACGGTATTACGGTACAGGCGACGTTGCATGTGAGGTTGTTACAACGGAATCCTTAAGTGGCGACACAGCAAACGACATCATACTAGACTAGATCCCTTTTTATTATATATCCATATTTCAAACTGGCAGGCATTTGGTATCATATTCAGGACACACCAACATACATATTTAAATTCCCGAATTTAACGCTGGGGAATATCTCCTGTTGTCTCGTCTCGCTCCAGTACTAAACTTTCAAGTAGATGAAAAGTAAAGTAAGTCCCGTCATGTTCCAATTTAGATAAACGACAATCACAGTAGGAAGATGTATGTCGTGGCAAGTGAAAGATGAAAGTAATTTCTGAATAGAACGGGGGCGGAAAAGAAGTATGACGGGAAATATAAGGCAAAGGGCACGAGATGCCGGATTCAAAGGAAATTGGAAGTGACGTTTTTTTATTGGTCTGAACGGTGGGATAATGTGAGGGACATATATTGTTTTTCCTATTTACATTAAATTTAAAAAATCGTAAAATTTGAATCGCTATCATAATAAATAAATAATTTAAAAAAAAAACAAGCTTTCGTAAATCAACTAAAATTGTTGAAAAAGTGCACTAAAAAGAACAAAATGATAAGTAATTGGTTCTAATTACTGAACGTAAGAGCGTGGGGTGCGCGACGATGAAAATTTTCTTTTTTCTTTCACTTTTTGAAGCACCCCTCACCTTTATGCTTATTTTTTAAGTCTTTCTCACATTACATATCTTTACTTTATATATTAACTTATCCTCTAATATGGCTTACCCGTTTGCTATTACAATTGAAAATAAATCATTAAATTAATTTGCAAATACTGTTCACATTGTCACGAAAACATCAGCACTTTTAAATCCTCCACTTTAAAAATTACTCTCATAGCAAATTGGTATTCCATTTAATCGACTGAAAGCAGGATGCCTGCAATTATAGTGTATTATCAAAATGTGTTGTAAAATTTCTTTTCATTTTCAACAATACACAAGAAGTCATTCAGTTAGCGCCCTGGAGTTTTCTCTCTTCTGCGTTTTTATTCTTGGTTTTGTTTTCTCGACGTCACAGTTGCTTTTAATGCCTCTTTTACATTGTTGCACTTGTCATTATATGCTAGAAAGCTGTAAACGTATTGTAATAATTAGGCACGAAATACTAAAACTCATATTGCCAATTCGAATGGACATTAGTGTGTGAAATCTTAAATAGGACTTCGATTTCTATGCATGCATAAATTTGTACTTGAACGCAAATGAACTCTTAAAATATAAATAATGCATTCAAAGATTTCTAAGATAAGAGGAGAATGTGCATATTTTCTCTCTTGTAATCTAATGTTGATCGTGGCATATAGCCGACAAATTAGTTGTTGAGAGACAAATATTTGTCTATATTTATTTGTGATATTTCATTTGTTCTTATAATGACGCCACCACCGAGATATTTATCTTTTTTAAATTTAAGGCGGCCATTCTCTAGAAGTAGAACCGAAC
Organism: Stenurella melanura; assembly: GCA_963583905.1. Lineage (NCBI taxonomy): Eukaryota > Metazoa > Arthropoda > Insecta > Coleoptera > Cerambycidae > Stenurella > Stenurella melanura. The sequence goes on from OY757315.1 coordinate 27,220,808, forward strand.
AAGACTATTACTATGAATTTTCACTCAATAATTTCAGTGGTTTGCAAAGTAGCTGGATTTAAATTTAAAAATCGCTGCCTAAGGAATCACTACTTCCACATCCAGATGTTTCATCCCAGTCACTGTAAAGAAAACATTTTGACTATATTTGCACTCTAGTATGTGAAAATTATTGGTCATAGAATTTTAATAATATTTGGGGCAGATGTCATAGAAAAATATTAGAAAGAAATCTGAGAACTTAGTTTCTAGTATATACACCAAATCCCAAGTTTCTATACTCTTACAGCATGCTCTACTTCTTTTTCTCCATTTACCTCTACTACATTTACCTCTACTTACCCACAACCCTTCAACGGAATCGTGTCAAAATATAATCTAGTTTCAGATGTCGTATACATGTACCAAATTTCAAGTGAAATTGCCAATTTAATTATCAACTCTTTTGATAAGGGAGTGGGGGTGGTGAGGGCATGGAAAATCTTCGCTTCTAGTATGTACACCTAATCTCAAATTTCCGTACTCTTACCAACTTGCTTTACTTATGGGGGAGGATGTAAAATATTTTAAAAAAATTTTGAGGCCTTGGCTTCTAGTACATACACCAAATTTCAAGTTTCTGTACTCTTACCAGCTTGCTTTATTTATTTTCCCTTACTTACCCCTATTTAACCAACAACCCTTCAACGGAATCATCTCAAATTATAATCTAGTTCCAGATGTTATAATACATATGGGTACAAAATTTCAAATGAGTATCTCAACTTTATTTTATCAACTCCTTTAATAATGGAGTAGGGTTGGTGGGGGGGTTGAAAAATATTATAAAAAAATCTCAGGCCTTAGCGTCTAGTACATACACCAACTTTCAAGTTTCTGTACTCTTACCAGCTTGCTTTACTTATGCTCCCTTACTTACCCCGATTTAACCCCCAACCCTTCAACGGAATCATCTCAAAATATAACCTAGTTCCAGATGTCGTTATAATACATACGTGTACCAAATTTCAAGTCAATATCTCAATTTTATTTTATCAGCCCCTTTAATAATTGGCTATTTCAAATGAGTATCTCAATTTTATTTTATCAACTCCTTTAATAATGGAGTAGGGTTGGTGGGGGGTTGAAAAATATAAAAAAATCTGAGGTCTTAGCTTCTAATACATAAACCGAATTTCAAGTTTCTGTACTCTTATCAACTTGCTTTACTTATTTTCCCTTATTTATCCCTATTTACCCCCCAACCCTTCAACGGAATAATACCAAAATGTAATCTAATTCCTGATGTCATTATAATATATACGTATATCAAATTTCAAGTGAATATCTCTATTTTATTTTATCAACCCCTTTAATAATGGAAGGGGGGTGGTGGGGGGATGGAAAATATTATGAAAAATCTTGAGGCCTTGACTTCTAGTATATGCACCTAATTTCAAGTTTTTGTACTCTTACCCACTTGCTTTACTTATTTACCCCTATTTACCCCCAACCCTTCACCGGATATGTTAAAAAAACAATCCAGTTCCAGTCTCGTTATAATATATACGTGTACAAAATTTCAGGTTAATATCTTAAACCGTTCCGGAGAAAACGTGCGGACAAAAAGCTCGACGTTTCACGACATTCTAAGCCCATTTCAAGAAAAAAAAAATAGAATTTTTTTTTACGATTACTATACTTCCAATCCACTACGTGGATGTGGAAGTAAAATTATGTAAATCTTCCTATTTCGTAGTTTTAAATCTAGCTATTTTGCAAACCACTGAAATTATTGATTGAAAATTCATAGTAATAGTCTTGTTATAGTTCTACTTAGGTAGTCTTATAGTTTTTTTAAATATACGTACTAAGAAAAAAGAGTTAAGGGCAAAAATAATAAATATTTCCCTATCGGATGTCTCTTTTTAGGGAATGGCCACCTTAAGTGGATTAACAAGAGCGGAATTCGCATTTACTAATACACAGGCAATCTAAGTGTAGTGATAGTTGTTAATTTCATTTAGAATCAATTTCGACATATCACGGCTAGATGATTTTGTCAAGAATAATTGCTCTAACTGAATTCCAGGTCCATGCCTTCAGAATTCCATAAATTTAATACGTATAACTGGGGACATAACTTGAGAAAAACCGATCTGTGTAGGAAATTGTTATATAGGGTGCTTTAGTATTCCCCAGGCGAAAAAATACGGTTATGTAAATTAAAATAGAACTGAAAGAACCAGTTAATAGTTTTCTGGCACAGAACTTTGACTGCATTAAAAAAAGATAAATTCTGTATATTTAAACATTTATCGAATGTATAGTATGCGTAAAAGGTCCGGTGCAAGAGACGCAAGATGAGGTAAAAGGCACTGACAACATCGTCCGTCTTTCACCTCTTACTTTATAAAGCAAGAGAGAAGGTCATGGGCTGTTCAAGGCGCGTGCCAAAGCGTGCAAAAAATAGTCAGGACCGTGGCAGCTGGCAGCAGTTAGTTGTTATATGTGTTTTAATGCGGGTGTAGATATTTTTAATTCAACAATACCGGTAATCCGGCTCTGCCTTTTACCTCGTCTTGCGTTTCACCCGTCCCTTAATAGTTGGCCTATTAGCAATTACGCATACTATAATATGGTCCTTTCTCAGTAAGAGTATCACAGATATGATTTAGGCTTAATGTTTTGAAATCAACCTGATGATTTTTTAAATATAGTAAGCAGGAGTATACATATAGTCCTGGTATTGTGATCATTTTGTTTTCCCTAAAGTGTACTCATAAAATTTCAGTTTGTACATTATTCTAACTGCCCTTCTCGAGTTTTATATACTTTATAGAGGTCCCCATACCACCTCATACTTCAATTGCATACGTAGCGATGGAATAACATTTACATAACACACCGTTTTAAGAGTCGGCATATCAAATAAACGTGATAGAGCTCTGAGTGCGAAGCATGTTTTGTTAAGTATTTTAATGATTTCATCAATATGCAGAACTATTTAATATTGTTAACTTAAGTTATACCTATTGATTTAATGGAATTTATGTTTAAAATTGGCACCTTATCAGTTAGCAACTCTGGTACTTTTAATAATGAACGCATCATTTAATATAAGTTCATTGGTATAAAACCAATCTTTTACAGTTTGCCACAGTCGCAGTCGAGAAAGAGCGTTCGCAACTTCCCTAGTAAAAGGTTTATATCGTCTGCATAATTAATGATTGTTATTTTGATATTTGGTTTTGCAACATTAATAAGATCTTTTACAAAAATTACAATAAGGAATGGTCCTAGAACACATCCCTGAGGCACTCCATAATTAATATTTAAAATATCAGATTCCTGCTTGGCCCCATTAGCGGTTATTGATATTTTCTACCCTCTATTTCGCTAGTATGAGCCGAACCCCTGAAGACCGGCTCCTCGAACTCCAGATTTCTACAGTTTATGAAGCAAGTGATTATGATTTAATGTTTCAAATGCCTAGGATAGTCCAGAAATAGCCCGCAGGCAATCGCTTGATCATCCAAGGCATTCAATATTTCACTGACAACATTTTTTCAAGAGTGTTCACCCCACCAACATACCGCCCATTACTTCTTTGGGGAGACAATCTAACATTTTTGCATATTTCCAGTTGTGTACCAACGTTGTCTAGGCCACTAGCTCTTAGGCTATATTTTTATAGATATTTCCACACAAAAATTAGACTACTCTTGCTATTCCTGATTCAAATTCAATGTACGTGTACTATTTGTTACACCACTAATAATGTTTGGTTGGTCCAATGACCACAACAAATGGCATTTTATTGAGTCGTTAACAATAATTAAAAACAAATTATTTAATTTAATTGTATACGTTTGTATATTTTCTCCACGTTCATTAATAATCTTTATTGATCAACAATCTTCAGCTATTATAATGCTCAGAAAACGAATAAAATATCATAATTTGTAATTGCTAACATTAAAATTAAATATCTTAAGCTATTTAGAACGAAACTATGTTCTAGAAGAGGTTACATATACTTTAATCCTACTGTTTTATTTTACGTTTAATACGAGATGGAAATGGGAAAAGAACTCCAGTTTGCTTAACTCACACACTATCAAAAGAAAATAATAGGGTTTCACAGAAAAACGAGAGAAGTTGAACTAGAGATCTTGAGGAAACCAGCAGCGGAAAAACCGTCTATTATAGTATCGTGTTTCTCCCGGCTGCTTTTACTGAAATACTTCTTGTAATTAGAAAATCATTTCATATTTCCTAGAGTGTAATTTTACAGCGATTTATTTATTTGCGTTTCTGTTTTCTAAAGAAAATGAAGGAGTAAATTAATATACAGAGGTCTGGTTCTATCATACACGCCTTTGATTCAAAAACATAAAAAAACGAAATGAAAATCTCGTATAAATAATTTTCGGGGAACTAAAAAACAGCATGATGAATCGGTATATATACATCAAATCTGCAAAATCATAATTCATATATAGTACCTTATTAATCTAATGGCAAAATATAGGGACAACACAAAAATATCTGCTAAATGATACAATAGGTCAAAATCAAGGATAAACATCCAACCATAAAAGTAAATTTTGTATATCACAGTAGTCGGTTGATTATACTTTTGGCTTTATAAATATTTATTAACGTGACCCTAAATATTTCAGGAAATATTTAAAATTTGTGTAACATGTATTCATTTTTTGTCGTTTCTATATTATTAATATTACTTAAAACATTGGTTTCTATTATTTCTATTACTGTTGCTGGACGTGTAATATTTTAAAGAAAAGTAGCATTTAAATAAAAACCATATTGAAAAAAGATAATACAAGTTCAACCAAAATAACAATACATGCGTTCTATTCCTCGCACCCTCCGTCAAGTCTCCTCGGCTGAGCTTTACATAACCGAACGTGCCTTTTCCATAAACATAATTATTCAACTATGATTGGCACTATTCAAGTCCTGCCGACTCTTTAACAGTTATATAACATTGTAGTCGGTCAAATTCTATGTTCACCTATTATACTGCTTTAAATATTATTATAATGTGTATCTTTATGCATGGTATGTTAAGATTTCATATCTTTGTACTCCATGATAATTAAAATTCGTTTATTGCAACAACAATGTTATAAATGATTAGCCTGGTCGATTTTGCATAAAAGTGGTCTCTTGCGTTTTTCTGGTCACACGCACAATTCTTAATTGAAACAATTAAATTCAAAGTACTTAATTTAGCAGTATTGCCTAATAATAATAATTCTTGAACACAGAGATCTAGTTATCCTGGAAGAAATGGCGTTTTTACAAACATCATTTTCAAAACACAATATTTTTTTAAACATAAAGTAGATTGTTGGTATTCAAAACCATCTCATCGTATGATTTCTTCGATTTTTAGTGTTTCATTGAATTTGTTTTATGTTTTCGCTGTTCTTATTCGAATGTCTCAGTAAAATATTATAAAAGGTCTGAGGCCTTGTCTTTTAGTACATATACCGAATTTCAAGTTTCTGTACTGTTGCCAGCTTGCTTTACTTATTTTCCACTATTTAGCCCCCAACTCTTCAATGGAATAATCCCAAAATATAATATAGTTCCTAATGTCATCATAATATATACGTATACCAAATTTCAATATCTCAATTTTATTTTATCAACCCCTTTAATAATGGAGTGGGGTGGTGGTGGGGGATGGAAAACATTATAAAAGATTTTGAGGTCTAGACTTCTAGTACATACACCGAATTTCAAGTTTCTGTACTCTGACCAGCTTGCTCTACTTATTTTCCCTTATTTACCCCTATTTAACCCCCAAACCTTCAACGGAATCATCTCAAAATATAATATAGTTCCAGATGTCGTTATAATACATACGTATACCAAATTTAAAGTGAGTATCTCAATTTTATTTTATCAACCCCTTTAATAATGGAGTAGGGGGGGGTGGTGGGTTGCAAAATATTAAAAAAAAAATCTAAGGCCTTAGCTTCTAATACATACACCGAATGTCAAGTTTCTGTACTCTTACCAGCTTGCTTTGCTTATTTTCCCCTATTTGCGCCTATTTACCCCCAACCCTTCAACGGAATAATACCAAAATATAATCTAGTTCCTGATGTCATTATAATATATACCGTGTACCAAATTTCAAGTAAATATCTTTATTTTATATTATCAACCCCTTTAATAATGAGATGGGAGGGGGGTGGTGGTAGGGCGATGGAAAATATTATAAAAAATGTTGAAGCTTTGACTTCTAGTACATACACCAAAATTTAAGTTTCTGTTCTCTTACCCGCTTGCTTTACTTATTTCACCCCATTTACCCCTATTTACCCCCAACCCTTCACCGGATATGTTCAAAAAACAATCCAGTTCTAGATCTCGTTATAATACATATGTGTATAAAATTTCAAGTAAATGTCTTAAACCGTTCCGGAGAAAACGTACGGACAAAAAAAAGTTACAGACAGACCGACAGACAGACAGAATTTTTTTTCGCTCAAATTTATCATCTCGACGTTTCGTGACATTTTAAACCTCAAGACAACCCTCAAGAAAAAAAAATTGAAATTTTTTTACGATTACTATACTTCCAATCCACTACGTGGATGTGGAAGTAATAACCATAAAAAAAATTAGCACCCTGTAGCAAAAAATGTCAGCCGTTGTGGACATATGTTCATATGAAAGTTTATTCATAAAATGACGTAAGGAATTACACCCTGTAATATTAGCTTGTCATTAAGGAATGCCCTGTATATAACATGTATAGATAATACACAATTTTTTGTACTGTGTTAAAAAATTAATTTTTATTTCGCTAGGTACTACTTAGAGTTGAGTTGATTAGCATTAGCTAGACTTCGTCTATTTTAGTGCATTTATATGTAACAATTCTTTTTCTAAATAAAGACCTTTTATTATTTTTACCATTATTACATCCCAGCAACTTATTTGTATATTGAATTATGAAGATAATATCTGCCTATGCGTACTTGACTCGACTTTTGTCAATATCGACCGTCTAGTGTCAGATCCACGATTTTTTTTAATTTATGGAAATTGATACGTGTTTGCCCTCAATATCTGCGTGATTTGCGCGCATATGAGTTTTTAACCGCTTCAATCGCACGAGAATCTGGCATGGAAATATTCCGAAAAATTAAGTTACATCATTCACTTAATTGGGGCGACTTTATTGGATCCAACGCGGTGAAAAATTGCAGTTTCAATTTGATTAATAAATGCCAAATTCCGATCGGTTTGTTTTTCTGACTGATTTCCACTCCAGTTACCGGTTGAAATTTCGCTGAAACACATCTGGCTTTACATGCAATGTAAGTTGACTAGATAATTCTATTTCATAAAAATGTAAAAATGTAGCCACACACGTGAGGCGGGTCAAAGGTCACAGTGTTCAGAAATACTCGTTAACTACGGTAGTCGTCAGACTATTACTTTAGAACAAACTAATGGTACGTGTTTTTAACCCCCCACCCCCTCCCTGTTATGGTAAACGCACCCAAACTTGTGGTGGACAAACCTCTGATATTGTTTATATTCATTACCACACCAGAAAAATAATGAAAACATTTTACGCGCTGAAGGAGTTGATTTTTGGGGATGAAAATACATTTATCTAATCCCGTTATGTATCTGTATTTTAAATACACTTTTGACGTTGCAAAACGTCATATTTTTCATAACTGTCAGTTTCATTACATAACTTGTGATGTAATGAATTTTTACGTAACTGATTATTTTTAAACCCGTCACTTAGAGAAAGAACTTTAAGACTAAGACACAAAAACACTTTATTAATAAAATGCAAATAGAAACTTCCCGTCATCAGCATTTCTACTAAAACTTTCAGTTTTATCTTGTAGAAATAATAGACTTTTTAGCGTGAATATACAGGTTTATTTTCCCTTCAAAAATGCTATTAAAATGATATGTTTTTGTCAGTGTTTCTTTTTACAATAAATTCTGCCTTTTATTGAGTAGGTAGTTCATATTTTGTAGTTGCTTTATAGTTTTCATCGTTTCATCGAAGTGCGCTAAGAGAATCTTTTCACAAACATCTTTTTATTCCTTTTTGTTGACACCACTTTTCAAATTTCGTACCTACTTCTTCATATATGCTTTCACTTTACCAGGTATTATTTACTGCTAAATTAGCTGATTATTCTATATAAGATGGAATATCCAGATCTGAATCAACCATTTTTTACTTAATTTCCTTCAAAAAATTTAGTCAATTTAGACAACTGAAGTTTGTTTACACAAATGTCAACCCGTAGTAATGCGCAGGTAAAGCGATAAACACAAAATTTAGTTGTACGACTGCAAGCGTAGCTATTTTTGGAACCGTAAAATAGAATTGAAAATAAATTGCAAATTCTTTTCTATTTTAGAGCGGGATTAGATAAAATTTTGTACTTAACACGTTATGAAAGAGTAATTTTAGCTGACTCGTGTAATTTGCAAATTGGCAAATATTACATTCGTCAAGTAAAATTATTCTTTTCATAACTGGTTACGTAAATGACTATTCTATTCAAATAATTCTGAAACTTTGACACCTCACTCAATATATGACTCCACATAGACAAAAAATATTGAAAATTCTATGTGCATGCAACGGTGGTTTTTGGGGGGTTGAAAATAAATTTCTACCCCCTCATTATATACAGTTATCTCTACATATTTAATGCTAATAAAAAGGACTATAAAAACAGGCCAATAAAATATCAAAGTCGGCAAGTTTACCTACGGAGACGGTTCGACAGAGCCGCGCAGTTCAAATTTTTGAGTATTAGAATAAACAAAATAAATATTAGAGAATTAAAAATCGTGTTTTCGAAAGAAATTTAATGACGACTCTGGTAAATTAAAAAATTTTGCTCTGTTTTGCGTCAAGATAGGATGTCTTACGCGTTGCACGGTGGGACCAAACCGAAACTTTTGAGACAAATTAACTTGATGATGGCACTTTATGGCCAAACGAGCTGATTTTCTGTTTATATACGCAGAACTAAATTCCTAATCCATCCCTCCAGGCGGAATTTTAATTTTGACAGTTTGCAGCTGTCTACCTGCTGTCAAAATACAAAATCTGTATATTCCTCGAACAATGGTATCTGAGTTAGGAACAAAAATCCTATTTAGGTGCTCTTGGGAATTCTAGGTCCCTTTGCCTTGAAATTGAAGGTCAGTTAGTATCAATACTGCTTAAAATTTCAGGTCAACATGTTAAACATTACCTGAGAAAATCGATATATTTTTTTTAAATTAAACACTTTTTACTCTGAAAATTATAATGAAAATTAAAATTCCGCCTGGAGGGATCGATTAGCAATTTGGTTCTGAATATTAAAAAAACCAGCTCGATTGGCAATAAAGTGCCTTCAGAAAGTTAATTTGTCTGAAAAAGCTCGGTTAGGTCCCACTGTGCGTTGGTGGGCATATTGCCCGTCCTTCGCGATATTAATCGATAAATTCAAAGTACGGCGCTCTGATTATCTGTTCCCTAGGAATGAAGTTCTAGTTAGAGATGATTTGCGACACTATATTTCAGGACTTAAGAAACCTTAATTAAAAAAGGCTGGTTTCCGATTATTACTTATTTTAATTATGCTAGAATATACTATACATGAGAACAATGTTGTTTTATGTACTAGGTAATACATTATATTTATTATTTTTTTACCAAATTTGAACTTGCCCACTCTCCCTTCTATACGTAAGCGGCACAGCTTTGAGGTTTTTTATGTGCAGTAAATATATGGAGACAACTACACCCATCGAACGTTTTTCTCAAATATTTTGGAATTTCCAGAATAGCGCCATCGCTGAAATAAGTACTGAACTTCCGCAGTACAGGCCTTTAATAAGTACAGTGTCGTCATCACTGAAATGGTTGTTAAACATTCACAGTACAGGCTCCTATAGAGTACAGTGGCTTGCCATCTCTAATAATAAGTTCTCTACTACGTGAATGGCATAACACTATTCTTTTTGAAAATCATTAAGGAATATTGTTTTTATCGAATCTAAACGCCAAACCAAATTGTTTTTCGTCTTATATAGATTTCTATAGAGAAATCGTCTAGTTACCTTGAGTTTTTAAAATCATGTTTAGAAAATCGCATTCAATTTGTGCAATGTAGAAGTTAGAATCTAAAGTATACATGATGTTATAAGGTCTTCTTCCGGGCTCTATTTTAGGTCTATTATGATTTAACATTTTTATCAATAAAATGTTTAAAAAACATAATTTTGAATACTTTCTGTATGTGGACGACATAAAGACCCAGCTAATTCAATCCATAACAGATTGAATTCGTTTAAGAAATTGTCTATTGGAAATAAAAGATTGATGTCTTAGGTCTAAACTCTGACAAATTTATATAATCTATGTAAAATATATGTATTATGATTTACACAAAAAATGTAAGTGAAAACTTACAATTATGAGTTGGATGATATTTCTATCCATCGTCCAAAATACTTCAGTTTTGGACACGAGTTAAAGGACCCCGCACCATGTTATGTGAAATTGTCTGAATTTTTTATGTTGTCTATCCTGACCTCTTGAATAAAGGTTGTAATGGGTACGACCTCAAAAATGAAACTTTTGAGATATGACCTGTCAGAACTAGATAATTTATATTACTTTAGATAGTCAAGAATATTTTACTCTTATATCATTAAATCTTAGGGAAAAAGAGTAAGAGCAATGCATGCTTGATTCTCTGTTTTTTTTTGTTTGATTTTCTGGAAGAGCATAAGTTTTGAAGTATACGCAAAAATATAAGATTCAAGAGTCAGAATCAAGTGTGCCTTCCTACGAACTTGTTAGTAATATATGTGTGTCTTAATCCCAGTGCGTATGCATCCTCATGACCGTCCTATATAATTATTTTCACATGAGCCTGGAGATTCGTATATTTTCTGACTATTCATTAAAGGGTAAAGTAATATTTTAATAACACATCGAAGAATATGTAAAATGTAATTCATTAAACGCAAGAACAAAACGTATATTTTAAATGGAGGATTAAATTATTGGTCATTCGAGTAATACAGACACAATAAAATTTAATTCCAAATAACCCAAGAATTGTAACGAAGGCTTGTATTTATATACCTCAAAAGGGCCTAAGCCTAAGTCCCTAAAGTTACAATGCTTTATTTCCCCATAATTTCGAATTCATGAACGCATATTTCTTTCTCCTATTTCCCTCTTTTGTTGGGTTAAATATGCATTATTACCTTTGAAAATATATCTGTTTAAGCCAAACTCATGTATAAACAATTGTACGCAAAAATTTATAATTAAACTTTCCCTTTGCACGACATGCAATATTTTATAAACAATTAGATAATCTCCAGATAATCAATATGAAAATACGGGTGGCAACTTAGCACACCACGAGCAGTTCTCTATAATCTTCGACGTAAAGACAATTAAGTATATAATAGTGTAAAATGTGATTAAAATTGATGATTGAAATTCTCCAGATGATGCTAACTTGGTTGGCAACGTGCACTGATGGTAAAATCATGAGCTCTTTCTTAAGTAATCGTGTTTATAAGAAATCTGACGAACGTAGGTTAAATTATATTTATTTACTTTTATAAAATTATTTATGGAGTTGTTCATTAAACGGACATTATTTATTATAGATAAATTGTACAGTATTTATTATAAATAAATAATGTTTTATAAATAAATAATTTACATCCTGCCTATTAATTAATACAAAGTAGTAAAACAATATTTAATGTATTAGAATAATTAAAAAGTGATTATAAAAATTGTCGGTCGACGCTCATGATATCGCTGGTATTATGAACTATTCCTTTGTCGGTATTTTTTATGATTTTCAAATTGATACTAGATAAACTATAGCATTATCGCATGCTCCTCTTCAAATAAGTTTATTTAAAGACTATGTAAACCTTACATATAATACCCAATAATTAGAAACTGGAAAAACTTTTACCAAATTCGCCTATCTGGAGGGCGAGGGCTAAAACATATATTAAATAAAGAAATAATAAATAAGATCCCACTATAAATTTCACCCAAACGTGCGAGCGTATGTATATTTATAAGGAATACATGGAAAGAACGGGAGAACATAAATTTCTTCGGTCTTAACTCTGCCTTCATAATGATATTACAAAAAAAAATACCGCTTGTATCTCTGCTTTATAGTGTGTTATATATAAGATTTTTATCGGAAGAGCTCCGAAAAAGGTACATTCTGGGTCATTTTCCGAGTTAAGTGAGTAGGATGCCGCGGAAGCTTTTCCGTTGTCGGTTAAAGAGGACTGTTGAGGCTTTCACAGTACAATAGACGGCATTTTAACGTGCTGGGATCTTTCTTAATGCTTTTACACCGACCGACGCCGACGCTGAGACTATAAACTGTTTGAAGATGTAGTACGCGATATGCAAATTTTCATCGATTTATTTACCTTCGATTCTCACGCCGTGCAAGAACTTGAGACGGTGAGGATTTCTATGGGGTTTATCTGATGCACGTTCATGTTACAGTAGCTTTATTTTAATGTACCTACTGAAGATTGTTATAATGGGTTGCCAGCAGCAACGAGATAAAAAAAACTGATTGAAATAAATAGGTCTTTTCGTCAGTTTTTAAATTTTGTTGAAGTTTGTCGGCTCATGAAAGTGATAATTTTTTACAGGAACATTTTTATTTGACTAATACCCATATTGATCCTGATGGAGAATAATCACTGACAATAATATAAAAACTATGATATAAACAATTTGAAACAATAAAGTACCAAGCATAACATACATTAAATAAGAAACAATAAATAAACCGCTGCCTAAGGAATCACTACTTCTACATCCAGATTTTTCATCCAAGTCACTTTAAAGGAAACATATTGACTAAATTTGCATTCTAGAACGTGGAAATTATTGATCATAGAATTTTAATAATATCTGGGGCAATGTCATAGAAAAATTTGAGGCGTTGATTTTTACCATATACGTTAAAAATGAAGTTTCTAGCTTGCTTTACTTATTTTCCCCTATTGACAACCTACCACCTCTCACCCCTTCAACCGAATCATTTCAATCAGATGTCATTACAATACATACATGTACTAACTTTCAACGAATTAGCGGATATAAAAAATTACACGTGTATACGTAAATGTAGACATACCAAGGTACCCGTAACCGAGACCTAATTATGCCTTATAACTTTAATAAAAATAGTAAATTACTTAAAATAACAGCCCTAGCAAATTCTGTAAGTTAAAAAAAAACAACATTTAAAAAATCTCTTGCGCTACTCGTTTATAAGAAACGAAGGTTTGTAAAGAAATCTCTTGCGCTACTCGTTTATAAAAAACGAAGGTTTGTAAAGAAATCAAACAAGGAGGACTCACTTCTCGCCAGGGGCCTTTCAGGGCATTTAATAAGACAAACACAGGTGGGCCACGGTTGGAAGGACTTAATAAACAAAAGGAATAAAACAAGGGTTTTAAATAAGATACCTAAATGTCAATGTTCGCGTCAAAAAAGAAAGAGACAAGTTTTTTCAATAAATCAGGATTTTTCAGACTTAAAAAATATGGTAACCATATGGGTGAAATAAAATCCTTATCATGTAGGAATTTAAGAACATGTTTTGACATAAGTTCTGTTTGGACAATTAAATATAATATGATTCATTTCACCGATTGCGCCTCAAGGGCAGTATGGATCTTCACGTATTCCAATTTTAAATAGGTGAGCCATTGTGACGTAGCAAAATTTGGGAGAATGTGGTAATAATAGGTATTAATTTGTACACCATGTGCTTGCCAATATTGATTCCATTTATGCCAGAGGTATTTTTTGAAAACAGGATAAAAATCGGCGGTGAATGTAGTCCATTTCAGCAGTACCGATATTAGTGTTCCTTACGATCGTATCAACTTTATTATTTTATGGTATATTAGCATGAGCTTTTACCCAAATAAAATGGAAATTTATATTCCCTAGGGAAGCAATAGATAAATGTTAAATGATTTTTACTATGAAAAAGTTGGGACAAAAACAGTTAAGACCAGGAAAATTACATATATTTTTTTTAAACTAATTGCGAATCTGAGCATATAACTTGGGTGAACTGTTCAGAAATTGTCCGTTCTATAGCATGTAAAATGGCTGCGGCTTCTGCGGAAACAAATAAGTATAGGATTTAAATTAAAAGAGTACTCATATTGTTTGGACGGAACATAAAATGCTCCGCTTAGTCTGTCTTATCTTGTTAATTCTCTAATCGTTGTCACAATTCATCGTGTTGTCGCTTCCTATTTGTTAATAAAATTTGTTAATGTGAAAGTCAATAACTAGAAAACATTTTTTTTCTAAGGCTATGTCGATCAAATGTGAGAATTTGCAGGGTATGCATACGAAGCAAAAAATTCACAGATCTTGCATCTTTCGCAAGTATCTTAAGCGTATTGAAAATACCAGATGCAACTATAATGCTCTTGGAATCCAAGGATGGATAGCTAGGATGATAGGTATTTTCAGCATTTGCATTGGGTACCTACCATTAGCGATTAGTGATAAAATAAAAGAAAATAAGAACTTTTATCAAATTTAATAATACCACTTGGGTTCATTGTAATTGGACCCATGTTCATTGATAAAATTTGTCTAGATTAACCCAGCTATCATCTGGCAAATTTCTGTCATAAAGCTTACAGAACACCCTGTATAGTGCTTTTCTACTATACTTTTTTATATCATACTTAGATGTGTTTGATAATTTTATTTACATAATTTTAAATATATTTGTCCATACAATCGATTTAAGCTAGTCCATGTTTTATTGGGTTATTTTGTTTTTTTAATGTTAATTTGAAAGTGGCGGTGTTCTGTAAGAAATAACGCAAGATATGTAATATAAGTGACATACGATATGGCAGTGTCGGCATGTATCACAAGAGACCATTAAGTTTAGGAGTGTTTATGTTTATATTTTAGTTTCGAGATAGTCTGGAATGGAGTGAGAGTGGCAGGGAAAAGTCTGATTGTTATTGTTCGTGAAGTACTTTGTAAATAATTAAAATAGTAGAATTGTTGATTTGTTGGTATTTCTTACAGTACTAATAAAAGAATATTCGAATTCCATATGCTTACCTTTTGTGTCTGATGTTGCAACTAGTTCAACATGTGGCAGAAACAGAAGTTGAACTAAATACGAAATACTAAACCAGTAAATATATCTATCGTTTAAATTAAGTGATAAGAGCAAATGCGAGGTGATATTCGATAATTTTTATTGCAATTGTCTTAACATTATTTTGATTTATTTTATATAAAAAGTGGCAATACAAAATTTGGCGCTTTATATGTAACACATATAGGTACCTACTTATATTTAATTATATTTATCAAATAAATGACGACAAAAAAAATGTTGGTAATAATTTGGAGCATTTTTTACAAACGAGAGGATCTTTCGAGGATCAAAAGACATTTTTTCATAATTAAAGGGATTTTTAATTGGCACCAGTGGCGTCAGTTCAAACCCGTATACGTACTTATTGATTCTATTTCATTCTGCACGGCATTTCGTTTATGGAACCGAAAATGTCTCTCAGAGGACTCACCCTGTATATAACTAAATACACAAAACACAAGTTTAAGTTACAAATGTTCTTTTATCACCCACAATCAAATAACAGAATTGATTTGTGACAAACACAAGGCACATGGTTAAACTGACGCAATAATTTTCACTGCTTGGATTCTTATTGAAACGTACCATCCCTAATAGCAGGGCGTTGAGTGAACGGTACGGTTACAAGGCCGGCGCAGCTGCCTCGACAGAATCTGTCCCTCTCGATACGTTTTTCGTAAGATGGGTTCTATAGCATGCGCCCAGTAGTATTTTCAATACCAAAATTTTCATCTTTCGAAATATAAGATATTAGGTACTTATATTGCGAAGAAATAAACATTAAGGATACAGGCAATTTTTTGCATTTAAAACTATTTTTGTAGGATTAGCTATAAACGAACAGCAAAACAAAATTCCATCAATATTTTATAAACTAAGAAGTTACGACGGGTCTGACTCGCACTTTTCGCGGATCACCGACCGTTCATAAACTATTCACAACTATTTACCTCGGTGAAATATAAAACGGCTTCTCACTAAACCACTTAACACGCTCTGCCTCTCGCAGTCATTTTTCTCTCGCCACCTTTTTTCACTTCATTTTCTCCGCAGCAATCTTCATAATAGATAATTGAAATTGAGAAAATTGAAAGTAAGTTATCTCCAGCGACCTGCTCCACGAGCTTTTAGTCGGTGTCATTTTAAAATTAAAATTTCCGCGCTTTGGTAGTTTCGCACAGTACACGTCGTAAGTATAAGTAGATTATGATCTGCAAAACTGATTAACCTCATAATCTTTAACGTAAACTTAAAGTTTTACATTTTCTACACGACGGCGCTTTGATATTACCGTAATGTTATGCTATTATGTTCCTTTACTGATTATATCAAACACCAAAACGGTTAGGAGGAGAAGCAGGAACAATTCTGAAGCATATGAAATTACACACACCGCCAAATTATGAATGGAGTATTTGGCATTTTTTTCTACATATTTTTTTTTCTTTTTTTGCATACCCATGACACAAGAAATAAAAATAATTTACATATTGTTGCGTGTTTTCAACCCTCGGAAACACCCTGTATGAATCCGTGGGCTCTAAATAATTTTAACAAGGAGTAAACCACTAACACTTTATTTAATAATTTACTGATTACACAATATTTCTTATTAACCAAAATAACCTTTGTTTACTTGATATTTAACCTCACTTTTTTCGCTACCAAACTTCACTTTAGTAAAACTTCTCCTGCTGCGCCGGTAATCGCGCCTTTTATACTCTGAAATTACCTCTAGATCCATCCAGAACACAATCAAGAATCTTCTCCCACCACACTCTAGAATACACTATCTCTTTCTACAAGTTTCCAGTCACTATTAGGCATAGGCGTATCAATCTCCAGTTCCAAGGGGGTGTAATACATAACAATATTGAATTTAGGAAAACAGTTAAGGGCCAAAATTCTGTATTTTGCAATGGCTCGAGATAATATAATGCTCTACCTAAAAATGTCGTTGGGGCAAAAACATTAACTATGTCTAAAATTAGGTTAGAAATGTATATACATCATGAATAAACAAACAAAATTTAAATTGTAAGACTAAACATATTTATATTAGAAGCCTCATGTAAATGTAACTTTTGTAAGGGTAAAAAGCGGTAAAACTAATTAAAACCCCTTCGTTCACAAATATAAAATACATAATTAATTAGGAAGAGTATACTACTATACAAAATGGCATGCGAGCATGTCGCCTCTATAGCAAATATCGATAGAATATTCAATCTAATATTTATAATATAGTGTTTTAAGTAAGAAATATTTACTGGTCCCCTTACATATCCTGGCGTCGGCCACCATAGGCGTCATGTGTGCCTTACACTTTCTCACAATTATAATTATTACATTAATTTGTTAAGATTACTTTTTTACTATTAAATAAAGTTTAAGGAAAATAAATGATATTATTATTATTGTTTTTCGAATTTCGAATAGACCTGCAATAGATAGAACATATTACAAGGAGTCAAAGTTATTTGTTTAGTTTTTGGTTTATTCATTTATGAATTCATCTTACTGGTTACCGAATTCTGAATGCTTCTTCTTGTAAAAAACAAGCTTAGATGTTCCAATGACACCTGCGCACAGTGGGACTGAAAAAATTTTACCATTTAAAATTCTCCAAAGCCTTTAAATTTTGTCCAATGGCAATATTTCTTTTTTTTTTTAATAATCGTCAGACTTCTGGCTACAAAACTGTCGAAGTAGATTTTTGAAAAAAATCTAAACTAAACTTACATCAGGATTGGTCGAATAAGCAGAAAAATCAAAATAATTACATAAATTGGCCAAATTACGGCTACTTGTTTCTTTTCTTAGTTGGTTTTGAGTAAATAAATAAGAACATACTCTAAGAAAAGTGTCCTGAGGTTTTTCACCAAGAAATTGACCGAAATCAGTCAGACGCAATAAATATTCCTTAATTTTAAAAATATGTACTTTCTTTATGTAAATGTATATATATAAAAAAAATTTAAATCTACAATAGACTACTCATAACAATGTATTTTTGGTAAAGGTTCTGTGTACGCCAATCATTATTTTCATGAAAAAACAAACATTTGTATGTTTTAATATATTTTTTTTATTCGAAGGAGGCAGCCAAATCAGTTGATTTTTTTTCTAAGATACATCTAAATGACATGTACATCGTCAATTTTTTTGATAATAATTAACGCACAACTTGCAGAGATAAAAATGAAAACGATAAATTATATTTATTAGGGTACAGAAGTTACCAGTGGCGACAGGGGGCTACAACTCGAGGAAAACATTTCTTTTCCGAATTAGGTCGATACGCATTTGGGGCCATTGTAATAACTGGGGTTTCATTCCCCTAATTACATGATTTAATCAGACATTACCATTGGCAGAGTACGGAGTGTCCCAATTACTTTTGGAGACTCCGTCGATATTATAGTATATCCATCGAAATCAAAACTGTGCTTACCCTTTTCCTTCTAGGTGTTTTTATCCTTTTTGGTGTCCATCAACCAGGTTACTTCGCAAACAAACTTTACTGAATATAAAATGAACTTAATCAGTGTACTGTCTATAGTAGTTGACTTTTCGCTGCGAAATCCATGCTAATTTTTAGTCAAGATGTATTTATCCAGAGATTTCGATAATCTATCCATAACAGGGTATGAAAGTATAAGTCGATGAGCCTATAGAAATAGCGGTTACAATATACACACAAAGCATTGTTCAAGCTGATTCTCTTTTGTAGTTGGCTAGAAAGCTGAAACTAACATTTCTAATTTTTAACATGAATTATAAAAGTGACATTCCCTTAAACATGATTTATTACCCGGAAAGTCGGCGGACTTTATCGAACCGACAAACACTAAATAACAATTTCCAATTTTTTACTTGACTTGAGATTAATTATACCCTAACGTGTTAATTTTTAACACAAAGTAACCACCCCGTCATATAAAAACCGTCACTCCAGATCAAACAGCCCTACCCCTACACAACACACATGGAAATTAATTTTTTATCGACCGGTTTACACTTGATTATATAGACTTTACATCTGTGGACACAATGGCCTATGCAATTTAGCGTTTAATGACTCCAAACCATTAAATCCGGAGTAATAGCAAAGCTCATCGATAAAGCTTCTTTTATATACGGGCTATATGCTGCATACGCACGAATATTTGTTCGGCTGGCATGTTGAACTAAGCTTGTTTCTGATCATATATTCTCCTATGGATAATGTAGTACGTTTTCCAAAGAGTAAATTCATCGAAATCCAAATTAATTAGCTAACAAATGTTTTTCAACTAGTGTTTTGGGTAAGTAATGAAATGAAAAAAGTTTGCAGGATGAAACGGACCAAACGCATGTCCCGTAAATAATTTTCGAAAAAATGTTCTTTAGGAAAAACGTGTATGCATCATTAACAATAATAATTTACATTATTATTATTTATTATTATATTACTTATAGCCCAGTTGCCTGGGAGCATGAGAAATTGTTACAGTTCGCTCAATATTTTAAGCGCGTCGCACAGGGAAATGAAGCATTTCTCTACCGCCGCTACACAATAGAGACTATTTGTACCCATTAAAACTGAAAAAAAAGGTAGCATTTTAAAGAGGAAGAATTCAGCTTTCCAACGGTACACCTACTTTTCATATTTTTTATTTATTATAAATTGCACGTGAAGCTAAGCTTTATCGTTTTTTCCCACTCTATATTAAAACATAAATATTAAATAAAACACTATTTAAAAAAATGTATCCTTGTAGATATAGCTTGTTATAGC
The DNA here is from genome assembly GCA_963583905.1 of Stenurella melanura. Lineage (NCBI taxonomy): Eukaryota > Metazoa > Arthropoda > Insecta > Coleoptera > Cerambycidae > Stenurella > Stenurella melanura. The sequence goes on from OY757315.1 coordinate 27,240,821, forward strand.
TATATACCTTAAACTTCAATCTGAGATTAATTTTTTGCTCTCAAGTATCCAGTGTAAAAAAAATAACTTTTAAATCATTGGTATGTTGCCCATTTTTTAGGGTTAGGGTCAAAAAAGGCTTGTAGGTAAAAAAAAATTGTAACATGAAAAGTAGGATATACTTAATAAGTAAATATTTTATTTTCAGAAATATTCTTATTTCATTTTGAATGTATGAAAATATTTCTTGGAAAAAACGTACTTTTTTCTATTTGTATATAAGTTGTAGCTAAAAAAAATATTTTAACATAAGAAAAGAAAGATAAAAGTCTACTTTCACTTCCAAATATTTATGTCATCGTTTGTTGTGCAGGTTTCAAGTATATGATACTTGAAGTGAAGGCAAAATTGACGAAATCCAAGTCGTATAAGTGTACATTCAAGAGCCGGTAAAGCGCGCTTATACCGACGCTTGATTTTTCTAAAACACGTGCGGTTTCTCTGCATTAGTGTGCGCTTCAAGAGTTTTTTGGAGCACGGTGTTGTTTATATAAACATACATAGAAGTTGTTTATTAAATAAATTGATTTTGATAGTGATAGGTTTTTTAAAACATAAATCATAGAATAATTATAAATTAACATTTTACGTGTTGTTTATTATTATTTTGCGTCTTACTTTTATATATTAAATAGTGTAGTAAATGTTAAAAATGTTAATAAGTATATTCTCCTTTTATTTCACTGAAAGTTTGGATAATAAAATTAGTGACACTAAAGAATCAGTGAATTTATTTTTAATTTAAGTTTGAAAAACAATTTGATAAAAAAAAGTGTTATAAATATAAAAGCTACAGTTGTTTAAGAAAGAAAAAATAACCTATTGTAAGCATTTTACCTGTCATATTTTACCCATTAACATATACAAATTTGTTGTCCTCTACAATTTTCGTTATTTTTTCGAGGAGGTGTTTTTTTAATTATTTTTTCTTCAGGGCTAAAATAGCTTTAAAAAAATTATATCAATTTTTGTAAAATTTCCCGCTCTTTCACTGGTGCTATCTGGTTTTTTATTTTCATTATTTTGTGAGACATTAGCAAAAAACTGGATTCTTCCGCTTTAGAGGGTCTTTTAGAAGGATTCGCGATTCGCTAATTGTTTCATGAGGGGCTAGTTTTTTTGCTAGTAGAAAATGACTCAAAAAAAGTTTACTAAAAACTTTTTTGAGTCATTTTCTACTAGCAAAAAACCTAGCCTTTCATGAAACAATTAGCAAGGTAACAATTAATTCCAACTTTTCGTTAAAATTGGTCTCTGACAACTGGCTATTATAGGTATATGGTAAAAAAAAATGTATTACAATATCAAACATCAGTGATAAGATACTTTATCACAATCATTGACAATTAACCAAATAACATTAAAAAAATCATTATTTCCACATCCAGATTTCCCATCCCAGTTTCTTTAAGTGAAAGCATCTTGATATTATATTTGCACTTTAGTATGTATACATAAGTGCCCATAGAATTTTAACAATATAATATTAACGCATCTTTATTAGGCCGATCTATAACTATGTTATAAAACCTAAGGAAATGAATTTCGCCCACTTCTAATTGTTGTATCATCATAAAATTTGGCGATTAGGTGTAGCTCTGACGACAATACAATATAGTATACTTAATATTATATGTTCAAAATGGCCGCCGCCCCAATATGGCGGATTATCACTTTCTTTGCAACCCCATTGATAGGGGTATCAAAAGAAAGGGCTTGACAAGTAGAAAACGATAAGGTAGGTGACGCTTTTATTAACGGTTTTCTATTAGCTTGACCTGTAACATTGTAATGAAATCTTACAACTAACTTTTCACCCACTTCCAGAAGTCATATTGACTTGATATTTAGCTTGTTTACACGGTTCACATGACAATACACTTTGTTGACATTTTTTATAGAAAAATCCAAGATGGCGCACAGTCTATTGTCGTTTAACATCCGATTCTACTCTATAAACTGGTCAGTTCCAAGATAAATGTTTTTACGTCTGATTTTACTCAGTATTTTTAATATAATGGGTAAATTTAAGAAGTCCATGATTCCAATATGGGTTTTTAATATATCATAAGCTGTAAAAACGTTTCGTGACAGTTTTCGCTTAAACATGTTTTTCGACAATTTTGCAAGAAAGGAATTCCCACCCCACTTCCCATCCTCACCGTCCTCCGAAAGTATGCATTAAAACGAGCGCCTGTATAAGTTTCATTGAATTTCTTATTTGTACTTCCCATTTTTATTAAACTACTTATTTAATTCGATTGGGCTAATATTTAGTTCCACGGACGGGGTTTTTGCAAACACGCGAGAACAATATATTTCATCCAAAGACATTTCCTTTCTTTTCGTTCGGCTTTCCACTAATTGATTATGAAATATCTCTCTTTCAGCTACGTTTGTAACTTTAGAAAACAGTTGTTTTCTGGCATCTCAACGCTGGTAAACAATCGAGTATTTTGTTGTTTCCTTTTCACTTTAAGAAACCTAGTTCTGGCAGTATCCTTGGAGATAACACACTATAAATTATGTACACATTATCCAGAACTCCTTATTGTCCTCCCGTTCTGGAGATCATTAAATATAGCGAGCGCTCTTAGAACAAAAATAAAACATTTGTTATGTGCTATAAACATTCTGTCCGCTTAGCTCTAAGTTTCAGGATAATTTTTAAAGTTCTAACATGATATAAAGTTTCCCGCAAAAGGAACGTCGTAATCCTGACGGTCTTGATCATAAATTGGAATAAATTGATGAAACTTGCTTATTAGCATATTCTCTGCAAGGCACAAACAGATAAATTAAAACTTAAATCCGGCCAAGACCTAAATTAATATTACTAATAATAGCAGCTGGATGTGGTAAGTTAATATTACGTAAAAATAAGGTTTTATTATCCTTGTAATTAATATAGCACGGTATACAGACGGTAAGCAATAGCTATACGGGTCTCCCAGCTCTATTTAGACAAGCATTATCTGGTAATCGGCGAGACATTGAAAGAAATGTTAACTGTTTAAAAAGATGCATTTAGTCATTTTATTTTCAAATGTACAAGGCGCCTTAGAAAGGCGGCAGGTTATAAAACTTTACTGTTTCAAATGGAACACCCTGTATATTTTTATATTATATTTATATTTTTGGATTCTCCTTTCTCCAAATTGTATTGTTGCAGGGCTCCCAGATAAAAGGGGAATAGTATAAAAGAATTCAAATTTAGAGGCTGATGTATTAGCTAAACTGCAGGGTAGGGTGGGCCTGTGAACTGAACAAAATTTTTATGTTTTACTTGCAGCCTCCTCTCTGAATTCAATTGGTGGCGAAAGAGGCTCAAACGGCCGACTAGTCAAGTCCTTGGGGGTGAATTCGATAAATTGGAGTGTTGGATGTATGCTGGTGAAAACAAATAAGCGTCTTACTATAACAGATTTAATGATTATATTTAGGTACGCTTACAACCATATCCCACAGAAATAACATTACACACAATCAATAAATATACTTAGAAGTGTAGCTCACACTTAACCTAACACAAAATGTACGACAACTTAAAACTAATAAAATCTTCACTAATACTATGCACTATATGACCCCCAAAATATACTGGCTTAAAAAATTACATTAAAATACTGAATAATAACGTAAAATGAACAAAATACTGTGAACTAGGTAAGTGACGATAGGATAAATTGACAAAAGTGAAAAAATTGCAAGCGTGGTGTTCAAACTACTAAAAATTTAATTGGTTATGTGCAAAATATTTACTGACGATGTAAATTTGATGTGGAATATGTGGAAAAACTGTAGTTACGTGGGTCGAATGACAGCAATTTAGTACCGCAAAAAACCTGACGGGCTCTCTATGCCTCACGTAGAAGGTGGGATGTTATATCAGGTCCCTCATTATACTATTTAAAGATGCTTACCTCCAGCAGGTTTCACAATGTCTATAGTAGGCCTACCAGGGGAGCGCAGCTTCCAATGGAACCAGGCAGGAGAGTCTCACCGGTACCACTCAGGATTCCAAATCCAACCAACAGCTTGACAACCAAGTTCAGCAAAACCAAAGTTCTCATACAATCTAGACTCAAATGTACAAATAACCAAAAAGGTAAGACGTAGGGTCAAACATATAGGAAACGATACCAGTAAAAGTCCAAAATAAAAGTAACGTAAAGATAGAAGTGACAATGAAACTAAAAGCCTTGCAATAAAGAAATAACGAACATTACAAATCTATTTTCCAATGAGATTTCAGAGACATACCTTAGATGTTGAGTGGGCTGAAAGAATTCCTTTGCCACGTGCTTCCAGCAAGTTCATTTATCCGGAAAATTCCGTAGCAGTACTTCCCAACAGAAAATAATACAAAATATCAAAACGAAATACTGCTAAATTTGTCACTACAGCACCATATCCCTTTAAAGGAGCAAACACAAAATTGCTATACACGTGCTCGGCGACACAACTTATTTTCGGCAGGCATACAGAAAAAATCACCAAAATGGCCAAGATAGAAACCTCTGTCAAAAATCCGAGGATGACCAAACCTCTTCATGGGTATGTTCCAAATGACCACTATACAACGTAACCCACAAATCTGATAAATCTCCCTAACGACGTTTATTTTCCACACATAATATTGTATTTCGTAATTCCATTAACAAAACAATAAGTTTAATTCACAATAACGGTCTTGAAAAGGTTATAATCGAGACGTTAGGAACTCGCGGCATGGAACGCAATGGTAGGCAACCAGTTATCCTATACTGTATGGACTAGAACGATAACATTGGAACAATTACAATATTTAAATTTAAACGTACAGATACGAAAATACCATATACAATATCAACCATATCCTATACATCGTTAACCATTGTTGAGATATTAGCAGTTAAATTTTTGGGATAATATGTTTTTATTAACGTAACCATAAGGAATAATAAGATACAAAAATCTATTATGATTATTATAAAAGAAGATTGTCGCTCATATTTTATTTGACACAACTCATACGTCCTGAAAAGTTCTCGTGCACAAGAATTCCTTATAACTCCTGAAGTTATTTGGTGGCAAGCATGAGTTATCCTATTCTTTAAATCATTAAAGTTAATTGGTTTCGCAGCGTATACAACTTGATTTAAATGACCCCATAAAAAAAATCGAGTGGTGACATATCAGGTGACCGTGTAGGTCACTTAACAAGTCCCTGATTATCAATACAGTTCCCCCAATTCCTCAGTCAGGAAGCGTGTTACAATTTTCGAATTATACCGTTGATATATCGTAAACCGTATATGATATTGTTAATAAAATTTATTCGGAAATAAAATGAGAATCCAGATATGTAAAATTGTTATAAAATATGCCTAGTATATACTGTGCCGCATTTAATATGAATACATCCTTCTATTTTCTATATTTTACAAATGTTTGCAGATTAATATTTATAATTCTGTCGCGGCATTCTATGATTAAAACTAAAATTTAATTTCTTTTTCAAAATCAAAAAATATGTGAGGGTTGGATCATATGTATCTTGGCCAGAAGAATCCAAAATATATACGTTGTATCATCTAAACGTAAATTGCACCGGAAGTCGGCCATTTTGGTTTTTTAAATCACATAATTGGAACTGTTTTCCATATCATTATACCAGATTTGAAAATAATCCACAAGTTTTCTTTTCTCGTGTTTAACTTCTGCGACTTGCAAAGAATCACCCTGAGAGTGTAAAGTAATCGCCGATCATTACCTCAGCTACTTCTGGCGCACTTTGACATATAAATATATTCTCCCCAAATATCACCCGTGCTCTTAAATTTTATCTTTCCATTTTTGTAGAGATAAATTGACAAAAGTAACATAATTTGCGTAAATTGACAACATGTTAACAAACACTGAATGCCTTGAACTAATGCGCTTGGGATTTAATTACATATTACTCAATTTATCTCTTTATATTAGTAGACAACCGCGCTCTCAAACAAATTTTACTCATAAAGTTCTAAACACTAGTTCTATTGCATCATAAATAAGCCTTAATTTGCTATTTTGTACGATGGATGTGAAAGAAATTATAAAAGATTGATACTCTTTTTTTTAAAAATCTCCTTAATTTTAAGCACAAAAATAATTTCAGTTTTAAATGTTCGTCTAAAAAGTACAAATGTCTGGGATTTTCTCTAATAATTGGTAAATATTTTTCAGTTACGCACAATTTCTTATCCATTTGTATAAAATAACCATCATTTCCGCTATTGTGCCAAAAAGGTTCGAAGTAATACATATACTTCGTCTGCTTATTTTGTCGTTCACGGAATTAAAAAACAACACGAAATTCTGACAAAAATATCGTTCCAAATTAAAGTTAGATGTTTGTTTTATCCCATACGGCTAAGAAAAACACGGTCCCAAATTGCAACTGATGGATATAAATTCACGTATGCCCCATAGCAACGGAGATGATATATACAATATTTTCGTTCCAATTCCGTCATAAATGAGCCCGTTTGTATAGAAATTGCAAGTTATGTTCCTCTATTGTTTTGTTTTAAACGCTTCTCCTGTCGGTTTCGATACATTTTCGATATCTTCGATTACCAGAAGAATAACAACGACCTTTTTAAACGTCAATCGAAAATAATATCTGGAGAATATTTGTTTTTATTGATAATACGATGAGGCTGCGGCTTACTTTCGGGCTGTAAGCCAATATATCTCGGTATAAATGCATATAGAGGGACTGGGGTGCATATATTTCTCCTTATTGAATTATTTATTGACTGCTGCTTTTTACGTTACAAGCTGAAGAACTGCGTGTGCCTGTGTGCGTGTCTCTTATTTGACCTTATGATTTCTTGAATCTATTTCGACGTATAATACTACCACGTATTGAGAAATGCCACACTACTTCACAACTTTTATTATCAGGTATCAGCTTGTTTGATATAAACTGCTCCTAGATGGAGTCATTAATGTTTCTTACAAGTCGCTGACTCAAATTAGTCTAGAGAAACTTAAATCCTCTTTTGTTATTGAACCGGTTTCCACAAATGTAGTAGACAGCATAAAATTTAGAAGATTCTAATAGGCACATTTAACATTTTTTTTTTATTACATATGCAAAGACCCGGAATATCAAATAGTCGAGCTGTGACGACACATCGCCCCATCCGCTTAGAGAATACGTATCGTGAAAATATCTATTGTAGGCATGATGCGACTATTTTATTGTTAATTCTTTAATACTCCTTTGTTAGTGTAGCAGTGTGAAGTCATTTATTTTATTGTAACACTGAAGACTCTCGTTATTAACATTTTGTGCTAACATGAATAAAAAACGCAAGTATTGTGTAGTTCCTAGATGTAAAAGTAATAACATGTTGCCAAATCAAATATTTATGTTTATCTCGAGAAGATAAATGGGACCACGTACTATGCGGTGGCGATTAAATATAAAACCTAAAGTTAGTTCAAAACTCAGTCAATGTGATTGGTATATTAGTTAAATCCACCTAGCACAAGAAATCAAATACAAACAGAAACAAGAATCGTTATACACCTTGAAAATTGTTTTATGAGTGAAATGCGTGTAGTAAATATATGCGCTCATCTATTCTAAATCAATCACTAAAATTTGGATAATGTACATTGGACACTTTTGAAGTTCTGCTAAGTTATATTGAAAAATGTTTTTAAGGAAATTTTGACCATACCATCAGTTTTAAATCCATTATATCTTGGAAAATATGCCTACTAGGTATGTAAATATTATTTTAGATACAGATAATGCACGGCATTTTTTGTATGAGGAAATTTTTTCATAATTTTTTGTTCTAAAATTCTGCAGTTATTCTCAAAAACGTGACGTCATGTTTATTCGGTTATTTATCAATGTATTTAAAACTTTCTTGTTAAAATAGTTAATTATATACAATGTAAACATTTTCAGAAAAAATAATTGGTATATATCAAATATTAATTTAGTTATCAAGCGTAAAGGATAATATCATTGCAAGTTTTTAAGAATATTATCTATTACGTGTTCCTCCGTTTCTGAGATATCCGCGGTTAAAGTGAGGGATCAATACATTTGAATCGTATATTAATACTATCGATAACTTCCATCCATTTCAGGAACTCCTATTTTTTTTTTTGAAATCATTAACACATGGTTTGTTAGTTATCTTGCGACGAATATATCTTAAGCTTCAGTTAATTTGGCTTCAGAAATAAATATTTTACCACGAATGTAGTTTTCAAAATAATTTGATCTCTGTAGAGATTTTCGATTATGTCTGACACGAACAAGACTTTTATTTATTATTTTATTTCATTCTTATCTGCACATTAGCCAATGCGTTTCTATTAATGCCTTAAATTTGTAACTTTTAACTATAAGGCACAGGGTATATCAGGGTTCTGCACTGGGGCCCTTATCGTTTATTTTGTCTAAATAATTTCAATAAAAGGTTCGACTCTGACACTTCAACTCTGAATTTTAATTCTAATGTTCAGTAACTTAAATAGCGACAGCACTACTTCTGTCCAGCATGCAAGATGTTTAATGAAGACAAGACTCAGAGGTTTGTTTTTTCCATAAGTACCCTATTAGCAATTGTCACAGTATTAATATTCTTGGCGTCGTCTTAAATACTCTTAGCTGGTTCAACGTGGAGATACTACCTAACAAACTATAGAGTATTATTCTTCTGTTACACAGACGAAGAGATATATTGTCCTTTAGCACCTTTAGAAATTGTTATCGATGTTAGTCGATGTTAAATTCTCACAAAAAGCTAGTTTTTGTTCATTTTTTCTCACCTTATATCAGAGACAACTTTATGGAACTAACATGAGACCACCGCATAGCCACACTCTATGGTTTGCTAGTGAATTCATAAAAATCACTTAACTTATTCTAGAGGGAATGATTGAATATATTTAAAGAAACATTCTCATTTAAAAAAAAATGGCTGTTAGAAAGGCTGCAAATGTATTCTCTATCGTTAATAATTTTGTACTGCGTTTATAGAGGTTACCTTTTACTTTCTAAAATGATACATTCCCAATAATTCCCGTTTATATTTTTTCCCTAAGCTTTGAGAAAACTATGGGAAATTTTTGCTCTCAAATATTTTGGTATCGAAACTGTGACAAAAACATATCACTTTGTATATGCATTGTGATGTTATCAGCCTCTCATTTTATATTATCTATTTACAGATTCATATAAAATTAATTAACACGTTAGAGAAATAATGATGAAATCAATGTCGAACAATCATTGTATTTTTATGCAAATATATGATTTGAAATTTTGACGTAATAGCTTTAATATAAATAATTCTATTTGTTTTATTGTTTCAGTTGCAATCACTTTTATTCAAATTGTGAAACCAAACTCGGCATATAACAAACTGTAATACACATATACATTACGGTTGTCTCACTGATGCCAACTATTAGTTGTTTGACAACAAAAAATTGCCATCAATCAATCAAAATGTCTTCATTAATAATCTAGTAGAGGTGTTTCAGAATCTCATGAGCCGCGAAATGCGTAAAAGGCAAAGTTTAATCTGAGTTATAAGTATGTTTTTGAAGACACTGGAGGCTGCCTTGCTGTATACATAAACAAGAGCTCGGGATAAATTGTAAACAATAATTAAAATATTTTTAAGAAGTGTAACTGAGTCAACAGGACGGATTATGTCTCTGCGCATATGAAGGTCACAGCTCATGAGGTTTTAAAACACCTCTACACATGGAATTTTCAACACACACCTGGAAACTGTAAAATGTCCACAGAAAAGATTAGAAAATTAACAAGACGAAAAAACACGCAGCAGTCATCGAGGGCTACACGTGACGTAGCACTTGTCGATTCTATCGAGTCAACCTGTCTTTTAGTAGTTTTGGTCAAATTCATTTAATGCGTACTCAACAAATCCAGAAAACCGTTTCCGCTGGATGTCGGAGTCCCTTTAATTTTGAAGTTAACAACGATCTTCGTCTATTTCGTCTTCTCTGTCAGACTGTATCCTATTAATCCTCTAATCTTTGTCTACGGTGTGAGGTGCTGTAGCAGTTGAAGAGCAGCTGTTAACATGTTTCCGACAAAATCCTTTGTTTTCACGATACAGCCAAAAAAAAATTTTTTAGGGTGGTTTTATTTATTTCCCTACCATTCTCTGCTACTTATCCTTTTAAGGGATGTTTACTGACGCCCTAATATAACTACTTCCAAATATTCAGCCTTCCGTTTTTATGGCAATTTGTAACAAGTACAATAATCAATATTTGTTAGCCCTGCGCCTTCACCAAAAATTAAACTGCTAATGTCGAAATATTAGTTTCCTAGGTGGGGAGCCCGACTGTACAAATATCTTGTGGATAAGATATATGTACAGATTCAGAAAGTATTCGTTTTGGTATGGCAATAATTGGCAATAAGTGGAAGCGAGAGCGAAGCAACTAGGCTATTCTTTTCTATCGTATGTATAACACATCGTACAAAGCGCCACCTGCTATCTCCACCACATGTGTGTGGACATCCCTAGAGTTTAAATTTGTTTCCGTCACGTCAGTTCTCGTTTTGCCCTATACGATAGAAAAGGATAACCTAGTTGCTTCGCTCTCGCTTGCTCTTATTGCCAAATATTACCATGCCAAAACGAACACTTTCTGAATCTGTATAAGAAATTAAAAGGATGTTTACTGACGCTCCTAAATACCTACTACCAAATATTCACCCTTCTGTTGTTACGGCAATCTGTGATAGTAACTACCATAATCAATGTTTGTTGTCCCTGCGCCTCCACCAAAAATTAAAATGTTACGGTCGAAAGCTAACTACAATACTAAATATTTGTTAGCCCTGCTCCTCCACCAAAAATTAAAATGGTAATGTCGAAAGAACACTGGCGCGGGCACAAAAAATGCTCTGTTATAGAACACCCACCTATGTACTCCCATGTATTTTTGGCCGCTAAGATATTGGTCGCCAAAGTGAAAAGTCCGAAGATGTCGCTACTCGTAGGACACGGTCTAGCTTCGAGAGCCATTGCTCCCAAACGAGAGCTCCCACGGGCTCGATGGACTTGTTTGCAATGGAAAACCGAACGAGAAATCGAATGGCGCTAACCGGAAGTCGATGAGGTCCTTCGTTTCCGAGATACGACCGCTCAAAATCACCGGATGGTAAAAATCGAAGTTTTTCACCAATTCCCGAGACCATAACTCGAAAACGAAACGAGATACGAAACCGCGGTTTGCATCATTCGCTTTGTCTCTTCTTCCTACGTACCTCTGATTTTCTTCAGATTTTTGCGGGCACTTCCATTTTTTTTCTCATGTAAACCCTATTTTGGCCGGTTTTCATGTGGTTTTTCGGCTCTCACGAAAAATTCTGGGATGACGGGTCAATTCTGACCTTGGATTCGGATTCAGCGGCCAAGAATACATTGGTTACATGGGTGGGTGTTCTGTAATAGAACATTTTTTTTGGGCGTCGCACTATGGTTTCTGAGAATGGATTTCTTGGCCAAAATCCCATTTTCCAGTTTTCAGAAATAACCTCTTTGTACCCAAATGTCGATAGTAAACACCCCACTGAACAAGGTTCTCTACCTGTGCGTTTGTTACATCCGCCCTTTTGTATGACTAGGGCCATATAATTTGCTGGTTAGAATAAAGGTTTCAGTTATCGAGCGTAAGCTGTTGCGTAAATGACAATTGGGAAAGTGTGCTATTGCCGTGTTCTTCAATATTTTTGTGTGTCGTATTTTTTTTATTGTCCTTCAAGTATGTAGTATTTATAAATTTAATAGAAAAATCCTCTTTCATTAGTGGTTATAGTAAAATAACAATTATGTTTATGAATTTTCTTATGGTGAAATTTAAATATAAAAATTTGAATTGACTTATAAAAAACTGGCGGCGTTTGGCCGTGATAAATTTTACGCCAATGTAATCAGTCCTTATTAGTGTTTATTGTTCCGTATAGTTTGCCCGTAACTATTTGCAACTTTTGACATATTATTACATTTTGTAGGAGTATCCATCGTTTCAAGAACAAAGACCTTGTAGAAATATGGTTACAAAGAAGTGGCAAAGACGAGAAATTCTCGGGTTTGGTAGTACAAACGATTGTAATACTGCTCGTTGAGCATTTAATGATACTAAAAATTTTTCTGAAATTACCGATGTTGATGAAGACCTAAAAGATTTAAAGTCATTTTAATTTGCCTGTCCTATAACTACCAAATCGATGCACCAAAATTGGAAGAATATCGCTACGCAACAGCCAGACTATACATGATGAAATATTCCTGGTACCCAATGCCTGCAACTGTGCATAAAATTCTAGCACACAGTAAACAGATCGTTGAAAATACTGTATTGCCAGTAAGGTATTTTGGAGAAGGATCTGAAGCTAGAAATAAATTGTACAAACATGGCTGACAATTTCACGCTAGGAAAACTAGTAGGCAAAATAATATGGAAGACATCTTCAACAGAGCTATGGATACATCAGATCCTATCATTTCAAGTATTAGTTTACAAAAATGCATAAACCGTCAACATAGACTGAAACTTCCTTTTGAAGTAATTATGCTGCTGGAACCGAAACCTGAAACTTTACAATCTGAAGAGAACAGCGAGGTTGATGATGTCTAAGATGATGTACAGAACGTCCTAGAAGATATATTGCCTATTGACCAATTAGATTTATTAGAATTGGAAAACGATATATAATATAAAAATTTTTTGTTACGTAAATCAATAAAATTTTGCCAAGCGAGCGTTTGTTATTAAAATTTTTACGTTTAATACCACACAATTTGTCTTTTTATTATTAACTATCACAGGAAATAGTTACGCCACTTAATTTTTCCACAACATAATTTAATTAATTTTGGCCAGATAATTTGGGTTCAGAAACCATAGTGTGTCGGTGTAATTATTTTCCCAAGTGGAGAGCCCGGCTGTACAAATATCCTATGAAAAGGATATATGAAAAACTTTATGAGTGTATATAAATAGTACTACACACCTAGAGGGAACCACCTTTCCCATAAGCTAATTCTGCCACATCATGGAATTTTCGGCATCACGTCCAGACACGATTTTTTATGTTTTCTTAAATTATAGAAAATAGAACACATGAATAGAATGTACGCTAAAATGTAGGTTTTGAAGTATGAAGGGAAATTATAGTGAGGTGCCAGGCTTAATTTACTCGCAACCCTGAAACACCCTCGATTGAAAGTTTTTTTTTTTTGTATTTTCATAAGGCATCGAATACATCGATACAATTTCTTAAAATTAAAATAAAAAAGTTATTAAAAAAATAAGGGTGCCTTCTTCTTATTTGCCCGCATCCTCATAGCTGCTTACTTTTTAATTACTCTGTAGCCTATATAGGATAAATCTATGAATTAGAAAATGTATTTTTTATGTATCTAGATAATTTATGATTTTTCATAATTAATAATTTCAATTCAAATCATTTTGAATCAACTATTTTCAGTAATTATGACATACTAGTGCGTGGATGGCCAATAACTTCTCAACCATTTGAAATTTATTTATTTATTTATTGCATACACTGTTCAACAGGTAAGATACCCAATTACAGAACAGGAATAAAGGCATACAAAGCATTAATTATAAGATATACAACAACATAGAAAGAAAGTATAATGAAGAAAAAATTTACTTAAATGTACGAACTATGAATAACTAATGATACGAAGAGAGAGAAACAAATAACATGGAAAACGTTTAAATATAAAAACCATATATACAAATATACACATATGTGATTCAAAGTAAATTAAGAAAAACAAAGACAATCACTGGTTATTTAATTTAGAACATTTTGTTTTATGTCACTAAGGCTGCAATTAAAAATATCGAAGTCGCTACATAATTTGATAGAAGTACTGCAAATCGTATATAAAGGTGAATTATTTAGTACGTTGGTACGCGGCGTAGGTAAATAGAAAACTTGGCGATTACGAGAGGTTAATCTGGGAACGTGAAAATTAAGCTTACTAATTATTTCGGGTGCGTCAAAATACTTGAGAAAAGTACGTACGCCTATCCTCAAGAGTAGTCACAGAATATCTTTCAAGCAAGTTACTTTGCGGAAAACCAATCACTGGATAGGTACCGTCGGATTTGAACCGCAGTAATTTAAGAAATCTACGTTGAACTGCCTCTAAGTTATTCCTGTGAACATCATAACTGGAACTCCAAATTAGCGATGCGTACTCAAGTTTCGATCTGACGAAGGATTGATAAAGAATTTTCAGAGTATCAGTATTAGTGAACTCTCGACTAGTACGAACGATGAATCCAAGGGCTTTGGAGGCTTCAGACACAATGGCATCGATATGATCAATGAAGGATAATTTACTATCAAAAGTTACGCCGAGGTCGCGAAAATTGAAAAAATGTCTAAGATAAAAATTGTTGGAGATCAAAAGTGGCATATCATAAAATTGTTTTTAAATCGATCGGATATTTCATATAGCGGAGTCAAGCTAATAGTTGAGATTTTTTTAATGGAACACCAAAATGAATTTATTTTTCAATTTCTGGCGGAGGCGCAGGGCTAACGAATATTACTTTGTACTTCCTAATAGGTGAAGAGAAAGCTGTACAAATCACTGACCTAGAGGGAGCCGCCTTTTATATAAGCCGATTGCGTTTTTATGTTTTCTCTAGTCATAATTTGTTTTTAATTCGACAGGGTGTTTCATAAAGAGGGGGCAAGCTAACAGTTGATTTTTTAACATGGAACACCAAACATTTTTTCATATATTTATATTTGACTCGTAATTCACTATCCAGGCTTATACAGTTTTTGAACTAACACTGTGGCGTTGTCACGTTAGTCCACATTTTCTGATAAAAAATGCATTTGCAAGGGCCAAGAGTAAAATCTTTAAAAACGTGTTTTCATAAATTAAACCGTCAATTCACTTCCAATGTTAGTCAAGGCCATGTACTAATTTCAAGGCTTCTCATATTCGAACCTATTTCTAAAGGGTTTTCTCCACGATGATCAAGTTTCTCCATATTTAAACTGCCATAACTCAATTTTTTCAAATAGAAGTTCATGTTTGTTCTTATTCAAAATGTTTCAGCAATCAATTATCTACAACCACCTTACAAGGCCAACTTTTTTCGACAGGTTTTTTAAAAATTCGAGGAAACATCATGTCGAAAGAAAAGTATAGGCAATTGATTACTGAAACATTTTAAGTAAAAATATACATGGGGTTCCATTTGAAAAAATTGAGTTATGAGTTTAAAAATGTACAAACTTGAATCATCGGAGAGGACACCCTGTAGAAATAGGTTGGACTATGAGAAGCCTGGAAATTAGCACATGACCTTGACTAACATAGAAAATGAAATGATGGTCAATTTATGAAAACACGTTTCTTACAGAATTTGCTCTTGACCGAAGCAATGGACAAACGAGGATCTCCTACATGAAGAAAGTTCTTGTTGCAAACCATTGAATACATCAAATTTTTAAAAAGTGTCAAATTTCTTCGAAACTGCTGGGTTTAGATATAGGTTATGCTACATGTTTTCGACTCAGAATTTTATGCTCATTTCGAAAAATCGAAAATGTATAGGGTGCTCCGTTTAAAATCAGCAAGTTGGTGTCGATTTCCGGTATAACAGGAAGCACTGTTATTGAACCAAGTAAAACGATCCATTTGAAAAAGTATCCAATTTACTAAAAAAAGTAAATTCATACAAAAATCCCATAAAAAAATAATACTTAAACCAGTAAAAAGGCTTCTAAACACCTTTGGTATCATATTAAATCGAAATCTACGTAAAAAAAAATTTCACTAAAAATTACTAAAATATTGAAAAATTTTTCATCTCGAGGACGACGGTCAATCGCCTTTGGGCCCCGTCGTTCGGATTTTCAAAAGTACTCCAAAAATTTTGCAAAGTTGCACGGAGCTCCGCCCGACGACCTTTTCGAAAGTACCACGAATTTGGTTTTTCGAAAGTACAACGAATAAAATCGCATCAGACGGAAAACTGCTCGGCACAACAAATTTTTCGGAAGTGCAACGAATTTAACTTTTTGAAAATCTCAAAAAATTATTATTTTTATAAAAATACAATAACAAGACGTAAATAAAGCAGAAAACCGCTCCTCGAGATGAATTTTTCGAAAGTACCACGAATTTGGTTCCTCGAAAGTACCACGAATTTGGTGGTTCACAAGTCGAAATCCTCAGTCAGGATGTAGCGAGTAGCTATTATATTAAGACAAAAATCGATGGTACGGTTTTTCCAATAAAAACCATAATCCTCATTTAATATTCCTCAAAGGGTTGGAGCATAATCCCCATACAAAACCCGAAAAACATACAGAAAAGTAGTCAAAGAATTCAGAGTCAGAAGGTCGATTCCGACGAACCCAAAATACTGTTTACCCTGGCTCAGGCATACAACGCCACAGTAATCGCTCGAAGGCGAGTCGACGGAAAAAATTATATATTAAAAATTATATTTGTGTTCGATGCCGTTAGTACATTTATAAAAGCAAGAAAACCATCGAACTCTCATAGATAGCTTCTTTAAGCATCCTGACAATCATTTCGATAATTTTAGTGCAAAGTTCAAAGTGTTCAAAAAGTTCAAACAATTTTCAAAAAGTCGCATACATTTTACAAATATTACTAATTGGGAGTATGAATCTTTTTGTACAGTCGATTGTCATAGTTCTATAGACGCTGGCTGAGTTACACTCCTACGGGAGGTAACAGCTTGCCGAGTGGTGGTGCTCTTTGATGTTTGCCTTATACACATTAGCTAAGTATTGATTATTTATATTTTTTACATTTTATGAATTATTTCAATAAATGAAAATATATTTTGAATTCGATTTCTCATTGATCCACTAATTACAAGATTTGTGACCGACGTGCGATTCTGTTGCGTGAGTCGGACAATTACTTTCCGTGGGTCACATTTGATCCCGCCAAGTCTGTGTACTTGTCCGAATACTCATAGAATTCATCGACGGTTAATTATTAAGAAGTGTTTCTGGGAAAGTGCTAATTATAAGATACATTTATTAAATGTGCACTACCCGACAAAAGATTTCGACGGAAAGAGCAGACTCTAGCAATCACAGTAAGTATAATTTTCTCTATTTTCGTCTTGGGGACTCTGAAGGGTATCTTGAATCCCCCTTGTGACCAGAGTTGATCAGTATCGTAGTGGTGACACGGCTCCGGCCTAAATTATATAAAATCCTTGTCGTGTCCTTCAGACCAAACGATACTAGGTTCATCTACAGTACCACATGCTTATAATTATTTTTGTTGAATTGACCACACTGATTTTAACAATACCGAAATTTTTCAAAATTTTTGATACATAATTTTCCCAATATCGATCAATTCAGTTCCCGGTGAAACACTCGTATAGTGTGTCATACTGTGACAGGAATCTCAATTAAAAATGTAGTTCACAAATCGTTAGAACACGCATAGTTTTATTCACCTTGTATTATAGACATACGTTATATCAGGAACCACTGATTTCTTTGATGGGCAAAGCCTATAGACAAAGCATATACAGAATGAATTTCAAGATCCCAAGAACCGACGCGCGACGTCAGCATACAACATCTGTAATGAATAATATTAAAAATGGTAAACTCAAACATCTCTGCAGACGTAACACATTCCAGCCGTAAGAAATGTTTTAAATCACTGCGCGGCTGTGTAATGCTATCTTTTTAAGTACAGCAAGAAAACTATGATCTTTTATTCGAACACTGAGACAAGCGATACAATCAAATAAGCTCTTTGCAAGCAAATCTCTTTAATAAACAGTTGGCAAGGTAATAAGAAGACTCTTTCGACTGGCAAAGGTTTTATTTTGCATCGACGTTGAACTCAAAAGAAAATATATCGTGAAAGTTTAGATGGCAAACTAGGAAATAATGGTTGTCAAGTACACCCCCCGGAAAGTTTGGGTTTCTCTACAAACAATATATCTTGTAATTTATCTGCGGTGTTTGTAGAAGAAAGCTGTACATACATACCAGTTCACTTTTATATACGAAACTTCGCAATACGTATAAACAAACTGTTGGCAATGGGACTTCCGTGTACCTGAATTTTACTATTTCACCAAGACCAATTAAACTAGGTGATATGGAACGCATTGGTTTCTAATAAATTGATTTTTTTTTTGCTGGGATCAATAGTTCAAGAGAGAGTGTCGATTATGAAAATCCATGTTACTAAACGGTAACCTTGTTTGATATACCGGGTGTTAGAAAAGTATGGGAACGGTGAAGAATCTCGAACAGTTTGCATCAAATCGAAAAATAAAAAAATACGCGTCAAAAAGTTTTCAAAAAACTATCTACTGATACCAAAAATGACCTCCCCCCCCCTGTGGGTGGGGCGAGGGGCAACTTTAAAATTTCAAATGGAAACCCCTATTTTTTATTACGAAATCGGTTTCTATGGCAAAAAATCAGTTTTATTCAGGACATTTTTTTCGATTCTTGCATGGTGTCACTGTAATCGCAAAAAATGAAAAGAATGCATGACTGTTTCAAGAGTAGGGTCTTGTGCCCACAAAAAAAATCCAATTCAAAAACTGAAAAACACGTATTTGTTATTTTTACGAAATCTATCCAATGACATTGGGTTCGACTCTCCCACCCCCAACCCAGTGGGTGGGGCGGGGGACAACTTTGAAATTTGTAATGAAAATCCCTATTTTTTATAGCGGATTCGGATTCTACAGCCAAAAATACGTGAATTTTATATCGGACATTTTTTTCGATTCTTGCAAGGTGTCGCTGCAATCGCAAAAAAATGAAATAAACCTGAAGTCTCCATAAGTTTGTAAATACAGCTACTCGCGTTGACAAAAAAAACATTCAGTTTGAAAAACAATATCTGTGATATCTTGATTTTTATGAATGTTTTTTTTTAAGTGTTGTTAATAACAGTATTTGTTTTGTGAAATTTCTACGAGTTGTAACATTTTTTGCGATTGCAGCGACACCTTGCGAGAATCGAAAAAAATTCCCGTTATAAAATTCACGTATTTTTGATCGTAGAATCCGAATCCGCTATAAAAAATAGGGATTTTCATTACAAAGTTCAAAGTTGTCCCCCGCCCCACCCACTGGGTTGGGGGTGGGAGAGTCGAATCCAATGTCTTTGGATAGATTTCGTAAAAATAACAAATACGTGTTTTTCAGTTTTTGAATTGGACTTTTTTTATGGGCACAAGACGCTACTCTTGAAACAGTCATGCATTCTTTTCATTTTTTACGATTACAGCGACACCGTGCAAGAATCGAAAAAAATATCCTGAATAAAACTTACGTATTTTTTGCCGTAGAATTCGATTCCGTAATAAAAAATAGGGGTTTCCGTTTGAAATTTTAAAGTTGCCCCTCGCCCCACCCCCTGGTTGGTGGGTGGGGAGGTCATTTTTGGTATGAGTAGATAGTTTTTTGAAAACTTTTTGACACGTATTTTTTTATTTTTCGATTTGATGCAAACTGTTCGAGATTTTTCACCGTTCCCATACTTTTCTAACACCCGGTAGATTAAAACAATTTTGTTTATAATAAAAAGAAAAATTACATATATTTAATCAAAAACATGTTTTCATAAATTTTTTACCAATTTCCAACAAGAAATGTTCAATAACTTTTTTTCACAGTCATTGATTATTTATTAATTTTTTGGCATTGAAACAAACGCCAACTTCCCGTTTCTTGAGGCTTTAACAATATTACAATATATAATTTTTCTATATATAATCTTTAGACCTTGCGTATGAACTTCCAAAAAAAATTGACGATTTTTTATTTTTTATATAGTGTTTGCTATATCATATTGCAACACCCTGTTATTGTAGAACGCGTTAATCGATTCCATATTTTTTTTTTGTCGATCATCTCGATTTGGCCATTTTAAATACATTTTAATTTTCCTAGGTTTTCCAAATGGGTCAAAATTTCGAGATTGACTGTTAGACAACTCTTTTATCGGAAAATTGAATACTGCAATCGCATCGAGCTAAAATTTTGCATAAGGTTATTTGAGACAACTGCGAATCGATTACGCTACCCATATTTCCGATAAAAAAAATGCTTAACAGTCGATCTCGAAATTTTGACTCATTTAGAGGACCTCAGTAGGCCATGGAAATATGAAAACTATTTTTTTTAAATGGTCAAATTCGAGTAATGTTCATAAAAAAAATTAAATTGGACAATAACAGGGTATTACGGTATTTAATAGCAAGCAACGAGTCTATGTAAAATTTCTTGGTTTCCACTGGAGCTGCGACTAGTATTTGAAAGGGTGACTTCTAGAGTAACATGGCGACATAATTCCATCTTCCACTTATTGGCGTATCAGCTTAAACGCAGAAGCTGTACAATTTTTGGCGATAATTGCATACTTGATATTCATATATCTTATTTCGAAGAGGATAGCATTAGTAGCTACTCTCCTGGCACCGGTGATTGGTTTTAGTGATAGAAATAGGGCCACGTTAAATAAATTAATTTACAAAGTCTCTCTGATTACCTACGTTTAAATACGTTATTTTCTAATGTTTGCAACACTGTCAATGTCTTGATGCATTTCAGACCATTTAATTGAAGTAACAGTGAGCACGTTTCGATCTTAATCACTAATTAACTTTGCAACGGTTTCCCCAAGGGTAATCACCCAACCCCGTAAATTCTTGTAAGTCTTCTTTTGAATATACAATTAGCCTTTATTGAATGCGACGAAATAACAAAACCAATAAAAATGCAGACAGCACTTGTATACTATATGTCGTCTCTATAATTGAACTGGTATTGAGAGAGAAAAATAACCGTACCCTCTCAGACATTCTAAATTGCCCTTTTTATAGAAATACATTATTTGTCGAGAGAAATAAAAACTAGTGGCTTGTGAAAACGCGCACGGCGATAAATTTCTGGTGAGACGTATGTAAACATTGTTAAAGGCTAGAATTGTGTGGTGGCTTTCATTTTGCCAATGCAGCAAGAATCTATTTTCAATTTTCCCAGTATTTAGTCGAGGTACTCGTATAACGACAATCCTCTTATAACGTAAATCCAATGTCTGAAATTCGCTACACAAGAGCTAGCTCGCCATTTTGTAAACTGGGAAATATCTTTAAATAGTTATACAGGGTGAATTTTTTTTTTTACTAATAAGGGGTCCTGACTAGATATAAATAATTGGAGTCGGGTTAGAAATTTTTTACTAATGAAAAGTTTCTTTTACTCAGAAAACTTGTATAGGGACAGGAAAAGTTTCCACAATGAAGAGAAGGCACACGAGGCCTCTTAAAGTTCTACTTTCCTCTATTTATTGCACACTTCGCTGAGTGTGAAGTTTAACTATTTTAAATAATTTTACACTGTAATATGTTCTTGACTTGATTTCATGTAACAGGAGATTCTTTCATTCATGGTTCAATTTGCTCTTGGTTTTACCATGGATCATTAGGCCTTTTTCAGAACGTGGATCGTTAAGTAGACACACCAGACGACGCAAGTAGATATACTGACAAAGGACATATTCAATAACCCATTTGACAAAAGGAGATTTGAAGTATTTGGCATGTGAGGATGATTTCATATGGCCATCCGTAAGCCTAAGGCTACGAGATGCAGGGATAAAATACACCAAGACAAAAATCGTCGATGAAGGAATCGCCATCGAGCCGCACACCGCCGACGACTACCGAAAAATGACAAGACTGTTCACCGCCGAAAAGTGGAAACATCATACGTATGCCCTAGCAGAGGAGAAGCTCAACCTCAAGACGCAAGGACTAGCCGCAGCGTCAGGGTAGGTGCACTGCACATCCGAAGTACGTCAAGTGCGGTCAGGCCCACCATTCCGCTGAGTGCCAGAGAAAGAAGGAAAGCCCCGCCAAGTGCGCAACCTTCCAAGGGCCCCATCCAGCCAGTTACAGGGGATGCCCTAGCTTCTCAAAGAAACCAGCAGGTCCCCAGAAAACCACAACTCAGGGACCTAGGGCGAAGACGGTCACAGTAGAGACCAGAAAGGTCTCCACTGGAAAAAGCTACGAAGATGCGGCTAGCGCCAAGGGCAAAGCCGCACCTGGAAACAAGGCCAAGACAACGCCGAAGAAGGGGGTCAAACTCCCGAATTCTGCTGTGGCCAACAATTTCACAGCTGCGCTGGGACAGATGCAGCAGATGTGCTCGGCCATGAGTGCATTTTTCGCCCAAATGCCAAACATGCTCAAAGAGTAAATGGCTACAACGCTGGTGAAGCCTAAAATTTTGCAGATCGCCTCATGGAACGTGAACGGCCTCCGAGGGAGGAAGCTAGAAATAGAAGAAATCTTGGAAAGGTATAACATCGACGTGATGGCCCTGCAGGAAAGTAAGCTTCACCAGGATAGTACGGAACTTCGAATCCCAGGCTACAAAGTACATGGAGAACAACGAAGAGCAAACGCAGGAGAAGTTGCTCTGTTCGTCAAGAAGACTACAGAACATCATCTCATCGGCACGCCGGAACCGGAAAACATGGAAGCCATCGCCATAGTAATCTCAACGAAACGAAACGGGCCACTCAAGATTGTCTCCTGTTACCAAGCGTCTTCTCCTAAATCCTGACCTGGAGGCCCTCATGATATAGGGTACCCAGACGGTGGCCATAGGAGACTTCAACGCCAAATCGCCAGTGTGGAATTGCAGACTCACCAACACCCGTGAACGGGCGATGCTGCGATTCCTAGACGACCACGGAGATGTGCAGGCGTTAGGTCCGGAAGAACCGACGTTCGACAATGGAAGACATAGGACCGACGTGCGGGATATATAGTCCTGCTCAACGAGATGACTTTCACTGCTATCAGTTTAAATCTCTATATATTAAATAAAGAAGACAGATGCCGATGTATTTCCGAATGTTACACATAGGTACATATTATTAAATTGTAATTATATGATTTTTAAAAGCAGTACATAATTAAAAGATTAAGTCCAAGATATTTAAGAAGTCGAAGCTTACGAAGTTGGCGTGTTCCAGCCTCAACTTTTCCTTGTTGAAAAATCACGGTAATTTAATAAACACTGGCGTCATTTCTTATTGTCACACTTCCACAATTAATAACACGGCCAAAATTTTGCACCTTGTATGATATAATGTCCACAAAAGTATTAATATAATGAAGTTCGATCAGTTTTCATTTAACATCTTGGGAATTTGGGTTTGTCGCCCATAAATTCTGACAAAAAGTATAAATTTGAGACGTCGTGCGCACACGATCAATATAAATCACTAAGTCACTGTCGCCAACGTGCGAATGTTGAAAGTACCACAAAATAGTGTAAGTGGCACACAAAATATCTTTAGGGAGCGGCGCATTCGGTCTTTGTCGATCTCCCTTTACTATAAACTATTGGTTTTGTGAACACAGGCGACATTATCAGGAGACTCAAGGTTATTAATTTTAGACGTGCAGCAGAAAAGTTTGTGACAGAACTTTCAAAATATTCGTCAGTCTGCCCGGCCGTAGCGTTTCGTTTAAGCACGATAATTTAGAAGGAAAAATCCAATTGTATTAAAATTTGAACAGTAAAAATGTTATTGTTTTTTAAATTGATTATTGATTTATTAAAACACAGTTTTAAAATGTATGGCCTACCTATACTATTACCATAGCCTCCATTAAAGCTGATCACTATATATCAATATGTGCAAACAATACTTAACGCAATTTCTTGGAAGGGGCTGGAACGTGCCGCTGCCTTGAAGGCGCAGTCTCCACAAGACTACCATTTGGTTGGCGAAAAGCATGCCGAGTGTATTGGTATTGGAGTGCGTCCTAAATTTCTCTAATAAAAAAGCAAATATAGGCTCAATATTGTATACAATATTTATCCAATAATGAAACAAATACAGGCACAAAACTTTTAGTGCCAATATAAAGAAATTTGACCTTGATAAATATTGTATACAATATTGGAGCACATGTTAACATGTGCTCCAATATTCACTAAACACATTGGGAAATATAGTTGTGCTGCCGGGGTAATTTATTCCCCTTGTACAAACCTTTTTTTATACATATACATTGAAAACTTACTTATTTATAAGGATCTAATTCAAGTGCCGTGTTCAGTAACCTCAACATACCTCTAGCTGTTTTTATTATTCCGCGTCTTAGCTGTAGAGAGCATAAGTACAACAAAGAAAGTCAGCGACACGTTGATAATGCAATTTCCAGCGAGTTATTCCTCACAATGCGAAAACCTGCCTTGCAGAGGAACAAAGCGAGTGTTGTTTATGAGTAATTGTCTAGCAAATTAGAGACGAATTGCAGACCCCGTAGTCACTATATTGATATCAATTCGGAGAATTGTATAATTTACTTTAAAGTCTACACAACACCGTGCGAAAACCGAATACCTGGCTGAGCGTCTCAAGTTTTCATGAACACAATTCTTGCATTAATTTAGACGCCATCGTCTTTGCACCGCACGGCTGCTTTGTGTCGTCTGGATGATAATGCATTTGCTCCGGATTATTACATGTCTTCTGCACTAAATTAAATGTTCACTTATATCTGGCAGGTTATATTATGTTTCCCTGTCGAGTCGAGACGAACGTTTTAGATACGTCAACTAACTTTGTTTGAGGACTATACAGGGTTGGGCAATAGTCCCGGAACGGCTCGATTACAGCCGAACGGGACCTCGTATCAACTTCGGGTTTTCGACACTGTATTCACCGAAATTTTTATAACTTCTTGACATGTATTTCCGTGACGTCATTACGTTCGGAGGTGTGACATAAGTGTCAATTTTTTTTAATGAAACACCCGGTATATTTTTCCATATTTGTATACTTTAAGGAGTCCCAAATTCAACGATGTAACGTTTGTATGGATTCTGTTATGTAATGTGGTCTCAATAAGGGAAAATTAGAAATTACAATCGTAATTAACACAGAATAGTTTTATTTTATTAAATGTTCAAATTGGAATCCTTCCACTGCCTGACAATGTGCTAGCCTGTCCACAAATTCCCGCTGAACATTTTGGAGGGACTGAGGTGTAATATTATCAGCAACCGCTAGATTTCTTTCTTGAAGCTCTTGTACCGTGGCAAGTCTTGTGCGATACACCACAGACTTCAAATGACCCCAGAAAAAAAATCAAGAGGGGTTAGGTCAGGTGACCTAGCTGGCCATTCGATATGACCCCTTCTACCTATCCATCTCCGGGGAAAGACAGTGTCCAAGAAATCTCTTACAATTCTGGCATAGTGTGGCGGAGTTCTGTCTTGCTGGAAGTACACGTCATTTGCGATCACCTGAGGATTTTCGCGGTTGGGAAATATCTGAATTACAGCGGGTATAATTCTTTCGCGTAATAAAGTTAAATAGGTATCAGCAGTTAAATTACCATTTAGAAAAAACGGCCCTATTACATGTGTTCCAATTATGCCCGCCCAGACATTTACTTTTTGTGGATGTTGTGTGTGCATTTCTTCCATCCAATGTGGATTCTCAGCAGATCAATAGCGACAATTGTGACGATTGACAAATCCATTTAAACAAAATGTAGCCTCATCGGAAAACAAAATGCGATCTACAAACTGTGGTGTCTCGTCTAAGAAATTAATAATTTGTTGGCAAAACTGCATTCGACGATCACGGTCATCTTCCGCAAGTTCCTGAAGTAAGCTGACTTTGTAGGGATGTATTTTATTTCTCCTGAGTATTCTTCGAATGGATCTTTCACTGTTACCAGTTTCTAATGAAAGTTTCGGAATTGACGTTTTAGGCTCCTCCTGAATCGCTAACAGTACATCTAAAGCTCTGTCGTCGTTTGTCGCTATTTTTGGGCGGCCAGTTTTTGATAAATTCTTGACATTTCCGTATGTTCAAAATTGTGCAAAATTCGACATGCTGTCGACTTGGAAATCGGGTTTCGCTCAGGAAAGGTATCGTTGAAGAGGTCACTTGCTTCCTGAAGGGGTCGACGCCTCTCTCTGAATTCAATCATCATGAGTAAAGTTATCCGTTCAGTGTCGTTCAGTTGAGCCATTTTAAAGACACGTTTTTAGAATCACAAATTAGTAGTACAAAAGTAATGTCACAGTGACGTTTATACCACGACTTACTTAGATAAACTAGTAAAATAATGAGAACAATTTAACTATGACCTGTGTTTTTATTAAACGACTACAAAAAAACTTGTTTACGTGGGTCTTAGTTTTGTAAAAAAAAATGGTAAAAAAAGAGTGTCTCTTTTGGATACAGCTGTTTGGATATCCACTGTTCTCTGTTAATTACGATTGTAATTTCTAATTTTCCCTTATTGAGACCACATTACATAACAGAATCCATACAAACGTTACATCGTTGAATTCGGGACTCCTTAAAGTATACAAATATGGAAAAATATACCGGGTGCTTCATTTAAAAAAATTGACACTTATGTCACACCTCCGAACGCAATGACGTCACGGTCCTGAAATACATGTCAAGAAGTTCTAAAAATTTCGCTGAATACAGTGTCGAAAACCCGAAGTTGATACGAGGTCCCTTTCGGCTGTAATCGAGCCGTTCCGGGACTATTGCCCAACCCTGTATATCTTCCATCTAGCGGAGAGAAATTGATGAGACATACATGGTACCTCGGGCCCTTAAATGCAAAGCGATATTTCGAAATACACAATACTTGAATAGTACTGTTCCTGTGCGCGGGTCAGTAAGAAAATTTAAGTAGGAAGATTTTCTTTTTAAGAACCAACGTTTAGGAGGAGCCAAGTAATTTTTAGTTTGGTGGACATTTCTCACTTGATACATTCTCCCGCTATGAGGCTGGCGAAGATGGTGGTAACTCGATTACAAAACTGCTTATAGCTCTGATAATACTTGATTTTCATTAAAGGAGGAGGGTCGGTTTTCGGTCCCCTTCAATTTGTGACAAATATACGTGAATTTGATTTTTTAGGCTTCTTGAACAAAAATAGGTCATTTCCAGGTGAAACAAAAAAATTTCTAACACCCCCCTCACCATATTTCCCGAACTATGCTATAATCGCCGCGATTAGATAATAATTATAGAGCATAAATGTATGGAAATGTGATCAAGTGGACTTTACTGACGTAAAAAATAAAAAAGTACCCCCTCCTCTTTTATTTTACTGCCTGTTGTCTCCATAAATAACGTAAATATGTTATTTAAAGGAATATGTCAAGTTAATATCGTGTCTATACTAATCTGGTTAATGAAATATTATAGAATGTTGCATCATATATATTGATCTAATTACCATCCCCCATTTTTTTTCTTCTACCCCCCCTCTGATTTAATACAACGGAAAAATATGCTTTAAGTGAACTATATCAAATAATTAAGTCTATTGTCCATTATTTTCAGGTTGGTTATTTATTCCAAGACACTGCTTCATATATACTGATAAAATTACTGTTTCTTATAAGAACAGTCTCTAACATTTTAATACATATTCTAACCCGACTTAAGCATTTTATTATCCCGTCATTCTGAAAAAAGGGGCGGGGGGTGTTCAAACTTTTCGTTTCACCTGAAAATGACCTATTTTTATTAAAAACATGAAAAAGTAGAATTTACTTGTCATCAACAATTGAAGGGGGCCGAAAACGGACCTTAGGGACCGTTCTCCTTACATTTTTTCGTCTCAAATAATGGTTATAAATAGCAATTTTTCTTGCTTGCTGATATAAAATGAAGATATTGATGTTGATTTCACACCTTTATTAAAACTTAAACATAGCAAAGTGTTGTCGCTATTACCATTTTGTAGGCAAAATTATTTGTTCTTTGTAAATTATTTATTTATTTCCATATAAAGCAAATAATTCTTAATTCAAAACATTATTGGTTCGTAGTGGCCACACGAATATATCTGTGTTAGTATTACATCTATCCATAAATACATCGACAATATGGATTATTTAGAAGCGTTTAGTAGCTATTTAACCTTGAACATTCACTAAATAGAATTGTCTATAATATTATTAATGTACAAATTATTATTAATGAATTATTTATTGAATATACAAGAAAACATAAAAAATTATTCAAAGAAATTCTGGGCTTAATAGTAGAACTGGTTCCATTCCCCATAATACTGCATATATACAAATAAATCCCCGGGATACTGTCAATGCCTTTGCTACCTTCTGTCAGACTACATATTGAAAACCTAACAATAACCGAGATAAATTTTATTCCTGTGAAGATACCAGTAAGCATCAGTTTATCATTAACAGCTTTTTTGTGAAATGGAGGTACTTAAATCGTTAACAAAAATCAAATTCAAGTTTATTAAAGAACCAGATAATGTTCCTACATTTATCGTAAAAGATTACGCAGCCATCTTCGCTGGCCCATGTACAGAGCGAAATTGTAAATATAATCAACATGGGTTTGTATCTGGTATATCTACTGAGATTAATCTTGCCTGTATTACATAATTCTTTTCTAAAGAATTAGATACAAAAAAGCAAATTGAAACCATTTATACAAGCTTTCCAAGGCATTATATCACCTGGATCCAAGGTATTCTTTTAGAGGAATTGACTAAAAAATTATCAGTTGCACAGTTATATTTAATCTAGAGAATATTCGTCAGTATGTGGAATATCGTAGTTTCAGGTAACTTGATGCCCTTGCCACATCTGGCGTACTCCAAGGATCCGTACTGGGTCCGCTTATATTTGTTGTTTTTAATAAACGATATTGTAGCTAACCTGAACGTAGAGGTTTTTATATATCGATGATTTGAAATCTATTGTGTAATAGAAAGTGAACAAGATTGTGAAAATCTTCATAATAATACAAACGTGACTGGTACTTAACTACTTATTTGCCTGTCAACAAATATAAATGTAATACAATTACTTTTTTAAATACGTAACCCTATCGAGTACAAACCGTCAAATGTTGCGGAGGTCTCATATAGTAAAGGATTCTTTGAGTTTTGAGGAGCATATTAATTTTACCACAGCATCAGCGTCAAAAAGCCTACGTTTTGTAGGCTTTTTGACGCTGAAACTGTAAAGCATTCAGCAATACTGATATTATGAAGTTGCTACACTACTCATTTGTACGATCAAAACTGCAATACTCGCTCATGAATTCTCCTGGATATGCTATATTATATAAAAACATTGTCGAGCGTGCTCAGAGCCGTTTTGTTATATTTTATTCAAGATAGTATAAAATTATGTTGAGCAGATTTGATTGCCCTCTTATTTTGGAGCAATTAAACTTTCATACACCTTATATAACAAGTCGGAATTGTGAGGAATTTCATCTGCTAGTGGAAGTGGTATTATTATTAACATAGTCGAGCTAAGATCAGAAGTAGGACGTGCCTCTTTTTTGAGACCCACTGTGTACTTTGCTTGTTTGAAAATCATTCACGTAGTTGTAGGAATCTGTGCGACAAAAAATATTTGTGTAAGAGTCTCGTCGTTCAAATATCGAGTGATGAGGGCTTTGTCCTGTAAAAAATCAGACGACAGACGAGCAACGCAAACCCGTGTCGCGGAAATGCAATTATCGTGCACATGCGGATACATGCTAGCAAAACGGAAAACAATAACAGAAAAATAGAGGATTTCAGCCAGGCAGTGAGTTAATTATTTGAGGCAGCTGGGATTAATCCGGAAAAACCGCTGGCCAATCGAACGTTATTGATATCTGCATGAAACAAAAAAGGTTACTAGAATATAGAGTACTTCAATATTGTAATGTACAGGACTTGCTTATTGCAACTTAAATATTGCATGTTATCGTCCAGAGATTATTTTAATTAATTTTACAGTGTACTCAGATTATAAAATATTATTTTGGATTATTTATTGCAATATAGACACGCTAATGCAAGGGTCATCTAAGTTAATTACGAAATTACAATAATGTTAATTAAAAAGTTGTGAGTAATGTTTTAACTTTATATTAATATATGAAAAGGACATATAAAATATAGAAATAAAAAATAAAACTTAAAATATACAAACAAATATATCAACAAAAGTATTAAAAAAATGGCGTTTAATATGGCAAAATACGAGTCTTTAAAATAAAATTAAAAAACGATAAAATGTTCAATTGAAATACACACATGAAAATCCATCAATGCTATAAGAACATTTATTGACGAACATGAATTTCCGCATATTTTTAAAAATTATAACTTCACAAAAACATCACTTTTTTCATAATAGTGGGTAAATTATTACATAATTTGATGTAGTTATCATTTGGTGAATATTTTTTATAGCAGTTGTAGAAGGGTGTGGAATAAGCGATAATTCAACGTGTCATTCTGTGATAATACAGACAAAAATTGCTACTAAACAAATGGTAATGCCTTTATTCAAGTGTTACACATGTGCAGAGATAAACTGATGAGGCAACAAGCATTTTATTATTTTAAAAAGGCGTGTCTACAACTTTCATTATACCTCATATTAAAAAGCTTTTCTTAAGCTACAAAAGTTATCTGGAAATCTCTTCCAAGCCACCAGCTGATTATGTTTGAAGAAATACCACAATAAACCACAGGACAATATTTGTTAAGTAACCTTGGAACGGTTAAGATATTTCTCATGTGTAAAATAGCATAACACGAATTATTTAATTTTTTACAAACACCGTTTATGTGAGCATCCCAGGTAAGCCTGCTGTCAATGTAAGTCTTAAAATTGTAAATCACTGGTCTGAGTTATTAGGAATGCTTCTTCTAAAGAAGAAAATACGCCAAATTTAAGATAATCCACAGATGACTTGAGACCATTAATATTAATGACCATATTTTTTAATCCAACCAAGTATGCCACCAGACTAGCTATAACTACTTTCATTGTAAAAAAAACTCCTTGGTCATGATGCCAAAAAGTAGTAAGATAACATATTTCACTATTAAGCTGTAGGTAAACAAAATTTGGGGTAATAATAGTATATAACACATGACAGGTGTAGCTGTGACACAATAATAACATAAAATAACTACTAATTAATGTCTGAAAGTAAAAGGATTATTAAAAGAAAGAGACAACATTAATACAATAAGCTGATATTACAGCTAATTTTCTAACAGTTTTTCCTTAATTTCCATGATCTTACAGTAGAATATATCAAAAATATAATCATTTAATCTTTGAATGCTCAGGGCACATAAAAGAAATTGTCGGTTGCACGGACCAGACCAATAATTTCCCGTATATTTTGCCTTGCTGAATCCCAATCCACTGTCAATTTTGCCTCACCACGTCACAATTTTTTCTAACCTCAAAAAACAGTTGAAAAAATTCAGAAATCTTTTGGACCTCAAAGTGTTGTAAAGGCAAAGGGCTTGTATGAAATCTGGTACAAATTATTTTCTTCGTAAACAAAAATAATGAATTATCTGGTTGTCACTATAAGGATAGAATAAGAATAAATAACGAGATAATGACAGACAATCCAACGTATACAGCCGGTCCGACGGTATATAAAAACATCCAGTTGTCCGGAAGTGGCAGCAATGTCTACCTTACACGGGCAAATCTGTCAACCAATCAAGAAGCTTTCGTTTAAAGAGCTTGCACAAGAATTCTGGATGTCTATATTTATCTATCTATACTGGTAATATAGGGCTGTGGCTGTAAAGCCATTCGCACAACACCATTCTGGATATGGAAGTGGTGATTCCTTGGGCAAAGGTTTTTTTTTTAATTTTTTTAGCAATTGGCAAAGACATCACGGCAAAATAGCTTTCTCTTGTTTCTTCTAGTTTCATGACCATTTAAAAAAATATTTAATGTACATCTTGTACATCAAGCCACAAAAATAAAAACGTAAAGAAACAAGAGATAATACTAAAAGTGAATTATTTATTATTTGTTTTCTTATAGTAATAAAACACGTTCTTTATAGGATTTTGCAAACAGCGGAAAGAAATAATCTATGAGAACTAAAAGAAAAACTGTATGTAAAAAATATTAATGAAATCTTTGCATTCTTTCGATAACCTGACTTCTGGTTATGCTAGCAAATCAAAATCCTAAAATAACTTTGTCCAATTTCTTATTTGACATTCTCATTATAACACTTATTAGGGGACTATGTTGGATGCTGGTGCTATAATGAGAATGTTAAATAAGAAATTTGACAAATTTATTTTATGATTTTGATTTGCTAGCATAACCAGAAGTCAGGTTATCGAAAGAATGCAAAGATTTCATTAATATTTTTTACAAATAGGTTTTCTTTTAGTTCTCATAGAGAGTTTTTACCGCTGTGTGCAAAATCTTATAAAGAATATGTTTCAAGAAATAATACTAATTTAACGAAAGCGAGTAAAACAACTAAGTTATAACAAAGTAATATCGAATTTCAGTCTGGTTTATACAATACAATTTTATATGGTTTATTTGCTTTTCACGGTACGGTACTCTTTTGTTTAGAAATGAGATAATAGGCGAAGTTTAAGATTTTAATTAGCCATTTTCACTCTTAATAACCGCTAATTAATTGCACTATTATGGGAATCTTCAAGAAGCTACAAAGTGGAAAGTTTTAAAACATCTTGGTTATAATGAAAAGGAGATTTTTTCCAATAACGAAAAGTTTCTAATCGCTGTATGCCAAGTTCGAATTTTCATTCTCTAACTTATCCCACAGAAATAAATCTTTTAAGACATGTGACGAGTAAGATTCTA
This sequence comes from Stenurella melanura, assembly GCA_963583905.1. NCBI lineage: Eukaryota > Metazoa > Arthropoda > Insecta > Coleoptera > Cerambycidae > Stenurella > Stenurella melanura. The sequence goes on from OY757315.1 coordinate 27,273,670, forward strand.
TATTTTCATATTTAATAAGTACTAACTTTCTAATGAAACAGATCAGTGGAGTCAATAAAGGCTGAAAATATGCATTATTTCGGAATAAATACAGGAAGGTGCAATTTTCCTAAAACTTTTTGACATCATTTTACATAGCTTACAATGAAAAGTTAACATATAATTGTGAGGAAATTGTTTATTAATTATTTAAGCTAAAAAACATTAAATATTTTTACAAAATTATTATAAGTTGAGAAATTTTAAGGCAATTTATTTCAAATTGACATATTAGTCCATTGCATTTAGGCAGAAAACATCATACAGTTTTTGAAAAAATGCACGAGTGGAGATTTCTACCCGAAATGGAAGGGAGACATGAGTAGTGTCTAAAACCAAAGACTCGGGACTGTACCTGCTGGCATCCGGTCGCCATTTTGGAAAACGCGAATGACGTTGTATTTCCGTTCCTGTTCGCTTCTTCGAAAAATGTATAAGAACTAAAGTTGTAATGAGTAATTTTATCATTAATTTTCAATTTAACTGTATTTTGTAGGATTGATACTGTAAAAGTTGCAGCTGTTATAAAAAAACATTTTCCCTTGTCAATTTATCAACCATTAAATGAAACATCCAAGTGTAAAACTATAAATAAAACGTATAGAAGACGCAATTACCTTTAATTTAAATGCTCAATGAAGTTTCTATGACTAATTGTTCTTAAGCTGCGGATGCGCGAATTCGGTCCCACAGATTTCAACGCTTGCGCATGCCAATGTACAATTATATTACTAAATTAACACGACTTTATATCTTCGGTTTAAAATAACGAGATCTCGACACGTTTTGTGGTAACTTGATTTTAGAATATCTTACTATAATTGTAGTAAGTTCCTTCAATGCCCATTTAATTAAATAAGAATGAACAATTGTTTAGTTTTCAATAATTTTATTAACTAAAGTTAACAAAAGGATACCATGGGATAATTTTGGGTATAATGTTTATTATTCTATTGATTGAGTAATATTCAGTGATATAAGTGAAACTTGTAGTCCCTATGTTGGAGTACAACCGGCACTTGCTCCTTGTAGAGGCACGTGTCGGATGTCTGTTAAGTGTTCTGATATAACATGACTACCGTACAAGATATGCTGATTTTCTTTGATAAGGTTTGAACACAGCTCCTTTTATTAAACCTATGTTCGGAGATCCCGGCAAACTCAAGTATTATTTCGTTTTCACTACATATCTCTAAACAATAATATCACAAGCGTTAAACATAGACCTGTGGTCTCTTCTCATGTCATTGTCATTGCAATTATGAGACAACATTCTTCGAGAACGCTGTAACTTCCTTAATCGGGATTCTTGTTGGGCTAAAAAGAAATCAAAATACAACAGTTGTCGTAAAAACCATATAATTTCTGTGGTTGCTTTCTGCATTCTTATTACTGATGGGACATTTCCCAGAGTTTGTGTTGAATTTTACATAGACCGAATTCGATTATCAACCTTTAAGAACACACGACTACTGTCGTTGTAACAATATTGTTTTTGTTGTTTATATCGCTGAACTTACTTATTCAACAGAGGCAAATGTGACGAATTTTCCCAAAGAATTCTTTTCACTATCTGAAATTATTGACGGTAGTCTCAACGAATATTTGTTAATGATTTTATTGCATTTGCTACCACGAATATATTTATACATGATGTGTGACAATTGTGTGACAATAAATGCATTAAAACGTTTTCTGACTTTCTTAAATTATCTCACCTTTCAGAAATCAATACTAAGTACACATATAAGGTTTATGAAAATATGAGTAAAATAATAATTAAACAAGAATAAACCAAATAAAGGTTAACATAATTAAACTTACAAATCTGGTCCAGAAAAACTATACAGGTTAATGTGAAATAAATATATCATCTCAAATAAAATGCCAATTCGTAAGAGACATAAACAAGTGCCGAAATAATGATTCAGTGTTTAATTTGATCAATTAAAGAATGTCTAATAAAGTTCAGTAATAAATTTAGTTGATTTATCACAGTAATGTAGAACACGAACCGACAAGAAATGCAATGAAGTGGCAATATGGGCTCGAATGCGCGCAGCGGTTGTGCATGTGAGACCTTAATTATGGGTAGGACTTACTTTACGTCTCTATAACTTTCAATTAAGCATTTGGAGGTTTCATTTAATGGTTGAAAAATTGACAAGAAAAAAAAATTGTTTTTCAAACAGCTGTAACTTTTATAGTATCAATCCTACAAAAAAAAAACAGGTGAATTGAAAACTATTTTCTATAACTTTAGGTCTTACAAATTTTTTTGAAAGGGCCAACAGAATATAGACACAACGCCACTCGCGTTTTCCAAGATGGTGACCGGAAGCCGGCAGGTACAGTCCCGAGTTTTTGGTTTTAGACTCTATCCAAGTCTCCCTTCCATTCTGGGCAAAAATTTCCAATCGTGCATTTTTTCAAAAACTGTATTCTAAATGCATTACACTATATAATATTTATCGCAATTTTTTATTATTTGCCATCGTCACCCCACTGTACGTCGTGCGTCGGTTTGAAATCCCGACGCCACTGTTCTCTACGACTTTTTGTTATTTGCTACCTGGGGACTCATTCGTTTGTAAATCAGCCATTCTCGCCGCCTAAGATCAGCGTAAAGTGACGAAGATAAGAGAATATACGAAACAATAATCTATAAAAAACATACCGTATGAATTTTAGATGCACGCAGGTAGGAATTCTAGCAAGTTGGAAAAGTTGAGCTCGAGAACCCGACAGGGGCTTTAGATTATGACGTTATTTAGAGTCAAATTTCTTTTGAAAAGTTTCATTTTACGACAGGATATTAATTTTAAAAAGTTTGATACACTGGAAGTTGGTGCATTATGGAGGTAATAAGATGTTGTTACGTTTTATGACTTGGGTATAATGCGTTTATAGGAAAGTTGTATCAGCAAATATAAATTGGTTTTAGATTTAAGTTCTGTACCTAAGTACACAGATGCAGACTCAATCTGACCGTAAACTAGTCGTAGACAGCGCTGTATTGAGCTTCGAGTACAAAGATTAATAAGAAAAATAAGTTTTTACTTATTTAGCTACACTTTTGCATACTTTGAAATGCTAAGAAAAGCAGTTCATTAAGCCGTTGTAGTACAGGCAATGAAGGCAACATTTTGTAAAAACCTCACAAAAATTAATAAAAGGTTCATCTCGATTTAAGTAGGTAATAACCTGTAGAATGGAATGATGCTTTCTTTGCATTTCCAAGTTCCGGGAAAATTCAAAAAAATTTGGAAAAACTTTATGATTTTCGGTTTTTTTGCTCTAGCGGCTAAAATAATAAAAGTGCAGAAAAAAGTTTTCAACAGAATTTGTAGCTCGTCTCTATCTCTACAAAAAATGTCTTTACAAATTTTTGCTTTACTTAAGCCGTTTAGGAGATAAATCCAGTTTTCCACTTGTAGTTTTGAGCCGCTCAGAAACGCGCGAAAAATGAGAAATCTCTAGGAGGAAACAACACAACATGTGGAGAAAAGTCTCAGCTTTAATGTGGAACTAATCACAAAATTCATAAAAAAATTTATCATAGAGAAAAAAGTATTAGAAGATGGCTTAGTAAACTTTATACAGTTGACTTATTCATATCTTTGAGTTTTATGCATCCTGTCTATTTCTCCCGTAACAATGAGTGCTTTTTCACTGCATGGATTCGATTCCACGCGCTTTAGCCTTTATTTTGTGAAAATTTCATTGAAGAATGTTAAGAAACAAATAAGTTGTATATGTTTTACTGTATGATTGTGCATTTTCTGAACGTGTATGAATAATGGAAACAAATTCAAAAAGTACTACATGCATTTAAAAAACTCCTAAGTCATTCGAAAGAATATGTTTTATTGTACCTATAATCCAAAAATTAAGACTATGCTATTATTATTAATTAAGATATAGCGAATTCAACTCCAAAATTTGGAGGTGATTGATCGATGAGAAATATACCCTCTACTTTGATTGAAATTCATAATTTTCCAACAAAAGTAATTGCAACAAAATGTTAATTGAATTAATATATAAGAATATATAGGCAAAATTAATTATCATTCTAACGACTCCTGGCAAAGATATGAATAAATCTGTGGATCAACTGTACAAAATTTACTAAGCCATCTTCTGACACTTTTTCTCTATGATAAATTTTTCTATAAATTTTGTGATTAGTTCTACATTAAAGCTGAGACTTTTCTCTACATTTTATGTTATTTTCATTTTTTTTAGAGGCTCTGAATAGTAAGAATTATTGATCGATGTGCCCGGCCGTACGAAACTCCAGGAGAATTCTAATTTTTCGCGCATTTCGAAGCGGCTTAAAACCATAAATGTAAAACCCGATTTATCTTCTAAACGGCTTAACTAAGACAAAAAATGGTAAAGACCTTTTTTGTAGAGAAGGAGACGAGCTACAACTTTTGTAGGGAATTTTTTTCTATATTTTCATTATTTTGGCCGCTCCAGTAAAAAAAACCGAAAATCAAAAAGTTTTTCCAATTTTTTTTGAATTTTCCCGGAACTTGGAAGTGCAAAGAATGCATCATCTCATTCTCCAGGTTATTACCTACTTAAATCCCAGAGATGATCCTTTTATTAATTTTTGTTACCCTAAATGGCTAATTTGCCTGTACTATTGTTTCACTTAACTAATGTAAATTAAAAACGAACTTTTATATATTGCTCTTTTGTAAATAGATCGATAGATAGATATTTTATTAATGTCAATGTACACAAAAATGTTTACACACTTCAAAGAAATGGCTAAGATAAGCTAAGAATGTTAAAAAGTAAGTATAATAATATTAAAATCAATAAGTAAAAAAGAAGTATAGTGTGTATATAAATATTATACGACTACAATAATTAAGTACCAAATGAAAATTAAAACATTTATAGGCCTAAACCACGCATTTTCGTATATAGAAAACCATCAATCGAGTCAAAATTTCGAAAATAATGTATCAGTATACAACAAAGTACATTTTTTAAAGGTGATATTGAAAATCTATGAATTCACAAACATAGCTTTACTTTCTCCTTGGTTTTATGTTGAAAGACTTTACTTCAGGTGGTAATAAATTGAACAATTGAGATCCAAAGTAGCCAGTACCATTTCCAGTTCTAGTTAAACGTAAGGAATTATTGTTTAAATTATTATCTTTAATTATGGTGTTACAGGAATTGATTTGGCTTCTAGGGCAAAATGAGTCTTGACTATTTTTTACGTATAGAAGACACTGGAATATGAATGTACAAGGAACTGTTATTTTTAATATGATACCGTTCTTTGCAATCATCCCTAAATTTGACCCAAATATATGCGTATCGCTTTTCGTTGGGCAGAAAATACGTCAGCGGATAATGTAGCATGTCCCCAAACTAGAATGTCTATGTTATACTAGAGGCTGTGGTATGCAGTTGTTAGAGTATTTTGCGATACTTTCTCGATAAGATTTCGAAGTAGGTAACAGTATTTCGAGATTTTACGTCATACATAAGCGGTGATTATTTAGGGTCTAAATTGACCCCAAGAAATTTTATGGAACCTGGGTTGCTTATTACACTTAAGTTGCGGAAACTAAATACCACTGTTTCTGTCTTGGATGCATCTAAGCATAAATTATTTGAAGCAAACCAGTTTCGGGCATCTAGTTCATTGTTAGGAAGATCATTCAGTAAGTTCATAAGATCACGGTTGGAAATGGTTAGATTGGTGTCGTCAACAAACAATACGGCAAGAACATTATTTTTAAGTGCCTTGGGGAAATCATTAATGTAAATAAAAAACCGTATAGGTCCCAGGACGGATCCTTGGGACGCACCATGTTTTAATTTGATTGATTAGTTGATGATGATTGATGATGATGATGATTTAACAACGTTCTGAACAACAAATTGTTGTTTATTATTCTGCTTTCCTCGGTAAAGCCATAATAAGTAAAGCAATAATCAGTAAAGCCCTAATAATTTAATTTATGGATAAATACATGACGAGACATGCAATCAAACGCCTTAGTAAGATCTTAAATTGAGAAGAGATATATTCCCCATTCTCAAATTCAGCATTTATCATAGACGTTAATTTGTCTATAGCGAATGTAGTGGAAAATTTGTTTCGAGAGCCATACTGATTGGTACTGAGCAAGTTATTAACTGACTTTTTAGAATAACTTGATAAATTTTAGCAAAACACAGTATGATGTGATCGGTCTGTGATTTGATGCACCATCGACGTCATTTTTCTTACAAACAGGTACTACTTTTGATATTTGTAAGGAATCGGGCAATATGTTCTTAGATATAGGTACACTCTAGGTAAGGGGAACTCTAAAATCCATTATACCTTTCATGATTCCTATTGAAAAATCATAACCATTCTTACTCTTTTTATTTTTAAGACTTTTGATAATCTCAGCTACTTCTTGATACGATACTTGTGTAAAGTGAAAACTATTAGGCTGACTGAATTCTTTCAAATATTCAGAATAGTGTGTATTGTGCGTTGGAAATTCGTTTACTATATTTTCAGCTACATTTACAAAATGATGATTAAATTCTCTGCTGGTAATATTGCTATACACACTGTTTGAGATTGCTTTATGATTCTTAATAGTTTTTCATATTACTTGTTGTTGATTATTATGACTTTTTATAAACTTATCATAATAGATACAGTATTTACAACAATTTTCCTTCTAACATTAAAATTAGAAGTAAGCAAGGCAATTAAATGAATTGAGAGAGGGAAATAATGCACTAAAGGAGCAGTATTTCTAATAAGCCAATTTTAGCTTAAAAAAAGGGTGGTTTTACCCCCAGGGGTAAAAGCAGATATTTTCCATGTTTACCATTTCTACACTAAATAGTGACTATATTAACACTGGTAATAAATTTACAATTACAATACATCCAAGGAAACATCCCTGCATCGACCTGTGTTTACGTAACTATACCGTCGACTTGGGTGGGAGAGATAAAAATTTGAATATCAAACTACACCTCTGAGAATGCACCGCTGAAAAAATAAATCGCTCACAGTTTGAAACTTTTTTCATTTTAGTTCGGTTTTCCTAGGCTATTTGCATTTTTTGCTGGATGTCAGGATTAGGCAAAGAGAAGGGGCTAATTGGCCGGCTAAAAATGCAAATGGAGGACGGAATAGACGCTGTTTTGTTGATATCTGGATTCCGAATATAACGGTAGTTGGAAAAACGCGAACAAGTATTGTTCTTGTAGTTAGCTGTGGATTATCTGGAACGTGCGCTTACCGCTTGCAGGACATGTACGTGGATCACGCCTAGTATGTGTAGATACAGGGAGAGTGAGTCTTGCAAGTTGACTCCTCAAATTAGTTACGAGTTATAGAGAATAGGTTAATACTACAGTGCATTTTGTTGTATGTATTACCGTCCTCGCTACGTAAGCGGTGAAAGATAAAACACATCATCCTTTAAATTTCAAAGTGTTTGACAAATTGAGAGGCCTTAAATGTACTCACAAATACTATCCTCATCGGGCTGAATCGAATGGAACCTAAAAATATATTTTTTCAAGTACCGGGAAATTAATCCAAGTGATTATACATATACATACATGGGACACCATCTAGTTGCACTTGCAGTAGATTGATATTCTTTGCATATTCAATTAGGAAGACAAACAGATCAGATTCAAAAGTCAACTTAATACAATATACAAATTAAAGAACTATAAATTTTCAATAAAATAAACTTGTCACCATTTGTCTCCTATTCAAATTGATAACGATGTTTTGTCACCATTTTTTACCGTAATCAATAGACAGTCAGTGTGGGCTTCGCAAGGGTCACAGGCGGGTTATAACCAACAATAAATCCATCCGGGCCAACATTTGTCAAATCCACTCTCAATTCATTATACCCAAATATTAGTAGACAGTGGCATGCCCATTCAATACGAACATCGATGACAAAGAACTTTTAGTTCTACCACACGCGTATTATCCGCACATGAAAACAAATTCCAGATTTAAAACATTTCAATGTTTTCATTGCATCTAACTATATTTAATATAATATAATAATAATAATATTGAATCCTTGTTATTCATTGTAATTAACAAAATTAAAGGTTCATATTAATAAGACAGCTCTACCTGTAATCCTAATTTTGGAAACATCTCCATATAAAGGTTATTAGGGGAATACTTATCGGTAAGAGAAGTTTATATACAAGTGATAGGAAATGTTTCCTAAAGGAGCAACTGTCCTCTGAGAGGACTAAAATTGTGATTTCTACTTACTATCGCGAAATCACGTTGGTTTCTTAAAGTGAATGATTTTTCTTTGCATATTTACAGTGGGGATTCACTGTATTCAAAATCATCTCAAACCAAATTTTAATACCAAAGTGCGTGAAAATATGCTGAATAACGACAGATTTATGACAAAATTAATGTCTAGTTTATACGAAAAAGTGAAAAGTAGATACAATGGCGTGCGGTTGTACGCGTCTCACAAATTCCAAAATTTGTTCTGATTATTTATTATTCTGATATTTCACTAGTAATATCCTATTTACTTAAATTTGACAACATTTCGTAATTACTTTTTAAGAAGTAATTTAAAATAGCACATAATATATAGAACTATCCAGAACGACGCCACTGTAAAATAAGCCGTACTGGCGTAATACCAGTTAAATATTAAATTTATTTATTTCAGCGGTACCTCAAGGTTCAAACTTGGGGCCACATTTGCTTCTTATATTTATGAATGATTTATGTGACATGTTAGAAAAACTTTTATTTGTGGATTATTTAAGAATATTTAGTGAAATTAACATCTTGGACCGCCTAAGTTTACAACAACAAACACAAAATTGAATTATGGTGTACTTCTAGCATAAATGTATCAAAATGCAAGGTAGTAACGTACACGCGTAAAATCAGTTTTATCAATGACACGGAATGGTCAAGAGCTCAATTAACTAAGGACCTTAGAGTATTATTCGACTCTAAACTGGACTTCACAAAACATATAAACTCATCCACAAATTCGGTATTAAAATTAATACCAAGAAATTGTAAACGATTCTCTAATACAGATGAACTTAAAACGTTGCATTTCTCAATGGTACGATCAAAACTTGAATATGGTGTGATAATTTGGAATCCAATTTATAACGTTCACACACAGGCAGTAGAGAAAGTTCAACGAAAAATGAGGTACTTAGCTTTTAGAATTGATACGAACTATCCAGAGCAGAGATATCCAAACACTGCTGATGTCAAGATTACACATGAAATTATTAGAGAATAGAAGAATACTAATACATAAGAATTTTTATATAAACTAGCTAACCATTTAATTGACTGTCCAACACTATAACCAAAAATTAATTTCAGAATCCCACAGTACAAACATTCTCAGAAAGTCTCCCATTTGCTCTATGATGGAACTATTTAACAGCTTAATCAACCAATGTGATTTAGCACACGTTTAAGTCGGTGCATCAAGACCGTTGCAACAGTTTATTGAAATCATCAGTATTATTTTGAATCTATTATAATAATTTGATTGTTCTTTACAAGTTATGCTATAATGATGTTATTGTTATTCTTTAGTACGTATTAGTTACAGTACTTGTTCCTATTATAGTTCTTAGTATTATCAGGTGTGACGGACATTGTCCTGGAATAGGATTAATCTGTTGGGCAATAAATGTATCATTATTATTTATTAGGCGGCAAAGTCAATTTATCTTTAATGTAGTTCTTTGATAGATATTGTCAACAAAAGTATAGCCTCAGTGAAAGAAACCTGCTATTTTCTTCAATAAAAATGACGCTCATTTTTTGTTCTCTTTTTGATTCTCTGTGAACCTACTTTTTATGGGCAGTATTTTATGGAAACACTTAAATATCATCTACATAAGATGGTCCAGATGACTTAGTTACCTTAAAATTTAAGGGCCTAGAATAGAGCCTTGGGGTATCCAGTTTGTGGTATTTGTTTTAAGTCAGATTTTCAATTTCAGATGGCTAGTACTTAAACAAATTCAAGGCTCAATGGCGCAATGCTAAGATGGCCAAGGCTTGGCTTGCAACCACGGGGTTCCGGGTTCGGTTGAAAAATATTAGATAGAAAACTGAAGCCTTGGTTTCTAGTATATACACCAAATCCCAAGTTTCTGTACTCTTACCAGCTTGCATTACTTATTTCTCCCTATTTATTTCTACTTACCCCCACTCCTTCAACGGAATCATGTCAAAATAAAATCCAGTTTCAGATGTCATTATAATACATACGTGTACCAAATTTCAAGTGAAAATCTCAATTTAATTTTATCAACTTTTTTAATAATGGAATAGTGATGGCAGGTTGAAAGATATTATAAAAATCTGAGGTCTTGTAGTAGTACATACATCGAATTTCAAGTTTCTGTACTCTTACCAGCTTACTTTCTCTATTTATCACTATTTAACCCCCAATCTTTCAACAGAATAATCCCAAAATATAATCTACTTCCTAACGTCATTATAATATATACGTATATCAAATTTCAAGTAAATATCTTAATTTTATTTGATCAACCCCTTTAGTGATGGAGTGGGGAGTGGTGGGGAATGAAAAATACTACAACAAATTTTGAGGCCTTGGCTTCTAATACATACACCAAAGTTCAAGTCTCTGTACTCTTACAAGCTGGCTTTACTTATTTCCTCCTATTTACCCCCCAACCATTCACCGGATTTGTTCAGAAAACAATCCAGTTTCAAATCTCGTTATACGTGTACAAAATTTCAAGTCAATATTTTAAACGATTCCGGAGAAAATCTACGGACAAAGAAAGTTACGGACAGATAGACAGACAGGCAGACCGACAAACAAACAGAACATTATTTTTCGCTCAAATTTAAAATCTCAACGTTTCATGACATTCTAAACCTATTTAAAAAAAAAAAACTATTTTGAATTTTTTTTTACGATTACTATACTTCCAATCCACTACGTGGATGTGGAAGTAATGTAGCAGCAATATTTTCGAAACTGAACTATTTTTCACCCTGTACAAAAAAAATGTTCCAACTTAAATCATTTTCACCCCCATTTCAACAATAATCGATACACTGCTATCCAAAACAATCTATCTACCCCACACTGTTTATCATTTTTCCTATACAAACATTATAACTCATCTGTGCAAATACCAGCTTGATAGAGGAAATTTTATTACTTCTCTTTATTTATCGTAGCTTGCAAAAAGTTCGCCAAAATACACAATGAAGCCATTCTACGGAACGTCATAATCAATAATGATATATTCCCAGAATTTGTTTCCAGCAAAATGTTAATGTGTGAACAAAATTTATTCGTTGTGTATTGACATTGAAACTGAAAAACGTTTGTTATCAAATGACCGAAGAAACCATAAAGTGGTAGCTCAGAATATACGCAAAACCCACACGTTCTTTAGTCGTTTGTTTATACAGTGCGTTCGAAATAACACTGCTCAGACGAAAATTAATTTGATCGACAAAGATAGTTTTTTGTCATGTTCAGAACACCTTAGCTTTCTTTGAGGGGCCTTTCAATCATTTTCCTTATCGGTTTAAAATTAGCTCATAGTTATAATCATTGCCACTTATACTTGATGTTTAATTGCAAACTTTCTTTCAATGATATAACTTTAAAAGTATCTGAAGTTATGAAGTTTTATAGGTTCATGGTAAGGAATTGAAAAACCCGAGGAAAAACCTTTACTGACATTGACGCGTTAAAGGTTTTATATTTTTTCACTTATGTCCAATCCGAGCTTGAATATGCTGCTTTAATATGGTATCCATATTATGGTTGTCAAAAGTTGAAAATTAAAAGGGGTTTAAAGAAGATTTTTATAATATCTGACATTTAAAACTGATGGTATTTATCCCGAAAGAGGAATAAGTTATAACCACTTATTCAGTGCCGGTTTTAGATATAAATTGCCCCTAGGCCCAGGTCAATTTTGCGCCCCTTCCGGGGCAGTTTATGGGCATTAATCAGTAAGATGAAGAGCAAAGGGGGCCTATGAGGAATAGTCAGAAAACCGGCCCTGCACTTATCTGATAGATTTAATATGATCAGCCTAGATCTAAGGAGAACTTGTATGTCATTAATGTCTTTGTTTAAGTTATTACATAATATGATTGACTTCATATTATTAATTTTCATGAACCTAGAACTAATATAAGATAAAATCTAACATCTAGATGTAAAATATTCTATCGAAGTCTTCTTTACACGTTGTCAAAATTATAACAGTTTATGTAATTTATGTGACATTAACCATTGTTCTATCAATAAGTTAGTAGAAGCGGATGAAGTGGCTATGGAGCATCTCGAAGATACAAATCAGCATAATACTTTGTAACCTTTAAATTGTAAAACTACAGATTAGGTAGCATATTTGTATACAGTACAATTTCATGTTTATATGTTTTTAGTTCTCATAGTGTTATTTACTATCTCACATTGTCCTGTAAATGGGTTATCTGTTGGACAAAAAAGCTATTATTATTATTAATTAATAATAACCAACAGAAAACCCATTTACATTGTTATTATTGTCAACAAATTATTTTGATCAAACTGAAATCCACTTGAGTAGGGAACCTTACTCATAGATTAAAAGAGATAGAAATGTTTTTACTCGATTGGATTTACGAAGTAACTTTACTGCCATCAAAAAAACTGCACCCTTATGGGGAAGAATACTAAACTGATTATTCTGCGATAAACCGTTTTTTTTAATTAGAATAATTTGTTTTATAACTTTAAATCAAAAAGATTTGTCTTCTACCAATACTGTAAAATATTAAAAATGTACCAAAGAGTAGATTTCTAGTAAATGTCGTTAAGCTGATGGCCGTTGTTCGTCGGAAATTGTCGTATCTCAAGTCGGCGCTTGCCAGTACGAATGAAAGTCAACTAGACATATTTCATCCGTGTTCGGCTGACCCGATCTGTATATATTGTTTCACCTAAAGAATTATATTTACTGAACATTTATGTTTTATTTCTGAACATCATTGTTTACTAGGTAAAGAATGATTGTTTGTACAGAACGTTTGCTGAATCACTATTTATTTTACAGGTTATTTATTATTTGCACATATAGTTTACGATTAAATATTTAATTACCACTTATTTCGAGTTACTTATTTCTCAACAATTATTTCTTACCAGATCTTGAGGACATAGCAAGACGATATATCACATACCTGAAAAAGATAAATAACATTTAGAACACTAATAACTACAGAAAAGGGCACTTATTACAGTAATATTGTTACCATTTAAAAAGTATACAATTGCACCATTAAAAATTCCATTGTTAGCAGCGCGAGCCAGCCTTTTTTCATATTGTCTTTTTTTAATTCTTATGATAAATTACGCTCCGACTTTAAATGCCACGTCCAATTTATTAAAGTGTTTGAATTTAAGGATAAATGCGGAGCATTTACAAAGACGGCACTATGAAAATATATTCCTGTAATACTGAAGGAATTTTATTTTCTTATTTTGCAATTATCCTTTGTTCTTGCAGTTGTTTGTGCCATTTTACGACTCGATCGATAAAATTCAGATTAGAACTCACGAAGTTATGATTCATTGATGGTAATAATATCATGGCACCATTATAATAAACTCAGGGATAATTATAGTAGGTGTATAGTAATATACGTCGTATATATATTTCAGCGAATTAAGGACATATTGACAATTCAGAATATTTTATAAGTGTGGGTGGAGGAAATATTAGCTAAATTACTACTTGCTGTGGGACATTTATTGACAGCAGTAATGCGAACATGTCGTATTTCATTCAAATACATTTTATTTAATTTTATATTCCAGTGTTACAGAAAAAAGGCGTCTTAATTAAGTAGGTTGTGTGTGTTATGTGTACAGTTTGTTTTTTATTGAGAATAAGGAACAGAAAGAGAAGTACATCTTTAGCGATGAAGTAGGTTAAACAAACAAACTACACTTCAATATTACTACTCGATGCGTCTTTCACTCAGCGTGTAAGCATCATCTGGGAATGGATAAATTTTAAAATATAATGCATATAAGTACAAAATATGAATAGTACAACCATACTGTCGTGTTTGTGAATAATAGGAATAATTTGAACGGGCAAATCTAGTAAACACAAAGTAAGGGCTTTTTCAGAACAACTTTGATTAAAAAAAATTACAACATATGAAGACAAATCGGTCTACATAATACACCCGCTTGTTGCAGTCGCAACCAACGTTCAGCATTCTCAGTTCAGTAGCGTGCAGTTGCCGCACTTGTCAAATTTAATGATTTTCTATTTCCTCTAGTTATTTATATAGGGTTGTCGTGTTTTTTACAGTGGTGTTTTAAGTCTCCTGTAATAATGTAAATTATTGTGTAAATAGTTTGTAAGTGCTTTAGTTTTACTGCTTGTGAAAAAACTAATGTTAAAATAATAAAATAATTTTTCAAATCATTTTAATGGTGCTTAAGTCGATGAGAGCGAGGTGGTAAAATCAATTAATAATATACGATCTAATTCTAATGCAACCGGACACGATGGAGTCTCGACCAAAATGCTTAAGTTGTGCATACCACAAATAAATTCACATCTGACTTGTATTATTAATCAATGTATATCAAAAAGTATATTTCCCGAATTATTGAAAACAGCAGTAGTAAAACCTCTCAACAAGGTTAAATCTCCTACTAAGCTCTCGGAGTTGCGTCCTGTGAGTTTGTGACCCATATTATCTAAAATTATTGAACTATTAATGTATAACCAGTTGATAGAGTATACAAATGAACATGAAATAATTCCCAAAATTCAATCTGGCTTTAGAAAAGGTCATAGTACTACTAGTGCTCTTCACAAGGTAACTGATGACATAATCAAGGGTTCTGAGCATAATAATACTACAGTATTAATTATGCTGGATTATTCAAAGGCATTTGTTGATACTCTTAACCACGTTATGTTACTCGCTAAATTGAAAATTCTTCTGTTTCAACCACAACGCTCTTAGTATCATGACATCATATTTATAACAAAAGATAACAAGAAGTGATTATTGGTCAACATTTAGCATCTGAACTGAAAGTGTTGGAAGCTGGTGTTCCACAGGGATCAATATTAGGACCTCTCTTATACTTAATATATACTGCAGATCATTAAGAATTGTGTATGCCATTTTTATGCCGATGATAGCGAGCTATATAATACTTTTAAATCAGAGAATTATATTGAGGCAGCACGTAATATACATGAAGATATCAAATGCCTATTTGGCATATCAAATAAGCACTGTCTCACGATAAATGCCAAAAAATCTGCAGTTATGATATTTAGGAATAGCACTAGTAGAAAGCTTATTTTGGACAACGTAAATTTTTTTGTGGAGCAGCAAATGACCATTTAAAAAATTTGGGCTTAGTTATAGATTATAAGCTATGATTTTATCGTCGTCATTTCCTTAATCAAAAAACAAAGATCATGTTGTGCGATTCTATGGTTTTGTCTCACTTTAATTATTGTGATGCTGTTTATGGCCCGTGTCTTGATGCGGGGACAGCTTATAGAATTCAGAACATACAATATACATGTATTCGTTTTATTATTAATTTGTCTAGAAGTGAACATGTTTCTGTGTTTTTAAAACGAATTAGTTGGCTTAATATGGTCATGCGTAGACAACATCACCTTGCGTGTTTTATTCACAAAGTATTGATTACTAATTGTCCTTCTTATATTACAGAATTACTTATACCTAGATCCATAATTCATGACAGAAATTTTAGATATACTGAGATGTTAACGATTCCGCGGCATTCTACGGCAAGGTTTCAGAGATCTTTTGCCTTTTCTGCCCCTTCTTTATATATTCGTATTCCGGACTATCTGAAACAGGTTTCAGTAGCAGCATTCAAAGTAAAATATGATCACATCTTGTTAAGCCAGTGATAATGATTGTTCAATTATATGCTTATGTTAAATATTATTATTGTGTTATAATATATCAATTATTTCATTTAGATTTAAACTTTACACTATTTTTTTGTCGTTTGTAATTAGAATAATGTATTATATTGTATTTTTATGTGGTTGAGTCTAAGATCAGCACAGCTGAACTCCGTTCACGACCTGTGTGGTTAGTGGTATAAATACCAGAATCGTGTGCCCTAAGTAGGCGGAGGGTCCCCAAGATAACCGCCTTCTGCATTTGGCCTGCCAGCCATTCTGCTGATTTCTGGCAGACCGGTATGGTCTTTAGTTCCGTAGGCTTCATACCACTGAGTACACCGATTATTAGGACTACCATCTTGACCGAGTAGTCTGGGTATAGCACTTGGAGCTCGTACCGGAGATCACGGTATTTGGTCCGTTTTTCCTTCTCTTTCAAAGTTATGTTTGGCTCGGCAGGTGCCGAAATCTCGATCACAAACATAACCTTGCGTTGATGATCGAGGAGAAGTATGTCAGGCTTGTTGGCGTGAATTAGCCTGACTGTCGGAAACGAGTAGTTCCAATAAATTCGGCACCGCTCGTTTTAGACAACGGACTCGATGTACACCGGACATGCGGAAAGTAAATGCATGAGCGATTCCGGCGCCTGACGGCAGGTCCTGCAGTTTATATCTGGAACCTCTATTACGCGGCTTCGGTAGACCAGCGTGTTAACAGGCCACAATGAATCCCTCGGTCTCCGACTTTAGCCCAGCTGCCCATGCTGCCTAAATAGACGTTTCTGTTCGGCAGATTTTATCTGAGCCTTCAAGCGATGTGGCTGAAGTTCAGTGACTGACTCTGGGTCAGCACCGCGCCGAACTCCTCGCCTGTCGTCGAATGCGAGATCAAGTTCATCTGCGGCCCTTTTTGCCGCCCTAAACAATCCTGCTCTCACTCCTGCACTTTTGTGATCTCTCACTAATTGCAGGAGCGGGTCCGAGCTCCTAAGGACATTACATGCCATGCTCAGTGCTACTCTGCCGTGCACATTATTATTATTATTAAATATATTCCATCCGCGTTCGTATTCCAACACCTTTGCGAGAGTCTCTCTATTCATTTTCAAGCTTACCATAAGTAAATCCGTCGGTAGCTCTTGCTCTAAGAGTATTTATCACTCTCTTGCAATAAGAAACCGACTATAGGTTCTTTACGCGAAGAAACTAGTCAAATTTGTAGCAACCGCCAATATTGCCCTTCGTTGAAAAAACATTTTAGCGACTATCCGAACGAGGATTAAGAGACGGCGATTCCCCCTCCGAAAATTCCACTCGCATAAAACAAGCCTTTAGCAATTAATTTACTGTAATTAAATTTAAAAGGCCTTAGCTTAATTCCGGCAGCGATCTGTACACTGAATTATAATTGAAAAGTACTGGTATCCCAATAAAATCAGACTTTGACTATAAAAACATTATTAACAAGCTAGATGAGTATGTGGACTTTTGTTTTTATGTTTTACACAAAGCATCAAAAGTCCCCTTCGATAGCGCATGCGCAAAATATGTTATGAGTAAGAGAACGTTTTTACAAAAAAAACTTTACTCATAGGACGCTTTTACGTTGATTGACATAATTCTAATTATTGTTATTATTAACATTATATTCTTCTTTTAGTGCTTTTTTTTAACAGTTTCAGTTTGTGTTTAAAATGGCGTTTTTTAATAAAAAAAAAAAATTAATTTAACATGCCTTCTGCCTTGTCTAATTCTTCTATTTGAATTGAATTATTGTTACTGCACATGCATTTTTGAGCTATTAATGTTGTTCTTTTGCACTGATTGTCATAGTTGTTGCTGAAGTTTTTAATCGTTCTCTCCTAATCTAGACGTATGCTGTGGGTGTGTGCGTGCATGCGTATATGCACATACCCTACATTATTTTGAGTTATAGTAAACACATGTGTGCTTTTATAGAAATAAACCACAATCTAATACAGCTGACCATGGAATTCGGTGTTTTCACAAATTTTAAAATCTCTTTGACTGTGAAGATAATACTTAATTATACGTTACGTTGTTGGTAAACAAACATGGGTTGTGTATTATAAATAAGCGTTATTTCGCAAAACCTTAACGTTTTATAATGGAAAATAAGTCGTGTCTTGTGACAGGATGCAAAAATACATCCAAGAACACAAGACAAACAGTGGAAAGGTTTTCGTCACAGTGCCAAAACAAAAACAACGCAAAATAAAGTGACTAAATCCGCTAGACGTGATCCATCTACAACAGCATTTTTCTGCTGTGAGGATCATTTCAAAGTAAGTTGAGTAAGCAAAGTAAGTTTAAAACTTCATTATCGTGCATGATTATAAAAAATCAACCTTGTATGTATATTATATTGAGCAACTATATACAGTAATTATAATATAGGAATCAATAGACTATTTTAAAGTAATAATAGATAAATACAAAAAGGATAAAAAAGTTTAGTACTTATCTTGCAGCTTTAGCTTTAGAGCCCCCTCACGTCTGCTATGTTGCTGCTTTCTTCATAAATTCCGCGATCATGAACACATCCACTGCCGGTAAATTTCCTAAAGTAGCTCTTACGAATCTTGTATTAGCCATTTGAAATTAAATCACATAAAAAAACGTACAAAAGGCCTTTAAAATAATCTGGTTGATGTAAGCGATGACGTCACCAGTGTCACCGCCAATAATGGCGTGTTTCGCGTACCTGTTCAAATATTCAAATTTTATGTCATTTATCTATTGAAATATTAATTTAATAGACGACGGATTGCTTTTAAAGTACAGGGAAAGGCTTTAAAACATTAAGTACTTCAATCTAATTTGCATATAGTGAAATCACCTAATTGAAGTCATCGATTTTAATGATTTTTTTGCTACTGTAGCCGAAGAAATTATTACTACTTTATCTAGTAATACATTTCAAAGAAGAGAAGTTGACTATATGCACGGTGTGACTACTCCGAATTTAACCTTTCTTATCCATCCAATTATAGAGAGCGAAGTCATTGAGGCTCTAGAAAAACTGAAAAACTCGCAATATACAGACATCTATGGCATGGATAGTAAAATTTATCAAAGTCACTATAGATATAATTATTCATTCTTTAACACTATTATTTAGTACTTTCGTAAGTGAAGGAAATTACCCTGATGTTTTAAAATTGCGAAAGTGATACCGGTATTCAAAAAGGAACACATTTCGATATTTTAGATATTTCGATAATAGAGAACGACCGTCCGATATCCATCATCCTCATTACCTCCAAAGTATATGAAATAATATTAAAAATGCGGCTTGTGCATTCTTTCGAAACTAATAACTAACTGTTGCCAGTTTGGATTCAGAAGTAAATGTAGCACATCCCAAGTAGTTTCCAAGGTAGTCGGCGACATAGTCAATGGTCTTGAGAGTGGCGAAATAGTATCAGTTACATTATGTGACCTTTCAACGGCTTTTGACCGACGCACGATATTTTGTTTAACAAGTTATACTATTATGGAGTTTCTATCTAACATTCTTTAGGCCATATTTGTCGATTAGAAAACAAACCGTATGTATAAAAAATAAATGTTCCGATTATAGGTCAGTTATACACGGAGTACCCCAAGGTTCAGTTTTGAGACCCTTGTTATTTACTATATATGTCAATGACTTATTTCATAACATGTTCCCTAACACCTGTGTTGCATTTGGTGATGATACAACCATAATGTTGTAAATTACACCCACTAGGAACTGGAAACTGATATGCCCATGACTAATAATGCACGTTTCTAGAAACCACGGATCCTGAAAAGTGGTTCAGGGATGAAAGTACGCGACAATAATAAATTCATATCCACACATGAATTATTTCATGCCGACACTGTTTCACAAGCCAAACAGTGGTTCACATCTAACAGTTCGAAACTCAATGAAGAAAAGACTCAAAATCTAGTATTTTTTACCAGTCATAATATAACTAAAGGAAATAGCGCAAAACTGATCGGTGTTACCATTGACGACAGACTAAGTTGGTCGTCTCACATGGCACAACTAAGTCAGAAACTATCGTGATCGGTATTTGTTTTACGTAATGTAACAAGAACGTTGTCAATGGAGACTCTGAGAATGAGCTATTTTGCGTAATTCCATTCACGTATTAGTTATGGTACATTGTTGTGGGGTAACTCTTCTTATCCAGATAAAATTATCCGGCTACAAAAACGAGCTGTCAGAATAGTGGCCGGTTGGCTTCAGAGACCACTGCAAGCCTATTTTAAAAAATCTTAAAATAATGTCTCTTCCGTCTTTATATATTTATGTCACGATATTCAGCAAAGGTGATCCAGAATCGATTGAAAATTACAAAGCAATTGTAACACTAAGTACTTCTTCCAAAATAATCGAAAAAGCAGTTTACATTCGCCTATCCTAATTTCTGACGAAGCACAAAATAATAACTAACTGCCCGCATGGCTTTAGAAGTGGACACTCGACGGAGACTGCCACTACAGAATTAATAAGTACGTATTAAGTGGAATAGACAAAGGTGATACTGTTGGTGTATTCTTCGACCTATCACGTGCTTTCGATACCTTGGATTCTGCAATTCTAGCAGAATAGATGTTATATAAAATATTATAACGTAATTCATGATACTTAGAGCCATACACAAGTAGACCTATCAGGTATATCATATTACATATTGCAGCTGCTCCTTTTGCTTATTCAGCATCACCTGATTCACAGGATTGCAACATTATTTCCTTTGTTATGTTCCCAGAATAAATTGCACAATGTTACTCCCTTTGTTCTAGAGACTCTTCAAGTCAGCAGTTTTAAACTTATAAATATATGTAAAGGAACGTTTGTTCCTCAGTTCTTAACTCACTTAGTCTTAAGTCATTCAATTTGTTTCTTAATGTTCAGGATAGTAATTACTATCCTATAATCAAATAAATCTTTTTTAAAAAGTTCTTTGTGTTGTGTGTGATGTAACAATTGGCGCAGTCGAAAAGGATCTTCAAAACACCCTGTACCGGAGCCTAACTACCAGAAACTACCCGAGAGAACAAGGACAACATCCGCAAAAAGGTGCCTAACTGGAGGGAAAGTCTGGAAGAACAAGGAGAACTTTAGGGCAGGAGTGGTGAATCCCAATTCTTTGAGAAGAAAAAGAACCTCAGCACACAACAAATCAATTCCAAGAAACAATTTTTCAAGCAACAAATCAATTTCAAGCAAGAATCAATCAAGAAACTTTTAAGAAACACAACAAGCAACAATTAGTTTTAAGAAGCAACCACTCAACGAACAACAAACACATTTAGCAAGTAAGAAATCATCCCTGCTCAGAAGTTGGTGTCTTCGACGTCGAGAACAGACGGAGCTAGCTTTACGAAGTCGCACTGCAGCTGCACGAGTCCACGGAGATGAACACATTAATGTAAGTACAAAGAATCATCTCGTTTTATTTTGTGCTCTATATTTAACATTTTTCAAACCAAATCCAATCATTTAGTTTATTTTAATTTGTACGTAACGTAAAACAACAGTTCTATAACCCAGATTAGCGAAAGACTAATAAACTTATCAAGAAATTTTATACATTTCAACAGATCAAATTTCAATTTTAAGATTAATTTCTAAAAGGTTGTTACACGACCTTTACCTTTGCATTTATTTTGCATTCAAACACATTCCAAGCTAATCAGTATATCATAAATTGTGAAACATTTGTCACACCAGTGCCGTACCATTCTGATTTTCACCTCATAATAATTTTAATTAATTAAAATTTAATTTTCTTTTAAATTAAATAATAATATCCTATTAAAAATGACTGACAATCAAGTCGATGGAAATGAAAACCAGAACGTTACAGCAAACGAAACAATAACCATTGAACCCTACAAGTTAAGTGAAATCTTTTCAATAATACCTGAGTTCGATGGGAACCCTATATTTTTACACACATTTATTTCTGCATGTGTTTATGCACAAGGAATGGCAGTAGATGACCAAAGAATTCTTGTAACATTGCATATTAAAAATAAGCTTCGCGGGAAAGCATCAGAGCTAATAAATTCGCGAAATCCTGCTACTTGGGCAGAGATAAAAAGCTTGCTCGAGGCGCACTTTGGCGACTCACGCGACTTAACAGCCCTTATTCAAGATTTGCAACGAATACATCAATTACAGAATGAAAGTGCATTAACATTTATTTCTCGATTACAAACACATAATGCCAAAATGCACGCCGCTGTGCAGAAACAAACATTAACATTAGAAGAGAAAACCGCCCAATCACGTCTAATCGAAACTATGACACTTAATACCCTACTCACAGGACTAGAATCTAAACTAGGCCAAATAATTCGCGCTGGCAATCCAGGAAATATGCTAGACGCAATTAGTAGAGTCAAACGAGAACTTCAACTGTCCTATTTTGAGCAACAAAAATTCTCAAATAAACCAGCTAACAAAAACCCTGCACAATCTCAGCAAAGACGTCCAAATTCCCAGCAATTTTGTAATTATTGCAAAAGAAGTGGACACAATTTTAACGAATGTCGTGCAAAACAACAATTTTCACAACAAAATCCTAATTACAGACAAAATTATTTTAGTGGAACTCCAACACAATTTTCTAGGCCCAATTTCCAACAATTTTCGAGACCTAATTTCCAAAGTTCGTCAAATCATTATAGTCCAGGCAACTTTGCCTCTCAACAAAATTTCTCACAAAATAATTCTTTACAACAAAACAGGCCTTCTGTGATAAGACCTAACCCAAATTATCAACAAAGACCTCCCAATCAACAACCTTCAAATTTTAACCGTCAAAATCCCCAGAAAACGCACCATGTTAATTTTGACAATTATGATGCGCAAAATTACGAAAATTATGATTCTAATTGTGAACAAGATTATCAACAATTTGATAATTTTGAAAATTTTCCAACTGATTCCAATTTTAATGACAACTATGTATCACAAGAATACTTCACCGATAATTCCCAAAATCATAATGATCACCCATCAAATCGATATGAAAATTATTCCGATTATCCGTCGAATCCTCACATGAATTATTCTATTAATCAACCGGATTTTTGCCAAGGCTCGGAGTATCCTACAGATACTCCAACGCAGCAACCGGATTTCCAAATCGACCAAGTGTCCAGCCAACTACAAACTATGAATCTAGAGGACAATTTCAATCCGTCCCTGAATTTTCCAGAACAAATTATAATGTAATTTCTTATCCATCATTAACTGTAAATTCAAGAAATTTATATTACATCAAGGACATAACACGGACATACAAAATGTTACTCGATACCGGCGCGGGTATATCAATATTCAAACCGAAACTTGCCGAAAATTATAAACGCAGATCTCCCGAGAACGTTGCCATACAAGGCATAACAGAACAAAAAATTCCAATAACCGAATCTGTTCTTATACCTTTTACAGCTAATGACCCGCATAAGGTATACATTTGCGATTTAGACATCGAATTCGATGGACTATTAGGAGCCGACTTTTTTAAACACTATAAATGTGTTATTGATATGAACAACAATCAATTAATTACCTATTTTAAAACTGTCCCACTTTTTGAGGTAAATCAGGATTTACCAGAACCACCACCAAAAAATATTTGCAATTCTCAAATTCCCATTTCAAAGGTTCCTCGTGAAAACAAAAATCAAAACAAAATTTCTATAGAACCACGTATAGAGAAAACATTTAAATTAAAATGTAATTTGAGGAACACTGAAGCTATACTGTTAGCCCAGGAAAAAGAGAAAGTTCGTTTACCTAATGCTCTTATTAAAGTAAATGAAAACGGAGCATTTTTCACAACAGTAATCAACGCAAATACCATCCCGAAATCTATCAATCTTTCAGACTTAGAACTGGAACCGATACAAAAATTTAAATCAATTTTTAATGTTAATAATGACAATGCCAACCAACTAATAAATAATTCTCTTTCGGATATCACCAAAAAACCTAATTTGACAACTGTAGATTTTAACACCTTGAAAAATAATTCGAAATTACAGACGAAAATTATCACTCCTAAGAGAAAAACATTCGATTCAAAAACTATATTTGAAATCAACAGAATACGTAACGAACCGAGAATTAGGAAAATTCTTAATGATGTGAAGAATAATTTCAAAACCAATCACACAATTTCTCGCAATCAAAATAAAACAAAGTTTTATAAATCACACAAGGTTATGAGGCCAAACGAGGAAAATCTATTTTTAACATCTATTAAAGCAATACCTAAAATCATAGAATTTTCAAATCTGAAATTCGAACCTATCCAAAAATTTAGATCTATATTTAAATTTAATTTATAATACCCGGTTTTGACTCAACCGTATATCGACCCTTTGAAATAAAAACAACAAAATCAAATATTATATACAAAAAAGAAAGCATTTTTGGAAACAAACTATTTCAAAAATTATATCGTAAGAATTTATTTTTATTGACCAAATAAAATATTTCAGTCAAGTAAATATTTCAAATTAGCTGTATTCAATTGTAACCATCTTACATTAAATTCATTTACCTTTTGTCAACTATTCAAATTTTAACTACCTATAATTAAGTTAAATATTTTAAAATTTTATAAAGGAAACTTATATACCAACTTAAATTAATTGTAAAACGATTTCTATAAACAGATACTTTTAATTTACTTCTCTTTCATCGAAAAATCATTCAATCATTTTCTTTTCTTCAATAAAGTTTTAATAATTGTAGGAAATAGAAACATTGAACAGTTCAATTATAATTTTAATCAATTTAATTTTATTGTAAAAATGACATAGGATATACTTAAACCAAATTCAAGAAATTTTCAGTAATCTAAACCTTCTTATAAGAAGCACGCCTTGCATGCTTTAAATAAAAACATATTATCAAGAATTGTGCGATACCTAACTCCTTAGCTTTGTATTGTAATGTTTATAATGTCTCATTATATACATTTTACATGTAACACAAAAAGATTAAACTTAATAATAACACTTAAAAAGAAAACGGACCGAGATATTTTCAAAATTAAATTGTAACCTAAACTAGAACGTATTATTTAAATCAGTACATCGTTTACAAAACAAAAATTAATACATATACAATACGTCTTCCTGAAGAAAAAAAAAACAAATAATTTTACTGAATATGAAAAAAAATGGTGAAGCCTGAGATCATTAAAACATTGACGAAGCAACTGATCAATAAATCGCACAGAAATTCTAACATAAAAATAAAAATTTTAATAGATTATTCTAAAAGTAAAACTTCAAACAAACAGCTTTTAGACAAAGAACACAAAAATATCATAACCTCATGCTAATCGGTCAAGCATAGGAAACATTTTATTATTCCCTTACCATTCGATATTAAAGCGATAAAAGAAAAGATATTTTTGGAACTCTCTAAAACATTACGTCGAAAGTAAATCTTCCAGTACCTACTCCAAATATATTTTGGCAGAAAAAAAAACAGTATTCCAAAATATCTCCCGATCAAAACCAAATTACGATCATTTTAAACCCAAATAAAAATGACGAAAACTTTATTAAAAGCCTGTTCGACAAGAGAATAAAGTTATCTCAAATATATTGACTAGTCATGTTTGTCATAGTCCTTTGGTAATTACGGAAACGCCAAGAACGCCATTCGAACGAATCAATATCGACATATTTCAGACCCCAACTCGAAATTACGCTTTGACCATTCGCGACGAGTTGACTAAATTTACCCAGGCATACGCAATCCAAGACAAATCTGCAAAATCTGTAGTAAACACCCTGTTACTATATTTCCAGCACTATGGCACCCCTTTGAGAGTCCATTGTGACTACGGTGGCGAATTCGACAATAGACTACTAAAAGATCTCTGTACTCTATACGACATAAAATTAACTTATTCAAGTGTAGGACACCCTCAATCTAATGGATCAATAGAACGATTTCATGCTACCCTAGCTGAAATGATTAGAGTCCATAAAGCCGAAAACCCTGACGAACATCCACTGACTATTTTACCCTACGCAGTAATATGCTATAATAACTCAGTCAATAAAACCCATGGTTTTAGTCCATACGAATTAGTATTCGGACACACTTCTTGTAGACCACCCGAAACGTTATACAATCAAAAAGAGTTGATAACTAAGTATGTTAGAGATCTTAACAATAGAATCTCGCACTACTATAAAATAGCGCGTAGTCGTACGTTAGACCAAAAAGCGAAAGCCAAAATTCGTTTTGATAAACATGTCCCCGGAAATCGACCCGATTACCAAATTGGAGACAAAGTCTACGTAAAAGAATCCCAGATTAAAGACAAACTACAAAACAAATTTAATGGCCCATTCAAAATTATAGAAATCTTTCAAAATTCAGCACTTTTGTCAAATCCTGAAACAGACCAGACTACTAAAGTTAACTTTGACAGGATGAAACCTTATTTTGAAAATTAAACTTTATTTTCAGGTTTCTCTTGCTGTTCGGATCAGCAGTATCCCAGTACTCAATAACGCCAATAAACAACACTATCGGAGTGTATTACCACCGAGACACTGACATTGTAATTTCCCACAAGAAATGGACATTACTAGTGCATAAAAATATATCAACACTCAAGACAGCTATTGATAGAAACGACAAAATTTTAGACAAAATCTTCATCACACTTGACCCGGCATATTTAGACATGGTAACCTTCACAAGTGAAGTTAAAACACACCTTAGTCTATTAACACAAATTTCTAAATCCATAAAGAGTAAATTTGACGAAATACTGTTCGATACGAAACGCTACAAACGCGGACTCTTGAACGGTATAGGTTCAATATTTAAATCAATCACCGGCAATCTAGATGCTGAAGACGGCGAATACTATCTAAACTGTATTAACAAACTTAATAATGACGAACACCAATTGGAGAACTTGCTCAAAAACCAAATATCTGTCACAACTTCGGTCATAAAGAATTTCAATCTAACTGTTCGACAATTGCAAATCGACGAAGAGACATTCAATAAGGACATAAAAGAAATCGAAAAACAGATATTAAAAATCGAAGGCGAAACGCGAATAGCTTATACAAAATTAAAATTCCTAAGTATTTGCGAGCAACTCATGGCAAGCTATTTATTTATCGAGGACAATTTAAATGATATTTTAAATTCCATTACTTTTGCGAGACTTAAGATAATTCACACATCAATCATTAATCCTCAGGACTTGGTAAACTCTCTACAAGAGATTTCACAAAACTTACAAAAGAACAATTTGCCTCTCCCGATCAAATTATCAAAGGTTTCACAATACTTAGATATTATTGAATTGAAAGCTTTTCAGGTAAATTCAGAATTAATATTCGTATTGGACATACCACTAATAGACCCTCAAACATATTCTGTTTTTAAACTATATCCCATTCCTATTCTGGATAATAGAACTGGTCTATTTCACATTTTATCAACTTCTCAAAAATATATCGCGAGAGATGATGATTCTTTGATGTTTATACCCATCGCAAACCTCGAAAGATGCAAACCAATCTATCCTAATACCAAGCTATGCTCAAATTTATTTGCATATCCAATTGACAACAATGCCATATGCGAAGCCCGTCTCTTCAAGAACCTCGACACACTTCCCGAAAACTGCCAGACGTCACTCATCATCAGTCAAGGCTACAACGTGCAAGAACTAGGTGAGAACAAGTGGTTAGTGATAAACGCAGAACCCTTACATGTGACGATTAATTGCCCCAAAATAAGTTCGACCGACATAATATCTAAAAACTCGATCATTAAACTAGAACCAAAGTGCTACGCTTTTATAGGTATTACCAAAATCCAAGCTAGCACAAGTGACTCTATCAGTGTAAAAGACAATAATCACCCAATTCAAATCCCGTTTGAGTGTTGTGGCCAAATTCCCGAAAACATTCGAGTGCCCAATCTAAAACCTTTGAAGTTGAACAATTTAAACACCGAAGACCTCGAGATTGCTAAACACAAACTCGATCAGTATTCAAAAGACTTAGACGACTTAATTAATGAACCATTTGTCACCAAACACGTCTCTTGGTTCACTTACTTCATAATTGTTTTAATCTTTGGACTATTATTTGTGTACCTATTCTATAAATATAGAATACACCGAAGAAATTCAACCACCGATGTCTCCACATCGCCCCCAGCTCCTCCGAGACCTAGTAAACTCTCCAGGACATTTACTAGCATACTTCCTCAACGAAGACGACCTCCACTAAGAAGAGAAGACGAAGAATCCGAAGACATAGAGCTTAGTTAAAACAGTTTTGTGCCTTTCTAACTTTTGTGCTGAAACTCTTCAGTGAAAATTTATTCGATTTTATTTTAATATTTTGATGCTTTTTATACATGCACTGTATTGCATTTTTACGCTTACTATTTTATATCTTATATTTTTACATTTTACAAGTTTACAATTTTACAATCTTACATTTTATATACCTTTAACATTTTTATTGTTATATTTTATTATTTTCAATATTTCATATACTTTCCATTTGTTTTACTTTCAAAAAGTTACTGCATAAGCACCAACTTTTTATATAAGGGGGAAGCTGTTATATAAAATATTATAACGTAATTCATGATACTTAGAGCCATACACAAGTAGACCTATCAGGTATATCATATTACATATTGCAGCTGCTCCTTTTGCTTATTCAGCATCACCTGATTCACAGGATTGCAACATTATTTCCTTTGTTATGTTCCCAGAATAAATTGCACAATGTTACTCCCTTTGTTCTAGAGACTCTTCAAGTCAGCAGTTTTAAACTTATAAATATATGTAAAGGAACGTTTGTTCCTCAGTTCTTAACTCACTTAGTCTTAAGTCATTCAATTTGTTTCTTAATGTTCAGGATAGTAATTACTATCCTATAATCAAATAAATCTTTTTTAAAAAGTTCTTTGTGTTGTGTGTGATGTAACATAGATAATATGGGAATAAGAAGAAACGTAAAAGATTGGGCAACATCTTATATAACAAACAGACAGCTAGTAGTAAAAATTAAATACTCTTTTTCGGACCAATTTGATGTGGATCTTGGCACCCCTCAAGACAGTGTTTTAGGACCACTATTGTTCCCACTATACATAAATGATTTACCAAACTACACACATGAAGGCAGGGCCTTCATGTATGCAGATGATACCACTGTCCTAGTATCAGGAAGAAGAAGTCAATAGATAACTAATAAACTAGATATAGCAGTAAAATAATTCACAGATTGGTGTACCTCAAATCACCTAATAATAAACTCTAATATGACAGTCTATCTAAAGTTTACAGGTATGTACAAAAAAAACATTATATTAGATTCCATTATTAATTTTTACTGCGATTCTGTGTATCCAGCGATGTCATACAACATAATAGTATGGGGGCAAGCGACTGAGTATTCAGGAGTTTTCATTATTCAAAATACAATACGTCTAATTTTTAACCTGGCACAAACTGAATCGTGCAGAGAGATATTCAAAACAAAAAAATTGCATTGCAAATTTTTTTTTTTTGTTACCGGACCAAACCTAGCGCAAAATGTTTGTTTTGGCCTGTACAGTACTGTACTTTAGTGGCAGATATTTCTGCCGGGCGGTTTTTAAACAATTTGCAATCAAAGTGGCGAAAAATGGACAAAACTTTGAAATTATGACAAAAAATAGTTAAAATTGAAAAAAACGTCTGCCAGACCAGAATATGGTTCACTAGACACTAAAGAACCCTAGCCTTGGCTGGCAGACGTTTCTTTTAAATTTTAGGTTAGCGCTAGGTTTGGTTCGGTAACAATAATTTTTTTTTTCAATTTCCGGTTACCGCGCACCGCCCGAAAGTTTTGTCTGCCAGCGTAATTGGGGTACGTGTAGTACATACACTAACCACCTATGCTTAAAGGTATCGGTAACCACTTGATTATGTCTTTCCCCCTCCATATTCTCCCACCATACCAAAAATTTCCAGAGAGAAAAAAGTTTCGTAGTTATATACCGTCCTCGAATACCAACTGGCAGACGGTAACTTTTCGTCGTCGATTTTGCACGCCATTTCCCTAACTAATACCTTTTATAAAAAATCTCCATACGTTGCCGGTTATACATATTATAATATGCTATCTTCTGAATTAACTGGTATCAAATCATTACCATTATTTGTAAAAAAAAGTTAAAAAATATCACTGGAAAAATGCTTTTATAACAGAATTTGAAGAATACTTTAGAAATCTGCAAATTATGTACAATATAGGAGTTTTTATTGACGTACACTCTTAATTGTTTTTTTACACAAATTGTAAATGTTTTTAATATTATTTATTGTAGATGTCATTATTGTAACATTTTAACACTATGTTTACCTTATCTATTTAATAATTCTACTTTCACTTGCATTTTTCTTAATTTTGATGATAAAACTAATCTATAATTGTATGGCTACAAAGTTGAATAAAGAATTTGAATTTGAATTAGAAATCTATAAAAATAAGATTCAATATATAACAAATGCTGACATTCATGGTAGTAGAAATAGAAATGATCTTCGAACACCACTCTCTCGACTTTCGAAGACAACAAAAAATTCTTTGGATTTTAAATTATCCAATTATCTACCGAACTATTCAAAATCCTTGCCTAATCCAAAAAGCTTTTGCTTTTACATTGTTTTTATTCAGTTGAGGAATATATGCCAAACCACCTTTGAAATCCCCTATTAATTAATTAAATATTTATATATAATTCTTTACTGAGGAATGCTTGCCGTCATCACAATTTGGTAAATTGATAATTGTTTGAGTTTTTACAAATTGTTTGTAAATTGTTCTTGTAGCTTCCTATTTTTTGTACATGTCTTTTCTTATTTTAATGTGTTTACAACTGCGTGCCTTTGCAGCATGCATATTATTTTACTTTCGACTTTTTCTTGAATGCTGTATTATGTAATTTGGTTAAATGAAGATACATATCTATATATCTATCTACATTATGCAAATGTCCAAAGACAAGTTCCTGGCCATAACGCTAAGCTCATAACATCTGGCTTGTCAAATAGTTTCTTTATAATTTTCCATTTGAATGGTCTAATTTTACTGGACTATGGTGGCTACGAAGCAAATTGTCACAGCACATGTCCTCCAACAAAATATGGAATATTTCACATAATTTATGACGATACGGGGCAATTAAGATGAGACAAAGCATCTAGGATACCGTGACAGACAAGGGATGAGAGCCGGAGTGCGGCATCCCCGGACTTAATGGATGTAGAAGCTTGGCGTCTCAGCCGTCTCGTGACAAATGAGAGTGTCGGTGACGTCATTAAATACAGGTCGTTAGCGACCCGCAAGATGGACGCTATGGCATACATCATCCCGCAGGATACTTAGAGTTAGACACAACATTAGCGCGCATAAAGGCTTGTTCAAGGACTATTTGGAATTCTTCAAGTGCGTTAACGGGCGTTGTCGCCTAACGAGCACAGTGCATCCTCAAAGCAATTTATCTTGAACAATTACTTCTGGTAGAATGTATGTTGCATTTTTACAAAAGTAATATGTGCACAGATTTTTTTCAAAGTTCTCATTCACGAACCGGACACTTAAATTCGGTGAATTTTTGGG
The DNA here is from genome assembly GCA_963583905.1 of Stenurella melanura. Classification (NCBI taxonomy): domain Eukaryota; kingdom Metazoa; phylum Arthropoda; class Insecta; order Coleoptera; family Cerambycidae; genus Stenurella; species Stenurella melanura. Next base: position 27,305,439 of record OY757315.1, read on the forward strand.
CGCAAGTGCTGAATTCATTGCATTATAATATGGAACAATATGGAATAATTAGATGTAAAGTAAAAAAAAACTATTTGCACGGATATAATATTATTATGAAATGTAATAAATGTAGTAAAACATAATAGAGTAGGATCCCAGATCCCAAATTTCCTTGAGGCTGATGCGAACATTTCCCCAAGCCAAAATATCTCTATCAGCCAGAGAGACCCCACACAATCACATTCCTAAGTAACAGATTTTTTCTTGCTATTACCCCTCTAAATACCAGGCCCCTATATGATCAAAATCACTTCACTTCTAGATAGCCTGGCTCATACAAAAGCCACTCTTCTAAATATCCTGACCCCAACACTCTGTAATAATTACAGTAAATAAGAATTTTTACAAGACAAAACCCCTAATAAAAAAGCTTATCTAATATAGAGTAATATACAGTGTGTCCCAGGACAGATGTATAAGAGGTGTAATGGACCAAAAATTTTGGAATTTTGGAATGGTATTTGGGGATTGAGTCCTGCTTGTTGCAAAACTGAAGTATACCAAAAATGACTTGATTTGGTGTTCTACAGGGTGTTTTATAAGCAAAGTCGTAAAAATCACCACTAATAAAGTACCTTTATTTTTAAAAATATGAAAAAATTCCACTAAAAAAAGTTATTTAGAATGCAATTTTATACCTCTGTACCAAATTTCAGGAAAATAAAATTATTTTTTTGAAACTTCCCATTTTTCCCGAATTAAAAGTTGAATTCATATATAAAGTTGTGTAGGAGCAAATGTTAATCATCTCAAAAAGCAGACTATTGGTAAATAAAAAATTGAATATACGAGATGTAAGAAGGTATAATGTTAATCGATCTAATTGTAAAACAAGAAGCAATTACTAACAGAAGATTAATGAGGTTTAAAAATTATAACAAGTAAAATGTCAAAAACATAACAGATTCACAGACAAATTAATTATTGACCAATACAAAACAATGTTTACAATGTTTTTATTATTCGACGTAGCTACCAGCCACATCCACACACATTTCGATCATTCGCCTGAAGTCCTTAAAACTGTTTCGAATATGATCTAACGGTATGGAGTTTGCGGCATTTGTAATTCTCTGCTTCAATACTGCTACATCGTTAAGAAGCGGTTCAGCGTAAACCAACTGCTTGAGGCGACCCCATAAAAATAAATGCAATATTGACAGGTCTGGGAAACTCGCCGGCCACTTGATCGGTCCATTCCTGGCAATCCAAGTTTCTCCAAAATTTAAATTCAACCACCGATTAACCATTTCTGTGGAGTGGCCAGGGCAACCATCATGTTGAAAATGAACTAAAGGCATATCTCTTAAAATATTTAATGTTCTTCAGAAAATCTTTCAAGAAGCTGTAAATAAGTGTGCTGGTTTAACCTTCCCTCAATGAAATAAGTTCCAATAGCTCCAACGGCACACCACACATTCACTTTTTTATAATATTGTCTTCTACAATGAGTTCTAAAATTTGGATCAGAAGCCCAAAACCGACAATTCTGAGATGAAACAACACCATTGGTTGTGAATGTGGATTCAAAATTATGAAATGATGAAAAAATCCCTCTTCCATAATTTTTTCTCCAATGGTAAAACAAGGCCCTCTTCAAGCGTATGTTTATAATTTACTTTATATGCCCTAATTTTCTTTGCCTTGTCTATTCTTTGGAGTTCAGACTTGCTAATTTTAATAAGATCTGACCTCTCGCTTAGTGGCATCCTAGGATTTTCTATAACAGAGGCACGAGCTATAATAACCCCAACATTGTCTTCATCATATGCTTTTATTTTTCATTTCATGTTAAGAACACTACCAGTAGCCAAAAACTTTTTAATTATTCTCATAGCCTGAGTACGTGACAGCAGTGTTTGGAAATTTCAAATTAAATTGGCTTATTCACTTCTCTTAGCGAATTTTCACCGCCAATTCCGTAGCATTGCACAATACAAATTTTTTCACGCACTGTGAGTACCATTTTCAATTAATTTTTTATGCTTAGTTCGTTAATTTGAAACGGAAACGGAAGGATAATAAGGACTACGTTTGACAGATATGTCAATAATAAATGATAAATGTGTATGCACTGCTTTTCTCATAGCCTACTTTTAGCTTCTACATAACTTTAAATATTAATTCACAAAAAACAATTTTTATGCAATTTTAATTGAATGGTTCAAAACAAAATACCAATTTATTGAAAAAATGGGAAGTTTCAAAAAAATAATTTTATATTCCTGAAATTTGGTATAGAGGTATAAAACTGCTTCCTAAATAACTTTTCTTAGTGGAATTTTTTCATACTTTGAAAAATAAAGGTACTTCATTAGTGGTGATTTTTACAACTTTACTTATGAAACACCCTGTAGAACACCAAATCAAGTCATTTTTTGTATGCTTTAGTTTTACAACAAGCAGTACTCAATTCCCAAATACCATTCCAAAAGTCCAAAATGTTTGGTCCTTTACACCTCTTGTTACATATATCCTGGGACACACTGTACAACCTCAAAAAGCACGTGGCGTCATAACTTGAACAATCAAATAAATTCCTTCCTGAAATTGACAAAACGCTTGCGGAAAGGCGGTGAAGAATCGCTGGGAACATCAATTTCAAATCCACAAGTGTGTCAGAGATGCCGAGCCGAAATTTATCCCAAAATCAAGACTGCCGCCGCACCTTCGTGTCTCTATCAAAACTAGAAGGTCACCAGATGACCGGAAACTCTGCCAAAATTCATCCAGTGTTGCCAGTTTGAGCACTGCTAGAAAATTTTCTCGACTTTCTGGCCAATGACAATGCGCCACGAGAGAATTTAATCAAAAGACTGAATTTCACAGATATGTAATACTTAAACTATAGGAAAATAAGATTAACGCCACTAACTCAAATTATTTTAAAGAAGACATCGTTAATCTCGAAACACGAACACTTTTGCAAATAGGTAACATACCTCACTAATAAAGTGGTTGCATACCTCTCTACTCCAAGAAGGTAAATTAACTCGTGCTAACTTGATACAAATAAAGTGAAATTTGTAAGGTAGCACTTTAAAATGCTACACCATAATCAAAGCGTACACTGCTTGATGGAAAATACGACGGCAGAAAAAATCACAACTACTATATCATTGCCCCATACAACAACAAAGTGGCAAAAAACAGTAATCGAGTTAAATTAAATAAAGTAGTTACCAAAAACGACAGTCCCATTTCCTGCCATTTAGTAGCGCAGAGCACAAACCTATTTATTAACGCTCATAAAATTCTGCTATTCTCTAGGATGGACTGCGGGATAAATTGGTCCGAATCGTAACGCATCAGTTTTGATAAAGGGCGACGTATTTGCTGGACAGGATTTTGTCTGACACAAAATAATTATGGTCATATAAGCCCGCCGTATTTACGGTATTAAACACTCCACCTTGTTTGGGTGAACTGGAGAAGAGTCAGAGCAGAAAAATAAACAAGAATGATCGCGGTTGGAGGCAACTAATCGAGTCATTTATATAAGAATGAAACAAATGTTTAAATAAAGGAAGGAAAGGGTCTAGACTGAAAAGCATAGGGAACTGGCCCCCAGTTGAAATTTCTGAAACAGTTTTTATCTGTACATTGGCAAGTCATAAGACTCTTTACAGGGTGGTCCGTAACTAATGTTAAATAGAACAACAGCGAATTTCTAATATTAATATGTAGCTAAACTTACCTTTGTACAAAAGTTGATATTAACTGAGATAAGGGGTTAAAGTTAATATTATATTTTTAATAACACATCAGTTTTGAAATTTTTCAAATATTGGTGAATTGAGATGAAAAATTCACATCTGCTCCCATTTTGTGTGTAGATCCTAGAGGGCGCCACATAAGCATTGTTTAAGGTATAAATGTACTCTTAACTTTTTCACCCGCAACGTTAATGCTTTTTTAATTAAAATATCCTAAACTTATCTCATTATTGCGGAAAAAATATACTTGTAATTAGTCTTAGCAACTGACCGCTTTCGAAGAAAATCGTATTTGAACAATCGGCCTCATAATTCATTAAAAGAAATATTAATATAGTAGGCGTCGATGCCAACAATACTTTTCAACTGAACCTAATATCGATTGTGAGTTCGGTTAAAAATTCGTCCAATTTTGTTCTATGTTCATTTTTACGCCTGTCTAAAAATCGATATTAGGTAATAAGGTTCAATTAACCAAAAGATAGTCAAACTTGATTTCATAATTTTTTGCTACTATTTTTTTAAATGCAGTTCAATTTCACCCATTTTAGTGGCACAATTTCATGTAAATCTGCAAAAGTTAGTCAATTTTGGCAGTCCTATTGGATTCGCCATTTTGAATCACCAATTTTTGGCATCAGATTTAGTATGAGCTACTAATGAAATAATGTAGGTATGTGTAAAATAATTTATTAGTAAGATATTGTAAATGCACGTTGTTGGTGGAGAGTTGACTAAAGGCGTGTATAGATGTATTGTACGGCGATCCCGAAAACAGTACTTAAAAAAGCGGTAAAAACCTCGTTAGATTCGAAAAAAGTTGATCCCCCGGTGGATAGACAATTTCTGCGTGACGTGAAGCGCCTTAATAGAAAACAGAGTTCATATGGAATTAATAATTACTTGTACAGTGATTTTAATAGTATATAATAAAGCAGACAAGTGCAAGTGCAGGGTCTCTACCTACACCAAAGACGGTCGTGTTGAAGACCCTTTTTAAGTGGTTTATGGCGATAATGAAAACTGGGCAATAAATGGTGTCAAAATGTGACACATGTGTTTACAAAGCAATATAGAGATACTAGCTTTACTGAAACGTATTCTTTATAGGATTTTGCAAACAGCACAAAAAATAACTATCTCTGAGAACTAAAAGAAAAACTGTATATTAATGAAATCGTTGCATTCTTTCGATAACCTGAATTCTGGTTATGTTAGCAAATTAAATAAAATGAATTTGTATAATCTCTTATTTGAAAATCCACACTGTCCCCTACGGCCATGGAGATTAAACTAGTATCTACATAATCCCCTACGGTCATGAGTATTTCCAAAAACAGAATGATAGATTTCATGAAATACCTTTTCATGAAATTTATCATTAGAATGAAAAAATTTTAAGACAATGTAGGTAAATAAATTAATTTTAGGCCCTTGTTCTCATTTTTTAACTGAATCTTTATGACCGTAGGGGGTTATGTAGATACTAGTTTAATCTGCATGGCCGTAGGGGACTGTGTGGATGACAGTTGTTGAATGAGAATTTTCAAATAAGAAATTATACAAATTCATTTTAGGATTTTAATTTGCTAGCATAACCAGAATTCAGGTTATCGAAGAATGCTAAGATTTCAATAATATTTTTACATAGTTTTCTTTTAGATCTCATAGATAGTATAAAGAATATGTTTCAATACAATTAAGATAAAACAAATAATAATTCACTTTTAAACATACCAGCTGAGTTGTGACTTAAAGTAATTGTGTGCAGTGGAAGAATTTTAAGTGGACGAAATCAACCCAAGAAAGGAAAGAAAATGAAACGGTAATCACAGGACCAGACGATACAGAGAGATAAGCGATACATTATTTTATTTGAATTGATTTTATTTTATTCTGTTCTTTCCGATTACTTTAATGACTTTACCAACTTAATTTCTATCAACTCAATGTATTAATTCAAAACATAATATTTTAAACAGTTTCTTTTTAATCTCAAAAATGAATCTGTGCTGAACGATGGGCAGGCAATAAAATAGAAAAATACGCGGAATTGGAAAAAGAATTGAAACTAAGTAATCCCAAAACATACCAATATAGAGGGTATACAAAAATAATAATCCTCGGGCCGCTCTCTCATTTGCAACTCGGTAATGTATTAGTCTATTTCTTTATGAAAATTGAAAAACAATTAAAAGTAAATTTGAAAAAATATTAAACATAGGTAATGAAATATAAACATATCCGGAATTGGAAAGCAGTTGAAACTAATTACTACAAAACAAACCAATATACAGGGTGTACAAAATATTCTCTCGGACCTCTTTCTCATAACCCGCTGTAAAGTTGTTTTTACCGTAAGACAGGGCACTTCCTTGCACTTCCACCGTAAATGGATATTTACCTGTGGAACGGTTAATAAATAAAAGCTCCCGGCGGCTAGCGAATGTATGTATGTCTTGCCAGACAAACGAAGTGAACGCAAATAAGGAGATGATGATAGATGGAAACTTAAAAGAAGCATGGGAACTAAAAAGAAGCATCTTTCAAATGGAAACTAAAAAAGATAGAAACTAAAAAAGAAGCATGAGCATTTAAAAGAAGCATCTCACAAACACCTACACTTCCCAACCGATATTCATATCCCATGCTTCATGTGTCTCTCGCTGCTGACAACAAGCATATCCCATATCCAATTCAGCGTATGCAGCCGATCCGGCGGTATATAAAAGATTCAAGGTTTGGTTCCGGCACGCAGTTTGGCCGACCGTTGGGCGTGTTTGGCGGACACACTTTAAGAGTGGTGTAAAATTCTACAATGTTTCGACTTCATTAAAAATTAAAATTAACTGCTAATGATGCTTTTTCGTATAAGTTTGATTAAATTGACTCTTGTTACCTTTAGCCCTATAACCAAGGAATCTTGAACCACCCTGTACAATTAGAACCCCTACGAAACAGCCGTCACAAAACCAAATAACAAAAAAGAAATATAGTCTATGATGGCGCAAAATGTAGAGTATTTTTTACGTCGTGTTGACATGTTATTCCGTAAATGTTACAATAATTAATTCGAAACACGTAGTATTAAAATAATTAGTCCATTAATCATTATGAATAGTGGGCTGAGGTGGCAGGTATGAGTTACGTTTACGTTGTTCCTAGTCGGACTCGAATTAACTGAGTCCCAAATTTATTTGTAACCACAAAATTATGAGAAATTGATGTTACCGTTAAAATTATGGACTTTATCCATGTCTTCAATTGTTTGGGAATGTCCTATCAAAGCAGCCTTTGTGAAATATTTGATTATAAATGGAATACTTACTGATTAGTAATTTTGAGCGAAGAATAATTTTAAAGCAATTATTTTCATGTATTTTCGTATGTTAAATATAGCTGTATAGTACATATCTATCTACATTACAAACTTAAAAATTTGGGCTTCTTCTCCTTCCGACCGTGGTAATAATAACAAAAAGAAATGGTATCAGTTGTCTATTAACAAATATTTGAGCATAACAACAAATAAACCACTCAATAGACAATTTACCGATTTAATCATTATGTTGTGTTTACTAACCAAAACATTGTTAATTTGTCGCATAGTGCGTTAGGTCGATGGAAAATAGAATAGGAAAGAAAGACGGACTCGGCATTTTTGTCAGGATACAGGAGTCATAGCGCGTGTTTCACAATTGGCTACAATTAATTTGGACAAATTTATTTAGCAATAACTTTTACGGAAAATTTCATTTACTCTTTACTTAAAATACACGTACTAATTAGTGGCAGAACTATTACAAAAAATATTCCATATTTCACTAAAGAAGTTAGTTATAAATAAATAAAGACAATTTTTATTTTCCTGAGACTTGTTTCATTTTTTTTCTTCGTATTTATCTAATCGCATACAACATATTAGTATTAATAACTATGAATCAAACAATTATCTTGCAAGCTCTGGCGTTCCTCAAGGATCCCATTTGGGTCCCCTATTATTTTCATTGTTTATAGATGACATTGTTTATTCAGTCGAAAATGGTAAAATTTCACTCTTTTCAGATGATATGAACATCCGAGTTTATAGGTTCAATTGCTCGGAGTGAAATAGCATATACATATGACAAACCGGACGTAATTTTAGAACCAGATCATGATAGGTCCTTCAGACTACAAAAAACAGATTCTGCTTTTTCTATTCACATATTACAAAGTAGACATAACTTCCTAGATATTAATAATATGGAAATCCTACACTATGCTAGCAAAGGTTTGAAACTTTATTTGTGAGAAGCATTGGAAATATACAAATAAAATAATAATGATTTAATTTTGTTAAATGATCAATTAGATATTATGTATTCGCCTCTTTTTACTGCTACCAAAATGTAATTAATATTTCTGAGAAACCCCACCCTTAGATAGTTAGGATATCATAAACTACCTGTGTACTTTCATAATTCTCTAATCTGTTTAATTCTAGAAATATATTTAAATAGGAACCAAATCTTTTGTATTTCATTCTTAGTTGAATCATTGTTTGAAAATGACCTAAAAGGGTTGAAACTGTAGTGACGTTTTGTGCAAATATAGTGGTAAAAAACATAGTAGTGTTTTACTAAATTTCGTTATAAATGTTTCTTATTCCAATTTATCTTATCATTTTCATTATGTTTAACTTGTATTTGAATTTACAGTAAACTTAATTCGATAAGTGTAATGCTACTTTTAGTTTAGTGTAATTTTAATTTAAATACCTATTCTTCAGTTTATATTCATTTTGAACAACTGCATTTAAATCAAATATCGTATTGCATTTACATTCTAACATTATTGTACATGTAAGTATAGTGGTTAATATTATTCACACAATTCGTATTACTTTATATTACATTTATATCAGCTATTAGCAAAAGCACACTTTGAGATATATTAAGTTACCATAGGAGTAAATGACGTCACACACCCCTTAATATGAGAGCGCGTTCTTGGTTAATTTTGAAGTCGATAGAGACCGGAGAAAATTCTAGCTTTTTGAATTTCGCTCTTAAATCAAAAGAGCTTTCTGAAATATAAAAAAAAATCAGTTAAATGAGCCCATTGGGAACTTCATCCTGTAGACATGTTTACCAAATAAATAAATAAAAGTCGACCAAATTTTTTAATTACTTGGCTTACTTGCGTTTTTACAAACGAACATTTTCAGTCCAACAAATTAAAAGAAACGGCGAAATGTTGCGGTCCTTGTGTTTTTACGAGCTAAGAATAGTATCTGAAGCACGCCCATGTTCACGAAGAAGCGAGGAGACAAATACCTTGTACTTCCTATCCTTAGTGGACTAAGCAAGAGAGATGGATCGCAACCGACTTGCTTAACTAAATTAACTTGGATTATTTAAATGCAGGCCTTCACCTAATAAACCTACGTCTAATTAGTCTTGATGAATATAGTTAGCTAAGTCGAATTTATCCTTCGGAGATCACACAATATTTTCACAACGCAACCCCGAAATAATTACCGGAATATGTTCTGTATCTGACATACGTTAATTAAAACAGAGGAAGTAAGAGAAATGGAGAGATTATGTCGGGACCAAAAAATAAAAGTATAAGTTCCTGATGAATATTCATTCAATAAGATCAATACAACTTGAAGCGACGATCTAATTAGCTGTCTTCACTATATCCAATTTTACTTTCTTACAAACTTTAATACAGTCACATGTACAGTCAAGGAAATGAAGTACTTAACCACAACATGAAGTCTCTCCACCTGATTTTTATATAAGACGGTGCAAAATGGTCCTAAAGGTGTGTATAGAATAAAGCCAGGGTCATGGAAACTGGTGCTTTTTCGATTTCCAGTCCTGAACTGGACCAGAAGTTCGCTATTTCCGATCAAGAAACATTTTTTTTTTTTTATTGAAAAAGAACAATTGGATTTTATATTCTAAGCATTTTTTGACTATTGACCTTCTCTACCTAACCTCACTCTTCCTGAGATATAAGCATTTAAGAGAGAAAAAAACTGTATTAAATTGCTATATTTTCTAAAAACTGGTATTCTTGATCGTTTATTTTTTTGAAAAAACTAGTATTTTCGACTATTTGTGAACGTTTATTATGAAGTAAAGCATGTGGAAGTTATATTTTGGCATTTTTTGACTCTTTACATTTTTAACATTGGAAATAGAGCATATAGGACAAAAGTTACGAGTTTTTTTCCAGATGATGTAATACTGAGCGAGAGCCTGTTACTATGCTGGAAACCATGATGCGGTGTAGTCGATCATCGCCGAATATTCTACAACAAAAGGCGGTACGGAGAGAGAAAATCTTGTAGCATCAAGCCGGGACGCATTAGTGCTGCTGCGGCGAACGAATAAAGAAGCATGATATCATTTGTCTCACTATTTATTCCTTGCCCTAGTGTTTATTATCAGCAGTACGTTTGGCGCATAGGTAATGTATCTCATTTACTTGTCTAAAAATTCACTTTAGACCGAGAACCTTGTGAAAATTCAAACTTCTAAAATCTATATTTCCTTCATCTTTACTTATCTTCCTAGCGGCAGGCAGACCACTAGGACCAATCACCTAGAACGGGATCTTCATTGAGTTCCTTCCCGTGACAACAAAAATTTATTCAGTGTATTTCTCCCCAAAATATTAGTGTTTTTTCGATTCAGCGTTTTTAAGTTAAATTTTAACATATATAATTTTAATGGTATTTTTAAAGGCGGCAGGAGTTCTGTCTTGTTCTAAACCATTTTATTGAGCTGAACCGGTCGCGATCCGCCCAACCGTACTAACACCACGGCGCTGTGCACCATGGTTGTGCGGTGGGCTCCGGATCTCGATCCAGGGAGGTAATTTTTATAAGTTTTAATATCAAATGAAATTCACTACAAATTACATTACGGTGTGAAAGGTCCCGGGTTCAAACTCATATGAATGCTGAATTTTTTTTCTTTAATTTTGGTTATTCTGATATCTAATTGTTAATAATTATTATTAGCGCGAGTTGAGATCAGATGACGTAATAGATAGCAAGTGTGCACAGTATGAGTATGCGCCGAGAACATGAAGTTATAATGCGGTTGTGGTCAGCGCCAATCATAGTCGCCATGGATTCACAAACTTTGACAAATAGCGAATAGTTATTTTTGTAACAAGTACCTAAAATCATGTTTTTTGGGACGGATCGTAGCTTGGTATTTTTTTACAAAATGCATAGTTTTGACTTAAAATCAAACACCAAAAAAATTATATATTTACATAAACTTCTATCTAGCGGCGTAACTAAGCGGAATTTCAAAAAAATAAAAAGAACAAAAATTGTAGAGAATGGCTAGATCTACAATATCAAATCAGGTGATGTTTTCTCAAAAATGCATAGTTTTCCAGCAATACGCAAAAAACCGCCAAAAATGGACAAAAAAACAGATACAGGGTGTCCGGAAAGTAAAGGGACCCAGCTTAACTGTAGCTTTCTGAGGTCAAATGATGACGATTAAACTAAATATACCTTAGTCCAAAAATGCTTCCTTAAGGAGTTATAGGGCCTAAAAACAATTTTTTTTTAGATTTTATAATGGGTATGCTTCGGAAAACAATTGACTAATCAAGCTGAAAATCGGTACACATATAATTTAGGGGAGTCAGAATATTGTGGGGGTATAAGTACATCTGCATATAATAGATGGCGCTGTCGGCATATTTTTTTGACACGTTTTTTATCATAACTTTTTATTATTATTATTTTGGGTTAGATTAGATTAGATTAGTGATAATTGTTGTTCTACTAAGACATTTGCGATTGTGTTCTTCTACGGTGTAATTTTTTCTTTCGTATTTTACCATATGTTGAGAAGATGCCACAACACAATTTATTTTCCAACTCGGAAATGACGGATATGATTGCTGTTTATTGTCAAATGCAATTTAATGGAGGAGCTGCAGCGAGAAGGTACAGAGAACTGTACCAAAATGCCAACCCAACAGAAAACTGTTTCAAATTTTGTTTCAACGGCAAAGAGAATATGGGACTGTTCGAGTGAAGCACCATGCAGGAAGACCAACTGCTCGAACTGTCGAAGAAGAGGAGGATATTTTAGAGCGAGTAGCAGAAAATCCTAATATTAGTGTACAACGTTTATCTACAGTTGCTGGTGTATGCCGGACAAGCGTTCATAACATTCTTCAGACCCAGTTACTCTATCCATATCACCATACAAAAGTACAGGAGTTGCTACCAAATGATTTACTACTTAGATTTAATTTTTGCAGATGGTTACGTAACAAACAAAACAATGACCCAACATTTTTTGGCCGTGTGCTCTTCACTGATGAGGCAACTTTTACTCGCCGTGGTATCTTTAATACACGGAATTCCCACACATGTAGTGAAGAAAATCCCCATATAACAAGAGCCAAACATTTTCAACATGAATTTTCTATTAATATATGGTGTGGTATTGTTGGTGACTGCTTATTAGGACCTTACGAAATTCCTTCTCGTTTAAATGGCGAGTCATATTTAAATTTTTTGGAAAACATTTTGCCGACTTTGCTAGAAGATGTCCCTTTAAATCTGCGGCCAAATCTATGGTTTATGCACGATGGCTCCCCTGTACATTTCGAACGAAATGTCCGAAATTATTTAGATAACCTGTTTCCGCAACGGTGGATTGGACGTGGATCTGATCATATATGGCCACCGCGAAGTCCAGACCTTAATACACTAGATTTTTTTCATCTGGGGCCATATGAAGTGCAATGTGTACCAACACACAAGTCACACTAGAGACGAATTGTCAGGAAGAATTAGGGAGGCGGGAAATAAAATTAGAAATAATAATATATCATTTTTTCCAGTTAGACAAAATCTTGCAAAACGGTGTCAAAAATGTATTGAACAAAGTGGTGGACATTTTGAGAACCTTCTTTAAATTGCAATAAGAGTAATTAAAAATTCATCTTTGATTTAAATAGTTATGAGAATATGTTCCTGAAATATACCTAAGAACAAGATATTTGTTTTATTTAAAAACGCATAATTTCATACGGAAACACGTTAAGACTAAGGTACTTTTGGTTTAGTCACTAGAATGGTTCAATAATATCAATTTGACAAAGGCTAACTTGATCGAATGTCATGTTACATGGTAGCTCTTGGAATGTGCTGAAATACGTAAGGGCGATTGTACACAAAACGGTGCATTTTATCGACATGAAACAAGTAGACCTTATTTTTGTAAAATGAGTTGTTATATCATAATATTAAATCATACGAACCCAAAATATTAATAATAAAAAGTTATGATAAAAAACGTGTCAAAAAAATATGCCGACAGCGCCATCTATTATTGCAGATGTACTTATACCCCCACAATATTCTGACTCCCCTAAATTATATGTGTACCGATTTTCAGCTTGATTAGTCTGCTGGGACCCTTTACTTTCTGGACACCCTGTATGTATCTATATTTAGAAAACAACCCTTTTTTGTCATACGCTTGGCGAAAAATATGTTAACACAACCCTAAGGCAACTTTCTATATGGCTGGCTTAGCTGTAGGAAAAATTTCCCAAAATCAGTGATTTCTCTTCTAATTTGAAGGGACTATTGTGTCTAGAGCTAAGAATGGCATAATGTTCTGGGGGGCATCTTATAATTTTGAAAGAATCTTTGAAATTCAGAAAAGAGCTGTTAGGAATACAATCGGGGTGAAGAAGTCCGTCTTGTCTAAATTTATTTAAAGAATTAAAAGTTTTGCCATTAGCGTGCATCTACATACTAGAAATAATATGTTAAATCTCATCAAGATTCCTTTGAAACCAGTGATTTTTATCATAAGTACAATGCCAGGAATGGTCAAAACATGCGTATCCCATTACATTACCTAACAAAGGATAAGGAGTGCCCCAGATATTTGGGAATACTATTATTTAATCGCCTCCCAGCTGAACCCAAATGTGTTGTTAACTTAAAGTTGTTTAAAAAGTTAGTTAGCCAATTTCTTTTACAAATGTGTTATTATAGTGTGACCGAGTTCTTAACTGAGCCACATTTTTAGGGGATTCTATCAATATTGTCGCATTTATGCACCTTTTTGGAAACACCCTGTGTGAATCCGTGGGTTCTAAATAATTTCAACAAGAGATAATCACCACTAACACTTTATTTAACAATTTACTGACTGTACAATACTTATTTACTAAGATTTAACCTCACTTTTCACTTTTCAACTTGTTCACTTTTATAAACTGCTCTTTAATAAACTTCTTCCTCTGCGCTGGTAATCGCGTATTATATACTCCGAATTTTGACTCTCTAGATCCATCTAGAAACAATCAAGAATCTTCTCCAACAACATTCCAGAAAATGTCAATTTCATTCTGACAGCTCCCAGTCACAATTAGTAGGCATAGGCGTATCATCTCCACTTCCAAGGGGGTGTAATTCATAACAATATGTTTTCAGTAGCTAGATTTTGTTTTTTAAATGTCTTTGTGATAAGGTTGTTTCTCACAAAATTGTTCTTTGAATAGTCCTATATCACATTTTTCTGGTCATTTATTTATTATGGACAATAAAAATTACTGTTATTAATAATACGCTTCTCAACATTTAACCAGCATCATTTTCTATTACAGCAATATCTCAACGAACAAATAACATAAAATTGTAATTATTGAACTGGTATGCAAAACACGCTGTGATTGGGGGTGTCGCAATCGGTTCTATTAAGCGGCTGAAATCGAGTTTAACAAGAGGTAACCATGGTATTTTATTGGTTTTATTTACGATTTAGTGTGAATAATAAGAAATGATTAATACCGAATTTGAAAAAGCTACTTCTAGAAATATTTCTGTGTGATTGCCAACTTCATCAGTAAAACAAACTTTTCAGCATAGCAGAAGATAGAGACACTAAGTTGTAACATAAGTACTTTATTTGTATTCATGTACTTGTACATGGACTTGGTATTTTAATGTGGCATGTTGGTTCCTATTGTATTTATAATTTTAGCCAATACTATATCATACAAAGTTGATACACCGTGTGGCGCAGCCCGTAGGGACACTCTCTTAACTTTTGAATGGAAGAGTGGATTACTTTCTAATTATAGGATGACGACTTCTTAAATGTATTAAATGTATATTTTTGATAATTTGAGTTACTCTGGTCAATATACATCCAATCCAATCATCAAATATTATCTGATTTTTTTTAAATATATAGTTTTGAATTTTTTACGTCTGCACATTTAAATACAAAGAAAAAAGTGTAAAAAAGAAAATGAAACTTTTTTTATTGCTGAAAATTGATTAATTTCTTGCTTACACAGCACTTACAATGTTTAAACCCAATGGAAAACAACGTGCAACTAAAACATTTGTACACGACAAATAACAATATAAGTAATATACATACATGTATTATGCATACTTAAACGAAATTAGCATCTTATACACTCCAACCTAGGTTTACTACAACTACAGTTTCTGGTTAAAATGTACCTCATATTAAACGATTTTAAAAAGATTTAATGTTATACATACATATGGCGAATGGGCAGCCACAACTGCGTATAAACTACCACTTAGTTATATTTTAAGAGGCTGATACTGAATCTGATGTCAAATTGCTACTCTCTATTCTGCAGATTTCATATCATAGAAGTATTTAACAATTTCAAAAATGTCTCGAAGTATTTTTCAGGTGTTCCTTGTTTACACAATTTTTGTTAACAATAATTTCGAGCATAATTTCGCAGCATCTGAATCTAGGAAGTTTTCAATTGGTTTGAAAGTAATAAAGATGTGTTAAAGAATAAGCCTGTAAATGTGAGTGTGAACATGAAATTAATTAATTTTCAAACAAAGAAATATATTTGGCATGTGAAAATATACTTTACTTTGTATACATATATATCTACCCTCTGTTCAAATATTAAAATAACTACCCTCGACACGTCAAAATAGTAAATCATAACTTCATTATTAATAATGAACGCACTAATGGACTGCCTCTAATAATATTCTAAGTGATTATGTACACATTCAGATTGCCTGTTTAATGCGGGTCGTAGGTGTAATAACAGAAATTCTGTATTTTTATTTTATTATTAGCATGTCAACACGTTTGCATTAGTGCTTCCATTAGTTACTGCTTGTTTATATTGTACAGGACAAATATGAAAGCGTCTGAATTTCTAGAAAACTTGATGATTTACGAGGCTTACCCGGGGACAAGCTTACCCAATAATATGAAAATTTTGCCCCCAACAAAGTTCACATCCACAATTAAAGACTTTTTTTTTATAAAAAACGCGTTCTTTTCATTAGAAGAAATTGAATGTGAGATTGCAAATATATAAATGTGATTTTAACATAAATAGACCTTTATTATTGTTAATGATTTTTATGTAGCTTTTTATTCCATTTACTGTAATTTCGCCCAATTTTACATGCATTTTAAATCTATTGTATTATTCTATACCTATTTGTAAGTACAAATGTTTGACGTGTGTACAATTTTATAATTTTTAACATGAATAAATCTATCTACTTATCTATCTATCATTTACTGTTAACTTAATTTGAGCGAAAAAGTTTCTGTTCGTCGGAGTGTTTGTAACTTAAAAAATAACATTCTTAATCAACACCTTTAGAAACTGTACAAGATTACATCGTAGTGGGTTTAAGTGTTTCATCAACGTGAGTTATACTATATAATTAAAAATATCCTTCCTGTGCTTTTTTTTAATTAAGAACATGTAAGCAAGTCAACTACTCGTACATAAAAGTTAACATCAACTGCCTTAAATCTTGCCTTCTGCACCTAAGCGATAATTTCTAAAAACCGATTTTATACACTTCCTCGAGCCGTTCTAAAAAGCCGACAGCCGAATGAAAAATTACCATGTTACATGTCGGCTTCGCATTTAAGCCCACCAAATAGAGATCTAAATCGTAGCGATTACAAGGTATTTTTCTCAATTTGCACAAAACACCACTCGAAATTCTAGCCGCCCATGAATAGCTCCACCGACACGTCATCCTCGAGATTCTACACTGAAGTTATCAATGGCGGCGTGTAATGGATTTATAATGGCCCACTGTATAGAGCGCGGCGATTATGACAGAAGGGATCATTATGCTTTACATTAACTGATACCGTCCAGACACGTATAATATCATGGAAATGGTGGTAGCTCGCTAAATATTATATAGGTATGTACTTACATAACCAAATACCAAGCTACTTTATGTGTCTAGAATGTAGGTGCTCGTTTATGTCTACATTAGTATTTAATTGGATTATGAGAAGAGGCTATTAAACCTTGTGGATTATATAACTTGATGCAAACATTATGTTCTTCGCCAGATTAGACTAGGCAAAATAGCCACAAAAGGTACGTTTAAAAAAATGTCAACCAGGGCTTTTCAGCGGAAATATGTAATAATAATAATATCGTTTATTATCCAGAAGTCCACATTGGTATACGATTACTCACAAAATAAAATTGAGTATATTACTAGTGAATCGTGCTCTCATTATTGTTTAAAACTAGGTACAAAAGAGAAAAGAGACATGTTATAAATGTAAATATGTATAAAGTTATATAGCATAATATAACATAACTAAACTATTAACCATCTACCACCTACTAATTTTACAAATATTCATCAACTGAATAAAAGCATTTAGCTGTTAGGTATTTTTTTGCTTCGTTTTTAAATGTTTTTGTATTTTCGATACTTTTTAAGAAATTTGGGATCTTATTATACAATTTTATTCCGATATATTTCGAGCTTTCTTCATATTTTGATAACTTGTGTAACGGCGTGCTTAAGTTATTACTTCCCCTGGTATCATATTTATGATTATAATTGTTTGGTAGAAATTTACTTACTATTATTTTTAACATATATTAGAATCTCTAGAATATAAATACATGGCAATGTCAAAATATTTAAATCTTTAAACAGATTTCTACAGGACGTATATTTAGGTACTCCCATAATATTACGTACAGCCTTCTTCTGAAGTTTAAATATTCTTTCAAAATGACATGAAGAGCCCCAAAAGAGAATCCATATGTTGCCCTTGAAATAAAATTTGTATAATAATATGCCAATACAGTTTTCCTCTTTGATATTTTTGATAATCTATACAATCCATAACAGACGGAAGAAAGTCTTTCTGCTGCAAAGTCAATGTGTTCATCCCAATTTAATGCGTTGTCAATGAATACTCCCAAGAATTTATTATGACAGACTTGTTCTATAGACTTGCCAGTTATTTTTATTAAGTGACTTTTATTATATGTACTATGCCTAGGAGAAAATATAATGAAAACGGTTTTAGACATATATTTAAGAATAGCAGCGAAGTTTGTACATCAGATATAGCTGTTTCAAAAGATTTTCTACAGCACAAGTAGGAATTATCATCCGCAACCATAATTAAAAATTGTCAAAGAAGCCAGGCAAATCGTTGATATAAAGCAAAATTAGTAAAGGCCCCAGAACAGAACCTTACGGAACTTCAAATTTAATATTCAAGTTTTCCGATTTAATTCCACTCACTTCTACTACTTGAGTTCTATTTGTAAGGTAGGGCATCACCCAATTATTTACTTTGCCTCTTAGTATGTATAACTATTATACAAAGTTACGGAAAACGAGACAAGCTGATTTGGAATCAGGATTATCCAAGGATTCAATTCACAGAATCTTGTCAAAACATAAATCCATTCTCGTTTCATACAGTCGAACAATTAAAAAAAAATAGATTTCCTGACGAGTGAAAATTTTTGTGAATTTATTTTAATGAGGCATGAAGGTAACAATTATTTTTTGGGAAATATTATATGGACAGATGATGCTAAATTTACCAAAAACGTATTGTTTAATCGATACAGTTCTCATTACTGGAATATCTGGGATCCTCATGTATTTCGGGGAGCGAAATATACAAGAATATGAGCAGTTTAATGTTTACTGTGCCATGAGAAACGATAGAGTGGTGACATTACAATTTTTTGAGGAAAATTTAACTAGTGTGTTAAAAAGATTGCCTCTTCGGCTAACGTGTCTAAGGCTTCCCCTTTAGAATTCCTGCCTTGACAGAGCCAAATATTCTAAAATTATCTGTTTTACTGTGCATGGTGATGGTTTCTGTTCTTGTGGGTATCGGGTAGCAAATGTGTTACATATTCTTGATATTACTTTATTAAATTCTCCATAAATAATAAACAAATCTAAAAAGTCTCCGTGGGTGTAATTTAAACGTGCTGGCATCTTTTTACATAAGAGAATGACTGACATTAATGATTATTTCTAATTATGGCAATTTTTATTAAAAATTCTTGAATATTTCAGAAAATCGCCAATATTTCAAAAAGTTGTAACTTTAACCCCTACAATGTCTATACTAGAAAAAAGGGAATTAAGTTGTACACAATTTGATGTTAGAAAATACAAGGTGCTCCATTTGAAATAAAAAAGTTATTGAAGTTTGAATTTGACAGAATGTAACGTGAAAAATAGAACACTTGGTATACTATTATGGAATTCATATTTATTGTAGAGACTAGCTCATCTTGTGTTCTTTCTACATAAACCCTGATCTGATGCTCCTATTATGTCATCAACCACTTGCAAAAGCGCTGTAATACTACTGTATCCAGTTCTAAAGCCCGATTGTATTTTAGGTAGTATTTGTTTCTCCAGTAAATATTCTCTATGTTCCATGATTTTTCAAGTATTTTAGAGAAAGTAGGTAGAACACTAATGGCACGCACGTAGGTCTTTAAAATCTTCAGGATTATTTTTTTCTCTTTCGGTAATACAGTGATTACAGCACTTGTCCAAGGATGGAAAAATATTTTCTTGTAAACAATCTGTTACTAAATGGGTCAGGAAGGAATAATATAAGGACAGCATTTAACTATTTTTAAATTTACCTTATCACACCCCGTAGCATTTGTATTTATTTCCATGATTTTTTTTAATGCTGTAGTTTCATCAACAAGCCTAAAATTAAAAACTGAATTGAATAATAAATTATTTTTATAATATTTTAGGATGTTATCAGAAGCATCTGTGACTGGCAAAGAATTTACAAAAAAATTATTTACATCATTTACGTTCTTTAAATTTTCAGGAATATTTTTATTTTTATTTTGAGAAACAATGTCATTACTTTTGAGAATTTTCCAAAATTCATGAGCACTAGAATTATGTAGCTGATAACCTAAATTAAAAATGCTTTCTTTTCTCTTTTAATGGCTTGAGATATGAAACCACGCAGCCGTTTGCAATATAAAAAATCGTTGTTATTATTTGTTCTCTTAAATTTGGCAAACGCTCTATCTCTAATGTTTATAATTGTTTTTATAATGTCAGTCAACCAGGGTGCGGGAGGTTTAGTAGATCTTTTTATCACAATAGGTGCATGTTGATCAAATAAACTAATCAGGTTATCCGCAAGAAATGACACTTTTTCGTCAATATTATTAATATCAAAAATATTATAAAATAGTATAGCATATAAATCTTGCTCAAATGAAGTAGGTATAATTAAATTTTTAACAATCACGATACGTTACCATTCTGGGTTCAGCTTTTCTGCTGTGCACCTTTATCACGCAATATACTAGTTGATGATCTGATAGTTCATAGTCAACAACATCTAAGTTTTCGATTTTCACGAAATTCATAAAAGTGTCAATATCTCAAAAACTAACATTTTTTTACAAAGGTCATATTTTGATATTCTGGTCAGTCATGAGCTGGCCCATCAGCCCCCCACGGGATGCCGTTGAGCTTTGGGACACCCTGTACACAGTATTAAAAATAATGATTAATTATTATAGGTAATTTAGATTTAAATGTTGATAAAAGAAATTACATCAGTACACTTTATTTAGGGCAAGGGCCGAAATTAGAAATTTCCAAATTTGCAATCACCATATTACGTACTACAAAACTTACTACTTAAATCACAAAAAAGATATTTTTTGATACTAAAGCTTGACATTATACGTTTTAAACTGTTTTCCAGTAGTTTAATAGTAACAAATGTCCTTCTACAACTTCACACAGTGACCTGAAATTAATGAAAAGGCAAAACGGCCATCCATTGGTTTTCCCGGAGGCAACACGTAAACTTTAGTGTCCAGAAAGGGTGAGCTGACGCAGAGGAGAAGTCCACTGATAAATGATGTCGTTCAACCGCAGTTCATTTAAAAACTATCACAAAAAGTCTTTCGATTTTCATTCGATTCTTCCTCTTTATTTATATATAAATTTATGACCGAGAAACGGTTGCAGGTCCTGCTGGAGCTAAATGTTTCGGAGAACGCAGTTCTAAATATACAGCAAAATAGAAAAAATATATTTTTATTTAAATGTATATATTTCTTTAGCAATAATAGTGTTTATTTAATTTAAACCTAACTTTTATTTTTGAATAAATCCTAAGTGAAATTGGTATACCTGCTGAACAGAACCGGGAGAGTTAGAGGGCCCGTGTCCTATAGAATGGTTCAGTTTCGACTGTGAAAGTCGTTACTTTGTGATAGTTAATCGTTAGTGGAGTTATATGAGCAGAAATTTTAGTAATCTAGGGAAAATGTTCTTTTTTAATCGTTTCTAAACATCAAGGGTCACTTTTTCAACTAACTTTCCAACGATACAGCTTGCCGGAAAGCACTCGTATTGGCCATTTTATGGTCATTTTGTGTATTTTTTTATTATCTCAGCTCCTTCACATCAGATCGATAATAAAAAAAAAACAACTAAATTATTCGCAATTAAATTTTCTACAACCCCGTGCCCACTTTTTCCTAACCTATAGATAACCTCAAAATAATTGAAAATGGCGGCAATTAAAATGTTGGTATTTCTTTACATTTTTGTTCCTATGCATTTTTTTTTAAATGAAACTAGGAAATGTAGTACTAATAGTGATTAATAAGCGTGCCAAATTTTGGTTGAAAATATTAATTTGCTGCTTAAACCTAATTGAAAAATATCTTGTATATAATTGACGGTGGATACCTAATACATAAAGTTTGTTGAAGTGAGGATATGAGCTATACTGAAATAATAATATTACTGTTATTTACAAATAATATAAAACAACATTTCTCAGATAATTGCTGTATTATTTTTGATGGGTATAGCCAAACCAGCCAAAGTGTAGAAAATTCTGAACGTTCACGGAGATCAAAAAATGAGTATTATTTTGAACTCTGATTTAGAGTCAACGCCTCTGTTAAGGCGGCCATTCCCTAGAAAGAGATATCCGATAGGGCAATATTTATTATTTTTGGCCATAACTTCTTTTTCTTAATACGTGCATTTAAAAAAAACTATAAGAGTACCTAAATAGAACCATAACAAGACTATTAGTATGAATTTTCACTAAATAATTTCAGTGGTTTGCAAAATAGCTAGATTTAAATTTAATAATTATGTTAATCTTCTTATTTCCTAGTTTCAAATCTAGCTATTTTGCAAACCACTGAAATTATTGGGTGAAAATTCATATTAATAGTCTTTTTATGGTTCTACTTAGGTACTCTTATAGTTTTTTAAAATATACGTACTAAGAAAAAAAAGTTAGGGTAAAAATAATAAATATTTCCCTATGGGATGTCTCTTTCTAGGGAATGGCCACCTTAACAGAAAATCTATTTTTCTTAAATTCACAGAATAGAGAAAAATTCATTTCTCGCTTATGTGAACAAATTAAGGATCGTGATATGGAGTATTGGGTATGTGAATAAGACGCCGTTACAATCATTATTTGTAAAGCACTTGCTAAAAAAAGTGAAAATAATGATGCTGTTAATACTGGACAAGATATAGACCTTTTGGTTATAACTCAATAAACCAATACTTATTAAAGAAGTCATTTATTTTTATAAATCAGTTATCGGGAAAACTGATGATAGCATACACAAAAAAGTTTAAAAGAGGAGTTTTTACTGCTTTTTGTGGGTAAGATACAACTTCTGCATTTGCAGATAAAGGAAAAGAACATTTTCAAAAATTTAAAATGGCATTTAAAAATACCCAGATCTAGAAAACTAAACTGAACGTTTCTATGACGCGACTGCTACAGACGTGTGTTTGTTCAATGCAAGTAAAAGTTGTATAGAAGCACTGAATGGATTTATTCCTCAAAAATAAAGAAAAAGCATTACAAAGTGTGCAATAGCAAGTTTTTACTAATCGCACATGAAAAACTTGTACTAATTGCAAATTAACGGTTCTTCCACTAACTACAGTAGCTGCTGTACAACACTCATTAAGAGTGTAGATAGTAGTACAAATATGGATGTTTGGCAGCGACAAATTACCGGGAAAATATGCTTGGAAGATGACCAAAAAAGGCCTAACATTTTTTTAATTTTTTTTACGATTACTATATTTCAATCTACTCTGCGTGGATGTGGAAGTAAAATAAAAAATTAAGTCACTACCCGACAGTCTTATGAAACAAGTTGCATATGGTTGCAAAATTGGATGTCAAACTAAAGCTTGTACTTGTAAAAAGTGAGCCTTAAATGCCCAAATCTCTGCAAGTACTGCATAAAATAAATAATAAAAAAGCAACAATTAAGAAACAAGAAAATATGAAAAATTACCATAAAAGAGAGAAATCCTAAAAAATGTTTTTTTTAATTATGGCATATTTTTTTCGATAATAATTACTATAATAAAAAGCTAGAATTAAAGAGGAAGAACAAAAAGTGCTCTATAATTATTTGCCCAAAACTGGGGAGCAAAATACGATTTTCACTCTAACACCATCTGTGAAAGGCTTCTTAGTATTTTCAAACAAAATTTGGCACACTTATTAATCACTATTAGTCTACATTTTCCTATTCCTAGAGTTTCATTTAAATATATGCTTAGGAACAGAAAATACCAACACTTTAATTGTAGCCAACTTCTTTTGAGGTTATCTTTAGGCTAGGGAAAAAGTCGACGGCACAGAGTTGTAGAGAATTTAATTGCGAACAATTCGTTTTTATTAAATTTCGATCTCATGTAAGAAAGCGGAGATTTTCAAGAAAAAATAAAACAGAAAAATGTTAAAAAATGTCCATAAAATGGCCAATACGAGTATTACGAGGGCCTTCCAGCAAGCTGTGTCGTTGAAAAGTGGAAGAAGTGAGTCTTGATGTTTAGAAACGATTTAAAAATTTGCTGTTCCAGCAATTTTCCCTAGATCACTAAAATTTCTGCTCACATGACTCCACTACATGATATAAGAAAAGACACTTTACTTGGTTTTCTATCGCTAATTTACTGTAACGTGAAAACGTTGACTGCATTTGTATCAACGTTGGAAAATAAATAAATGTGTCAAAATTGCAGTAGAGGTGTTTCAGAATCTCATGAGCCGCGAAATACGCAAAAGGCAAAGTTTAATCTGAGTTATAAGTATGTTTTTGAAGACACTGGAGGCTGCCTTGCTGTATACATAAACAAGAGCTCGGGATAAATTGTAAACAATAAATATAATATTTTTAAGAAGTGTAACTGAGTCAACAGGACGGATTATGTCCCTGCGCATATGAAGGTCACAGCTCATGAGGTTTTAAAACACCTCTAACTGTGGGTCTATAACTACCACAAAGTAAAAAAGTAGTTGAATATCACGGATTAAAATACCTTATTACGTACCATTATTGAACCTGTGTAATCCAGATTGGATATAAATGTTAAGAAAATCACTTGTGTTTGTGTTATTGTCCATATTAGATTATATATCCAACATTTAACCTCAAAAAACTAAATGAAAACAAACATAAATAAAGCAATGTATGCAACTGTATATACAGTTTCTGTGAATACCTTGTCACATATGGCTATAATAAGCCAAAGATATAAAATTGTAAGGTAGTCTATATACAATGATTGTAATAATAACGAGCATGTAAGAGAGCAGGATCGTACTGATTAATGTTCAGGACCGTCTAACGGAAAAATTTAAAATCGTAATTTTGACGAAAATTTGTGATATCTCTTTTTCTTCCGACGATTGTATTAACAACGGTAAGCTCGTCTACAGGAACATTACCTATGTTAAATTGGACATCAACGGGACAATACTGATATAACTTGCGGTTAACCCTGATATTGAGTTCGGTAATTTTAATATTGTCATTTTTGTCGAAGGAAAAGTAATTGCTTGAAATATATTCGAATCTATCCCTTCGTATCGCACTGGACACTAAGCTGTTATGGCAATCGGGTGATTGTTTCCACATTAATCTTCTACGGGGTATCTCCAAATAACCCGAAAGGTAGATTATAGCAATAAAACACCTGAACTCGTCTTTTGTTACGCAGCTGTTGTTTCTAAGCCTATCGTTTTCGTTCATTTCTGTTAAAGCCACTGGATGAGTTCCGTATCTAAAAACAGATTTAAATAGTAAAATGGAGAGCCATCGCTTTCCTCTAGTGGTTTAGTGTTTTCTTGCTCTTCCACCACTTCATTTTTACATCCTATAGGAGCCCGTAAGATGTAAACATCTAGAGGTGTTTCAGAATCTCATGAGCCGCGAAATGCGCAAAAGGCAAAGTTTAATCTGAGTTATAAGTATGTTTTTGAAGACACTGGAGGCTGCCTTGCTGTATACATAAACAAGAGCTCGGGATAAATTGTAAACAATAAGTACAATATTTTTAAGAAGTGTAACTGAGTCAACAGGGCGGATTATGTCTCTGCGCATATGAAGGTCACAGCTCATGAGGTTTTAAAACACCTCTAACATACATGGTAGAATTAATTAGTAATAGAGAACAAAGTGTCGTTTCTTACATCATCGTTAAACAGCTGTGATTTAAAGTAAATCAATTGAATTGCTGTTATTAAAATTAAAACTGTAGATCTTTTTTATTGTCACGTTTATGTTTTTGTTGGAGAAAGCTTTGATATGAACACTCTCCACTCTTTCTCTGAATTCACACAGAATGTGTGTTTGCTTGTATGTATGTGCTCCTGTAACATCATAATCGATACACTGATTATAATGATTTTGGTGTCATATTATCGTTTAAATTCTGCGAAAGACATTGACTAAATAGTTAGCTCGGAAAAAACAAAATGGCAGGCACAAGACATTATTCAGATAATAGTCAGGTTATTGGTTTGTTAAAGTTATTGAACTTTGTCATAAAATATTTATTATTGCAAAAGTTAATAATTTTATGTACAATTGAAAGTTAAAATAAGGAAGAACCGATGCTTCCTTTGAATAACTTCGTGACACAATGTTTCTCGTCATAATTTGACTGAAAAGTAAAGTAAGATTGAAAATTCACTCGCTTTATTATAAGTTAAAACTATCCATTCCTTTAAAAGCGATTAAAGTGCCATTTGTAACTTTCAAGGTAATGGTTACATTAGATATCAAATAAATAATGCAAATACCGGCAACAGAAGATTTGTCATCGTGCTGTGTTGATAGAGTTAAATTTGTCCCGACATAATGCCTTTTTAATGCAAAGCTTTGAAATGCTGGTCCTGAATTCACATAATGGGACTACTAATAGGGAACTTTTTATTTGCAAACATAGGATACATGATATTGTAACAGGCGTTGTTGATTAACTATGTACGTATTTGTTATTGAAAAAATCCTCCTTGGTGGAATAGCAACATCAGATAATTCGTCAAGTTAGCAATTCGATTTTCGTAGGTGTGATAGACAAGAGAAGAACTTTTCATCAGTGGCACAGCATACGAACCTTTATCAGTACAATATGAGCAAAACCAGGATAGAAAATAATGAGGTCAGTAAGTAGCAAATTGATCCAATTATGAATTATAGCTGGACAAAATACAAAAACCACTTTGCTCTCAGAACGTATCAATTCATCGTCTAAGCCCTTCGTTGGGTTAGAAAAACTTCTTATTTGCAACGCCTGGCAAGACGCTTTGTGAACCATGCATTATTCTAGTTAGCCCGAGTTTGCCGCATAGCAGGGCTGGCAGTATGAGGCCGTCTGTCATGGTTGCCTGCTAAGTGCACGGTCTCAACAAAGCACTTTATCATCAGATACTTGGTAATATCGTCCCAGTAATAGGAGTAATATATTTCTTAATTCGAAATAAAGCTTCAGAGCCGCTGCTAACAGAGCAGTAACTGGTTAACGCTCTTGTTACTATTGTTAGCTAATAGATAAGTGAAGATCTGTTGTCTTTTATCAGTTAATGTCAAATATAAGTATTTCATACTTATACATGGATATTGTCTTAATTTTGCATGGAACATCGTTATGATTGGTTTTGGGCTTTTACGTACCGTACCGTACGGTGCCAGTTTAAGTGGCGAGAACTCAACGCCACTAGTGGACTACATCAAAGTTACATCGGAAAAATTCTATCAATTTAAACTTGGTAATAGCCCACTAACAAACAACATCACGCGAATCAGAGAGCATAATGCACCTTTTCGCATCAAACACAAATTACCATACCAGGCGTTGCCCATCTTTCGGCAACATATCTAGCCACACCCACTTTCTCTATTCAATTATAAAAATTCTCAAACACAATTTCCGATATTTACCTTTTCTCTTCGTTTCCTTTTTGTATTTTTTGTTTGTTTTGTCGCTCTAAATTATTCTTCCAAACAATATTTATTCCTTTATTATTATTATTATTAAATTCTTTAGAAAGCAAACATTTTAAATTATAAATTATGCGGTCTGATATAGCCGCTCACTCTTGCTGCATTGCTTGGAACGGGTTTTTTGGATAGTAATTTTCCCGTGCCGAACTATCATATATATCTGTGATATTTTATCTACACCAGCGTCTTTTGCATTGCATGTATCAATTGTTTTAAGTTTAAAAAATTTTTTTTACATGTTCTATCTTATACACTTTTTAATTCGCCGATCCCGCGAAAGGAGATAGTGATTATTATTTAAGTTTACTTTTAATCCAACCTAGCCTCGCTCTGTCCATCCCTTCAATTACCATGGCGATTAGTGCTGTGGATGTTTGGCTGGCTCCGGACGAGTGCTAAGGTAGGAAAATTATGTATTATTAATTTAAAATAAATTTGTTTTGATTTGATTTGATTTGATGGCGAGAACTCGATCTGCGAAGTTATGCAACGCCGGGAGAGTCCGTTACTTGGATGGGTGACCGTATCTCATTTCGCCGTCCTGGTTAAGTGGTGGAATAGCTTTAGCTAAACTTCGCCAGGACGTTAAAATAAATAAGACGTTAAAATAAAAAATAAAAAAAAATAAATAAGAATTTTTACTTGTTAGCATAACCAGAAGTCAGGTTATCGAAAGAATGCAAAGATTTCATTAACATTTTTACATATAGTTTTTCCTTTAGTTCTCATAGATAGTTTTTCTTCCCGCTGTTTGCAAAATCCTATAAAAAATATGTTTCATTAATAAGACGTGTTTAAAATAAAATGGTGACAATTTTTGTTCACTATTAAAGACAAAGCAGCTACCACTCTGTCTAGTGTTAAGCAACTTTACTGAGGAGGACTTTATGCTATCCGAAACGGGGTGAGGTACGGTGCTGGTTTCATGTCTCATTTAAAAAGTAATCACGCGTCCTTTACGAATACCACCACCACCACCACCACACATCAACCTTATTTATATTAGTCTCGACCAGGAATTTCCACTTAAGTCCGCACCCAACACAATGAAGCGACAATATTCCAGCCTCCGCTATAAAATATTCATAAACAGAGACCAGCGCATTCCGAATGAATTAAGTCGTCTCCCTCTATCTCCTTTGAATGTGCCAAATTCAACAATCCCGGCCACTTGTAAACGGTAATTTGTTTTGCCCCTAAAGATATGTTGGCTGGAAAACCCGGAAAGCTAGTTATATCTCTCGACATCAAGGCCAATTTTCACGTCGTTACCGAGACCCCACTTTTGTTCGACCTAGAATTTACATTCTAATAATGTTGGGACGACTCGCGATCTTAGTTTCGTTGATGAAAGAGAAGTAAACAGAGCGGTGCGGTGGTGGATATCTGGAAGCATTTAATTTTCTATGATGGCCCATCTTAAGAAGTAAACAGAAAACAAATTAAATCGGTGGAGCAGACGGCCATTCAGATTTTGCCAACAATGCATTCAGTAAAAGCATAGCTAATAAAAATACGTAAATAAAAGCAACAGAGGCAAAGATTACACAAACATTGCAACTTCTTTGTAGACAATTTACTTTTGTTCATATTCTTTTTTGCAATATAATGCAGTTGGTAAAACCAAAATAGTTTTATCCAATCATTTGGAAATAGATAACACTACCAATTATTTCATAAAACACAACAAAATTTATGAATAATGTATATTTTACGGGAAAAAAATCACTGAATCACCTCTCCGCTGGACGTAGGGGGCGGAAAAAATAGAGGTAACAAATCAATATTTTATAAAAGTTGTAGAAATGTTTCTGGCAGAAATTTCAACAGTTCTTTTAACTCCTTTCGGTGGGGACAACTTATAAATTTTCCGCATGTTGTGGTAAGTCACCCTGTATAACGGCAGCACGTATTTTTTGTGGGGCAAGTTAACTTATTATAACTAAATTAAATATCTGCGTCTAATGATGGAGTACAAGATTTTATGTACGGATTAATATGACTAAGGAAAAAACACAATTCATCAATATTGACCAATTGCTTTACTCCCTATTCTAGCCCAAGTTTTTGAAAAAATTATTGCCTTAAGAATAATTAATTTTCTAGAATCACATAATATTCTTACAAATAAACAATTTGAGTTCAGGAAAGGTAAAAATACCTCACAAGCTGTTTGGGAGCTTGTTAATTTCATTAGCGAGGGCTTTGAGACATTTAACTCAACGTTAGCTATTTTCCTAGACCTAAGCAAAGCATTGGATTGCGTTACCAAAGAAATTTTATTAAATAAATTAGAATTTTATGGTTTTAAGGGAGTAGTTCTTAAATTGATGTCATCGTATTTATCGGACAGATATCAATGTGTGTGTTATAATGATAAACTTAGCAACATGCTAGCAGTGGAACACGGTGTGCCGCAGGGTAGTGTACTAGGACCGCTGCTATTTTCAATTTATATTAATGACTTACCTAATGCTCATTCAGCATTAACTGTTCTTTTTGCAGACGACACTACTTTCGCAGAACACTTGAGAGACACTGGTACTAATGTTGTTGATTTGCAAACCAACATTTTAACCAAGTCTTCTGACTGGTTTAATGCCAATAAGTTATTTTTAAACACCAACAAAACACACACATTACTTTTTTCCACCAAGAAAAATAACCTCCAGACTGTAAAATTTCTGGGATTAACATTAGACAATAGATTAAGTTGGCATCCACATATTAATGACCTAACAAGTAAATTGTCCAAAAAAGTATATGCCATCAGACAAATAAAAAATAGAGTTAATCTAGACGCAGCACTTGTTGCATATCATGCTTTGTTTCATAGTGCCATGGCATATGGATTGATAAACTGGGGTACATCCAACCAGGTACACAACATTTTCATTATTCAAGCAATTAGAGCTCTGGCTGGTTTGAGTCAACTTGAAAGTTGCCAATCCTGGTTCATAACATTTAATATATTAACTTTGCCTTCCGAAATTATTTCTTGTCATTTACTTCACATAAAGGAGAATTTGAGCGAATATGCTAGAAATGGCGAAAATCATGAATATAATACTCGTAATCGCAATGACATACAAACACCTTCTCAGAGATCAGAGTCAACAAAAAGAAACAATTTTGGTATTGCTCTGTTTAACTCGTTACCACAAGAATTGAAATCTTTACCTAACAGTCAATTTAAAGCAAAGTTAAGAAAGCGTCTTTTGGCCAGTGCTTACTATAATGTGTCAGATTTTAAATATGTATAAATTTAGATTAATGTTTGTTCTTTGTTAGTGTACTTGAATTAATTGTCCTGTACTATATTACACAAACGATATTAGGATTGTCATTTACACATATTTGACTATACTAGAATTAGGTCCTAGTATTCAATACAATTATATTATTTGTTTGTTTGTTCGTTTGTTTGTTTGTTTGTTATTTACTTTGACTACATTAGTATCATGTCCTAATGTTTTATACAGTTATATTTTTGTCTACTATTTATATTTACATTTATATTTTTTCATTTTACCTATTTATGTTGACGTGTCAAAACACTACGGTGTATTTTTTTAAATGACCAATAAATTATTATTATTATTATTATTATTATTATTTACTTAATCAAAAACTGAAGATCATGTTACATGATTCTAGGAATTTGTTGCACTTTAATTAGTAAGGCGTTGCTTATGGACCTGGTTTAGATATGGTCACCTTTTAAAGAATTCAAAGGGTACAGAATATATTTACTCGTTTTATTTTAAATTTTTTAAGAAAATGTGCTTCAACTTTATATAATTAAAAGGAACAAGTAGACTTAATATGGCAATGCGCAGGCAATGTCACCTTCTTGTTTTACTTATATAATTGTAGTCACACAATACTTATATTTACGTCGTCAATTTTACAAATCTATGATAAACTGATACTTTAACAATTTCACAACGTTCTAGTCCAAAATGTTGTGTTTGTCTTAGGATATCAATTAATGTAGTTAACTTTGAGGCTTTCATAATACTGCTTCTGCCTGTAATTTATATTTTGCTTGTAATTTATATTTTTAAATTCTAATTTATATTCATTACCA
Source organism: Stenurella melanura (assembly GCA_963583905.1). Lineage (NCBI taxonomy): Eukaryota > Metazoa > Arthropoda > Insecta > Coleoptera > Cerambycidae > Stenurella > Stenurella melanura. Next base: position 27,336,966 of record OY757315.1, read on the forward strand.
CGATATAAAGAGCGTAAATGTACATATATTGGTTATATGTTTTGGTCATTTCAGCAAATTATTTAAACTAAAATTAAACTAATCGCCATTATATAAATATATCAAAATTCGAAGTTACATACAAAAATAACCTTTTCTCTTTAAAATTCACTAAACTGCGAAGGGGAAACAAGACTAAAGTGACAAATTTTCCTTTCAATAATACGCATCAAATCTGTCAGTTTAGCTTCATAAATATAGAAATCACCGCCTCTTAATGTCAATATGAGGACGTGACGAAATCTATTTAGAGTTGTCACTTTTGGTATATACATTGCTCTGCTTTTCCTCAGCACATACGGCTGCCCAGGCAGACATCATCGAACAAAAATGCCATCAACACTTTGTAAAAAAAAAACATCGAGAAAGTTATTTTTACGTATTGTATGTTTAGTTTAGGGTACGTTCGAAGTTATGGAAATTAATAGGCATTATAATAAAAATATTTTCATCACTGCTGCAATTTTTAGAATCTTGGCAACGTTACATAAAAAAATAATTAATATTTTGTACTTAACAACACAAAAAATCTTATTCACTTCACTTCCCAGTTGAAAGAATGTAATAATTTCAACTAATTACCCAATAGAATGTTCTGAAAAGTCTGAGTCTTATTTAGAGTCTTCTTATCATTTCTTCGTTGCAGGATTTAATTATCACCACTAATGTCCTAATAGAATGTTCTAAAAGTGCCTACACTTAACACTTTTTTCTCGTTCGAAAATAACCCTCAAACAATGTCGAGTAAGTTATTCCTCCGTGTTAGCACTAATTTCCAAGAAGAATTCTGTCCAACCTTTTCCAACACTTTCGGAATCCTCTTTCTATAATTCCTTTCCTGACACCACTTGTCACGGATCTTCACCGGCTGGGAGGCACTCCCCAAAATCATGGGGTCGAAAATTATAACACGAGGTACTAACCTTATTTACTGACTAAAACTATTATTGACTAAAACTAACAAACCGTTTACTAGACTAGCATAACCTTAAAGAATGTTTAATATTGGATATTTTATTGTGGGCTCACTTCAGATTTATCTGAACTTCTCTGAACTTAAACTCATTTAAAAATTACCTTCCCGTCGTGATTTGGTCGCCTTAGATACCCCACAGATGGCGTCTAGAAGCTTCCATCATTATTCCAACTTGTGCTAGAAAAGCCTCGAACCGCTGTTTCTAGGAACAGTACCCCCAGCGCCATCTCTGACGTGACAGTTGAACTGCATGTTATTAATGAACAAAGAATTTATATAAATATAAGCAGATACACATTTATAAGTGTGTTGTCAACATCTCGTACTCAAGTTCAGACATTACATTTTATAACTATCTCTTTCTTTATGATAAAAATTACTATAGCCCCATCTTTGTTGCAGTACTACTGTTTTTAACATGACAAATAAATGTAAGACAACAGGCTATTCTTATCCTCAACTACACCACAAACAACACATTTCTTCACTATTTTTACGATTCAACGAGAATAATTGTTTAAATTTACAAAACACGAAAATAATTTTGAGGTTAGAGTAGTTAAAACAGACACAGTTCTTAAATTACTAAATTCCACATATGTCTTTGCTACACTCATACCACGGTCTTGGAGTGATTGCAACAGAGATAGCGTTATAGGCAATATTGTATCTTAGAACGAAATGGTGAGAAAAAGGTATGTTGGACATGATGGCAACAGTATCGCATAACTTTTACACTTTATCTCGGCTTCTATTTATATAAATTCTTTGTTAATAAATGCAGTGACCTGTCATCCCTGCTACTAACCCTTCAACCAGCCGTACCTAGTTCACGCATGACACTGGAGATGGTGTAACAATATTATATTATATCGGAGAGCTGTACTTTTAGAACATTTGTTCGAAGAACTAATACTACGTTTCAAAAATATTTTTCAGACAGCCAAGCGGCTCTTAAAGCCCTTGGATCCTACCGTTGTAACTCTAAAACGGTTAGGAATTGCCAGAAAGCTCTTGCCCGACTGGGCAAAAACAACAAACTGACTCTGATCTGGATACCTGGCCATTCTGGCATGGAGGGCAACGAAGTTGCCGATTCCTTGGCCAGAGAAGGTGCGGCAACCAAATTTATAGGTCCAGAACTGGCACTTGGCATATCCGCAAACTACGCCAAGGATGCTATCCTAGCCTGGGCTGAATTGAAAACAATCCAGCACTGGCATTCAAAGGAGTTTATTACATACCCCTTGAAATCAAGAACTAAAATACTATTAGAGTTGAATAGGCTACACCTAAGAACTCTAATTGGCCTATACACTGGGCACTGCAGATTAAATTATCATCTACACAGAATTGGACTGGTGGAAAACACCGAATGCCGTCTGTGTCTGGAGGATGATGAAACGGCAGAGCACATTTTATGTACCTGTCCTGCTGCAGAAAGAACCAGGTTCTCACTGTTTGGTAAAGGGCGACTGAAGCCAGAGAACCTGGACGATTTCTCACCCAACAAGATTATCAGCTTTATTAAAAAGCTGAATCTGTTGGGTGAACTATAACTGTGAGTGAGCCACAATAGACCTGATGGTCGCAGTGGAGGGTCTGACAGGAGCCCACTCACATATGAACCTAACCTAACCTAACAACGTTTCTACTTGCTTCGGTTCAATCTGTTCGTGCGTGTGCATAGATCGATCTCTCTGTAACCAGTTGTCATCTGCAAATTCATACATCATAGTCGGGTTTAAACGACTTTTCTTAGTTTCATAAAATTATTAATAAAAATAGATTTATTTTGAAAGTTATTAGTTCACAAAGCAGGTATCAAGAAATTGGATTTTTCTCTTAAATAAGAACTGTTTCATTTATGCAAGTATGTTTACTTTTTGAAAATATTTGAAGTTTTAGTGGGATCTTTGACACCGTCATCGATTACTGTATTAATTCATGATGTTAATGTCTTCTTTCAGATTAACAAAAGGCCAAAAATGTACGTTTAATCAATTATTTGTACATTAACTTAAATTTTGGCCGTAGATTGACAAATTATATTTCAAATTAGTGAACTGTTTAAATAGTGAATTGAAGAATAGAACGCGGTATCTATTATAAAATATGCAAAATACTGTTATATAAATACGTAAGGTACCAAAGTGTTTTAAAATTCTCTTCCTCTCAATATTCTGACGAACTATCTGCAGCTTCTACATTAATAGTGATGTCAATCCAATTGCCGAGTTCCAACTTTTTCGGCTCTTCCTTTAGCACGTAGGTAATTCACAGAACTCTGCCAAATTACCAATAACTGGAAATAATTGAACCAATTAATTTAATAGTTAACCAATTAATTTAATAGTTAATTAATTTTTTGGTATAATGTAATGTGTTTTGCTTGGGTAGCTGGTTTGGAGATGTTATTCCATTCGATTAGTAAATAAATAGTCCAAATACAAAATGAACGGTTTATTCTATCAATTACAGCTATCTTTTATGGGCATTAATCGTTTCGTAAATGTAATTTTGGCAACATTGCGGTGATTCGTCGTGGCGTCGATGGCATGCATTGGGTACCTTTGGACCCGCACCGACGTCGGATAAATAACAAGTAAGACAGGTAGGTCCCAGCTCAGCACGCTAAAGGAGTCTATCGGTCAACTTATTTCGCTCAGTCGTGGTACGTCGTAAAAGAGTGCTAAATGTAATCGATTCAGCTCAGCTCAGCGCACTGAAAGCTAATGCCAGAAGAGCACTGACTTGTCTTGAATTTGGTCTCGCTTTTATATCCGAAATCCTACACATGTGACCCATTGAGAGCGTGTGAAACTTTGGGTCCGCGTGCAGAATTGCAGAGTACATAGACGATTTAACTTTCTTGGGTACGTGTGCAAAAGTGCTGGGTAAACAGAAATTTAGTAATGTGACATGAATTTATGAAAACCTTATTACAATAATATCCCTAAATGTGAAGAGAAATGGTAGTTGATCTTTCTCCGAGTGATTTATTACTATCTGTCTTTTCCAAACAAAGCGTAACTTTAATAAATTATTTCTTACGAAAATTCCCTGTCCCGCTTCTACCACTGCGCATATTCTAAAGAATTTGCCGGATAAATTAAAAATCCTTATATGTCGCTACTCCACGCACCTCCCTTGAATAGAGCTAGTTCAGCAACTTCAATAAGGTCCTAAGTCTGTATTTTTACTCTGCCAAGTCTGGTATTATTTAAAGTTTCCAAAACTTAATTTTCCCGTATCTCTAGCACATCTTGTTCTCAACAGTTTTCATTTTGAAGAAAAATAAACAAACGAACTGCTTTTCGCAGTCCCCTTGATGACTTTGTTTACCGTTGTTAGTTTACCATACAAAGCTTGTCTCGGCCATCAAGAGCTTATCTGATACACGGGATGCCAGACAAATATGGCGTCGCGGAAGAATCGCCTGCAGCGGAAACTGCAAGATGATCATTTCCTTAATCAAATTCTCATATAGGACGTCACGGCTAGATAAAGATATGTCGCCTTGGCAAAAATTCCGTCTTTTGATGATTCTTTATGTGGACTTTGATGCAGACTGCTCGAGAGTGTTCAACGTAATTGAGAGTTCAACTGAATTTACGAGTTTAATAAAATCAACTTTTGGTTAGACAGGCATAAAATGCGAGATTTTATAGACGCTTCAGATGAAAATGTACTGAAAATTACTGAATTAAAGTAATGCTTTTCTGGAATAAGTTAGAATGATCTTACAACATATTTAAATTATACGGTAAAATAGGAAAAATACTGCGGTCGATAACCGAGGGAAATAAAGCGTTTGTTTTACTTCCACATCCATGTGGAGTGGAAGTCTAGTAATCGTAAAAAAAAAATCAAAATATTTTGTTCAGAATGTCATAAAACGTTGAGATTTAAAATTTCAGCGAAGAAAAAATTTCAGTCTGTCTGTCTGTGGGTCTGTAACTTTTCTGTGCACACGTTTTCTCAGCAACGGTTTAAGATATTGACTTGAAATTTGATACATATACGTACGATGCCGAGATGTGGAACTAGATTACATTTTGCGCTAGTTCCGATGAAGGGTTGAGGGTTAAATAGGGGTAAATAAGTAAAGCAAGCCGATGCAGTAACTTGAAATTTGGTGTACCTATTCAGGGTGTCTCACCGGGAACTGAATCGATCGATATAGAGAAAAGTACGCATCAAAAATTTTTGAAAATTTAAATTGTTACTAATGTCGGTGTGGCCAATCCAACTAAAATAATTAGAAGCATGGGGTACTTCCGGTTATACCGGAAGTCGATACCAACTTGCTTATTTCAAATGGAACACCCTATATATTTTCGACCTTTCTAAATGACAATAAAATTCTGAGTTCAGGCATGTAGCACACCCTATATCTAAACCCAGTAGTTTCGAAGTTATTTGACATTTTATAAAGAATTTGACAGGTGCAACGGTTTGCAAGAACCGTTAGAACTTTTTCTGTGTAGGACATCCTCATTTGCTCTTAGGTATGGAGAAAGAACACAAGGAGAACTACGTTCTACAACTGAAACAAATTCAATAGTATCATACCAAGTTTACCGTCTTTCGCGTTGCATTTTGTCAACTTCAAACCGCGAAAACTTGTTTAGGTCAAATGGAACACCCTGTATTTTTTTACGTCAAGTTGTGTAAAATTGAATTCCATTTTTTCTTATATTAGCATCGAGGGGTTAAAGTTTTCAACTTTTTGAAATATTTGCGATTTTATTAGAAATTCATGAATTGTTGTAATCATTTCATCAAAATAGCCATGATTAGAAACAATCAGTCATTATCTTATGTCAAAAAATGCCGGCACCTTTAAATTACACCCACGAAGACTTTTTAAATTTGTTTGTTATTTACGGAAAATGTGATAAGGTAATATCAAGAACTTGCAGCACATTTGCTACTCGATATCCAGAAAAACGAAAACCGTCACCAAACACTGTAAAACGCATACTGGAAAATTTTAAAAATTATGGCTCTGTCAAGGCAAAAATGTAAAGAAGAAAGCCTACTGTTGATGACGAAAACATTGAAATAGTCATTCTGGGATATTTTCATGCCTTTCCAAGGATGTCATTAAGACAAGCTGCTCTGGAATCGGGACTATGCAAGGATACAATTCACAGAATCTTATTAAAACATAAGTTTCACCCGTTTTCATTCCATATGGTTCAAGGATTAAAAGAAACAGATTTCCTAAGAAGACGGAATTTTTGTGAGTTTATTCTAATAAGGTCCGAGGGTGACGATTCTTATTTGGGAAATATTATATGGACAGATGAAGCAAAATTTACTAATAATTGACTTTTTAATAGACACAATTCGCATTATTGGAGTGACTCAAATCCTCATATGAAGTAGTTTCTTCCGGGTTTTGCCGCGGTCGTCGAACTTGACTTGACGTTTCGCTGATCATGCTGTCAGCTTCTTCAGAAGGGTTCCAAAGACTGAAGTTGTTGAGTTCTGCTCCTCGTTATATACCTGGGCGCTGCTACGCTTGGTTGCACATTCGTCATGCTCCGTTGATCGTGACCGATTACATTACTGGTACTTGGCAAAGCTAGTCTCCATGTATTGCTTAGTCGATACCCATCTTCTCTGTTGAAGTTGTTCTTATTTTTCATAATTTCCAGTGATTCCCTAATAATTCTTGGGTAATAACGTGCATTTCTGTCCAATATTCTAACGTTCTCGTATTTGATCTTATGGTTCTCATTATGATGAACATGTTCTGCTACAGCCGACTTATCTGTGTATCCGAGTCTAGTATATCTCTGATGTTCCTTGATTCTGCACTGGATACTTCGCCCTGTTTGTCCGATGTAACTTTTTCCGCATATACAGTCCAACTGGTAAACACCTTTCGTCAACAGTTTAGGGATGGGGTCCTTGTTTGAGGGAAGCAACTGTTGTATTTTCTTCACTGTTCGAAAACGTACACCTATTTTCTTTTTTGAAGAAGCTGACAGCATGATCAGCGAAACGTCAAGTCAAGTTCGACGACCGCGGCAAAACCCGGAAGAAACTACTTCATTGGACAACGGCCGTGAAAACCTGCATTGCACAAATCCTCATATGTTCAGAGAGCGAAACTTTCAAGAAAGTTGGCAGTTCAATGTTTACTGTGCCATAAGAAACGATACAAACGATCAACAGTATTGCGCAGATCGCCCCCATTTCGCGCGTCAGATAGTGTGATATATGGCCTTGTGTACAAACAGGCACATGCTAGCGCAGTACAGAATCGGCCTCGTTTCGTATTATACGTGGTGCTTCATATTTGTGATTTATTTACTGTGTTTATGATTTAACTAGCATGTTTGCTACCAAGAAGAAAATATTTATGCGAAAGAGCGCAACAAATCGTACTGTTTATAAAAACATAGTAGCTAGTGAAGGAGAACGAGGAGCAAAAGAAAAAAACGGCTTACTTGACGGAATATTTCGAAATTGGGTTTCAAATTTAAAATGATAAATAAACGAGCCATCTTCATGAAAACTGAAGGAATTGTGAAATGACATATGGACCACTTGGACAACAATACAACACATAGAGAAGAACACAGAACTATTTGTTATTTAGACGAAACCTGGTCATACCATGACACTCCTAAAAAGGATGGACGGATGGGTCCAAAAAATGCATATATACCTCCGAATAAAGAGTGTCGACTAATTATTGCGTGTTTAGTAAAATAAATGTTGTTTAGTGACAACTGTTATTTACTGGAAGGTGCTACTTAGTGTGGAAATAAAAGTAGTTTACTGAAAAGTGATGTTTAGTGAAAAGTTTTTGTTTCATTGCAAAATAATTAGTGTCGTTATTTGGTCAGAATTTACCGTCAAGTTATTTTAATTTTATTTTAATGTTTCTCTCGCCTCCCTACATAGCTCTGAATTTTTTGAATGCTTGACCTTGGAAATTTTGCAAAAAAAATAAGTGCCGGCAAAAATCTGAAAAAAATTCAGAGGCATGTAGGAAGGCGAGAGAAATGGAATGCCGTAAACCGCAGCTCTATATCTCGTTTCGTTTTCGAGATATAGCCTCGGGAAGAGGAAAAAAATTAAATTTTCACCTTCCAGTGACTTCGAGCGGCCATATCTCGAAAACCAAGGCACGTACCGATAGCCAAACTATTTCCAACGTGTTTCTACGTACCCCACAATTTTTCCAGATTTTTGCTAGCTTTTGTTTGGCAGAAATAGCCCTCGAAGCTGGGCCATGTCGCTCGAGTAGCGAAATCATCGGACCTCTCACTTTGGCGGCCGATATCTCACTTAAAAAGCTTCGTAAGAATATCGTGCCACACATCATCGAATTGGAAATTTAATTTGCAATCGATCTAGTACAAAAAAGAGGGGGGTCATTTTTGCTTAGAAGAAGTTACAGCGATTTATGTGAAGAGATGTCGAAATCGCTTAAATTATGGGTTTTTTGAGGTTATGGCAAAATCCTGATGTGATGCAGTTAAACAGACCTCGGATTCGGATTCAGCGACCTCAAAAACATATAGTAAACATGGTCAGATCCCCAGGACAGATTTATTTTTGTGTGGCTGTGTTATTTTTTAAAGAAACCAACCTGTATAATTTTCTCCAAACGTATAGTAAGATTTCCTCCTTGGCAATTGTGGAATATGTGACAATTATTTCCCTTCGTAAGAAGATTATGCAAGGTGGTCGCCCTAAAATGTAGTTAATTGGTAGAAAATAATATCTGGAATATAGTTGAATAGTTGTATACGATCAAGTTGAAAATTTGACATACTTTGAGGTAAAAAAATATACAAGGCGACCATATAACAGAGAGAATAATTAATAACTGGTGGCAAATAGAGATAAAAGTTCTATGTAAATAACTTTATTACCGATTTTTTATATTGTTTTGCACTACCATCTCTACTATTAGTGGTATCATTCTTTCGTATCTTGCACTAGTTCATCTTTTTATTTCGAAATGTTAACATTATATTTTCGACACATGAGATGTACTCAAATAACAAACACTGTAGTCTCATAGTCGTTATTAAAGAAATATAGAACAGTAACTTATTTTTCTCCCTTATCAGCGAGCTGACATCACAAAAAGCCAACGAAGTTAGATGGCAAGAGGAATGTCGCCAAACAATGGGACTACATCAATGTAATATACTTTTCTATTGTGAACGTATTTCTGTAATAAGATCAATATTTTAGGAAGCAATATCAGGTTCCGGAGAATACGAAACCGACGGGGCTTCATGGCTTTTTCTATGTTTTATTAAGTTTGCAGGACGTTTAACAAATCTCTACGTGCAGCGAGGAAACGCTTTTATAAATAGTCTGCAAAAAGTAAACGGTCAACAAGAATTTTGTGTTTCAATTAATTCTAAGGAAAACTTACAGGGCTTGCGTTAGGTGAGAATAAAATAATATAGACCGAGCTTCCATCAGAAAAAGGTACCCCATCAAACAAATCGAATTTAAAAGTTGAAAATGGTTGCAAAACTTGTAAAAGTCATGTTACGCCCGCCAAACTAGCAAAAATTTGTTTAGTTGTTATTTTTTATGAATTTCTCAATTTAGCTAAAAAAAAAAGACGTTTTACTTTTCAAATCACCTGCTTGAAATTTACGAAGTTTGGGGTAAATAACGAACCATTTTAAAAAAAATCTATCTCTATGTGTGACAATTTTTTATAAATTACTTTTTATGAATTACTTCTTGATTGTTGTTTTAAAATTAAGTTTAAGATCTCTTCTATCTATTACAACTTGTCTGGCTGACAATTTTTGTTAATTAATTTGTCTGTCAGACTTAATTTTTCACTGGCATCTTATAACACCTCCTTTAATAAAAGAACTGAAGTTTAGGATCTGCTCGTTGCATAAAAATTTGTCTGTCACTGAGAAAGTGTTTTTCACCATGTCAGACTTCATTTTTAAGCGCCGTAGCAACGTTAATTTTTAAATAAGCTTTTTCAATGGCCGCGTCAAAACACCACCTTAATTACTTCCACAACCACGTGAAACGTCGAGATTTTAAATTTGAGCGAAAAAAATTTTCTGTCTGTCTGTCTGTCTGTCGGTCTGTCTGTCTGTCTGTCTGTAACTTTTTTGTCCGCACGTTTTCTCCGGAACGGTTTAAGATATTAACTTGAAATTTTGTACACGTGTATATCATATCGAGATCTGGAACTGGATTGTTTTTTGAGGATATCCGGTGAAGGGTTGGGGGTAAAATAGGGGTAAATAGGGGAAAATAAGTAAAGCAAGCTTGCAAGAGCACAGAAACTTGAAATTCGGTGTATGTACTAGAAGTTAAGGCCTCAGATTTTTCAATAATATTTTTCAACCCCCTACCACCCCTACCCCATTATTAATGGGGTTGATAAAATAAAGTTGAGATATTCATTTGAAATTTCGTACACGTATGTATTATAACAATGTCTGGAATTAGATTATATTTTGAGATGATTTCGTTGAAGGGTTGGAGGTTAATTTGGGGTAAATAGGGGAATATAAGTAAAACAAGTTGGTAAGAGTACAGAAACTTGAAATTCGGTATATGTACTAGAAGCCAAGGCGTCAGATTTTTTTTATAATATTTTTCAACCCCACCACCCCTACTCCAATATGAAAAGGGTTGATAAAATAAAATTGAGATATTCATTTGAAATTTGGTACACGTATGTATTATAACGACATCTAGAACTAGATTATATTTTGAGATGATTCCGTTGAAGGGTTGGGGGTTAAATAGGGGTAAATAAGGGGAAATAAGTAAAGCAAGCTGGTAAGACTACAGAAACTTGAAATTCGGTGTATGTACTAGAAGCCGAGGTCTCAGATTATTTATAATATTTTTCAACCCCCACCACCCCTACTTCATTATTAAAAGGATTGATAAAATTGAATTGAGATATTCATTTGAAATTTGGTACACGTATGAATTATAACGATATCTGGAACTAGATTATACTTTGAGATGATTCCGTTGAAGGGTTGGGGATTATTTAGGGGTAAATAGGGGGAAATAAGTAAAGCAAGCTGGTATGAGTACAGAAACTTGAAATTCGGTGTATGTACTAGAAGCCAAGGCCTCAGATTTTTTAATAATATATTTCAGCCCACCACCACCCCTAGTTCATTATTCAAGGGGTTGATAAAATAAAATTGAGATATTCACATGAAATTTTGTACGCATATGTATTATAACGACATCTAGAACCAGATTATATTTTGAGATGATTCCGTTGAAGGGTTGGGGGTTAAGGATATATAAGGGAAAATAAGTAAAGCAAGCTAATAAAAGTACAGAAATTTGGGATTTGGTGTATATACTAGAAGCGGAGGTCTCAGGTTTTTTTATTAGTATTTTCCATCTCCTCACCACCCCCACTCCCTTATTAAAAGAGTTCATAAAATTAAATTTAAATTTTCACTTAAAATTTGGTACATTTATGTATTATAACTATATCTGAAACTAGATTATATTTTGACACGATTGCGTTGAAGGAATGGGGGTAAGTAGAGGTAAATAGGGAAAAATAAGTAAAGCAAGCCGGTAAGAGTACTGCTACTTGAAACTCGGTGTATGTCCTAGAAGCCAGGGCCACAGATTTTTAATAATATTTTTCAATCCTTCCACTACCCTTACTACATTATTAAAGGGATTGATAAAATAAAATTGAGACATTCACTTGTAACTTGGTAGAGGTATGTATTATAACGACATCTGGAACTAGATTATATTTTGGGACGATTCCGTAGAAGGGTTGGGATTAATAGGAGTAACTAGGGGAAAATAAGTAAATCAAGCTGGTAAAAGTACAGAAATTTGGGATTCGGTGTATATACTAGAAACCAAGGCCTCAGATTTCTTTTTAATATTTTTCAAACTCCACCACCTCCTCTTCAATATTAATGGGATTGATAACATAAAATTGAGATATTCACTTGAAAGTTAGTACACGTATGTATTGTAGTGACATCTGATTGCGATGACTCCATTGAAAGGGTGGGAGTTGGTAGGTTGTGAATGGTGGAAAATAAGTAGGGTAAACTAGAAACTTCATTTTTAACGTATATGGTAAAAACCAACTCCTCAAACTTTTCTGTGACATCTGCCCCAAATATTATTAAAATTCTATGACCAATAATTTCCACATACTAGAGTGCAAATATAGTCAAGATGTTTCCTTTAAAGTAACTTGGATGAAAAATCTGGATGGGGAAGTAGTGATTCCTTAGGCAGCGGTTTTTTTAAATGTTTTACTTCCCTCGCATACCGAAGGGAAGTATTGTATTCGAGAAAAAATCACCCTCCGAGATTTTTTCGGATTTTCACGCTTCAGATCACGTAGATTACGAAAAGATAGGTTTTCAATTGCGTCGGTCTGTCTGTCTCTCTGTATGTCTGTTGGTGTATTATCTAAAAAACTACTTGACGTAGAACAGTCAAATTTGGTAGGTAGCTGATGCTGCTGTCACCGATGAAATCGTTAAACTTTCACTGGAAAATATACAGGGTGGACCGTCTAAATGGAATAAATAATGGAAACAAATTTTTTGCTCAAATTTAAAATTTCCACGTTTCATGGCATTCTAAACCTATTTCAGAAAAAAAAAATCAAAACTTTTTTTGGTCGGATGACACTTTAAAATGTTCTCTAAATGTACCTTCCTCGAGAGGTAAACGTATAATAATAGTACACGCGGGTAATGAAGATGGATTTGTAAAAGGGTCTTTAATGCTTTCCGCAAAAACATAGCAAAGTCATCGGCCGATTACCACCAAGATATGAATGCCACTTTGTTTGAAAAATGGTTTGCAGAAAAAATATTGCGTAACATAAAGCCAAATTCGGTCACAGTGTTAGATAATGCCTCTTACCATTCGCGACAAGCTGAGAAAATACCAACTACATCGACGCGAAAGTTTGAAATAATTGAATTTTGAAAAAAACGGTGAAAAATGCAAACATTAAAAAAACATTTGTAATAGACGAACTTGCAGAACATGGTCATACAGTTTTAAGACTGTGGATTTTGGATTTGAGTTTACCTTTTTTGTCATGGGAGTTCGGTCTCTGATATTTATTGTTTTCAACTTACCATAATATAACGAATGTGAGGCTAATAAAGGAACCATCGGCTACATACCTGAAATAAAAATTATGATAATTAACACAAAAAAATCATTTAACAACTTTAAAAGACAGAAATTTACTTCGCATCGTAGTAAGCAAAACTATCACTAATTAATTTATTATGGCCATAAGAACAACTATTTTGCCATTTTATTAGAGTAAAAGCTTTATAATCAAGGCTCGGGAATTTTATCTCAGCGCCAGAGACGGCTCTAATATAGACAGAATATTATATTGCAAACACTCTGAAACCATCAGAAAAATGACGAAGTGGTGAAATGTTCATTATTGCCAGCTATACTATTTAGGAACTCAATTGGAACAACACGTAATTAGAGGATCTTGCGGGGTATTGTCAATATAGCGGTTCACATTGAATGGGAGAGCACTGAATTTTACAGATTTATATTCACCGCTCCTCGTCTACAGTCCACATGGACTTGATCCCCCTGTCACCTAGAAATATAGGTGGGAGTAGATGCTTGGCGGATTTGTCAACACTAACCTTGTTTAGAGTTTTTGCATGCCATAATATATAAAACAAAAAATACGTATGAACTATTTGTATCGTATGGTCTGTACGAGGTAGTGCAGTACAGCCAGGCATCGTTACAAATTACTTAATTCTAGTGAATATTTGAATAAATTATTAGTTCTATTACTGTGTTTGAGTGATTTTTTGGAATTAATTGATTAAAATGGCATTTTGGAGGCCATTAGATAGTAGTGACAACGAAACGGACGATTTTGATACAGAGCCTACACAAGCGGAATTTGAAAATAAAGACTTACACGTTCAAACTCAAAGGGTTATTTTGAATATTTACTCGTGTTTAAAAGGTGAAAATATTGATTCTTCATATAATCAAATTGCGAATACGATTTGTGAATTAACCAAATTTAGCCATACTACAATTTATAGGGTTATTATAGCCGGGGATATAATGGATCATTCTATTAAACGGAAAAGAGTTGAACAAAAACTTAAAAAACTTGATAACGCGTCCAAGGATGTCATTCGTCGATTTGTGTATGGTTTTTACAATGAACGAAGGTGCCCACATAAGAAATGATTAGGGATAAGTTACACGACTATCTAGATCATAACTATAAATCATTAGATACTTTGCGAAACGTTTTGCTCGATTGCGGTTTTAGGTACAAAAATCGGACAATCGAATGGTAGTTACGGAATCAGCACGCATCGTTGATCATCGACACGAGTACCTGCGTAAAATAAAAGAATACCGAGATGCAACTAGAGACATAATATATCTCGACGAAACATGGATTGACACCCACGATGTAGTACAATACGGTTGGGTTGATAACACCAAAAAGTGAAATTTAAGTGTCTCATGTTCTAGGAGGAAAAGAATTATAATTCTACACGCTGGAAGTAAAAACGATTTTATTCCAAATGCATTGTTGTCTGCTAAAAATGTCAAGCAATCCTCTGCAGACTAGCACGAGGATATGACAGCCGAATTATTTGAGAAGTGGGCAAAGGAACAGCTGTTGCCAAATATCTCACCAAATTTTGTAACTGTTATGGACAGTGCGTCATACCATTTGTGGCAACACATAAAAATTCCGAACACCAACCCAAGAAAAAGAGATATCATTGAGTTTATGAAAGGTAAAGGCTTGAAAATATCAGAAAAAAACACAAAAAAGACTTTATTAGAACTGATTAGAAAGCAAAATTTTAAAAAGGAATATGCCGTTGAAAAATTGTTGAAGCACACGATCGTACTATTTTACGCCTGCTTTCATATTATTACGTTTTCAACCCCATTAAAATGGTGTAGGCTGATGTAAAACCAAGACTATGTCAATATAATCAATCCCCACAATTAAGTGAGTCTGTCTTAAAGAATATAAAGATAATAGTAGACGAAATAGGCAAAAGCGATATATGAAGGAAGTGTGTATCTCATGTGATAAAAAAGGAAAATAAATATTCTATATTACCACCTACCAATCCAATTATTATTGGAAACTCGGATAGTGATGAATGAAACATTGTTTAAAGTTCATAGACAAAGCTTTTTTGAAATTTGTTTATTTAACATCGACTTATTTCCGCTACTGATACCAGAAAACGAGTTCCCCCTTTAAAATTTTGCCGAGTCTTTCCTTTATAGAATAGCAGAAATTTTCTACCTGTCTAACATCATGATACTGCAAAGTTCATAGTATCATGGCCTAACATTTAATAAACAAGACAGTCGCTGCTTTACGCCCCCTCAGAAGGATTATATACCGTCTATGCAACTCCCGCTTAAGATTACCGCTAGAAGATAGAACTAGCGGTAGGTCACTAGGCAATAGACGTGGCCTTAATATATCATTGATATGACTTATCAAATGTGATAAACATATTTTTTTATTAACCACTTTTATTGAATAAAGGTATTATAGAAATCCCTTTCTTTAACAATTAAAAAATAACTATTTAGTATTTAAAGCATTTTTACATTTCTACCGCCGCCGTCTAGGTCCCATAGAGGAGATGGCGACTTTACTCCTAGTTTTCGTTTTTTTGCTGTCCCAATTGAGATCATATAGACTATACAATGTATTTTTGGTAAATCTAAACTAAAAACGGTAATAGTTCTTACAAAAACATGTAATACATATCTAGGAAGTAAAAAGACAATTTTGAACCAAACACATACTTTCCTGTTCTGTTTAATATGTGTGGCGTGTTTATTTTGTTTATTTTCATAATAATTAAATATAAAAACTCAATTAACTGCTGGCAACATAAAACATTTCTCCCCATAAAATAAACCATTTTTATACAGTATTAAATCTTACATAACAAACAAAGTTAAGGATTAATGGTATAAAACTGCCATGTATGGTGTGCATCACAAATGCACACACTGTAATAAAGCATATTTTATTTCATTTTAAAATGTTATTGCATTCGACCCTGACCGAGTTATTATACTCACTAGATACCAAATATTTTTAATTATAATCTAACCTAATAACAAAGCAATTATATGAAAAATTCTTTAAATATTTTCTTCTAAAATCTGTAAATTAAATACAGATTGTCCCACTTGAAGGATTGAAGTGTTGAAGAGATTACAATTATTCAATATTGGCAAATGCCAAGATTTGGACTCGAATATCTCGAAAACGGTTACATTCATGGTATTTTTTTTAGAACATAATCTGCTTAGAAATGCATTTTCTTTCACATAAACCCACCCCATTTCAAAGTTTCTCCCATCGAAATATTTCTTTAGAGCACAGCGCCATCTATATACTGATATATTAAAAAAACAATTATATTCATAATTGTAGCTCTCTTTATGTTCTACAAATTGGCTTTTACAGAATTAAAATATCTCTAGTCGTTTAGAATATATCCGGCCTGGGAGTTTTTATTGGGACACCCTGTATAGTTATGAAGAAGTGTTGATATGGTGACTATATTGACTCCTATAAATCAGTTTTGTATTGGTTATACAGGGTGTTTCGTGAGTGACTGGCCGTACGCTAGTGAGGGGTAGGGAATCTTAAGACGATTTAAGAATGACCTTTATTAGATCTCTAAAGCCTCTCGTTTCTGATATACAGCGTGTTTTTTATTTTTTGCTAAAATTTAGATCGGTCGTATTTTTTTAATGGCTGTAGCAAATTGTACCAAATTTAATAGATATGTTTTACTAATAGAGGTCTACATAATTCAGTATCGAAAACAAACAAAAAAGTCAGGGCCTGAGCCATTTTTTTAAATTTTGGATCTTACCTAAAAACATCATCCTGTATATGGATTTTGGCAATGTCCAATACAGATTTTCAAAATAGTTTAATAATGTGTCTGAACCATGTGGTTAGTTTTTTTGGCACACTTTTAACGCCTCGAGAATTAACAGCTGAGTTTCACAATAAATACATTTAAAAAATGTTTGGGTGACTTTCGGCCACAAAAACATCAGTAATATAGATGACATTAATTTTGTGTGGAAAGATTTAATTTTACTGTCTGTTTGTTAGAATTTGCTACAACGATAAAAAAATTTAAAAATATGTAAATGTCAACAAAAGTAAAAAAAAAATTAAATATGTAAAAATGTGAACAAACAAAATTTTTATTTATTAGAACAAATACAAAAGAGTAAAAATTATATTGAAGTGAAATAACTGAGACAATGAAGCTCCTAAATAGTTAGTACAATTAGTTAAAAAGAATTTGATCCAGTACAATTACATGAAATTAAAATAACACACCTAAAATGTAAAGAACAAAAAATTATTTTAAAAAAATGACAACACAAATTTTTCAAAATGTCTGCCTCCAACTTCAATATAATATTATAATAATGTAATTGAAATATTTAGTCAGTTTTTACACAGTTTTAATGATTAGAGAATTAACAACCATATAAATCTATTTCAAAAATCTCTTGATAAGCATTTGCCATAGACAATACTCAAAGTACCTGTCAAAAACATTGTTCTTGCTTGTTTGAGGCAGCACTTAAACTGATAAACTACTTAGTTAAAAATACTAAAGTTAAAATGTCTTATTCTGAAGAGTACGTTGATATTAGTTACATTTATGGTTTTTGTACCGGGAACTCCAGGGCCGCCGTTAGAGAATATCGTCGACGGTTTCCCAATCGACGAATTCCCAATAAATCAACTTTTTTTTTTGTTCACAATTATGCAAAACAACACGGGAAATTTCCTTCAGCCCCATTGCGAGGTGAACGTCCTATTCGACAAGATGTACATGAAGAAAATGAAATTCTGGGGATAGTTCACCAAAATCCTTCAATTAGTATACGAAGAGTAGGTGCAGCTTTAGGAGTCCCTCATGTAAGAGTTTGGAAAACTTTAAAAAACAACCATTTGCATCCTTTCAGTTTTTATACAGTTATTTTAATTTCATGTAATTGTACTGGATCAAATTCTTTTTAACTAATTGTACTAACTATTTAGGAGCTCCATTGTCTCAGTTATTTCACTTCAATATAATTTTTACTCTTTTATATTTGTTCTAATAAATACAAATTTTGTTTGTTCACATTTTTACATAGGTATTTAATTTTTTTTTTTTTACTTTTGTTGGCATTTACACATTTTTACATTTTTTTATCGTTGTAGCAAATTCTAACAGACAGTAAAAATAAATCTTTCCCCACAAAATTAATGTCATCCATCTAGTTACTGATGTTTTTGTGACGGAAAGTAACCCAAATATTTTTTAAATGGATTTATTGTGAAACTCAGCTGTTATTCAGACACACTATTAGACTATTTTGAAAATCTGTATTGGACATTGCCAAAATCCATATACAGGATGACGTTTTTAGGTAAGATCCAAAATTAAAAAAATTGGCTCAAGCCCTGACTTTTTTTTGTTTTCGATACTGAATTATGTAGACCTCTATTAGTAAAACATATCTATTAAATTTGGTACAATTTGCTACAGCCATTAAAAAAATACGACCGATCTAAATTTTGGCAAAAAATAAAAAACACGCTGTATATCAGAAACGAGAGGCATTCGAGATCTAATAAAGGTCATTCTTAAATCGTCTTAAGATTCCCTACCCCTCACTAGCGTATGGCCAGTCACTCACGAAACACCCTGTATAAAGCCGATCGTATCATGCAAAAAAACTATTTCATAAACGTACCCAAGTCAGAAAAGCTACTGAAAGTTTTCACTGTCGATGTGTTACTGTATAAGTCTTCTTAGCTAAATACTCTGAAGAGCTTTCTCGTTTTTGTAAATTCAGTTATTGATCAAAATTTATAAAAAAAAAACTGTTCCTTGAATTATTTATGACATGAGGCGGGTAAAATTGAAGAGCAAAATATTTTTACTAACAATGTTACTAGTCAAATTAAAATAAAAGCATGTTAAAAACTCCTACGAATAATTTAACTCATTATCTAGTATAACATAACTAGAGGTGTTTTAAAACCTCATGAGCTGTGACCTTCATATGCGCAGGGACATAATCCATCCTGTTGACTCAGTTACACTTCTTAAAAATATTATATTTATTGTTTACAATTTATCCCGAGCTCTTGTTTATGTATACAGCAAGGCAGCCTCCAGTGTCTTCAAAAATATACTTATAACTCAGATTAAACTTTGCCTTTTGCGCATTTCGCGGCTCATGAGATTTTGAAACACCTCTACATTTTTGTTGTATAAAAACTGGCACAGCTTTTCCTATAAGACAATTCAGCTGGCGTAAAACTCAGGTTAAACTTACTCGCAATGTCTATTATTAATTTTTTAATTCTATGTTACTTTAACAAAAATATCTTAACGGTAACTTTACGCTCGTCATAAGAACTTCTCTCCCAAAAAAACTATAATAATGAAAGATAAAGAATGAGCCATTATTGAAATTTCAACCTGGAAGAGTAATTCTCCCCTCGTGACCACTACATCAATAATTCTTATTAAAAAAGGAATCATATATCACCAAGAAAATTGCCTCGCGTTAACCCTTACGCCCCAAACTATAAATAAAAAATGATAAAAGGCTCCTCGAAAAAAAATCTAGATACAAGTGAAAATGTGGCACATCGTAAGTTATCTGTGGTGTGAAAATGGCGGCAATTACAGAGATCATTGTGTTGAAACCGCGTTATTAACGTGATTCATATCTTCCATAATGCTGCCGGAGCACTGCTCTGTCTTCTGGGACTACTTGTTTCGTATACCGCGTGTCCGCGCGGATAAATCAATTTGAACTCCGCAGGGTTTTTTTACAAAAGCTTTTAGCGCTGGCGTTAAAAATAGGGTAAAGTTTTATGTGTTTGTACACCCTTATAATTGTTATCGCTATTTGTGGCGTCGAGTAGTAATAAAATGAAGCAGCGCCCGGAAACACATTTTTTCCTACAACAAATTATTTGGAATGTAATTACATCGAGTGTAACGTTATATCTTCCATTATATATAAATGTTGCTGGGTATGAAATATGAATGTAATACTTAATATAAATCGAATGTTGTTATTTATTTTAAGATATGATAGAAATGTCTGGGTTTGTTAATGAAAATGCCTTTCTTTTACAGCTTGGCGATTTTCAATTTCTCAGCACGAATTTAAAATTAACGTTTAAGGTGGTATTATCTTCGATCAGTTACTGGGACCATTTGTCCTCCCTTCAAATTTAAATCGTGAGTCTTATCTGTTTTTTTTTGTTACAAAATACTATCCCTGATATATTAGATGATTACTCACCAGACATAAGGGACAGAATGCGGTTTATGCAATATGGTGCTTGCGAAATTATTTTGCTTTTATTATCAGAATTTACATATTTTAATTGTTTTATTTAGATCATTCTTTTCTGTGGCAAGTACAATATTTTTCTAATTTCTTGGTTAGTTCTGGTGAATAAATAGTGGCAAAGAACGCCGTTGAAAACTGAGGAAAATACTCTATATCCCGCCAATTGTTGCATCCTAAAGAGTAAATTTCGAAATTCATCGGTTCTAAAAAAACTAATAATGCGTGGGCGTCGTTATAAGACTCTATTTTGCAAAAAAATATGTCTGAATTCTTTTCCCAGCCCTTCAAACAACGAATAATCTAGCTTAGACATATTTCGCATTTTCGAGTTTTTCTGTCATAACACTTAAAATAGGCCACATATTTCAAAAATTTTGAAACCATTCTATAGCTCATAAAAATCTACACAATTTTTGTATACGAAATTTTTTTGGACAATTCATATTCAGCGAGATATATAATAAAATTGACTACCTGTATATTAAACTCGCGGGTATATCTAACGGTTATATTCAATTGTAACACAATGTGATAAAACGTTATATTATAATTAATTAATATCTAAAAATTGGGTGTTAACCCTGCTATCCAATTTTCTGAGACGATGAGCAGCACAGAAATAAAAAAAATACAAAACATTTGTTTAATTTGCCATCACTTGAGTTAAGCACACCCAAATTGGTAGATACAAAGTTATAAAGCAATTAATTCGTTTTTTAGGTCGACTTTGTACAGCATTGGGCCCCAAGATATTTACTTTTGTTAATTAAAAAGTCAGTGTTAGTTTTAATTAACGAAATGAACGCATTTGTGTGTTTTATGTTATCAAAAACATACTTATAGGCTTGTAGCACGCATGACTTGGTTTGTATCCGTACACAGTGTTGGACGGATATTTAAAGGCCCTTGAAAAATAGATTAGTAAAATAGGAGAACTAGAATATAAGAAAATAAATAAACGTAGATATCTCGTTCCACATGGTCAAGATGTGGCTGAAAAAAATTAAGTGATCAGCAGTATCCATCAATGCGCGAATTTAAATTAATACCTTAAAAACCACTGTCTAAGGAATACACATCCAGATTTCCCATCTAAGTCGCTTGAAACGAAAGCATTTTGATATATATTGCTCATAGTGTGTGACCTATGAATTGAACTGAATTTTCTATTTTGAACAATTCTAAGCATTTTCTGACTCTGGATATTTTTTACCTAATTCAACTCTTATTGAGATATAAGCTTTTAAAAGAAAAACGTTTGATCGTTTGTACCTAGGCTTTTTTCAAGAAACTAATATTTTGGGCGCTTATTATGAACTGAAACATGTGAACTTTATATTTTGAACAATTCTAAGCATTTTTCGACTATGGAGAGTTTTTCACATCACCCTTCCCGAGTTATAAGCATAAAAAAAAACGTGTATTTAGGTTTTTATTTCAAAAAGAATACGTATGTGGAATTATATTTTGGACAATTCTAAGCATTCTTTGACTCTTGACATTTTTTAACTTTTTTTTTTTCAAAAAACTACTATTTACGATTATTTATGAGCGTTTATTATGAACTGAAACATGTGTACTGTATATTTTGGACAATTCCAAACATTTTTTGACTCTTGACATTTTTTACATAGCCCCACCCTTAGGGGCATATTGTTAACGCTTATATATCGAGAAGAGTGAGGTTAAAACATGTCAGGAGTAAACAAAATGCTTAGACCTGTCTAAAATATAAAGTCCACATGTTTTATTTCACAATAAACGCCCATAAATAATCGTAAATACTAGTATTTTGAAAAACAAAGAGCTTGAATATACATTTTTTTAATTTTTAAATGCCAATCTCTCGAGAAGGGTGAGGTTAGGCAAGAAATGCCAAGAGTTAAAAAGTGCTTAGAATTGCAAAAATATTGTCCACGTATTTTAATTCATGCTAATGATCAAAGATACTAGTTATTAGAAAATATAGAAATTAAATAATGTACTCTTTTTTTTCTTTTAAACGCATATACTGAGTGAGTCACGAATTGCGCTCGCCCCGATATTTCCTAAAATATTTGGAATAGAAAATTGAAATTTGGAGGCCTTATTACACGACTAAAATGCCATCTTTTCAATAAAAAATCAAGTTTGGTGCACATCCGGTTTGACCGGAAATGCCCACAACTTTCGATTTTTAATGGAACACCCTATATATTTTTACATTTTTGGAATCTAGAGGAAATTTTAAATACAATACATCCATTTTGGTCACTTTTTGATAAACATTAAAAATTTTATTAAAAAATCTATTTCTGAATCCAGAGTGCTGTGGTTCCCAAAATATATTTTAGTTTGTGTGCTACGTTACTATAAAAATAAAAAGAGCAATATGATTGCATTACTTAATTCTTTAGAGGCGTTTAAAGTTTTTAAATGTGATTTTTACCCACTAACTCGGTTTTTTTAAATGGGAATTTAATCGTTCACCAACATTTTTAAATACCTCATTTTTATAAGAATCTAATGATACCAAAATTTTGAAAATCCGCTCAGAAATATTTGAGATTTCAGCCAAAATACAATGCAACCAAGCTTTTAGAAACATGCGGCTAATAGATAACAGATTAGTGGGCTTTGGAAACTAAAATGGCACATTTCTGTGTAAATCTGGTAACCTAATAACATTGGAAAAATCATAGTAGCCATTGAATGTAATAAAACAATATCAGCTGTCAGACAGACTCGTGTAGTTATAGGCAATCTTGAGCTATCAAACATTTAATAATTGTGAGCGCAAAGAACGTTACAATTAAGTTTAGCATAGGTATGTGGAGGTAAACACAATTACATCCACAAGGACATTTGCAATAGAATGCGACATCAGTTCGGTTTTCAGAGTTTTATTTAAATGAACATAAATATCGGGCCTATAAATAATTAAAAATCAATTCCGTTTGAACAATTAAACTTAAACTAGGTAACAGTAGGTATCTTTAAAATAATTAATATAATTAAACCATAAATTGACATTTATAGATATTGTTCACAATGTCCACCATTTTTTTCTATACACAATTCGGCTCTGCGTACAGTTGCTTGAATGGCCCTACGCAATTCAGCCGGCGTTATTTCATTAAGAGCCCGTACAACTTTATTTTGCAGCTCGTCACGGGTATTTGAAGAAGTTTTATAAACTTTATTTTTGAGAGTGCCCCATACATAATAGTCGAGGGGTGTTAAGTCAGGTGACCTAGGAGGCCACCTGATATGACCTTGATTTGCGATAAGGCGTTCACCATGCAAGTTGTTTAAATATTCCATCACTCTTCTGGAATTATGTGGGGGAGCACCATCTTGTTGGAAAAACAGATTTTGTAAATAGGCAAGAGGAAGTAAGTCAAGAAATTCTGCTGTCTGGTTTCGTAAAAAGAATAAATATCGTTCGCCGGTAAGTGTTCCATCAAAAAATATGGGTCCAATTATTCGATCTCCAAGTACTCCAAGCCAACAGTTAAACCCAAATCTTTCCTGAATATTCCCCCGCCCTACCAACCTCGGATTTTCTTGAGCCCAGTACCTAGTATTATTTCTGTTAAACATACCTTGGTTCGTAAATCTACTTTCATCTGAATATAAAATATGAAAAGGAAAACCTGGGTTTTGTTGTACTGTATTTAAGAACCAGTTGCAATATACTAGCCTCCTGTCGTTATCATCTCCATAAAGATGTTGGTGTATTTGGTATTTATAAGACCGAAACTTATGTTTCTTTAAAATTCTGCAAACCGAAGACTAACTAATGTCGCATTCCATTGACAATTCCCTTGTTGATGTTGTTGGGTGTACCATCACAAATCCTAATACATCAATTTCTTTGTCCTCATTTACAATAAATGTTTGATGGTCATCTTGTTGATTGGGTTCGTTTCTTAATTCTTGTTCCACTCTGGCAAACAAGTGTCTGCTTGGATGACGTCTGTTGGGATGTCGTTGCTGATACAGTTCTGCAGCTGCAGTTGAATTTTTGAGACGCTCTCCATATATCAGTAACATATCGACCTTTTCATGTCTACTAAAATTATTCATTTTTTTTAAATTTTTACTCAAAGAGATTTCCGCAACGCTTTATTTTGTATCTGTCTGACAGCTGATATTGTTTTATTACATTCAATGGCTACTATGGTTTTTCCAATGTTATTAGGTTACCAGATTTATACAGAAATGTGCCATTTTAGGTTCCAAAGCCCACTAATCTATTATCTATTAGCCGCATGTTTCTAAAAGCTTGGTTGCATTGTATTTTGGCTGAAAGCTCAAATATTTCTGAGCGGATTTTCAAAATTTTGGTATCATTAGATTCGTATGAAAATGAGGTATTTAAAAATGTTGGTGAACGATTAAATTCCCATTTAAAAAAACCGAGTTAGTGGGTAAAAATCACATTTAAAAATTTTAAACGCCTCTAGAGAATTAAGTAATGTAATCATATTGCTCATTTTAATTTTATAGTAACGTAGCACACAAACTAAAATATATTTTGGGCACCACAGCACTCTGGATTCAGAAATAGATTTTTTAATAAAATTTTTAATGTTTATCAAAAAGTGACCAAAATGGATGTATCGTATTCAAAATTTCCTCTAGATTCCAAAAATGTTAAAATATATAGGGCGTTCCATTTAAAAATCGAAAGTTGTGGGCATTTCCGGTCAAACCGGATGTGCACCAAACTTGATTTTTTATTGAAAAGATGGAATTTTAGTCGTGTAATAAGGCCTCCAAATTTCAATTTTCTATTCCAAATATTTTAGGAAATATCGGGGCGAGCGCAATTCGTGACTCACCCGGTATATCTCGAGAAGGGTGATGTTAGGCAAAAAATGCCAAGAGTCAAAACATGATTATAATCATCCAAAATATGCAATCCAAATTTGTTGGTGACCGGAAATAGTGAACTTCTGTCCAGTTTACAACCGGAAATCGAAGAACTACCAGTTCCCATGACCCTGACTTTGTTCTGTACATCATCAGGAACATTTTGCACCGTCTCACATAAAAATTAGGTGGGGCGGAGTCTCATGTTGGAGCTTAGGCCCTTTGCTGCCTCATTTCCGCGACTAGTAATACACCCAAGAGATAAAAATGATAGTTCAGCTACTGTCAGATTGTCAGATGCGCCTGTATTTTTAATTTTTGTTTCCTTCGGCAGGTGTAGAATAGCAGAATATGTTTTGCTGATCCACCTGAGGGTAATTTCCATCCAACAATAATTCTCCCTTCAGGCCAAGTTCAGCATTGTTGTAAACAAAGTTCGAAACTTCCTCGTTCCGAATGTTCGGCCGGCCAGTATAGCGGAGTCGAAAAACAAGGGTGCTAAACGCTCGTTATACGAGGTTTATTAGCTGATATTAATCACTGTAACCAAGCAATCATATCCTGAGTAATGCCCTTTCCAAGCAGACATATGTTTTGCGGTGATTTTTTACGATTCGCCTGTTATTAGCGCTTGTTCTTCGCAAATCCCTTATGTTTTGTACGTTCCAGAGATTTACAAGAGTAATTTAATAAACGCACAGTGACAGGCAGTTTTAATGCGCTTCCTCCTTTTCATTTGTACCTTGCTGCCGTTTCCTATTAAGGAATGCTTTTGACGCTCCACTCCATTTGCGGCCTGGAATATCCCACGTGATGAATTATGGAGGTTAAATGGACAATTCGCGTTTGTCGGGCGACGGGCATTAATTTTATGATTTTCAATTTTGTTATGGAAAAAAGTATGAACAGAAAGCATTATCTTGTTCGCATATTAGAAGTTAAACGAAAGGGCTGTGTTTAGCAGCTACCGTTTTAGAATTTCAACTGGCATTCCTTTCCTTTTGCTACATTATTTTGAACGGCATGAGAGGTCCTATAATTCAATTAAAAAATTTAAATAGCCTCCTCGCTAATATTTGGTATGTCAACAGAGCAGCCTCATGCACTTTCAATAAAAATGTACCGGGTGATCAGCCCAAAAAAATAAATAAGAAACGATGGTGCAAAAAAAACAAAAGTTTTAAGAAACGTAGAAATAAAAAAGCTATTCTTATTGCATTTCAATAAACCAAACCATTCTCGAGTAATTTGTGTTAACAACGTGCATTTACAACATTTTATTAATAAATTCCTTATCATATAAAGAATGCCTTGAAATATTACTTGGGCATTTTTGTTATTTACTAGACTCTGATTCTTTTCTTTGAAATAATTCCAGTGTGATTGTTAATATTATTCCAACATGGGTAATTACACGTTCTCTAAATTAACAGACGTATTTTCTTACTTTTTGTTGGGTATATTGCCACTGAAAAATATTAAAAAAATTTAATGAAAAAACCTCTGCGCCAAACGGATCTGACAGAGGTTGGTTCTTGAATACTTGACTGTTTCAAAAAGTCTCACACCTAAAAATATATAAACTAGAACAATATTATAAACTAAAAAATGAAAATGAAAGCTATAAGCTGTTAACGTTTTGGAAGAGAATCTACTTCCGTTCTCAAATCTTTTTGGCCGTCAACCATTACAGTTATCTTATTTGTACTTACTTCGTCTGTAAAGATGGGCAACCAACTAGTACAAAAATCTATTGAACAATTTGAAACGCATCTATTCTTAATAAAATAATCGCGGATTCTTTAAGTTTTCTTTTAGTTCCGTTGCTCCCTTTTTCCAAAATGTTCGCCGAGTCCCATTTAGTCCTGTGATTATTACCCCACGCGTGTTCACAAATGTTAGATTCTTCAAATTCTCCCCTTCTAGCGTAATTTCTACGTTCACCAAGTCTTACGCTGAAATGTCTAGATGATTCACGTACGTAATGTTTTCCGCACTCACACGGAACACTATGAATACAATTTTTTGAATTTCGAACAATATTTAGAGGTTTGGTTTTTGATAAAACCTAGCGTGGAGCCCGTTTGAAAAACCGTTCGTACGGAAAACTTATTCCCAATTTTTCGTAATTTATCCGATAAACCATGTATATATAGAATTACTGCCTTTGACCTAAATACGTCAGGTTGTGATAGTATATTCTCTCTACTACCAATGTTCAACTGACTATCAACAAAACTCCCAGGATGTTGATTATTGACAGTTTTTATAAATTGCGTTTGTTCCTTAATATTACATCATTTGAAGAAATAATTTTGACTCTGTCATACAAACACTTAACAACACCGTTCTTAACACTAATATGTTGATTTGAATTGAAATTTAAGTATCTGTTTGTGTGTGTTTGTTTTCTATACACAACAGTTTGGTATGTGTTATCTAATTTTTTAATTAAAATATCTAAGAAAAGTAATTCATTATTATCTTCTATTTCTATTGTAAATTTAATTGAAGGTTCTTTTTCGTTAATCTGATTCAAATAATTACGTAAACTTTCTTTACTATATCTGCAATTTGAGAAAGTGCGACCATATATCTTCAACATTTGATCTTAAGTGACTTAAAATGAAAGATATGTTTAAATATCACCTAGTAGGTATTTTTACATATGTCTTACGTTGACTTCTACTCTACTTTTAACGATCTTTTACTTTCAATACAGTTTATGCTTATAACAATATTGACAATATGTTTAAGCGCCTTATGGATTCAAGAAAAAAACTTAATGATTTTGTCTCAAACACGCACCGATTTGTAATCTTAGCAATGCCCAATTTTTAATTTACTTTTAATTTTTACCAGTACTTATTTATATTTATTTGACTATTCACTATCTTTATACCACTTTACAAACATATAATATTTACACTTTTATTACTGTATTTTCTGTCTTTCTTTTTATTAATGTTAAGTTATGGGTTAAGTGGTAGAATAGCTCTAGTAGCTAAACTTTGCCTTTGATGTACTTATTGTAATTCATTTTATGTTGTATTATCATAATATAATAGTATGTGCAGTGCATCAATAAAGACGATTACTATTATTATTATTATGTGATATAAATCTGAAATTTCTCGCGACTTTTATACGTAATTAATATTACCCCATGTACAAAAAAACCTACTGCCTCGTCGACCAGAATTTGCGAGAAACGTTCAAAGCGATAATTAAAAAAATCTCCCTCAAACAAAGCCTCATGCAAAAGAATGCCTTTCTAACTCATTTTCACGAAAACTAAGCCACAATTAAATTAATCAATTTAAATTATATTTCGCTTCATTTTAATAAACTTCCTAATTTAAAAATATAACTCAATTAATTTTTGCATATTTTCATCTGCCTATTCATTATGGTTTTTCAAGCAGTTTATAATTGAATGCCGAGTCAAAGCTGGTTTTCTTTCACCTAACAGAAACGAAGAACAATAGTAATTGCTTTTCGCGTAAAGCATTTCTCTGGAAAGTACATCGTGAACGAACTTTGTGGAGAAACTTTGTTTAGTAAAAAGAACATAACGAGCGAAATAAAAATTTGTTGTGTTTATTTAAGGTATGGAAAAAATACCGAAAACAAGTGTACGTCCCGCGTCGCTCTGAAATAGAAAAACAGAATCGAACGGTATGTCACGTCAATTAGGCCAAAACGTCAAGTCAAGACAGTTTCAAGACTGAATTTCTGTTGTGTATTTATAAGTCAGACTGAATCTTATTTGATATTTAAACAATATATTTCGACTTATAAATGCTTGAGTGCTACCTTTAAACTGATATATAGAATTACTGTTTCCAATAAGGTGTGTTCTACAAGGCCTTACCCAACTAGCAAATTGATATTTGGAGCCGTTAGAAAATAATATACATACATTTCAGTACGCCTTATGGATATTCAGTACCATCACTATAATAATATAACAGTTTTATTAAAGCTTCATTTAATTCACTGCAAATCACACTTCACTGTTTGTGAAATTACTGCTATGAAACCACTAAACAACTGTTTTATAAGAACTTTTAAGTAGCCGTTATAAAAAAATGTGCTGATTTACATACACTAATAAAATATAACAGTTTTATTAAAGTTTCATTTAATTCACGGTAAATCACACTTCACTGTTTTTTAAATTACTGCTACAAAACAACTAAACAACAGTTTTATAAGAACTTTTAAGTAGCCGTTATAAAAAAATGTGCTGATTCATACACACTAATAAAATATAAGTTTTATTAAAGCTTCATTTAACTCACTGTAAATTACACTTCACTGTTTGTGAAATTACTGCTATAAAACCTCTAAACAATGGTTTACTAATAAAATAAAATGTCTTAAATGTATTATATACCAAAAGTTACAAGAAGTATTTTTAACCTTAAAAGCATATGGTGTTGTGATTTAATACTATAGGTACATATACTAACCTATGATAATTATTTAAGCTGTTATAGCTCACAGCGATTGCACTTTTTGATGCAGAGTAAATTTTATGGTGAACTAAGGCCACGTTTTTAATACAATTTTAATGGATGACGTGCCTGGAGTATTGTGGCTTTTCTTGACTATACTATACTATTTCAAACCGACTCCCTTGATTTCTCTTCTAATGTTACACTCACTTATTCTGGAAGAGCGAAATTCTTCCAGTTCTCTTCTTCTGACACACTCTCCAGTTTGTCTACAATGTGCAACATATCGGTGGATCGTCGATTTTGACTTACCAATCATGTCAGCGCTAATAAACCATCATGGACTGTTTCGCAATCAAGGTTACGATAGTAAAACAAAAACAAAACAAATTTAAACAATTACGAAAAACAATAAACTTTAATGTAGAGTAAATACCTATCTCAAATGCAAAACAGCGGATTTTTACACGTTGACATCGAGTTTGGCAGTGACTAACTTGATAATAATGTGCAAAATAAACAACAACGTGGTTAGAAATTTACGGCTGTCTAGGTCTTCTTTATTAGGGGGAAAATTGCGCAGAAAAATTGCAAATTTATGCCCTCTCCTTTATATTTGTAGTTTAACAACATTGAATTTAAGAATAACGACTTACGCCATGGAAGAATTTTTAAAATTTCTATTTTAGTGTATTCTAAATTTTAATTCTTATAATTGTTGAGCTGCGAAGGGCATTCACTTGACCACTTTTGGTGTGTTCATGAACATAATTCTTTTGAATCATATTTTAACATTGCGCTGCGTCAGTGAAAAAAGTTAATTTACGTCTTAAACCAATATTCTTTTTAGTTTTGACGAGTCCGAGTTTTAAAAATAATTTCACCTAATGAGACAATCGAAGATTCAGAAAATGAAATTATTTATTTTCTTGCTTATCCTCTTAAGGAATTTTCTGACTAGAAACTGGATAGATTTCACATTTCAAAAGATATTCGAGACTGAAAGGCCCCTAACATGGAAAGATTAAAGATTAGCAAATTCAATACACATCGCACAAAAAACATCATAGTGTCCCACAAAGGTAGCAGATATAGCAAACAACTCGAAAGGAACGTAATCCATTGCCTTAGAAAGAAAAAACATCAGGGAATAATCAAGACGTCTGATGTCTGCCAGTGACCACCTCAAGATTAATTGTTTGGAAGGAAATGTGTTTTTTGTTCAAGGCTGCCAACCTATACAGAATAAAAAGGGTTGGGAAAGCCAAGGGAAAATTCTTTTCAACAAGATTGATTAGAATTGTTTACCAAGTTTTGAGTTCATGAGTTATTTTAAGCAAGTCCTTGTTTAAGTCGTATCGGACTGAAGGAGGACCATTTGAATTAACTAACGACACTTGTAAGATTGAATAAAGCGTAGACAAAATACAAAAAGCGGAGAGAAACAGTGTCGCTATGTATCAAAAATTAGAGGCTGGGTAGGATGATTTATCTGCATATTTGTTATAAAATTCTGATTTGTTTCGAATAGAGATGTGTCATATCTGAATGATTGGATTGTAGGGATTCGATCGCTTAAAAGTATTGAATGGCAGAATCTCTCTTTCACGGGATCAGTTAATCGCGGTTTTCGATCGTCTGGTCTTCCATTCACTTTGATCGACACCAAGATCGATCGATCATCAACTCGTATCATTCGCAACATTTTCTGTCATTCACTTCAGTCAATATTGGTATGCATCTTGTTCAATGAAAAAATCGGTAAAGGTTTTTACACAGAACTTCCCTCGTTATTTGTGCATGGCGGTCACTCTAAAAAATTATTAATTACGAAATGACATTGAGAATAATAATCGGAATACTTATAGTTATTTGCTGTTATTACAAAGAAAACCTGATAACTTTTGGTCAAAAAAATATACAGAGGTGCATATGCCAAATATTACTGCCATATGTCACAATTTCAATCCCACGTTCACGTAATGGAGTGGAAGTATAGCGGTGGTTAAAAAATTTCATTTTTTTTTAATTTTTCAAAAATGTTGGTAAAAAAATTTTCAAAATTTTTTCTTCTGAAATAGGTTTAGAATGTCATGAAACGTAGAAATTTTAAATTTGAGCAAAAAGGAAAGTTTCCTTCTATTCTATAGTAGTGGTAAAAAAAAGTTTACAAAATTATGTAATTTTTTAAATAGGTTTAGAATGCCATGAAACGTGAAAATTTTAAATTTGAGCAAATAAAAAAAAAATTCCATCTATTTTAGTGGTAAAAAAATTTTAAAAAATGAAATGAATGAAACATTTCAAATTTTTTTTTCTGAAATAGGTTTAGAATGTCATGAAACGTGAAAATTCTGAATTTGGGCAAAAAAAAATTTTTTCCATCTACTTAATTTTTTTTCCAAAATAGTGAAAAAATGTTGCAAATTTTTTTTTCCGAAATAGGTTTGGAATGTCATAAAACGTGGAAAAAAAATGTTTCGTCTATTCTATAGTACTTAGTGATAAACAGATTAAAAATGTTTTCAAAAATTTTTTAAAATTTTTCAAAAACATTTTTAAATTTAATGAAACATTTTCTTTATAGGATTTTGCAAACAGTGGAAAGAAAAGCTATCTATGAGAACTAAAGGAAAAACTATATATATAAAAATATTAATGAAATCTTTGAATTCTTTCGATAACCTGACTTCTGGTTATGCTAGCAAGTAAAATTGTGATTTGCCATTCTCATTTTAACACTAGCATCCAACCTAGTCCCCTACGGCTAAGCAGGCTAAACTAGTATCTACATGATCCCCTACGATATGTAAATTCAGTTAAAAATGAGAACAAAGGCCTGAAATTAATTTATTTACGTACCTTGTCTTTAAAATTTTTTTCATTCAAATGAATTACATTTTCATAAAATCTCATTCAGTTTCTTGGAAATGCTTAGCCTTTGAAACGTTTTTCGTCCTTATTGGGTACTCTTCAGAAAAGCCTAAAGCCACTCATAACGATGTTCCATGCAAAACTAAGACATTTTCCATGAATGGTATAAAGGACGAAAAACGTTTCTAAGGCTAAGCATTTCCAAGAAACTGAATGAGATTTTATGAAAATGTAATTCATTTGAATGAAAAAAATTTTAAAGACAAGGTACGTAAATAAATTAATTTCAGGCCTTTGTTCTCATTTTTAACTGAATTTACATTTCGTAGGGGATCATGTAGATACTAGTTTAGCCTGCTTAGCCGTAGGAGACTAGGTTGGATGCTAGTGTTAAAATGAGAATGGCAAATCAGAATTTTACTTGCTAGCATAACCAGAAGTCAGGTTATCGAAACAATTCAAAGATTTCATTAATATTTTTATATATATAGTTTTTCCTTTAGTTCTCATAGATAGCTTTTCTTTCCACTGTTTGCAAAATCCTATAAAGAAAATGTTTCATTACTATAAGCAAACAAATAATAAATAATTCATTTTTAAATCTGTTTGAATAGTTTTAGAATGCCATGGAAACGTGGGAATTTTAAATCTGAACAAAGAAAAAAATTCCATCTCTTTTAGTGGTAAATTTTTTTCAAAAATGGTAAAAAAATGTTCAAATTTTTTTTTTAAATAGATTTAGAACGCTATGAAACTTGAAAATTTTAAATTTGAAGAAAGAAAACAATTTTTCTATTTTAGTGGAAAAATTTTCAAAAATGTTGGTAATTTTTTTTTTTAAATAGGTTTAGAATGCCATTAAACGTGTAAATTTTAAATTTGAAAAAAGAAAAAAAATTGTTTTCAGCTGTTTGTGGTAAAAAAATGTTCAAAAATGATGGTAAAAAAATTTTTCAAAATTTCCCTTTTCTGAAATAGATTTAGCGTGTCATGAAACGTGGAAATTTTAAATTTGAGCAAAAAAATTTTTTTTCACTATTTATTCCGTTTAGACGGTCCACACTGTATATTTTTCAGTAAAAGATTAACCATTTCTTCGCTGACAGTAGGGTCAACTACCTACCAAATTTGACTGCTCTCCGGCAAGTAGTTTTTTAGTTAATGCACCAACAGACAGACAGACAGACTGAGGAATTGAAACACCTATATTTTCGTAATATACGTGATCCGAAAAATAGGGGAAAAAATTCGTGTAGTGGCCAATTTCTGTATGGTTTTTATGGAATAACTCGAAAACCACGCCCTATAGCAAACAAGTATCTATATACATAGAAGTATTGTAATCGAGAATAAAATCACCCAAATGCGTAGACTTTCACTGGAAAAAATACAGGGTGGACTGTCTAAAGGGGATAAATAGTGAAACAAAATTTCTCGACTCACATTTAAAATTTCTACGTTTCGTGACATTCTAAACCTATTTCAAAAATACATTTTTTAAAATTTTTTAACCACTGCGATAGAAAAAAATTTTGGAAAAAGCATTGATCCTAGAAAAAAAATGAATAGGAACCTATTTGTAGAAAATTCCATGCAGTTTAATATTGTATTTAGACACTTTTTCGCTAGATGGCGTGGTTTTCAAGTTATTCAAGAAAAACGTTAAAAGGGACCTTTAAACTACCCCCAGTCCATCGGCAGCAGACCATCCACTGGTCAGGACTTTTAGTATGTTATTCGAGGCATTCCTCCCGACAAGTAAAAAATTGGCCCATGCACGAATTATTTCCTCTATTTGGCCTTTTTTGGGCTTTGTTGACTGGACTAAACATTTAAAACGCCCTATATATCCAGCGACCAGCAGTCATCCGTTGGTGTTCGTTATTTTGATTTCCATTCGACCCTCCACTATTTAAAACTAGATTTTGAGTTGATAAATTAAGTTAATAAAGTCGATAGAGTTAATTAATTAATGCGTTAAGTTAATAAATTAAATTACTTAATATTGTTTGGCTTTCTGTAATCGCCTGGTATGCGCTTCTTGGGTTGATTTCTTGCACTTCACCTCATATATCTGTCACTGGTGCATCCATAGTTTTTTTTGCATAGTAATTTAAGAGTTTATGGCATGACCCCCTTTAGTATCTGGTCGGTCCGATTGTGCGTGTTTACTTTCTTTCAGCAGAGTTAAATTATATTACCAGATGTTTTATCCCTTCTTCAAGTTGTTTATATACGCTTTTAGTGATGCTATAATTAAATATCAGCTATATGTAATAGCCAGACTTATGCTAATTTATATCAGTTAATTGAGAATTGTCCACGCTTTAATTCAACACAATTTCGCACGGTCTCTCACAGTTTTAACCGATGTTATTCAAGATTTTGTAGGAGGCACTTAAAAACACGCCTGCCTCCGTCGCCGACCGAACTCGAACTCCCTCATTTAGAGAAATAGAAATATGTATTCACCATGTAGAATACAGTTTACGTACGTATGGTAAGTCAGGTACAAGAGCAGTTTATAATGTATAAAACATGTAGACTGATACCAACAAGAGAACAAAGATTTAAATGTAGATTACATACACCACTTTCGAAATATACACTACACACTAAGCTATTGTATAAGACATCACACAACAGTTATTAACTATATTAAAATACATAATGTCGCAGTTAAAAATTATTTACAAAAGAGAGAGTGAAACAGATAATAAAAATGTATGTATATCGAGTTCTTATGTAGGACATGCACACCAACCAAACTATATTAAAGCCTGTAATGATCTAATTTACACTTATTTAAAAATAATAGACAATCTAATATATAACGACCACACAAACATTGTTACATTAGACTCTAGATTATAATTTTTATTATAATCGGTAAGCAGAAATTCCTCATTATTATAATAGGCTCTTTCTAAAAGTAATTTTTTTACCTGAATTTTATATTTGGACACGTGCAACTTTTTCGGGGAGGCTATTATACAGTATTATGCTATTATAGTGGAGTGATTCTTTAAATTTAGTTGTTTTGTGCCGTGGAATCGCTAGAAGCCTCCCGTGTCTCGTATTGTAAGGGTGGCTATCATCAAGAGTTTTAAATTCCTGCAAGTTATGTTATGACTATGTACCTACCTATATCAGTGTGGCAAAATGTTAAAGTGAACTTGAAATGTTAATTAAACAAATTAATTAAATAAGTATTCCCAATCAATCAGGTTCGCCTACAAGACTCTTTTACTGTTTGACTGAGACGACCAAATATTGTGTATCTATCACTCAGCAACACTGGCTCGTACATTCTGTTTCAATAATACAATCACGAATGATTGATACAAAAGATTCGATCTTTTGGGTGCCTATTGTTATACTTTTCGAAAATACACAAACTAAAATTTGGTCGACACATTTCCAAAATCGTAAAAAAATGTCATTGTATTTATTAGTCATGCAATTCTGAACAACTTTCTAAATGTTTGTCATTTGTCCGTCTATCTCTCCACCCACCTTGTTTCTTTTAAGCAAAATAAGAGCGAAGAAGTCCGATTTTATTAAAACTTGAACGGTAAATCAATGCTAGATAGAGGAAAAAGCCTTCCATTTTTTTTAAATCAATCGATATAAATGAAGGTTATGAACCATTTTAATAAAAGTAAATGCATTTGAAGGGTGTTGTAAATTTTGTGTTTAAAGAATTTCTGTCAAATGACACAATAACTGCATATCTCAGCGTGCAGAATCAGTTCCTAAACGAGTGATAGTGATTTCCCTAACACCCTGTATACTGGACAGACCTGTTGAACTGTTTGAAAAAGCATTGTGAAACATAAGTCAAGCTGAAATTTATAAAAAATTAGTCCGATGTTATAAATCGCTGTCAATTAAAGATTTTATGCTTTTTGTTAAAATACATATTATCAGCTACTTTTGCATAATAAATAGGTGTTATATGTGTTCCCTATTAATTCCAAACCCGTGTATTTTGTATATAAATGGGCTTGTTTCGCATAAAATTATGAATATTTTCTAAATAAATCTTTATTTCGCTACACAATGTTTGTGTATTTTACTATTTTCGATTTAATGCGCGGCTATTATGTAGTTTTGAGGTAGGAAGTTATAAAAGAAATGGACGATATATGCAAATCACATATATGGGATTATAAAAATATAGGAATGATCAATACTGCTGGTTTTTCTTTTCATTTCGTTCTACCGTACTTACCGAACAGTTTTATATCACCGGTTTATATGCCAACTTTCGAAAGAAATCATGTGTCATTATAGAATCTGACATGGAGATATTTCCTAAAATAGAACATTGGCTACCTAGTGAATTGGAAACAATGAGAAATATGATATTCACAATCATAACAATTGTTTGTAAACAAGATAATGGACCTTTTCGTTACACAGGATGTCCCCGAAGTTCATATTAATAACACATGTGCGTGTAGTTGGGTCCAAAACAGTACCGTATATAATAATATTGTAGCATACATCTGGCAACTTTAAGCAATTTTATTAAATTCTAATAAACAAAATGAATTTTTGAGAAATATGTACAGGTGTTTACCATACTCTAGTAATTAAAACGCCAGACATTAAATTATCGTAGGTAATCTATTCAATTTTAGGAATGTACACACTTATTATATTTTCATGTTTCATCCATTTAACTCTTTTTGTATTTCAGTTTTTGCTAACAGCTCTCGTAGAACACAGGGGCTTCGATCGCATAGTAAATATATCTATTTCACAGCACATATTTCTTAATTATTGGTTAAACCAAATATACTGCAGGAAGTATTGTGGGTTGCATAGAACAACGTAGACCAAATTCTTAGTAATTTTTAGTTTATAGTATGGTAATATGTTAATTGAGACTTGAGAGGGGATATCACTTTTATTAGCTGGCTAATAGCAGAATTGGCCATTTCTGTAGCCAATTCTGTAGCAGCATACACTTTGACTTAAAGTTTTTGATAATCATTCAGTCACGAGTTATGTCACTTCTGCTGTTATCAAACTTTCTCTTAGTAATCTATCTAATAAAAGGTAATTACATGTATTTATTTGATTCCCCTCATTAGTATTTAACGGCCTTTAGCCATATTTTTCATTTCTGCTAACTAAACAACCATAATTCTGAAACATGTGCTGATAATATTTTTTCTTCCTCCCAAACGTAGAGTTTTGCTGCCAACTGATTATATAACTGATTAAATAGATAACTGATTATATAGATGATTATACAGATAACAGATAATAGATAACTAATAAATAATTTACATAGTTAATACAAATTGTTTAAATAATCTACTGAAATAATTTGCATAATTATTAGTACAAATAATCTACCTAATTTACACAAGGAAAATCACTCCTTTTCCTTTGATGGTTAAATGCCTGCTAGATTTCATAAGACGGATAGTCCAGTCAAACATAGTTTACTCAAGTTCAACATAGTCTAGTGAAATTCCGTTTAGTCAAGTCCAGTTTAGTCCAGTCAATCCAAACCAACAGCAAAACCCTAGCGTTATACAGGTTAGCAAGACGTCAAACCACGTCGAGCAGCCGTCTGTGTTCGGAGAGGCTGTTAGGAAAAGCTACCAGAACTCACCAGGAGCCCTCATCCACTACCTATCCATCGTCAGGAGGATTGGTGAGATTCTGAGAATTTCATTGATTTTTTTTTGTTGTGTAATATTTACTGTATTCTTTGCACAAGATATATATTTTTTTAATGATAAGTTAATTAAGCTATAAATATTTATTCTTGGAAATTGTGATAATATAATTTAATATTTCTATTCATAATTGATAACATTATTTTATACTTTTTATATTGATTAAATTCGTTGATTTGTTCTTATATTGATGATTTTTCTGAAGTTATTAATAAATAAGTATCTTTTATCGTAAAATTCAATTTTTCATTTTTTTTGTTTGTCTGTCCGCCATAAGATCAAATCTTTCCACGGTGGTTGGTTTCACCATCACAGGGGTAGCACTAACTCTTAAATTTTCCGTGGATGGAGCTCATAATTTTTACATAATTTTAAGCTACCTCTGAGTGTTGGAACAAACTAGCTAGGTAAAATATCACAAAAATATTGGTTCACCCTCTGGCTGATTTAAAAAAATATATATTAATTGAACCCACGAAATCCCAGCCACGCACCAGATCAGCTAGCCGTTCGCCGTCACTACTTGTGTTTGAATTGCCTTTGGTTATCACCTTAACCGGTGATATCATTGTTAATTTTTCTAGGGCCAAGTAGTGATGTAACAATATTACAAATTAAATTTACATTTACATTCTCAAACCCATTTGAACTAAAACAATTTTTGAACAATTCAATCAAAAACTCTCACCTTATGATATTAATGGTCCTTTTACTGCAATAGATAAAATCATTCCTAACAAACACACAAATTGTGAAACTGGGACAAGACAACCTAACCATTATACTTTTCGCTGACTTACTACGCTTTTTATATAATTGTTGCACATTCTACAGAATACTCTCTACATTTTTACTGTAAGAATATTTTTTAATCTTAGTTTGTATTAGTGAATGATCGCTTTGTATAAATCCGAGATAAATGAGAGCCGCTAAAGCTTGGTCCGCAATCTTATCGCATTTGTGACAAATTTATCGCTGTTAGAAGTTGATAAGCATTAGGGACTATTGCCTAAATAGCCGGTTTTGCTAGGTAACAATATTATGTAATATAAATATATAAATTTAAAGAATTTAACTAATTAATAACTTTTTTATTTATTGTTGGATTTTGTTCAAAAGAGTTCTTCCTTTAGCTAACAATAACGTGTCCAAATTTCACTATGATCCGACCGTTCGTTCTTAAGTTATCGTGCTTACAAGAAACGTAACGGATAGACAGACGGGCGGACAGACAGACGGGCAGACGGACAGACAGACCGGCAGACGGACGGACGAACGGACAGACGGACGGACGGGCGGACGCTTTGAAAGTTGTTCTCTACGAAATGTATTGATCGAATGCAATATACTCTTCGCTCGGTATTTGCGAACAGTATAATAAATCAAGAAATATCAAAATGAGTTCTGAAGTTCCAAAAGATCATCTTTATTCGATTTTATTTTCACTTTCTATGAATGATCAATAATACAATGCAATCAATACATTACCAAAAAATCTGAAAATATTAAATTTTAGAATTACGAGATTTAGTACAAAAAGTAATGATTTGTTCTATCCTGATAATGTTGGTTCAAATTACGGGCATTGTCCTTTTGCAAAAGTCACATCAGCTATTATAATTTACCAGCAAATATAGATGTCCACTTTTGTTCATTTAAATTTTTAAATTATATCTCTGTTAGTAATAAAATCTGACCTTGGTATGTTTGTACATTTTTGTTCCTGTCCTTTGCCTTTAATTTGCCTGTGTTATTATATACATTATAACTTTTTCCCCATTTATATACATTATAAGATTATGTAAATTTATTATTTAAATAAAATACATATGTCGCAACCTCTGGCGTACCTCAGGGTTCAAACTTGGATCCACTCTTCTTTTCGATATTTATTGATGACTTATGTGACAGATCGAATTGCAACAAACTTCTCTTTGTGGATCATCTGAAATTATTTAGTGAAATTACTACCGTAGAGAACTGTACAAGATTACAAGAACAATTAAATGTCTTGAGAATTGGTGCCTAGCGAATAAATTCCTAATGAATGTATCAAAATGTAAAGCTACGACTCATTCACCAAAGGTAAATCTGATTGAATATTCATACAGTTTTAACGGCATCTCTTTTACTCTTTAACTGAGAGTATTAAAGATTTGGGTATACTGTTCGACTACAGATTTGAATTCACAGGACACATGATCTCAATTACTAAATCTGGTTAAAAGCACTCGGTTTTGTTATAATAAATTCAGAACATTTTACTAATACAGAAGCATTAGAAACATTACATCTGTGTTTTGTGTGATCAAAATTGGATTATGGTTCTGCAATATGAAATCTTATTTATGAGAAATATTCACAATCATTAGAATGTATTCAACGGATACTTCTTAAACATTTATCTTTTAAAATAGATCACCAATACCCCGAAGAAGGATATCCAAATTATTTAATGTTAACACGGTTTAACTTGGATTCTTAAAACAGAATAATTATCTTATTAATGTTTATTTACAAACTAATCAATAATAAGAACTCCTATCTCAAATTTATTTTAGAAATCCATGTTTAGACTCGCGTCAAACCTATTTTTTTGCATTTCCATCTAAAAGAACAAACACCCTTGTTAAATCGCCCATTTATTCCATGATGGAAATATATAACTCTATTGGTGACCATTGGGACATGTTTAGTCTTTCTTTAAATAATTACTTCAAGACCATAATACTCTGTATTCGAAGTAGCTTGTAACCGTAATATTAAGCTACTCTAACTAAATAATTATTTTATATTTTAATATTTTATATTGTAAGTTACTTTGCATTTATGCAATTTATTTCTATTTTGTAAAATTGTCCTGTAACTGAAGGATTCTGTTGGGCAATAAATTCTTTATTATTATTATAGTTTGGGATTTTATTCTGTAGATATTATGAATCAATAAATACTATACCCGTATGTGTCTACTTGATTTTTGTTTGTTGGCACTTCACATCAGTCCAGATAAGATATATTTCCGCATATAAGAAGGCAAATTTCAAGAACAAAAAAATATTTAATAGTACAGGCAAATTAGCCATTTAAGGTAACAAAAATTAACAAAAGGATTATCTCTGGGATTTAAGTAGGTAATAACCTGGAGAATGAGATGACGCATTCCTTGCATTTCCAAGTTCCGGGAAAATTAAAAAAAATTTGGAAAAACTTTTTGATTTTCGGTTTTTTTGCTCTGGTGGCCAAAATAATGAAAATAGAGAAAAAAGTTCCCAACAAAAGTTGTAGCTCGTCCCTTTCTTTACAAAAAAGGTCTTACTTAAGCCGTTTAGAAGATAAATCGGGTTTTCCACTTACAGTTTTAAGCCGCTTCGAAATGCACGAAAAATTATAATTCTCCGGGAGTTTCGTACGACCGAGTTCATCGATCGATAATTTTTATTATTCAGAGCCCCTAAAAAAATGAAAATAACATAAAATGTAGAGAAAAGTCTCAGCTTTAATGTGGAACTAATCACAAAATTCATAAAAAAATTTATCGTAGAGAAAAAGTGTCAGAAGGTGGCTTAGTAAACTTTGTACAGTTGATCCACAGATTTATTCATATCTTTGCCGGGAGTCGTTAGAATGATAATTCATTTTGCTTATATATTTTTATTTAATGATATATTAACCCAATTAACATTTTATTGCAATTACTTTTGTTGGAAAAATATGCCTTGCGATCAAAATAGAGGGTATATTTCTCACCGATCAATCACCTCCAAATTTTGGAGTTGAATTCGCTATATCTTAATTAATAATAATAGCACAGTCTTAATTTTTGGATTATAGGTACAATAAAACATATTCTTTCGAAAGATTTAAAAGTTTTTTAAATGCATGCAGTACTTTTTGAATTTGTCTCCATTATTCATACACGTTCAGAAAAAGCACAATCATACAGTAAAACATACACAGCTTATTTATTTCTTAACATTCTTCAATGAAATTTTTACAAAATATAGGCTAAAGTGCGTGGAATCGAATCCATGTAGTGAAAAAGCACCCATTGTTACGGGAGAAATAGACAGGATGCATAAAACTCAAAGATATGAACAAATCAACTGCATAAAGTTTACTAAGCCATCTTATAACACTTCTTTCTCTATGATAAATTTTTTTATGAATTTTGTGATTAGTTCCACATTAAAGCTGAGATTTTTCTCTACATTTTATGTTGTTTTCATTTTTTTAGCGGCTCTGAATAGTAAGAATTATCGATCGATGTGCCCGGTCGTACAAAACTCCCAGAGAATTCGCATTATCCGCGCATTTCTGAGAGGCTCAAAACTATAAGTGGAAAACTGGATTTATCTCCTAAACGGCTTAAGTAAGACAAAAATTTGTAAAGACCTTTTTTGTAGAGAAAGAGACGGGCTACAAACTTTTTTCTGTACTTTCATTATTTTAGCCGCTAGAGCAAAAAAAACCGAAAATCATAAAGTTTCTCCAAATTTTTTTTAATTTTCCCGGAACTTGGAAGTGCAAAGAATGCATCATTCCATTCTACAGGTTATTACCTACTAATTTTTGTGAAATTTTTACAAAATATGGCCTTCATTGTCTGTACTATAAGCTGAGTGTAAGAAATTATTAAATACTAAACTAAGATGAAGAAATTCTTTCACAATCGAAACTCATAAAATTGCGGGACAGGAAAGACTTCCCTGAAACCGAATACCAGATTCAAAATCCGAAACTATTTTTCATAACGGTTAATTATCTCCTGATGGTGCTTAGTTAGTTTACAAACCTTGCAACGCGCATATTGTTTAATAAAATCTCTTTCTGACACATAAAATTCCTGGCCTGTTTCGGAATGGGTACAATAATTTCAATTCATTGAAAATCTCAAGAAAATTATCTTTTCGTTCGTTTGGTAACTGCAGGCCATTAATTAAAAGAATCTATTCCGTAAGCTAATATTTCACGACATAAAGGCGGAGGCAATATTAATTAATAATCTCTTGGGCCCTTATGCCAATAATTAAATTAATTAAGGAAAATTAGCTACGTAATATGAATAACCGATGTTTGTAATAAGCCGTATTTACGATTTATTAGATAAAATCGATAGATTTATGTTTGCTGAAGATGGCAATAAAGTGACTAGTTAAATGATTTATTATGTTTATTTAACCTTTCAGTGTGTTGTGTGGGAGTAGGCGAGGGGCGAGTGTCGTAATGGCACGGAGATATCAATGAATGAATGATTTTATTATAATTACTGTGGATTGGAAGCATAATAATCATAAAAAAAGGTTTTTTTTAGTAGCTAAAATATATTTTTAATAAACAGTTACAGTCCAAATCGCGAATGTTGTCCTTTACGTCATCAATTTATGTACTTATCAAAGAGATGAGATTTTTCTATCAACATAAGTACGTGCGCATTACAATGTAAATAACAGAAAGTCACGTTTTATGGGGCTACGACAGAAGTTCCAAACGTAACGATGCGTTTTATAGGTGAATAATACAACCGCATTCTGGCATTTGCGCATTTGTCAAATTTTATAACGCTCACGTTTTGGGACACACTATAATTTAATTTGTAAATCTCAATTATGTGTGCCAAAGCGATAAAGCGCGCGATTATTCCTTTTACTATTTATTAAATTTAAATATAAGATATTGATCCTAGCATTATACGCGTTTAAATTTTATCGGCTAGTCATGACAAATGCTTACTAATAGCGTGGTAGCTTGTACGACCAAGTTTAGCCAATAGTAAGCGGGCATATTCTTACGTCAAGTCGGCAACAAGAAGACGCTGAAAAAGATCGCGTAGAGGCGGTTGGAAGTTAGGCCGTAAGCATTGCGCCAACGGCTCGGTGGCGCAATGCTAAGGCGTTTGGCTTGCGATCACGGGGTCCCGGGGTTCGAATCCTGGCCAGGGATGTTTAGTGGCGTTTTTCATGTGTTACCGAGATGGTAGCAGTGCACTAGACCACTGTTGGGTGGCACAACATGTCTAGTCGCTGATATCTATCCTGAGTTCGAGTCTCAGCTGCGGTAGATGGCAATATCGCAGGGAATGGTCGTTGTGTTGATGTCTATGTGTACATGTCCTGGTTGAGTGGTGGAATAGCATTAGCTAAACTCCG
This sequence comes from Stenurella melanura, assembly GCA_963583905.1. Lineage (NCBI taxonomy): Eukaryota > Metazoa > Arthropoda > Insecta > Coleoptera > Cerambycidae > Stenurella > Stenurella melanura. The sequence continues at coordinate 27,381,469 of OY757315.1, forward strand.
CCAGGACGTTAATATAAATAAGACGATTAAATAAATAAATAAATAAATAAATTAAAATTAAAAAGCCGCCATATATTTGTAAATATCTGCATATAGTGAATAGTAACCGCGAATAGAATCAGTAAAGTAGTTATTTGAGTTTATATGTTCTGTGTTACAGTGTAACATTGCTCATAGTTACAGTAAGGCTTTATGTTAAATTATGCATCAGAGTAATGTGTAAATCAGAAAGTGCAAATATTTAAAAGGCAATTAAATGACAGAATGAATCTGTATTAAATAGCAGCAAATTGCTTGATTAATCTGAATCAGTTGCTTTGATGCCATCCATGATTATTGGTGATTTTAAGTACCTGGTTTGTGGTTTGTACGGTCATTTTTGTTAAGTGCCATACGTCCTTGGAACTTCATGTGTCCAGGAATGAAACTGCAAGTTTTTTATTTTATGTACTAGTTACCGGTTTTCGAGATGATTAATATTTTTGGAGATTTTTGACGGTTCCTACCATTCTGAAAAAAAAATCGATATCTTCTATCACGTAGCCGATTTAGAGATTTTCTTTTTCATACAAGTACCTTATGATCTTGTCTTGTCTTATAGCTTCGCAAAATCATGTAGGGTATTTTATTTTCAGAGTTGAACATTGTTTTAGTTCAAATGTCCAAAAGTTACACCTTCGCATATTTCGGCCAATATCTCCGAAACGAAGAACCGCGGAAAATGCCGATGCAACCCGACGATCGCTCACGGAATGAACTCGTCCTTTGAGATTTTTTATTTTCGAGTTAACTACAACGGTTGCCGAGATACAGGCGAAAAGCTGCAAAAATAAAACGGGCTCTTCGAAGGGGAAAAGAGTGCCAAAACGTGCGATCTTAAAACGCTCGTATTTCATTCATCATTCCTTTTTTAATTAAAGCCACATAAGAGTCACATTTTGACAATTCTATCGCAAATTTACGAAAAAATGTCTTTTACCTATAAGAAATACATAGGAAAATTCACCCCTTTTAGGGCACGGGAAGGGGTTGGGCTAACCACACAAAATTTTGTGTGATTTTTTTCTTATATTAGAACAGAATGAGTGGGTGAGAAGACCACTTTTAAAAAAAAATCCTCACCTATAGCTAAGGACCACCCTACTGTACATATTACATTTTATTATAATTTTAGGACAAAGTTGAACTAGTATTTTTACTGCCCTCGGAAAGTTCGCCCGGTAGCAACTTGTACTCGTTTTATATTTCTTCAAGGGATGCAAATGTACCCCACCGAACAACCGATGCAACTTTTCACTAATTCGAGGATAAAACGAATTAAACTACTCGGTCACATCTAGTGACATAAATATTAACTCGAATATGCCGGCATTCGTTTCAAAATCGCTCCGGAAGCAATTTTAAGCGAGCCCTTTTCACACGAAGCCTCGCCATCAAAGACAAACACGAAATATTCATACATACACAACTTAGAGCGGCGTCGGTAAGAGCAAAATGTCAGTAATTGCGACAAGTGTACTGTTTCCTCAACCGCTTATAATGGGGCTGACTAAATAGGCCACGTATATACGGTGATTATATGTACGTGAACAGTAATCCGCGGAGCTCTAGATTAATAGAGGGGCACAAGACGGATTAGCGGGGCTTAGTGGCCATTCAGGCGACACCACTGGGGGAGAAATGGGAGCTTAAGCATGGCGAGAAGGATATTTAGTTACGTTCGGTTCGTTTTTGGCAGATCTGAAATCGATAATAAGTTAAAAGTATAAGGGGAGGTATCCAAGGAAATAGGAAAGTATACAGGGTGTTCCTTAATGACGTGCTAATATTTCAGGGTGTGATTCCTTAGGTCATTTTATGAAGAAAAGTTAATATGAACATATGTCCGCAACGCCTTACATTTTTTGCTACAGGTTGTAATTTTTTTTCTCGTTTTTTTTTCTAACCTTTATTTTCTAATATCTTAGAAAGTATTTTAAATATTATTTTCAATTTTGGTATGTATTAGTAGGATATAGAACCACATATTTTAATTAGAAAAATTATTTTATCGCTCGACCAGTGGCGTCCCTGCGAGCATGTCCTCTGATATTTTTTACCAAAAAGGTGGTACGCCACTGACATTTTTCCATGTCAATATTTTTCCTGATTAGCCTGATCAATTCTACATAGAAACGGTTTCTCGCGTTTTTCTCGTCAGATGCACAGTTCTTGATTAAAACAATAACATTCATATTGAAATTAATTACACAGGCCTAAACACATAAAAAAAATTGTCGATTACACGGACCAGACCAACCATTCCCAGTGTATTTTGGCATGCTGAATCCGAATCCGGTGTGAGACAAGAGTCATTTCAGGAAGTCGAGGATTACTTAAAGTTATCCTAATAGCTGGCTATGAATTCACCATATAATTTGAAACAACTTTTTTATTTAACATTTTGTTCCAAAATATAACATAGAACCAGTTTAGTTTTATGAAATTTTAAGTTTTTGTAATTTTTTTATCACCCCGTGTAAAAACATAATTTTTGTCAACCATTTTTTAGGCAAGCAAAAACTTTTATAAAGAATAACATTTTCTGGAAAAGTTAAACATTTTAGCCATTACACCTATTGTAAACCTCATCCGTGGACATACTGTATACAACGTATGAAGTGGTTTCTTCCGGGTGTTGCCGTGGTCGTCGAATTTGTCAGTCACACAACGAGTAGAGACATAAATGCATGGTCTAACACCTCCTAGGAACATTAAGTACCCATAAAATTTGGCATTCGGTAGTGGTGGCATCTAGCGCTGTTACTGGATACTACATATTTCAGAAACCCAGACGGTATTTACGGTACCTAGTGAATGATGCAATGATTAAAAGTTTATTAATCATTAATATATCTGCCTATTTAATCTTTACTCTTAATTTGAGAAGTTAAAAATTTAGTTAGTTTATTTAGTTAAGCAGGGAATACCTAAAAAACAGAACATATGCTGCTTGTGCAACAGTGAAAGAGTTAAATTCCGAACTACTAGTGTGATTTTTTTTGATACCGTAAGCTTACAATTTACAAGAATTGTATTAACTTTACACATAAGCTCAATGAAAAATTTATAGATAAAACTTAAAACCATAAGTGATAAGGGAGAGGGGGCTACTTGATCAGGAGGGATACTTGATCATATCAACATTGTTCAGTTAAAACAACATTTCAGATTCGACAATTTTAGGATAAAATTTATACAATCTAGCAACATGTAACCACATACTAGTTTGAGTTCATTTTAATGTTTGGTATCTGACAGTGTCTATTCATATTACTGTAAAAAAAGAGTATTACTAAAATTATTCTGTGCTTAACATTGACTTTAACATTTCATATTTGTCCACATTAATCCAATAGCTGGGTAATTAGTGTACATTTGTGAATTTCGGCACAAAACAATACGTATTACAAGTTGGGGTTAAGTGTGTATTTAGATTATTTTATCTAACGGTTCATCAGCACATAAAGTGGGATACTTGAGCATGTGATCCAGTATCCCATGATTTAGGTTTTAGGTAGGTATTTTTCCATATAAATATTCAATTACTTCCACATCCACGTAGTGGATTGGAAGTATAGTAATCGCAAAAAAATTTTCAAAAATTTTTATTCGTGAAATAGGTTTAGAATGTCATGAAACGTCGAGATTTTAAATTTGAGCGAAAAAAAATTTTCTGTCTGTCTGTCGGTCTGTCTGTCTGTCTGTAACTTTTTTTTTTGTCCGCACGCTTTCTCCGGAACGGTTTAAGATATTGACCTGAAATTTCGTACACGTATATATTATAACGAGATCTGGAACTGGATTGTTTTTTGAGGAAATCCGGTGAAGGTTTGGAGGTTAAATAGGGGTAAATAGGGGGAAATAAGTAAAGCAAGCTTGTAAGAGTACAGAAACTTGAAATTCGATGTATGTACTAGAAGTTAAGGCCTCAGATTTTTTTATAATATTTTTTAACCCCCCACCACCCCTACCCCATTAATGGGGTTGATAAAATAAAGTTGAGATATTCATTTGAAATTTCGTACACGTATGTATTATAACGATGTCTAGAATTAGATTATATTTTGGGATGATTCCGTTGAAGAGTTGGGGGTTAATTTGGGGTAAATAGAGGAATATAAGTAAAACAAGTTGGTAAGAGTACAGAAACTTGAAATTCGGTGTATGTACTAGAAGCCAAAGCGTCAGATTTTTTAATAATATTTTTCAACCCCCACCACCCCTACTCCAATTTGAAAAGGGTTGATAACATAAAATTGAGATATTCATTTGAAATTTTCTACACGTATGTATTATAACGACATCTGGAACTAGATTATATTTTGAGATAATTCCGTTGAAGGGTTGGGGGTTAAATAGGGGTAAATAGGGGAAAATAAGTAAAGCAAGCTGGTAAGAATACAGAAACTTGAAATTCGGTGTATGTACTAGAAGCCAAGGTCTCAGATTATTTATAATATTTTTCAACCCCCACCACCCCTACTTCATTATTAAAAGGGTTGATAAAATAAAATCGAGATATTCATTTGAAATTTGGTACACGTATGAATTATAACGACATCTGGAACTAGATTATACTTTGAGATGATTCCGTTGAAGGATTGGGGGTTATTTAGGGGTCAATAGGGGGAAAGTAAAGCAAGCTGGTATGAGTGCAGAAACTTGAAATTCGGTGTATGTACAAGAAGTTAAGGCCTCAGATTTTTTTATAATATTTTTCAACCCACCCACCACCCCTACCCCATTAATGGGGTTGACAAAATAAAGTTGAGATGTTCATTTGAAATTTCGTACACGTATGTATTATAACGACGTCTGGAATTAGTTTATATTTTGAGATGATTCCGTTGAAGGGTTGGGGGTTAATTTGGGGTAAATAGAGGAATATAAGTAAAACGTTGGTAAGACTACAGAAACTTGAAATTCGGTGTATGTACTAGAAGCCACAGCGTCAGATTTTCTTATAATATTTTTCAACCCAACCACCCCTACTCAAATATGAAAAGGGTTGATAAAATAAAATTGAGATATTCATTTGAAATTTGGTACACGTATGTATTATAACGACGTCTGAAACTAGATCATAATTTGAGATGATGCCGTTGAAGGGTTGGGGGTTAAATAGGGGCAAATAGGGGAAAATAAGTAAAGCAAGCTGGTGGGACTACAGAAATTTGAGATTCGGTGTATATACTAGAAACCAAGGCCTCAGATTTCTTTCTAATATTTTTCAAACTCTACCACCTCCGCTTCATTATTAATGGGATTGATCATCACATCAAATTGAGATATTCACTTGAAAGTTAGTACACGTATGTATTGTAGTGACATCTGATTGAGATGACTCCATTGAGGTGGTAGGTTGTAAATAGTGGAAAATAAGTACGGTAAACTAGAAACTTCATTTTTAACGTATATGGTAGAAACCAACTCCTCAAACTTTTCTATGACATCTACCCCAAATATTATTAAAATTCTATGACCAATAATTTCCACATACTAGAGTGCAAATATAGTCAAGATGTTTCCTTTAAAGTGACTTGGACGAATAATCTGGATGTGGAAGTAGTGATTCCTTAGGCAGCGGTTTTTTTAATGAAGATGAGTTCCTGCCCTCATTTATCACTGATCGAGAGGAACCAAAATAGTTGTCCGTGGCAAATAATAATCCCATAGCAAGTTGAACCTACCTCATTAGAAGTTGAAGGACCTAGTAAAACATCTACACGTACAGTTCAAATAGAAACGTTTTTCCTATTTAGTTCTGATTCAGTCTTGCCATTTCCTAGAGCAGGTGAAAACGAAAAAACAAAAAAGGAAGAAAAAAATGAAGTCTGTAGTTCTAACTGATACGCCAGTGAAGATGATAATTGAAAATGAAATTAAGGTAAGAAAACCGAAAAAGCGAAAGAAATCAGAAAATGTGCATAGGAGACTACTGGCCAAACTTACTAAGAAAGAGACTGAAAAAAAAAGTTCTTGCGTCATCTTCTGAAAGTGGAGAAACGTGTGTATTTGATAAAACAGGCGATTCATTGGAAGATGAAGAAGAATTTGTAAAACTGTTACCTCTAAATACTATCACCTAAATAAAAAAAAAAGGAAAATTTGCCATTGCGACTTTTAAAGGCGTAAAATGAAACACCATGGCATTTAGATACCTGTGTGTTATAAATGATGTAGACCATGAGGCAGGAAAATGCAGGATAACGTTTCTCAAATGTGTAGATATTACGCGAAAGTTATTTTCATTGAACGAAAATGATATCTGTGACATAAACTTTAATGAAAGAGTTAGCATAGCACCCGATCCGAACATTCTCATGAAATGGGAATGATTATATTATAATATAATGAAACCTATAGATATATTTGAGAGACGCTAGTAGACATGTCTTATATGGTACCTATTTATTTAAAGAATATTTACCTATGTATTTTATGTATTTAAAACGTATTAAAAATAAATGTTGTTTTATTATTCGATATAATTATGGTTCTTTTATCATTTGATAGTGTTCGTTTCATTTTTTAACATTTTTATAAATAATTGTTGATTGATTGATTGATTTGATTGATTTGCCAGCGTAAGGTGGGCATTGCTGCCAATTCCGGTGCATGGAGGTTTGTAACATTTTTATAAATAATTGTTAATTATAAATTAAACACTGCTTTTAGATGAATCAATCAATATATTATAAACACTCTACATATGTTTCGGTTTATTAGGCCTTTAGCAAGAGTATTTCATAGTGAATACTAAAGTTTCCGACGTGCTTATTCTAATTTATACCTAAAAGGCAATGAGTCAAATAATCGTGGATATTTTCCCATATACAGAAAATTTCTGAATCACGCACACAGTAAGACGACAATTGCAGCCGGTTAATAATTCTAAGTCCACATATTATTGCAAGCTGTGCCCAACTTGTCACGTGGCATATACCCGATGGTCTATAAATTTACGGGACGTCGCCTGTGGTCCCACCGGTCCCAGTCACACAAAGATCGTCTACTATCGTTGACCAGCTAAGAACTTTATTATTCCACTTTAGGGCCATCCCGGATTACTCCGGAATCACGAGTCGTGGATAAGTTTTCAAAAGAAAAAGGAAACGTGTGTTATAATATTGAAGCTCTGCCAGCAACGGCAAACTTAGGAAGCCTCCAGTTGTTATGATATGCATAATAATTGATTAAGCAAGTTGTAAAAGGGCCGTTAAACTAGATGTAAACATTATATGCCTGGTTCTATATAATTGTTGCATACAGTATTTTATTGGTTACTCTTCAGAGAAAAAAAACTAAATTTTTAGGCACGGTTGCTACATTTTTAATTTGAATCATCAGCTGATGATGTTAGATTGGTTGGCGAAACGCGCTGTTTTTGTGGAAACGTCTAAGAGGTCGCAAATGGCTGCATGCACATTTTTTATTAAAATACTTAATTTTATACTGATACTAATCGACTTTTTATAAAGACAACAGGGTTTTTCCTACAGCTAATACAACTTATTGTCCGACATTTTGAAAGTTGATCTAGAAGTCTATGACTGACACTTTATACTGAATTATTTTTTGTTTGCAAATAATTGTAATAAGATTTGGCAAGTAGCAGAATAAGTAATCTATGAGGAATAAAAAGAAAAATTATCTATAAAAAATTAATTTCCAATGTTTGCTTTGTACCGAAAACCTCCATTTTGGTTATTCTGCGTCCTGGCTCGATGATTTGCTCTCTCCGTACCGCCTTTTGTTGAACAGGCGGTACAATATCGATCGGCGCTGACCGACTACACCGCATCATCGCTTTCCACATAGTAACAGGCTCTCGCTGAGTATTACATCATGTGACCTTGATACTTTCATGTCGACGGCTTTGAAAAAAACTCGTAACTTTTGTCCTATACGCTATACGCGAACATTAACATTTCCAGTGTTAAAATTACTATTAGGCGGAGTTGAAAAGTCAACGGAATGAAATGCGGCTATAAATCCCGATGATCCATCTTTCGTCGATTCTAAGAGGAAACTGATTCTGTTTTTACCTTGACCTTTGGAAAGGCAAAATTTGATGGATTAATAATTGCGTTTTATAACTTAAGTTTATATGCAAATTGGTGTAACTTGTGCAATAAAAACTTTATTCGCTGTGGAGTTTATTTGCTTTGTGGTATACACTACAATATGATTCGATGTGACATGATCCATTGTTCATACACGATAAAAAATTTATTAGATTTAGCAACTAATTCAGTAATGTGCAATGAATATAACCAGTTATACTACACGATAAAATCTAGTATGATTATAGAAGCTAGAATCAAATAGCTGGTAGTCGGTAAATTATCGAAAATATAGAATTTTATGTGGAAACATTTATTGTAGTAAAAAAAAAAAAATTTTTTTGAGTAAAAAGCAAATAAAAAGCGCTTATTTCGACCATATTTTGATTGACGAAACAGGGGATGCAGATTGACGGACCTCATGTCTAATATTACTGCTTCCCCAACTTCAATGCAGTTAAGCTAAATATTAATCTATTGTTTAAAAAGAAAGGTGTAGCAAATTCTGCCCGCTTCAGTATTCAATTAGTATCATACGTAGTATTAATGTTTCGCTAACTTCATATAAATCGGGGGCTTTTAAAAGTAATAATTCAACTATTATTTTCAATTTCTTTTTATTACAGGATTAACTTAAACCTATCAAGTTCAAGAAATGTTTTAAAACTGTTTAAATACTTTTCAGATAAACATTAATTTGATATGTGAAAAACACCGGCTCCTTCGCCATTTCTTAAACACACCAAGTTGCGCTGAGTGTTTACCAATGAAACCTGAAAATCTTGAAAACGGTATACCCAATTTCCAACAAACATGGCTAAGAACCATCCCGTAAAACAGCCCTCCTCTTTACGTCGGGGGTTCAAACTGAGGACAAGAACCCTAACTATTGAATACAAAATTTAAAATCTACTGAATATCAGAATAATTAAGCTTTATATTTCTATGACAATCTGCATCTGGTTGTGCTCCATAGGAAAGCATGAGAAATACTACTTTGATCTTCCAATTTCACATGCAGCACAATAGCAGAAATGCATTTTTTTTTTTCGAAAACCCTAATTTCCATTACTTAAAGTAAACATTAGAAAAATTGTACATCTTAATTTCACCAGTTGAAACGTCAAAAACTGATTGTTAAAAAGATATTCAAATTTTTTCTTACATCAGCTCAATTAATATGGTAGACTACCCGTATAGTAACCATCAATCAATCATAAAGTCTTCAAGAATGAAAAGTTATCTGAATATTCTAGTTTTCAGATAACTAACACTAACATGATTAGCATTATGTTAGATCCTACCTAGATATCTCGAGTTCTACGATAGCTAGAAATTTTTTAAAAAATTGCAAATAAACTAGATAAAAAAGCCTATAACTGGAACTTATTTTCGAACATACAGGGCGAGCCAGGACTAAATTACAGGACCAAGTGCCTTTTTTCAAATGGAATGCTATGCTGCCGTCATAGGCAAAAACACAGTAACTCTAAAATTTTAAGAAAATGAATTAGTAACGACTTAGTGTTCATGATACATTATTCTACCGTTTAACTAAGCCGAAACAGAGTAAAATATGTCTAAACATGTAAATATACCCTTTAAAAACCCCTTATGTTAAGATATGACAACTTTTGCTAAGCAAGAACACAGTATCTCACAAATCATAGGCAAAAACACGGTAACTTAAGGTGCACTTACGCGGTTCTTGCTTCGCCCTCGAAATATACTGTTTTATAATAATAATAAGTATGCTTAGAGGTGTTTCAGTATCTTACAAGCAGCGAAATGCGCAAAAGGCAAAGTTTATTCTACACTATAAGTATTTTTTTGAAGACACTGGCGGCTACCTTGCTGTGTACATAAACGAGAGCTCGTGATAAATTTTAAACAATAAATATATTATTTTTAAGATTTGTAACTGAGTCGACAGGAGGGATTATGTGTCTGCGCATATGAAGGTCACAGCTCATGAGCTTTTAAGACACCTCTACCTCGTGCCTTTTTATTGACAATACAATATAAAATCAGTTGTTTTATGTGACAAACATAAAATAGTAATAACCATAATAATCCTATTTAAAGAAAAATACATAAAATTCATTCAATAGTTAACATTGAATCCAATGGTTTTTTGAAGTTTTTCTCAGCTTCAACTTGTTCAACGTGTTTTTGCTTATGATGGCAGAATGTATATCAGTACATCTTCCCTCCCTCCTTTTAGGCTCTATTCATTTCTATATTAGCATTGAATATCTCCCAACCACTTGGATGTAATGAATTTGTTTGTTGAAATAATGCATTCTGCAGATGGGTATTAAAAAACCACCACAGTCACAATTATGGATTTCTATAAAAACTGATGTGAACAGCAGTTACGAGACATCTAATTAATGTTTCTGAATTATTTTCATTTCCTAAAACTGTACAGGGTGCCCAAAGATTATTTTTCAATTAAGAACTTTTTAAATTGAATTTTCTCAATTTTTTTCAAGTGGAACATCCTGTATGTTTTTCAACGATGTGATGTAGAAATGAAAAACAAACATTTTTTGTATGTACATAAATAACTATTATATTAAGAAGAATTTAACAATTTTTCTGAAAAAAAATCTCTTTTTTATAAAAAACTCCAAAACAATTGCATTAACGGAAAATATGACAAATATAGAAAAATAAGGCTTAAGAAATGATATATTAATTTGTTTTTTAAAATATTTGTAGAACTAATAGTTTCGGAAATATGAGTACAAATCTGGGGCTTTAACATTTTGTGGCAAAGAAACATATTTAAATCTCATATTTCTTGAAGCCTTTTGATAAATTGAAACTTAAAATTCGAGCATATTGGTAATACCATATGTTAATAAAATCTGATTCAGATTTTTTGAATTCCATTCTATGGCCAATGACAGCAAGAAAATCCTATATTTTCTATTTAAGAAAAATTATAAAGCATTCTTTTGCACATAACATCGTTATTTTTCAAAGAGTATTTCAAGTCTCTTCTATTATACCGGGTGAGTCACGAATTGCGCTCGCCCCGATATTTCCTAAAATATTTGGAATAGAAAATTGAAATTTGGAGGCCTTATTACACGACTAAAATGCCATCTTTTCAACAAAAAATCAAGTTTGGTGCACATCCTGTTTGACCGGAAATGCCCACAACTTTCGATTTTTAAATGGAACACCCCATATATTTTTACATTTTTGGAATCTAGAGGAAATTTTGAATACAATACATCCATTTAGGTGACTTTTTGATAAACATCAAAAATTTTATTAAAAAATCTATTTCTGAATCCAGAGTGCTGTGGTGCCCAAAATATATTTGAGTTTGTGTGCTACGTTACTATAAAAATAAAAGGAGCAATATGATTCCATTACTTAATTCTCTAGAGGCGTTTAAAATTTTTAAATGTGATTTTTACCCACTAACTCGGTTTTTTTAAATGGGAATTTAATCGTTCACCAACATTTTTAAATACCTCATTTTCATACGAATCTAATGATACCAAAATTTTGAAAATCCGCTCATAAATATTTGAGATTTCAGCCAAAATACAATGTAACCAAGCTTTTAGAAACATGCGGCTTATAGGTAATAGATTAGTGGGCTTTGGAAACTAAAATGGCATATTTCTGTGTAAATCTGGTAACCTAATAACATTGGAAAAATCATAGTAGCCATTGAATGTAATAAAACAATATCAGCTGTCAGACAGACTCGTGTAGTTATAGGCAATCTTGAGCTATCAAACATTTAATAATTGTGAGCGCAAAGAACGTTACAATTAAGTTTAGCATATGTATGTGGAGGTAAACACAATTACATCCACAAGGACATTTGCAATAGAATGCGACATCAGTTCAGTTTTCAGTAACATATCGACCTTTTCATTTCTACTAAAATTATTCATTTTCTTTAATTTTTACTCAAAGAGATTTCCGCAACGCTTTATTTTGTATCTGTCTGACAGCTGATATTGTTTTATTACATTCAATGGCTACTATGATTTTTTCAATGTTATTAGGTTACCAGATTTACACAGAAATGTGCTATTTTAGTTTCCAAAGCCCACTAATCTATTATCTATTAGCCGCATGTTTCTAAAAGCTTGGTTGCATTGTATTTTGGCTGAAATCTCAAATATTTCTGAGCGGATTTTCAAAATTTTGGTATCATTAGATTCATATGAAAATGAGGTATTTAAAAATGTTGGTGAACGATTAAATTCCCATTTATAAAAATCGAGTTAGTGGGTAAAAATCACATTTAAAAATTTTAAACGCCTCTAGAGAATTAAGTAATGCAATCATATTGCCCTTTTTATTTTTATAGTAACGTAGCACACAAACTAAAATAAATTTTGGGCACCACAGCACTCTGGATTCAGAAATAGATTTTTTAATAAAATTTTTAATGTTTATCAAAAAGTGACCAAAATGGATGTATTGTATTCAAAATTTCCTCTAGATTCCAAAAATGTAAAAATATATAGGGTGTTCCATTTAAAAATCGAAAGTTGTGGGCATTTACGGTCAAACCGGATGTGCACCAAACCTGATTTTTTATTGAAAAGATGGCATTTTAGTCGTGTAATAAGGCCTCCAAATTTCAATTTTCTATTCCAAATATTTTAGGAAATATCGGGGCGAGCGCAATTCGTGACTCACCCGGTATATATGTTTAACATTATATTGATTGTTTCATATATTTGAGATATATACATTATATCTCGACTGATAAACGTTCGACCACCATTTTTAAAGTATCATATTTTTAGAACAATTCATTATAAAGAGAAAATTGAATATTTGTAATCTCCTCATTTTATTTTTTGTACCATACCACTTTTTCCATAAATGTAAAACTTTTGAGTTATTTACGAAAATATAAATTTTCATGGAAAATTGTAAAATACCTTTTTCTCTTACAATATGATTCTATAACCGATTTGGTGGTTACTATTTTACTTTTTTGCTCATATCTCTAGACGGGGGTTGGAACCACCTCCCAAGTAAAAAGCGGTGATTTTTAAAGGGTAAACTTTTATACTCAGTGTTTGAAACTCAAGGCAAAAAAAATCAAAAAAATCCATTAATTATAGGCTGGGTTCCGCAATTATTCATTTTTTATGACTAATTGCACTGCACTATTACCAGGAAAATGAGATGTGAAAAGAAAATCAAGAACAACATGTACTCATTCCACACATATGAGAAAACCCAGAGTTAATAATGCACACAGCCTGGATAGCGTAAACCAAATTAATTAACTATTATGGAAAGAACACGCCCTGCCTTGTTGGTACTTTGTTAATTATCATTACTAATCTCACGGTTGGTTGAATAGCATGTCGTGGCATTTGAATGTGTGTTCGTGATGTATTTACATATATGTATATCATAAAAACGTACATTAGAATTTTAATGTTCGTGAGTTATACATCAACATCATATACGTATATATCATACAAATTTTAATTAATATTGCTTATGCATGGACTACATGCGCCACTGAACGCATACGTAACAAACGGAAAATTGGGAGAAAATGTATAAGTAAAAGAGATCCTAACATTGCAATTTTTCTATAAATATATTTGTCGCTGTAATTATATTATGTAGACACTGATATATCTCATGTTTCATTTTGTGAAATATTTTCCGCAAATATCTATCACTTGTGCTTTTATAAATTTCTCCTTGAGCTTATGTCTAAAGTTAATTACCTGGGGGAAACATATTCTTTAATTTGAACAAGTTATATTTAACTAAAACGAATAAAAGTGTCATATATCCACAACTAAATATATATTTTGATCAAATACATTCATAATCAACATAAATGCCTTTAGACAACAAAGTATAAATTATTTTATTAAACGAAAAGAAATATTACATCTTTTTAAGTTGATCAGCTTAAAATAAATTAAAAGTTTATTTGACTTAACAATATTCTTTTGTCAAGTCATGTGAGGGGAATCTAAATGCAGCCGATATATTTTCTTGAGAAGTTTACAATATTTAGTTAACGTCTATTATTGTATTTGAAAAAAATCGGTAAAGGTATTTACACAGAAATTCCCTTTTTATTTATACAGAGTGGGTACTCTAAAAAATTATTCATTACGAAACGACATATGAGAATAATAATCGGAATGTAGTTATCACTATTATTACAAAGAAAACCTGATAACTTTTGCAAAATCATATAAAGAATATGTTACTGATACCTTTTGTTAAAAAAAATATATACAGAGTGGTCAACCTACAGCCAAAAAGTCAATATTAAATAAAAGGTGCCAAATATGGAACGTTTGCGTAAATACTTTTACAAATTTCCACCTTGGTTGAATTATTTCTTAGGATGGTCATTTTTCAGTAAAACTGTAGGTGTCTTGGATGCCTATTGTGTTAACTATGTGTCAAATATTATTGCCATCTGTCACATTTTTAGTTGCATATCCACGTAGTGGAGTGAAATAATTTTCCATTTTTTTTTTAAATAGTGTAATAACTGGGGTTTTATTCCCCTAATTACATAATTTAATCAGACATTACCATTGGTATAGTACGGAGTGTCCCAATCACTTTGCAGACTCCGTCGACATTATAGTATATCCATCGAAAACAAAACTGTGCTTACCCTTTGCTTTCTAGGTGATTTTATCCTTTTTGGTGTCCATCAACCAGGTTACTTCACAAACAAACTTTACTGAATATAAAATGAACTTAATTTCATGACAAGCAAATAAAACACGTGATTTCTCAAAACACTTAAACTACTATTTACAGAAAAAAATGAAAACAAATGAGAATGACAATCACAAACACTTAAACACGATTAAATAAATTAACAAACAGTAATTACACTATATTAAGAAATGAAATGGTCCGCGGCAAGTTCAAATATTTAGCTGAATCGCGACCGAATATTCCTAGGTCAATTACAACACATTAATTTTCTCCTTATTAAAACCGGCAAAATACTAAACAAATGTACTTAAACTTTACAATTGAAAAAGCTTCGCAAAACGAGAATTTACTATACTACTAATACCCTGTAGGTAGATGATGACCGAACAGACCTTAAGCCAAGAGTTACGATGTTATCTCAATAGAAAAAAAACGTTTCAAAAGTGGGCAGTAAACTTTAAAAGCTCGACCAATTAAAACCTTCTGTAGTTTAAACGGTACCCCCTATTTGAAATTACCTAACGGACCATGGTATTTATCATATGGCCTATCTGAACATTTTTTATTACCACTAAAACAGATGAAAAAAACCCCTTTTGTTCCTGACTTTGCTTTTGTATGGGGGAAAAAATCTGCCTTAAGTGGTCTATCTATCTTATGGTCTATTACATATGTTCCTAGAATTCTCTATCAACTGCTTTAGTCCTGAAAATCTCACTAGACCCCCGCCCCGGCGAGGCCGTATTTAACAAGTTCAACTAAGAAAAGAGAATTGGACATAAAATAATTTGGATGGTTATTTATTGTTTCCAAGTGGCTAACGTCGACTACCTAATAAAGAGTAAAGTTAACAAAGCACGTTTCCTGGGCTCTAAAGTTTGCAAGATAAAACAGATGTTTCTATGACCAATAGTTTATTGTACTAAAATCTCGACCCTTAAAAATGTTACAGAAATCAGAAGTAAGAAAATACGGTGGTTCTATGAGCCAGGGCCGGACTTGGCTCCCTTAATTTGACTTTTGTTACAATAGGTTTAGAATGTCATGAAACGTGGAAAATTTGAATTTGAGAAAAGAACATTTGTTTCCATCATCTATTCTATAGTGGTAACAAAAAAAACAAAAAATTTAAGTTATTTAGTTGAATCGCGACCGAATATTCCTAGGTCAATTACAACACATTAATTTTCTCCTTATTAAAACCGGCAAAATACTAAACAAATGTACTTTAACTTTACAATTGAAAAAGCTTCGCAAACGGCCCACCCTGTATATTTTACAGTGAAAGTCAAACCATTTCTTCGGTGGCAGTAGCGTCAGTTAAGTACCAAATTTCACTGTTCTCCGTCAAGTAGTTTCAGATAATGACAACAGACAGACAGACGGAATTGATTGATATTTTCGTAATCTACATGATTTCAATTATAATAGGATAGAATAGACATAATGACTTTCGCAATACCTACAGTTTGTTGTGGCTATACGGGCTACGTTCCCAAAGCCATTTCCTTAGGGGGAATTTTTTTTAAAAATTATTGAAATTTTCAGGTGCAATTTCGACACTAAACATTTTTAAACGATTCAAAGAGCGAATTTTTGTTTTCTGTTTTGTTTTTTGAATCGTTTGAAAATGGCATAGTTCCGAAATTGCAGTAACATGAAAATTACACGATAAAAATAATTTACAACTGAATTACCTCACAGCTGTAAGAAATATGTAATAAAAAACCAAAATGTAAAGTGTTGGTGTGTTTTTATTTTATGACGATTAATTATCACAAAAAAACATTTCAGAATATCAAAAGATAAACTAAGTGTATAATAGTCTAAGAGCTACCGAACTCGGCAACATCCCATTTTCACAAGGTTGAAAATATGCTAAAATGTTAGTTTAGATCTCCTCAAAGAAGGAATGGCCGGTACGCCTAAAGGACATCGGTGAAGTGAGTGCCAGAAATGTTTGAAAGTGGTTGACGTCTAAGTCCATATTTATTTATTTGTCTCTACAAAGCTTGGACTTTCAGAAGGCGAATAGAGTAGCGGTTAAGGAAATACTTAGCATGCACGAGGTCCCGAGTTCAAATCTTTGGCACAGCCAGAAATGTCTTCACTTTTTTTTTGCTTTGCTCGAATATTATATTTCACATCTATAAATGTTTCTTTGACTTTGATGTTTGTTTAATTAAACTGGACCGTTAGGATCTTTCACTTTTAAACTAATTTTGCTGGATTTTAATAAAAGAAAGTGAGAGAAAAACTATATTTGATACCTCGTTTTTATGAATCAAGGATGGAAATGTGGACTAATGGGAAACGGTCCAATTAAGGCTTTATCATACTGGGTGTTACTTTCTCGCGACACGAAATGTATTATAATAAATAATTAATATAATTTATTTTTATTTCATATTATGTCCCTCTCATATCAACAATTTGACATAGCGCTGAAACATATGTAAATTTTAATAATATTCGAGTAAGTGATTTGGGCCGAAAAAAGAAATTGAAAATATTTCTGGCATAAGATTTAAACCCGGGACCCCGTGCATGCGAAGTATTTCTTTCACCGCTACTCTGTTCGCCTTATGAAAGTCAAAGCTTTGTAGGGGCTAATAAATAAATATGTACTTAAACAGCAACCACTTCCAAAAATTCCTGGGCACTCACCCCACCGACGTCCTTTATGCATACCGGCAATCCCTTCTTTGGGGAGATGTAAACTAACATTTTAGCATATCTCCAGCCTTGTGAAAATGGGTATGTTGTCGAGTTTGGTAGCTCTTAGACTATAATACTTACAAAATGAGGAAGAATAGATAGCATTTTCCATGGTCATATGATATCTATCAAATGACATCCTAGCCTTCCTATTCAAGGTCGCCATCACTTTACCAAATACCAAGTAACCTTATAGGCCACTGTGATAATAGTAGAGGAGCCACAAGTTAGTTTAGACATATCGAATATTACTGGTTAATGATAGCTTTTGATCTAGATAAAGCTTTAAATTTGTTTTGAAAATTGTTACGTGTATTTTGTTTCACTAAAATGGTTGATAACCTACATATTTGTCAAGGTTTCTTTTCAAAAATGAAACGGTTATTACTTTATCTATCACTGATTTACCGCTCAAGTTTTAATAAGGTTCGACTTTTCGTTATTATGCGTACAAGAAGCCTAGAGACTGCAGAGACGGACGAACAGACAGACAAAGCCACACATATATATTTTTAAATATGTCCAGAATTGCATAATTAGTACAATTATATGAATATTCTTCTCTGCGAATGATATATACCATTGTATAAATTCGATCGAATTTTTGTTTCTATATTTTTGGAGAATACAGCAATAAATACGAAAAAAATGTATGACGTTTCCTGTAGAGGATTTAATAACCTTTATTTTATATATGGAACATAATTCCAATATCGCTAATGGCTAGCGAGATATAAGCATGAAACTAACTTTTAGCGCCATTATTTTATGATGGCGGCTCGAGCTCGATAGATACAGATGGAGACTTCTAGTTTGTTTAATAGCATACCTTAATAAAGATATCTCTTGCTAAATTTAAAAACTTGATCAATTTTTCCTTCTAATTATTCCTATTTTATTGGGGTATGTAAATTATTTTTAAATCAACTTAAGTATTGAAATGAAAGCTTAAATATACATTTATTTATTATAATCGAACAAAGTAACTATAGTCACTAAATATTTAATTCGTTACTACCGGCTACTGAAACAGAGAAAACTCCGCATATATAAATCAAACAAAATTAATGGGCCGAACGTAGATCCCTGCGGAACATCTTAAGAAAGTAAAAATAATTTATCTGGCTCTGACGAGATTATTTTACTTTGTTCTTTCAAGCTTAACATTAGAATGAAATAATTTACGTTGGTGACTCAGAATGCTAATAACCGTTTAAATTTTAGATGATTTGAATAGATATACAATCAATGCTAACGGGATTAAATCATTCGCTCATTATGCGGTAAAAAGCATAGTCATGTTATGGTACTCACAAATTAATAAAACCTCTATAGACTATTTTCTTTTCAATTAATTTTAAAAAGCTATAAAAATAGATTTTAATACCAAGCTCTATTGTTTCCCATAGAAAATGGACTGTTTCATAAGCCGATTTTGTGCAATGCTATAAATTCACAATTTATGATTTAATAACGTTATTCTCGTGACCTAGATAATTGATTGTATTATTTTATTATTCAAGCCTATATATAAGAAGTAATTGAACTGTTGGTTTTGCTCATTATTTTTGGTTTCTGTACAAGGTGGATTAATTTCAATGTGGTAGTGAAATTTGTTGCTTATTAATAGACCAGTCTATATGGGCGCATGAATATCGAATATATTTCGGACGCAGGTTTTTTGCTGGAATCAGTTCTAGAGACACTTTCGATAATGAAAATCCATGTTACCAGACGGTAACCGGGTCTGATATTGTTTAAAACAATGCTGTTTATAACAAAAGGAAATATTAAATTTTATTTTTCTTACTTTTTATTGGGTATTTTGCCACTGAAAAATATTTAAAAATTTTAATGAAAAAACCTCTGCGCCAAACGGATCAGACAGAGGTTGGTTCTTGAGTACTTGACTGTTTCAAAAAGTCTCACACCTAAAAATATATAAACCAGAACAATGTTATAAACTAAAAACTCAAAATCAAAGCTATAGGAAGTTAACGTTTCGGAAGAGAATCTACTTCCGTTCTCAAATCTTTTTTGGCCGTCAACCTTGACAGTTCTTTGTTTATGTATTTCCATAGTCACGTGAGACATTAAATTATATTTATCTTATTTTTACTTACTTCGTCTCTAAGGATGGGCAACCAACTAGTACAAAAATCTATTGAATAATTAGAAACGCATCTATCCTCGTTTAATAAAATAATCGCGGATTCTTTAAGTTTTCTTTTAGTTCCGTTGCTCTCTTTTTCCAAAATCTTCGCCGAGTCCCATTTAATTCTATGATTATTATCCCAGGCGTGTTCACAAATTTTGGATTTTTCAAATTCTCCCCTTCTAGCGTAATTTCTATGTTCACCAAGCCTTACGTTGAAAGGTCTAGATGATTCACCTACGTAATGTTTTCCGCACTCACACGGAACACTATAAATACAATTTTTTGAGTTTTGAACAATATTTGGAGGTTTGGTTCTTGATAAAACCGATCTTAGCGTGGAGCCCGTTTGAAAAACCGTTCGTACGGAAAACCTACCTATTCCCAATTTTTCGTAATTTATCCGATAAACCATGTATATATGGAATTACTGCCATTGACCTAAATACCTCAGGTTGTGATAGTATATTCTCTCTACTACCAATGTTCAATAACTGACTATCAACAAAACTCTCAGGATATTGATTATTTAATAAGACAGTTTTTATAAATTGTTTTTCGTTCTTTAATATTACATCATTTGAAGAAATAATTTTGGCCCTGTCATACAAACACTTAACAACACCTTTCTTAACACTAATATGTTGATTTGAATTGAAATTTAAGTATCTGTTTGTGTGTGTTTGTTTTCTATACACACTGGTTTGGTATGTGCTATCTATTTCTTTTAATTAAAATATCTAAGAAAGGTAATTCATTATTATTCTCGATTTCTATTGTAAATTTAATTGAAGGTTCTTTTTCGTTAATCTGATTCAAAAAATTACTTAAACATTCTTTACTATAAGGCCATATAGCAAAAATGTCATCTACATATCTCCACCATACAATGGGTTTATAAGCTAGATTATTAATATTACTTTCCTCGAAATTTTCCATGAAAATGTTACTTAATATTGACGAAGTATAAAACTTGCGAAGTTGATATTTTCAATGTTATTAATTTTTAAAAACTGAAAAATCGCCAATTCCTCGATTTTTGACGCCCTAAAAGTATATTAAAAACAATATTTTTTTGCAATACATAATTTTTTACATCTTCAGCCCTTGCATATGAACTTCCAAAAAATGGAACTAACGATATTTAATTTTAAAACTCATAGCGATCACTTTTGTTCGGCGACTTTAAAAAATTCATGTCGAAGAAAAGTTGTCATATGGATTTCAGCGTATAGGTATTTGATTGCTCACTTTTTAAGTAAAAAATACAGGGGTAAAAAGTTGAACCTAGCTCTACAGGCTGTCTTCCACTATTATTGAAATTATTAAGTACATTTTTAAACTTCCATAATTAAAATTTTTCAAATGGAATTTCCTGTATGTTTTGACTTAAAATGTTTCAGGAATCTATTTGCAATCTCTGACATCTGAAACATGCGCACAAGTCTATTTTGCAAATGTCATTTGTCTAACAGAAATGCAGGTATATGAGCATATATTCCCTTTAATTCTAAGCTATTTTCTTATGTGTATGAAGATTCTGATTACATACTTTTTTACATAGTACATAGTATTTACAAAGTTTACATAGCTTTTTATAGTATTTCTTTTACTTTTTTAAATAGTTTTTTTCTGTAATTCTTTTCGGTGTAATATTATTAATAATTATCACATATATACGAAATAATACATGTATATGTATACATGCATGCGTGTACATTTATGTGTGTTTATATGTCTATAAGGACACCACATTACTCAGTCCTGGTGCTGTAAAATTATTTGCATATACGTGATAATTAACCTGGTTCTACAGTGTCAAGGCTGAGTCAGATGCCTACATCCATAGACAGACCCTCGATTGGGCCTAAATAGATTCTTCCCTTATATTTACTTACGTCTTATTCCAAAAATTATTGCCTTGTATTTTATCTGCATCACGTATATTCAGTAAATAAATATTTTTATTATTATTATTATTATTATTATTATTATTATTAATTACCTATACGCTGAAATACATATGATAATTTTTCTTTCACATGAATTTTCTAAAAATTAGTTGCAGGCTGTCATTGATAAGACCTAAACTACAACATTAATAACGTAAGCTTGCGTAATATAACCACTGTGAAAGATTTCGGCGTTATATTTGATACTAAACTGAGCATCTCGAAAAAAAATATCGGGAGAACAAATAAAATGTATTTCTTCAAACAATGGCTCAGAATTATTCAGATTCTCGAGCGCTATTTTATATATTTCTCTAGTTATCAATTATTCTCTGTGTACCTTATTACCGAACAACAGGATTAGTCACGCAAAGCGGGTATTTGACGTTTCCTGGGATCTGTTGAGTTTAGAAATTTGAAAATTGGTCTAAGGGGTTTTTTGGATATGACGGATCTAAGGAAAATATTTTTATGCATGTGTTACTTCCGCTTACATCGGATGAATCACCTAACACTGTTATTTTAAATAGAGCAACCTATATTTTATTTCATCTTTGGATTCCTCAAAATTTTAGCTTGGATTTATATACCATAATATACTTAAACCTACCAGTTTTCGAGATAAATAATATTTTTGGAGACTTTTGACGATTCCTAGCCTTCCGAAAAAAATCGGTATATTTTATAAACAATACTTGGAAATTTTGCGAACAATAGTTTTTACTTTTATTGATAATATGCCCCTAAATATTTATAATTCTATGTATTATCAAATGGATGGTTGCGGTCCACATAACACATGGGAAGTATATGACGAATTAGTAGCATCGTTCGAAGATTGGTGGTTTGGCTACCGAGGATCTTGGAGATGGCCCTGTTGGACCCCTTTAGACTTTTACCTTTGCAGTAATACCAAAAATATTGTATATACCACCTCGGTTACTACCAAAGAAGATGTGAAAAACAGAGTGCGGGCTGCATTTTCTCAAATAAATCCCCACGAAATTCGCCTAGCAACTGTAACAGCTGTAAATTACAGGATATTGGCTTCTGTGGAGCAAAGTGGGGGCATTTTGAAGTATTTCTATTCAATATGTTCATTAAATTTGTAAATTTTGTTCCAAAGTATTTGTTATAAATCTAATATAAAATATTCCCTTGTTTTTGATAATAAACAAATAATGATTATTCTCGTTTATGACAAAAAAGGAAACAAGTTAGGTATGACTGGTATTGGCTACTAACAAACAGTGCTGACTTTGTATGTCCATTTTACAAAAATTCGTCGATAATGAAGAAATCTATGAGAGATAGGTGTAGGGAATGCCAATATCAATTAATGCAAAATTTAATACTCTAATAAGTTATGTGCACATATAGAGGGGTTCCATTTGAAAAAAATGACTATTTGACGTTTGAACTAACACAATGTTCGACGGTGAAAATAAAACACCCTGTATATTATGAAAACATAAGACAACTCTCAGTTAGATCGTAGGGTACTTGTGAGTTCGAAAATAAAATCTCTGGATCTGCTACAAGATAGAAGATATCAATTTCTTTTCGGAAGGGGTAGGAGCCGTCAAAAATCTACCAAAAAAATATTAATTACCTCGAAAACTGGTAGTAACACATGCATGAAAATATTTTTGTTAGATCCACCATATCCAAAAACTCCATTATACCAATTCTCAAATTACTAAACTCGACAGATCTCAAGAAACGTCTAATACCCGCTTTCCATGAATAAATGTATGCAATGTTCAGTTCGGTCATAGGATAAGCTAATTGTCAATAAATTCTGTACTTAATATATTTAATAAATATCTTGACGATTTTAAAAGCCGAACCAAACCGAGCCATACTACAGTAATTGTCATTAATATTGTTGCTATTTACTTGTATATCTCTATCTTGTACTTCGCCTTTTCTCTCAATGTTCACTTTAATTGTTTGACATAAATTTAATCATTAGAATAATAATTTTACCATACCGTTTTATTCGTAAATAAATAAATTAAAAGATATATATTTATCTATATTTTTGTCGCCTAGAAATTAATTTAAAGATAATATTATTCCATCCCAACTCTATGCCTATCGCCATTGCTTAAAATATTCAGTTTAGACTGAGGTTGAAAAGGGTTCCTAAAGATTAAAGAGCTTTAAGATTGTGTTTCTGTGTTTATTCTTACCGAATACTGAAAAAATACAAAAGGACTACTCGGCAGATTGTAAATTCATATTTAAAATATTATTTCATTCCAGACAGGCAATTCCTTCCACAGCTTTGGACGAAATAAATTCTAGGTAAAACAAATAAAAAACCTGGGTAAATACCCACTTTAAAATATTGTTATTTTTTCATAATGATGATAAATTTCGCGACGTGCCTTCGCTAGCATTTCGCGTCTACGACTAGGTTTAACTGAAATGTTTTTCTGTGTGCGGGTTCGTGCTTTATCTTCTATTTCCTGAGATACTTAGAGATGGTTAAAATAATGCTACTTTATTAGTCGGGGCAGCATTTTGATATCTAAGAGGCTAAAGAGGATAAACATAATGAACACAGGAGCTGAGGATTCTTTCTGTAGACGGAAGGAGTACTTCGATGCGAAATTAATTGCACTTTAATATAGGGCAGTTTTTGCACAGTAGCTAAGAATTCCGTTACAGTCTAGACAAACTATGTTATTAATTCATTTATTATACAGTTATGTGTTTACACATCCTAGTAAATTGGGGGTATTTACTAACCGTGGTTTCGGAAATTGACCAGGTCCAGATGGGTTGTCTGCCGAATTTATTAAAAAATTCACAGATTTCGCAATCCTTGCAATCATCGGGACATTGGAAATTATAACACTATAAGTACATAAAACATAAAGTTTTCCAACTTTTTCAACTTAAAATAGCACGATCCACTACACCGCTGTATTTCCACCTTAAATAAAAACTGGTAACTTAACGCCCTGTGATATATGCAACCCATGTTACATTTGCGTATATCAGCCGTTGCATATACGCAGTCTCACTCGACCGCGACACCGCTGTATTTCCACATTAAATGAAAACTGGTAACTTGACCCCCTGTGATATATGCAACCCATATTACATTTGCGTATATCAGCCGATGCATATGATAGTCTCAGTCGACCGCGACACATTACTTTAAAATAAAGAGATATTATTATTGTCACTCAATTTGTACAACAGACAACCTATATCAGTTAGTTGCAATTCTAACATATCATTTATTTGCAAGCAGGCACCTATTTGTAGCAAGCTGTACACTTTTGTATTCTACCGTCAGCATCGCTGTACAACTTTTAGGTAATCTCCCGACACGGTAGGTAATGTAATTGGCAAGCGCAGCAGCCTAATCGATAGTAGCGCGGTCTTTTCGGTAGCCGTGTACAAATTTTTTCTTGAATAATATAAAGTCATACATTTTCAGCCTGTGACGTCAGACGCGGATGTTGTGTAATAAATTTAAGTAAAGGCAGGCCAAATTTTAATTCGCCACTCATTGATTAGATTAGTTTATTAGCATTTTCTAGCTCGAGCAGTGTACATGTAGATGAGCGTACACATATCGGATGCGCAGTGGATTCATAAAAAATAAAATCGATTACAACAAATTTCAAGAGTAACTGAGCCTACTGGTCTTCTCTCTACTGTGCCGCGACACTGCTGTCTTTTGACCTCAAACAAAAACTGGTAACTCTACCCCATACACGAATACATAAACATTTCCAATGTTAAAATAACAAAAAAAAAATTCGCTCAACCAATATATCATATCATTTTGTCTTTTATTAGTTCACACATCCCCTTAACATGGAAAGAACCGAAAGTTACGCCTGATAGTTACGATACTGTACACGACAGGCAACAAAAAATTAATAACAAATTATCGGTCAATTTCTCTTATTAATAATTTTGCAAAAATCTTTGAAAAGTGTCTAAAGATAAGATTAAGCGTTTTTTAGAAAGAAATAAAATACTCTCTAACAGTTTGGATTTAGACAATTTGAGTACAGAAAACGCTACTATTGAGGTGTAAAGAAACATTGTAGTTCAATTGATAACAAAAAATGTCTTGCTGTATTTTTAGATTAAGCCAAAGCGGGCAAATACGGTTAATCAGGAAATGTTAATAAAAATACTAGGAAATCGGTAACTAGCATAACCTAAGCGCACTATTTTGTAAACCTCTAATTTATGTAAAATGGTTTACTAGCAGAGCCATGTAAGATTGACCCATAATCAATTATTGATTTAATGTACGATCTGTAAAGTATAATCGTTGTATGTGGATCTGCTCCACACCACGTACCGATATCACACCTAAGCACTTTTATGCAAGCGTATTGTGTCGTCCGTAACACGACGACAAATTTTGGCCGCGTTTTAATAGGCCTATTTATGCACGCAACATTTGCCGTCCGACAAAAATATCATATCAGTGCTACCACACAAATAGCTGAGAACTACTTTGAATTTCTTTCCTTAATTTGATAGAGGTGAGAAAGATCACCGTCGGTATTTTGTGCCGACAGGCAATATGTGGTTTTTCCTTGCCATCAAATCCATCGAAACCGGGGTAAAATACGGTGCAAATTTCTATCCACTCATTTGCGTATCCTGTCGTATCAGAAATCGACTTTCTTTTCCTGATTTCATCAATAATATTTTCAGTATTGAGTGATTCCTATTTTTAAAACACACTGTCTCGAATCTCTAAACAACTATAATAAAACAATTTCACACTGCGTTTGGCAGCACTGATGTGAACGACAAAAAACACCCGGCATGCATAAATGAACCCATAAGGTGTACTTAGAAACGTTGGGCGGCTTTTTGTAAAACACGACGGCATGTTTTTCAGAATGCGACGGCCAGTGAAGTGGACGGCACACAGTGGAAAAAAATGCCTATTTTGGACAAAAATCTGTCTACAACTCTAATCTTAATCAATTTTTATCTACCTTGGTTTAAAATGTAAGTTATTGTCTACACTTTCATAGTATCCCAACTAGCACAATTAGTCGTGGGAACGTAGCAATGACTATTGTAGGCACTTTAAAGTGTTTTGGTACTAGTCACAGGCACGTAAAAGGAACGTTCCTATTACGTGTTTATGACCTAAATGGGGAATATTTTTTGGTGACGATAACGTTCCAGCCACGTTCCTGGAACTTGTCTGGCTACGTTCCAATGACGTTGTTGCTCCAGTTCATTTCCCTAACTCAGAAATTTAATAGAATATCAGAAGGTAATATTAGACAGCAAAACTTGTGCTATTTTCCAATGGTCTAAGGGTCACAATTAAAACGAATGCAATTTTACTGACAAACATAATGATAAAACGTCCGAATCTAACCACGCGCCTTTAAAATTTGCATTTTTTAATGAAAATATTGTTTTTAAAATATGTAATGTCATGCGAGAATATGACACACTAGATGCTGAAACCTATTTTTTATTGTTCTTCGGAACTTAACACTACTTTTTATGTATTCATTTGTTGTATTTGGTGAAGAAATGGCGATAAATTAAATTTGTTAATCAATTGTGAAATTATGGTTCATGTGTTATAACAATGGCGTCGATAATTTCGGCCATCAACATGGCGTATTTCAGAAAATATAACTTTAAGGTCGTCTTCACCAAGAAATGCTACTTGAAAGTAATTGCTACTTGGCGATAGTGACGAAAACTGCAAATATGTAACTTTAAAGTTATATTTACCACAAATCTGCGAATGGAACTGTAGCATCACTTCAAAGTCGTAGCAAAGTTGTGACTACCACAAATTACCTCTTCAAAGTTGCCGCTGCTACTTCATGGTTACATTTTTCCCGATATTGATTCGGAACGTACGTGTTAGCCGTACGTTGAGGTCTAGACTGAACGCGTTCCTAGCTTTTGCTGTTTATCATTTACCTAACTTCACATTGAAAAACCTATCAGCTGTCGCAATTTACTTGTATGCAGCCATATATCAACGACTTAATAAACATAAACCTTGTTGGTATAATATACTATTACAATGATAGATAACATAGAAGAAAAGGTAGGTGTAATAAAATTGTGTTGAAATATTAAATTTTGTTGCCTTATTTTGAACATAAAATGTTGCATAGCATAATATAGCAGCATATAATTCTAGTCTAGGTTAGGCAAACATATTATATAGGTTAGGTTTGTTGCATTAACTTTATCTATGGTCAACATTGGGAACTAGATGGTGAAATTTACTTCATGGTGAATTTCAGAGGTGATGTGCACTTTGTAGTAGCCGTACACAGTTCTGTAGGGGTAGCAGTAACGTCATTAACACCTATGAATATTATTTACAAGTTCCACTACTTTAAAGAAATAGTGAAGGTTCCCAGAACGTCGCGGTAACTATTAAAGCTACTTGAAGGTGATTGCAAGTTTGAAGTCACATTTCAGTGATGCGAGTTAGTCGCTGCTACTGTAGTTTACCACCTTCAAGTTATGAAAACCCGAAAGTCGTCCCACTAGTAACTACCACGTTCCCATGTACCATGAAAGCTACGTAGAAGTTGCATAACTATAAAGTAATCATTAGTCGTAGAAACTACGAGGCAGGGACTGTAGACTTGTCAAATGAAGTTATTTTTACACCAAAGTCGTAAATTTAGTCGCAATTACGTAATGGTTACTCATACGAAGTTTCCATCTCAGTTACTGTCACTTTGGTGCTAGTTGGGATACTGCCTAAATTGCAAACCCCGATTTTCTAACCTCAAAAAATGTATCAAATATGAGAGTAAGCAATCACTTTTTTCTATTTCTACAAGTCAAATCTTAATCATTTATGATCTACCTTGGCTTAAAATGTAGGTTATTGGCTACACTTTCAGAGTATAAGTATCGCATAAATTGCAAACCCCGATTTCCTAAAATCAAAAAATTCAACAAAACATAATTACCCCACTCAAAATTTTATTAACATGTTTTATAAACTACTTTCCGTTATTACCATATTTTGTTTAAAAAAAAATGCTTTAGTACATTATTTGAGGTTAGAAGATCGGGGTTTGCAATTTAGGCAGTATACTTTGAAAGCGTAGCCAATAACCTACAATTTAAGGCTTTTCCCCGAATAAATAATATAAGATTTTGATTGCTAGTAGATCAAAATTGACTAAGATTTGACTTGTAGAAATAGATAATAGTGATTACTCTCATATTTGACACATTTTTTGAGGTAAGAAAATCGTGGTTTGCAATTTAGGCAGTATACTCTGAAACTGCAGCCAATAACCTACATTTTAAGCCAAGGTAGATCAAAGTTGATTAAGATTTGACTTGTAGGCAGATTTTTGTCCAAAAAAAGTTGTTTTTCTCCACTGTGCGGCAGTGCATAAAATGACCCGTTTGTTCACTGTGGTTTACGAAACCGCAATTGCCGTCGTTATGGGCGACACAAAACGCTTGAATAAAAGGGTTCTTACTTACTAACCGATTGTGTATATTTTGGATATCGTTGTTTGTTGCAGTTAACAATATTGCCAAAATGTAACAATTCTGTGTTTTTATGTTCATGATCATTCAATTATTATACGAGTAATATAATATGAATCAATATGAATAAAAATACCTTTAAATATCAATAACAGAAACAAAACAAAATTCGATATGTATTCGACATTGTACATGTATCTTATGTTTTATTCTTAGATTCATTCGTTTTGCACAATTGGATTAAAATCATTTCCAAATTTTATTTTCACAGATAAATATTGTTTATCGAACTATACTTCGCATTTTTGAAAATATTTATATTGTTATCTTCTCTTATTTAACTTCAGCAAACTGTTTAATCTCTACGAAAAGCTAAAATAGTGATATTTTTTATTATTAGATATTCATTAAGAAGCTAGAATAATATGGACCCAAGCACAGATTCTTGCAGAACTCCAGATACTGGTAGATACTTGACAAACCTGCAGTCTATGAATACCGCATATAAGAATTATTTAAAATATTATAAAGATATTCGGAGCAATTTCAGCAATCTCAGTAAAGTTATATGGTTTGGTGATATCTGTGTAATGTCAGCTTGACCCTTCGTGCCAATAGATTGAGCCATTTATTTTTCTTTTTCCTTCTTCAATTCTTTGGGACTTCCTGCCACATGCATGTTTTCTTTTTAAGCGGTGCTAGGGAAATCTACAAAATATGTCACAATTAACCAGTATGATACTGGTAAAAAACCTCTACGCCTGTGACGCTTACGTCAAAGGATCAGTTAGAGGCTGTTTTTTTTTAAATAAACATCACAAATAAGTATAAAAACTTGAAATTAAATATTTCGCCGACGTTTCGGAAATCTAATCTGTTTCCTTTTTCCGAAACGTCGGCGAAATATTTAATTTCAAGTTTTTATACTTATTTGTGTTATTTATTTAAAAAAACCAGCCTCTAACTGATCCTTTGACGTAAACGTCACAGGCGTAGAGGTTTTTTACCAGTATCATACTGGTTAATTGTGATATATTTTGTAGATTCCCCTAGCACCGCTTAAAAAGAAAACATGCATGTGGCAGGACGTCCCAAAGAATTGAAGAAGGAAAAAGAAAATTAAGATAATGCCACAAACAACATTTAGACAATATTGAGCAATTTATTGTTGCGCAGACTATATTTATCAATAATTTGATACTTCTCCTTTATTAACGAACTTGAATAAATTTTTCTAGAAACCAAATTATTTGATAATAGAATGAGATATCAAATGACCGTTTGTAGGCATTCCCAAGGTACCTTATTTTACTTTTCCACGCCTATAAATATTCCAGATGTAATTTACAAATCTCACTTTACAAAAATCAGTATAAAAATAACGCAGGAAAATAAATAACTGACTTCCGTCGCCTTGTTATTTGTGTTCCATATTTTCTGGGCGTGAACGAATCATAATTTGTAAATCGAAACATTAATATGTATTCTGACACTCCTTATTCTTTAATTACTAATTCCAGTATTGGAAATAAATGTAAAACAAGCTAACCGTTATACTCTTCGCCGATTTACTATACTTGCTATATAATTGTTGCACATTCTATAGGATACTCTTCACAGTTTTTTTGTGAAACATTTTTTGTTTAATTGCGAAACAATTTTTTTTTTCAAAAATTAATAACTTTTTATAGGGTTCTTCCTCTAGCTAACACTAACTTACTGTCCCAATTTCAATGCTATCGGACTTTTAGTTCTTAAGTTATCGTACTTACAAGAGACGTGACGGACGGACAGGCGGACGGACGGACAGACGGACGGATATTTTGAAAGTTGTTCAGAATTCGATCACCAACACAGTGATATGAAATTTTTTTTCTCTACGAGCAATATTACCGGTTTTAGAAATGTGCCGATCGAATGCAATATATACTCTTCGTTTCGTATTTGCGAAGAGTATAATAAGAACCATTTGAGCAGGCAAGAAATGCCTTATTATGTAAGTCGATATTTAATGACAAGGCAATTAGTTGGGTATCACTACTGAAAGTTTCACTATACCTACTTACATAAATTGCGTTATGTAATCTGATATCCGTACAAAATCAACAAAATTACTAATATTGACACCTGAATAATTATTTATTGGATGGCGTTATTGGAAAACCATACCACAATTTTGAAGTAATAAGAAAATCGGTGTAAAGGTTTAATCCCTTCAAAAATTACCTTCTGTATGGGGAAAAAATTATCATCACTGAAAAAATAGACTGTCTGTCTGAATATCTATTGTAGAAGAATAAAGTTTTAGAAACAGTTATCCCATTTTTTGTGAGCTATATTTCAGTAAAAAGAAATTTGAAATCCATAGCCTACTTTATGAGACATATTACAAAAACCTGAAAAATAGGAAAACCACAAACGGTTATAGCTTCCTTATTTGAGGAGATACGAAAAAAGTTAAAGGAATGAAAGTTGACGGCAAAGACAATAAGAATAATAACGTGTAACAAAAAAATCGAAAAATGCAGTTGGCTTTGACATACGCTATTGTGCAAAAATGAAAAATACATATCTCAAAGTAGGCCATGACGCCATTAATTCCGTTATTTTTTTCTCATTCCAACGATATAAAACATGTCACAGAAATTTTAGGCGACACCGATAGTGTCAATATTTAATATTTTACGAATACCACAATTCATAAAATTGAATCGTAACAACCAGCTGTGCCATAATTAGTGAAAAACAATGTATACAGTTATTAATAAATTTGACAGATTGTCACTGTTGTATGTTGTATGTTGCGTTGTCGAGTTCTAAGACAAATTTTATATCAGTAATTATGGTGTACACCAATAATAACAAATTCGATATGATTAGCATTTATTGTCAGTGCAATTTTGACGCTGAGATGGCAGTCACGGTTTACGGAGATAGATTTCCAGATGCTCCGCAGCCAAATCGAACTATGTTTAGGAAGTTAGTTCAAAATCTAAAAACGCACGGTTCATTTTCAAAAAAAGTAGTAAGGCGAGCGCATGTTGCGGATAATGTAAGAAAAGTGAATAGAGTAATGAATTATGTTAACCAAAATGAGTAAACCTCTTTGAGACAAACTCAGAGAAACTGTCGCATAAAAAAAGACAGTGCAAGAAAAATATTGAAAAAAAACGGATTTCGATGCTACAAAATGAGGAAAGTTCAACATTTAAATGAGGGAGATAAGTCAACGAGAGTAAGATTTTGTAGATGGTTATTAAATAAGAAAAGGAATGACGCGCTGATATGTAGCAAAATTCTTTGGTCGGACGAATCAAATTTTTCTAATAATGGATTTTGCAATAGAAATATGCATTATAAGTGGACACGAGAAAATACACATTGGTGCAGAGAGACTGCTTTCCAAGAAAGATTTTCTACGAATGTTTGGTTGGGTCTTTTAGGGACTAAAGTAATTGGACCTTATTTTTATGATGGCAAATTAACCGCTCGTAGATACCTTAATTTCCTGCAAAACGAATTTCAAGATTTTCTTTATGAATTAACAGTGGCAGAAAGATTAAATTATTCATATTTTCAACAAGATGGGGCTCCACCTCACACTGCTGTAATATGTACAAATTATTTAAATCAAGTTATGCCAGATAGCTGGATAGGCACCTATGGACCCATTCTATGGCCAGCTCGATCACCAGATATTACTCCCTTGGATTTTTTCGTCTGGGGTTACATTAAAGACAAGGTATTTCAAACTGCACCTGAAAATATTGAGGACATCAAAACCAGAATTCGAAACGCATGTGAGGCAATTACTCCTGAAATGCTCCAAAATGTAATGCGTGACGTGTCTCGTAGAGCACGTTTATGTGTCAGAATGCATGGTGCACAATTTGAGCATTTGTAGTTAGAAAAATAAATACACACAATTTCTTTTCAATATAGTAGTAGGTAGTACTGTTATACATAGTTTTTCGTTTTTTTCTTTGGATGTTCGTTTTGTACTTGTATTTTTATTTATGAGATATTTATTGGTTTGTATTAAATTGTAATAAATAATTACGGAATTATAATTATTATAAAGTGAATTTTTACAATTATGGCACAGCTGATTGTTACGATTCAATTATATGAATTGTGGTATTTGTAAAATATTAAATATTGACACTATCGGTTAACATTTCTGTGACATGTTTTATATCGTTGGAATGAGAAAAAAATAACGGAATTAATGGCGTCATGGCCTACTTTGAGATATG
Organism: Stenurella melanura; assembly: GCA_963583905.1. Classification (NCBI taxonomy): domain Eukaryota; kingdom Metazoa; phylum Arthropoda; class Insecta; order Coleoptera; family Cerambycidae; genus Stenurella; species Stenurella melanura. The sequence goes on from OY757315.1 coordinate 27,414,863, forward strand.
TATTTTTCATTTTTGCACAATAGCGTATGTCAAAGCCAACTGCATTTTTCGATTTTTTTGTTACACGTTATTATTCTTATTGTCTTTGCCGTCAACTTTTATTCCTTTAACTTTTTTCGTATCTCCTCAAATAAGGAAGCTATAACCGTTTGTGGTTTTCCTATTTTTCAGGTTTTTGTAATATATCTCATAAAGTAGGCTATGGATTTCAAATTTCTTTTTACTGAAATATAGCTCACAAAAAATGGGATAACTGTTTCTAAAACTTTATTCTTCTACAATAGATATTAAGCGAGATATTTGGTGTGGCCCTCGTAAAATAGACAGTCTGTATAATATTCTAGAAAGCATCCCTCATTACTTGTAATTGCACCCATCTAGCTTTTACAGTTTTTGCGAAAATTGAGTATGAACAATTACAGCACCTGCGCTTATTTTCTTAAATATCTCAAGGACAGATCAAGGTTAAGTTAAATACTACACCTATATATAGTATTCTCTTAGGGCCGGTTTATCAATGCAAGGATATCCGATGGGTGAAGTAATCCTAGAATTAAAGCCTACATGTCTATGCTTTAACCAGAGGATAACTAAACCTCGCATTGATAAACCGGCCCTTAAAGTACCAATAAATATTTTTAACACAGTAAACGAATTTTACGAACGGTGACGCTCGGAAACTCCGTGGAAAGAACTGCTCTAGAATAAAATGTTGAGGGCCAAACAGGATTCAAATCGCCATAAAAAATATATTCAGGAATAACGTATTATTATTCATAAAATAGACGAGAATTTTTTTCTGATCGTGTAATGGCAATTTAACCGAAGCGAAGGCCACTTTCCATAAGGAATTCAGGGGGGTCCTTTTATCTTCGCCCGGTGAACCTAATTATCTAACCAATATTAAAAATAAAAAAAATGTATAAGAATGAAGAAATAAGAAAATTGGACGTATTTTTATTAATTCTTTTATATTTGCAATATTTTCTTGCTTATTTTCCTATATCCATTAAAAACCTGTTGTTAATTATTACTATCGTAACTAAAGTAATTTTTTATGACACCAACCTGGAAACTCGAAAGTCCATTTTAAATTGCCTCGTACAAAAACAATTAAAGAACATAATATGACAGTGGCAAGCACGTAGTACACACAGCATAAAAATTCTACGTGGAGTCCACAATACACCTTATATCACCGTTGTTGAAATGTCTATATTAAAAATGAAATATTTCATAAAATCGCGCACTGGAAGCGCCCGCCGTTGTAAAGGCGCGAGGGAAACTTTGAAAAATATGTTGCCCTAAAATCTCGCGACGGGCCTATAAAAACTTTTACGATTAGTCTTTAAAATAAATGGCTCAGGCGATTGCTGTACTAAAAAGCAAACAAGTTCCTCGACGGCCGTAATCAGGGTAACGATATTTATTTGACTTATAAAGGGTGGAGGTGTTTGATTCTGTCTTACCTTAAATGAAACTGGGGACACGCTCATTTGGATCTTACCTGTAACAAAAAAAAGTATTACTTAGTTTCGATATTGGATGCTTATGCTTATACATTTAGCATTTTTACATTTTTCTACCTGTTTTTTGACGATAGAAAAAATATTGTGACGTGGTGGGGCAAAACTGATACCGGATTCGGATTCAGCAAGCCAAAATACACCGGAAATGATTGGTTTGGACAGTGTAATCGACAACTTCCTTTGTGTGTGCGTGTGTAATTAATTTCAATTTGAATTGATCAGGCTAGTCAGGAAAAATATCCACATAGAAAAATGTCAGTGGCGTACCACAGTTTAGATAAAAAATATCAATATGTTCGTAGGGACGCCACTGATGTAGCAATAAAATAACTTTTCTAATTAAAATATGTAGTTTTGTCCTATTAGCACATACCAAAATTGAAAATAATATCTAAAGCACTTTCTGGAGATATTAAAAATAACGATAAAAAAAAATCAACACCCTGGGAAAAAAAATTACGACATTGCGGACATATCGTCGCCTTTATCACGTATGGGCGGATCTGAATTTTGCATATTTTACAGGAGAAAGCAAAAACAAAAATGTGTGACATTGTAATGGCCCTATCATTTCTGTTTCACAGTATTCTAAAATGATATCTTAGAGTTGAAACCCAGAGAATATGTACTTTATGCTCATTTAATAATAGTTAATGTACCTATCATACTTTTTTTTAGAGGACTAAATTTGCAGATGCGCCTTTACGTGAAAGTATATTTATTTCGTTACGTAAGATAGGTCTATGATAGAGACGATAAGTAACCATTAAAAAATGGTGGATTTTTTTATTTAATAGCTTTTTACACAACTAGTGTACTTTACTTTTCAATTATTCCATTATTGTTCTAACAAAAAAGAATACTGCTATAAGTAAAAATGTAACATTTTGTAATGCTGACTGTAATGTTTGCAAAGAAAAGAATAACGATGAATTTACTGTTGGCCATGAGGCAAAGATCTAAAAAATTCTTTACACAGAATGAAAACAAATCTTCATATTTTCATTTAGGTATTTTTCGGATCATTATTTAAAGCATGAAGTTGCATTTTGGATATGCTACTTTCTAAACGTTTCAGAGAAATGTAGTCATATTCTTTATCAAGATGGCTTTTTTTAAAATATTATATTTGTACAGCTTTTGGTCACCATTACTTCCATCATATCTGGCTACATCATATTGCCTCGATCAGTTTCTCTAATTGTCAAGATACTAAGTTGCTTTGAAAAAGACTTGAAATCTTTAAAGTCATTATAATTCATTGCTATAACTCTATAGGGCTGTTTCCGTCACACTAATCAAATTATAGGATGAAGCTGGGCAGGAACACATATGTCAGCTGAAGAAGAAATTGCACTACGAGCAGAATCACCCACGTTGTGCCCATGTGAAGTGTCGAAATATCATAAAGACATAGATAAGATAAGAGAAAGAATAGAGCAACTCTCGTTACAGGTTGCCACCTCGGAAGAACCACGCTTACTTATGGCCTCATTTCAGACAAAGCAGAAATCTTCTTTATTAGCAATATCGTAAATTGTCCAGTTGAAATTTAATAACAGTCGGCTTTATGAGCATTGTCTTCCAAACAATTTTTCGTCTCCTGTTCGATAAGTTACACATAGTGAACATTGATCCCCCTTGGGTGGCAAGAAAAACTTATCTGTTATACGCCTTTACGTGAGAAACCATGTAGAGACTTTAGCAGATACGCCCTCAATTATCATACCGTTTGTGACGAAACTATAAGATATACAGCTGCGCCACTTCGTGAGATGAAAAGTGCACCCATGGAAAGCCCAGAACCGGCGTAACTCAATTTTGCATTTTTGGTTAGTTACACCCATACGTGATAAGGGAAACGATATGTTCATATGAACTATTCTTCATAAAATGGGCTAAGCAATCACACCCTGAAATATTAGCAAGTTATTCAGGAACACCTGTATAGAAAAAATATTGAACTTAAAACTCTTTAAACAACTTACAGCGCATTTAATGACGAGCGCGCTTTGAATTTTATACATAAAAAGTCGTTACTGTGCAAGTCGCTTGAAGCGTAAGCACTAAAAAACGTTGTACGGCGTTCATAAATTCATTGTTATAAAAGCAAAAAATGTATGAAAAAAAAACCAATGTATTTTTGTGACAACTGAAAACTAGTTAGTTTAATATATTAGCTTTATGTTGTCACAAGTTTTTTTTTTTCAAAAAATTAATTAATAAACAATTGACAGTCGTAGACGCAAAATGTTCTATATCTCCGATTCTAGTTAACGGATCGACGAGGTCTATCTAGGTTATCTAGGCTTGGTGGGGGTAAAAAAAAGGGGCAAGACCCTGCAGAAATGGTACTGTTATCAATAATTATCAATTTCCAGGGGTGAAGGTTGCAAAAAATGCCGTTAAAAGTCGTATATACTTAATAAACAAATGAGCTTATTTGTTTAAACAATTACAAAATACGCGAAATAACGAAATAAAAAAAATACTGTAAATTCTATGAACAAAATGCAACATTCTGACCACAATAAAATATCCGCATGATTTTTGTTGAACAAAAAAAATGTTAATTTAGAATCCTTAATTTGTTTATAACAATTGAACGATTGACTTATTTTTGTTTTAACTAAAAAGTCAAGAAAAATCAAAACATAAGAATTATCTCTAAAAACCTTTGTTTTTAACAACGAAGCATGTGTTTTATTTTTGTTTTAATGTCACCATCGGATTCAGTGCAATCTTTCCTATAATAGTCAATAAAATAGCTGTTTCAAATTTCTGAACAAAAAAGTTACGACAACCGGACTAGTACATAAAAAACTCAAAGTTGCCAACCGAACTAATATAAGGGGAGATCGGAGCATGCTTTATTTGTTTACTCTTTATTAGATAATAAATATAATGTATTACTTAACAAATAAAGCATCATTACTCTTATGTAAACTATATTCTGGCATGATTAAGACAAGAAATAAAAGTCACCAAGTCTCTAGCGAACACACGATATTTAAATCTCTAGTATTATTTTGTTCATTCTAGTACGCAAAATTATAAAGTACGACTCTGTAGTAACTTGTTAGCAAGTAATATCGCCGTCTTTAATATTTTGTTGGCTGGTTTTTATGGCCTTTTTATGTGCCCTAAACAAATGGAGTTATATACTATTATCAAAACAACATCGTCATTTGACAGAACAAGCATGCAGTTTTATCACTGTAAAGCACTGTATGCAGTTTTATCGATATAAAACGCGATGTAGCTATGAAAATTAATGTAGGTCATGTACATTGTAATAATATTTACCTAGAATTGTATGTCAAATGCCGCTCATTATGTATGTAGTATATCCTAAATTTCAATCAATTATCTTCAAAACTAAAGGAGAAAAGGGGGGTATACTATGATCCTGTTCATGGCATACCGGTTACACCCAGTATATAGTAATATACAAGCTGACCCTTACTTATCTATAACTATTTCAGGCTCTCTATTTTTTTTATATCGAGTTCACTTTTTAGCTAGGCTCCTACAATTTGTGTCGGACAGAAGATCATCCAAGCAAAAATGATGGTTAATGACTATCCCTCCAAAAAAATATGTTACTGCAGCCACCAAAATTAAATATAAATATTAACAAAGAAGGCAAATAAATTATTATATGGGGGAGGTAGCTCAGTAGGTTAGCTTGCAAACTGGCATAACTTGCGAAGCGGGTTTAAATCCTGCTTACTGCGAAATAGCTTTCCTCTAAAATTATTCCCAAATGGTTCGGATCCCACTCTAAACTATGGGGCATCTTTACCTAACACAAAGTCATCCTGAAATATTAAGGTGTTACCTCTCTGACTTAGAAGCGATTAAAAAAATATTTGAAAAAAACTGTAGACACAACGACTTAAAGTTACATATAATTACAGGTTAAACACACTCGCTCTGGAAAAACGTAAGCTAAAAATGTATTTAAAATAATCCATAAAAAGTAACTACACGGTTATAATTCGGGAAATCAAAACTATGCACGATGCATTACAATTCGCAGCATTTACACTGTTTAACTAAATGACCTTACCTTAATGTCTAAGCCATATAAATTAAAAACAACGATCGAGACTATTATCAATTATGAATTTACACTCTTTATATTACGCAACCACGGTCTGGAAAAATTATACTGATACAATTCTGCGCACTAGTGATATTACAGTGAAATTATCAACTTGAGGAAAAATCACTTTGCTAGTATGTATTACCATTCCATTTAAATATGTAAATAATTGCCTCCACTTTAAAATTTGTATATTTAATATATTTCTTATTATATTTATAATTCTGATAGCAATAAGTCTTCAATAGATGTAGTTACTTATAAGTAAATACCTCACCTCTATTTCAAGCTGGCTAGAGAAACTTGTAGTGTTGAGGTTAGCTTGTAATTGACTATTCCATCCTGATGAAGGCTAATAGCCTTAACAAGGTCCACGGATGGTGTGTGAATCTTCTGAACATGAGGTTACGACAAATTACGTTTTGATTGTAGCTCACTACGTTTTCTCTCCATCTTCTCCACTTTTTTGTGGTGTGTAGCGAAAAAATCGAAGTATTGGGATTTTTCATTTCGCTTGTATCCGAAACTTTATAAGAAATCGCCTACCTCCATTTTTTAGGCTTGCGGTGAATACAAATTTAACTATCAACTGCGCCATGTTTTCTTCAACCATTTCTTTTAAAAAAGTTATGCCCCACCAAAAACGTATGCACAGTATTGTGTCCGATCTCGCTTAGTTGTGAAGATATTGACGAGAAGGCACAAAAAGTCCCCTTTAATTTGTTGCTTTGTTAATAACTTTCTAAATAAGAGTACATACCCCACAATGAGTACGAAACCTTAAATCAATTCGATTCTTTAGGACGATGATCTATGAAGACTGACGTTAGACACAAATATTTTATATGCCTACCCTATAACACCACATTTTCGTCATTACTTGATATTTCAAAACATATACCGTTGTTTTAAGAGTAAGAGTAAGCGCTAATATAATTTAACCGTTAAAATTAAGCCCATCTGCCCGCCGCAAGCTGGTGTCGTGTTTATATATATCATTAAACTTTTAGTAGGTATAATTTTAATTCAAGGTACAAACTTTATCGCCGTACAAAACGAAACAAACTATTACACATTAGCATAAAACCTGCTAATTGCGTCTTACGGCGCCAACAAGTACTACAGTTCCGACCCTTAATTGTTCGAGTGACATCTTCGCAAGCTTTGCGTTTCAGGAAGGGCGGATAAATTGATTACAAGGTGAGAAAGGCGAAACTTTCTGCTTTATAAATGTAAATTACCTCGTAGTTTTGCAGGATTTAACATTTATGATGCCATTAAATGGAAATGAGTTATTACCAATAAAAATGAAATCGTAATCTTTATTATGTGCTTTTGTATTAAAATCAACATTGTGATGATATGTGTATAAATGTATATATACGCTTAAGTTGTCTACAGTGGATATATACATACAATCGCAAGATTGTAGTATATTTTTATATTATAGAGGGCTTAATATTACAATCTACGTTTTGTTCGAACCTATTGTGATGTCCTTTTACATTGAAAGTTTGACTATTTTATGGATATGATTTCACATCGTTTACATAAAAATACACCAAAACTCAATCCAACAATACTTTATTAATATACACGAAATATATCGCATTCCTGATACTTGCCTGATATATCACCAATGAAGGGTTATAGAGAGGAGAAGGTAAGGCTGTGAGGGTCGCCTAAGGATGGACAACGCCTGGTATTCTCAAGGGGACATTGCGCTCACTGATCTGAGTAATGTTGTTTATTAGCGGACTATCACCCAGCTTTAACACTCTTTCTTTAAAAGATTAAAGTCGCTTAAAAAATGAGTATACCTAACTGTATACTCTACAATCATCTTTATTAGCGAAGCACTTGCAATTAAAAATTGTTGTTATTCTTTTTTAACATACTTCTATTAGTTTGACCTGTAACACTGTAAGCAAATATTTTTAGCCACTTCCATAGGTCATATTGAGTTGAAATTTGGCATGTGTATATGATTTACAACACAATATGATTTGACATTTTTAATAGAAAAATCCAAGGTGAAATTTGACAGTCTATTGTCATTTAATATCTGAATCTACTAAAAATTGGTATCTAGGTATTCTTGAGATAATATATTACAAATATGTGATCAAAACTCAAAAATTCAAAATGGCGACATCAACATAGCGGATAGGCTTTATAATTTATCGTCTGATTCGACTGAAAATCGGTATCTGAGTGTTTTGTAGGTTGCAGATTACAATTATCTAGTCCAAATATAACAATTCAAAATGGCGACGTCAAAATGACCGACAAGTTTTGTAATTAATGGTTTGATTCATATAAAACCCGGTATTTGGAGATTTTCGAGGTGGCTGATTATAAATATATAGCCGAATATAAAGAAATTAAAATGGCCGCTTCAGAATGGCGATTTGGTTTGGCATTTACAGGGAACGAACTTTATTGAACAAACACACTAATCTAATTAGAACCAAACTAAAAAGAAGAAGATAAATAAATAAATTAAAGAATTTAAAAAAACGCTTTATAATCGACTGAAATTATCAGAAAATGCACAAAACAGAAGAAAATTATGTTGATCATAACAATTGTTAATCAATGTAGAAACGTGGGGCACTCAAAATACAGAACATTTTATTTATAGGGCGCCCCCCGCTTTAAGGCCTACTGACATAATTATTGATAATAACATTTTCTTTTTTTTTACTGCGTTTTTAACAGTTTCAGTTTGGGTTAAAAGCGAGGTTTTTAATTTTTAATAATTATTACGAAGAATTGCTAAGTGGGTAAAATCAATGTTTAAACAGATAAATGTTAAAATATTTTTCCAAACTTTTAGAGGTACATTACCTTAACTTAAAATTGAGAGCAATTAAACCACATTATGACATCAGCAGTAGTTAAAATTGACAATGGCGTGTAGATGGGAAAACTTTGTTTTCGTATTTCTTTTAGATGGGTCTTAAAATATATTTTTAAAGAAAAAATTAATTTACCTTTAAATACGCTACAATAATAACTGAAAGACCATTGAATACTGACTTTATTAGACATTCCTAACAGAAACAAAAAGAGAACGTAAATTTCGTCATGAAAAAAAAAATCGAAATATCTGTTTTCGGACGTTCATCAACAATAATTCAAAAAACAAGTGTTTTATGATTTTTTTTACTATGGTTAAAAATTATATCTAAGATTTTGCTTTTCAAACACAAAAACACTACCTAAGTAATTACTACTTCCACATCCCAATTTTTCGTCCAAGTTTCTAATCGAGAACAACTATATTTGCACTGCAGTATGCAGGCCCGTCGAGAGGGGGGTCGAGGGTGTTATCTCCGGGCCCGGAGGTTTTTGAGAGCACCAGGCTGTTTCGAGGGAGCCCGGGTTTCACTTGAAGTTAGAGAAGCATTTGCATTAGGCGAAATGAGAGAGGTATAGTTTTAAATGACGAGATGTAAATATTGAATATTGGTGGGAGGCGTATCTTACTACCCCCCAGGGCCCCGATTTTCTCTCGGCGGCCCTGCCAGTATGTCTAAATAATTGTTCATAGAATTTTAATAATATTATATTTGAAAACGATTGCCCGAAAAGCCCATAAAACGATATGCCACTTCAATACCCTTTTCGACCATCCGACCAACCGACGTTCGAACATCCAACAGACCCACCGACCATCCGATCATCCAACCAACCGTGCGACCAATCGACTCAGCATTTACCAGATCGTCCTATCGATTATCCGACTCACCGACCGCATCGGTAGTATCTAATAATTCAGGTACGACACTTTATTTATTTAAATAATAGGATGGGAGAGCTGATGTCAAAACAATTTTGAAAACTTTTGATCTCGTACACAAGCTAAGTCACAATGTTCAGGGTGGCCACCCAAAACTACTATTTAAATCCCCTGACTTTTCACTGACTTCCCCGACTGATAAACTTCAGCCTTCCCTGAGTAATTTTTATAACTCAAAAGCCAATTTCAACTATTTTTTACATTTTATTAATAAAAATTGTGACCGAACATAAAAATTGGCCAATGTTGGCCAGTTCGAGCAATTTTTTTTTTTTTTTTTTTTCGAAAAATAACTTCAATTCACTGGCGTAAAATTCGCAATGAATACATTTTTGACCACAAGCAAGGATATAAATATATTAAAATACAGGCGTTTCTCTCTGACTATTTCTTAAAATTTCCTGATTTTACGTTCAAATTAGTACAAATTCCCCATTTCCCTGACCAACATGAAATTCCCTGACTTTTCCCACTTTTCGTCAAAAGTGGACATCCTGATGTTGTTTTGTTAAACCATATAATAATAGATAAAGGTGGCGGTGGGAGAGGCAGATGTCATAAAAATATATGAGATCTTAGCTTCTAATATATCCCATAACTTCTAATAAATCTCTGGACTCTTACTAGCTTGCTATTCTTATTTACCCCTATTTACCCCTCAATTCTTCAACAGAATATGCTCAAAATATAATTTATTTCCAGATCTCTTTATAATACAAACGTATACCAAATTTCAAGTCAATAACTTCATTTTATTTTGTTCGACCTCTTAATAATTTTGAGGGGTGGCAGATCTCATAAAACAATTTAAGGCCTTTGCTTCTAGTATATATACTAAATCCAAATTTTATGGACTCTTGAAAGCTTGCTTTACATATATCACCCAACCCTTCAACGTAATGAGCTCATAATATAGTTCTAGATCTCCTTACAATAAATTTCAAACCAAATATCAAGTCAATATCTTCAGAGTAAACGTGTGCAAATAAAATTACAGACGGACAGAATTGCCATATTTTGTAACGAAGTATTTCTCGTTATGGAAACTGCACCCCAAACCGTCTGTGTTAACACTAAGTAGTTTAAATATTGTCTAAATGTTATTTGCGGCATTATCTTAACAAGTAGTTTATATATGTAGATTATATTGTATCGCAACGTAGAGGCTAGGTATCTAGCATGTACCGTACTTATTACAGTTTCTGCAAGCCAGAATTCAGTACACACTGACTGTCCGCCGTAAGCAGTCGACTCCGAAACTATCAGCAACCTCGTGCCCACCTGCAACAGGAGGAAGTACGTAAAGTTTGTAAGCACCAACTTGATAAGTGCCTACCCACTACTGGTATCTGTGCACTGCACTGTATCGCCTTTCTAACCTTAGCTTCTGTTACCGTAGACTAACTTCAGTTTAAGCTCTTGGCTGTCTGTTTGGTTTTCTAATAATAGTCATAGTATTAAGTAGTATGGTAAATAGTAGGTTCTAAGATAATAAATCTTGTTATTTAATCTGAATTGTGCTTTTTACCGTGGTGTATGTGAAGTCTAACTATCCCTAGACCCGCTGGACATTACCGTTTCTTCACTGTAGCTAATCGAGCCCTGCTGAACCGGCACCGGAGTTTTCAGTTTGTGGTAGTTCTATTATTTATTATTATAAAAACGTATAATTCCTTAAATACAAAATTTTCGTTTTTACCATTTTCCCTCAGATAGTGCTAGATTATCAAACTTCCACCGACAAAGGGCCACCCTGTAACCAACTCCGTACGAGGCGGCAACCAGTAATAGGTCCATAATCTCGGCGAGCGAAAAACAAAAGAAGATCGTTCAGTAAGCCAAAGCACAACTCACTAGTATTGTATGCGTCATCTATCTTCTTTTATCTACTCTGTGATATCTCGTTAATTATTTTTAATGAGAAGTGGCACAGGGGTGGGGACGGTTTTTAATGAGGGGGATGGGATTTTGAGCAATTTAAGATCTTGCTTGAAAGTGTATTAATATTTTAGAAAAGAGTAGAAAGGCAAATCCTTAACTATGTATCTAATTAAAGTCGCCGCTTTAAGATGGCCTTGTTTGCTTAATGAAACGGCTTCCACTCGTAGCCCAGCCTGCATAAGTTCACTTCGAGCAATTGAAACTAAAATTAATACAAAATAACTAAGATTTGTCCTTTTGTGTTCGTATAAATTGTACATCTCGCGAGACTCGGACTGTTTCACTTTGCTTTGCTTGCCAAAGTAGTATTCATTTAAATATTATTAAGAACCTACCCAGTCGATAAAATGGTTTAAGGTTTATTTATTTAACTGCCATACTATTCAACAGGTGAATTGTATTACACAATAATAGAACAGGAAATACTATATTAAGTAGTACTGTAAACAAAAGAACATATATGAAATAAATATTATGTATGTAGTAATTCTAAACCAAATATACCTTACATAAATACAGTGTGGAATAGCCAAACGGAATAAATTCAGTATCTCAATTATTGTGCATATTTATAAAAAAATCCCGACACACGTCGATTTTGGATTGTGTTTAAATGAGAATAGCCCAGTCGTCAGGGTTTTAAGGCGTCACTAAGTTTTATACGGCTAAATTTTTCAGATTAAGTAGTTTTGTTGGTGTAGAATACGATAAAAAAAAGTTTACAGCTATAAGATGCCGGCGACCTCTAAGACAATCGAAAATATTGGCCGAAATTCGGTTTTTGGCCAATAACTCGAAAAATAAAAGAAATGTATCAAAAAACAAATAGCACTAGGCGATAGAGTGGGAAATTTCACAACAAAAACGTATACGATTTTGTTTGTACGATTGAAAATGTAAGCTTTGTTTAACGCACGAGAGTGTAACCTGACGATGGTAACGTTACATTTTTTATTCGCCACTCACCCAGTACATCAACTGGTTAAAATTAGTCAAACATATGATAAATATTAGTAACGCCAGAACCATATAACAAAAACGCTCCAAGTGGGCACTTCCCTTACACGAAAAAGCATTATGCGAAGGGCAAATGCTAAATTGCTTAAAACTAAGGGTATATATCTGGCGCTCCGAGTGACCCATCTACCACAAAAGTGGACGCACATTCATAGCCCTTGACTACCAGCTAAATGGAAATAGTCAATAAAGAGTCGCCTAACAAATAATTAAGGTCAACAAACCCAGGGTTTTGAAAAGGACGATTTCTAAAAGGGGTGCTAATTTGCGACTTGTCTAAGAAATACGTACTAATTTTTCGTGAGTCCTGAGCGTCGCATCGCCGATTCCGTAGATAGGTACAACCAATTTTCAAAGATAGTATTCCTTAGATTTCCTTTTTGCGTAGTGCCATTTCAATTTTATTGTATTTTTTTTAGGAATCATATACGGAGTGTTTTTATTATATGACTTTACCGGGACCGGTTCACAGCATCGAAATAAAAACTGAATAAACCGCGGCGCGTCGTTTTTCTTTTCTCTCACGAACTACACGCTATGTTTTTTTTTTTTTTTTAAATAGTTAAAGTATCCGTTTCACTAAACTTTTTTACATCATGCTTATTGTTATTTTTTTAACTTAGTTTTATTTGATTTTTTTTCCTCTCTACCCAATGAACTTTTGTCTTTTAATTTTTATCATTTTTTGTCGGTGTTTTGGGGCAGTTTAGGTCTTCCCAAAACCACTGCTAGTCCATTTTGGTAATAGTTACGACGCCCAACTGTTCATTCTTAGGTTTTTTTTTTGTTTACTATGGATTGACAACTTTTGCTCCCTTTTAATTTTACCGCTTGCTCTTTATTCAGACAAGTTATTTTATTTTACTGTTTGTCTCTTTTTTATTATTTGTTTTGTACATGGCGTAAAGCGGGCAATAAATTTCGTAGATTAAAATCAGCCCTTTACTTACACGAGGAGATAACCCCACATTTTTTGACCAGTTGACGGGGTACGGTCCTCGACTGCGTTAAAGATCACAGTGCATATCCGTAAAGGTCTCCCCCTGAGCGTCAATCTGATCGCTACCAGTAAGAGTGGTGCTACTGGCGCCCATCAGAAATAAATCCGTAGCATTCGTGCTAATTATTTCGTGCTGAGAATTGTCGCCATCAAAACGCGATCGACGTCGATAGCGACACATAATAATATGTACGGCTCGAGAAGCGTGCGCTGTCTCGGATGCGCTACACTAAATTTGTTGTAACATTTGAAATAATTAATGAAATTGAGCTCAACAAAGCTTAAATGAAACGAGAAACATGTGGCTATTGGATTATTTTATTTTCATATATAAAAATGAATGTATGTAGGAACGGTACATATATGAAGTCGGAACATAAAGAGATTTCCGATGAAATTGGTAAAAGCTCTACCATTTCTACAATTTCTTGAATAAAAATCTGAAACTTTCACATATTAGTCTTGAAGTAATATATAAGAAGATCCGATGAGTGAAAAAAATCTCAAAAATTTATTTTTTAATATGTACACTTCCAAAATTTCAAAATATTGAGAAAGTGAAATGAGAATTTGATATGTATAACTAACTTTAACCACCTATTACTCTGATTTAAATCACGTTATTATATTTCTGTAGGTGCGGCTTTTAAAACGTGGAAAGTGTACTTTCAGATATTTTAAGGGGATTTACCTTAAAAATTGAATTAATCTTCTTTATTTTACGAAAATAAAGAATCATTTTTCGTTGCTTTCGGCAATTTCAATGAAGACAATTATTTAGCTCTGCGCCAAAATGTCTGTCAACTATGGCAAACTTATATGCTGCTCAAGCAAACCCACAAGTTCCAGCAGATGTAATATGGTGTCAGCAGAATGAAACACCACCACTACCGAATCGATGTCCGGCAATACCTCGACTTAACATTTCCAAATCGGTGGATAGAGAGGCGAGGATCGCTAGAATGGCCAGCACGTTCTGCTGATCTTACACCCTTAGATTTCTTTCTATGGGTATATATGAAAAGTACGATATACAAAACTAAGACACGCGATATGCCTGACTTAAGAAGAAGACGTTCAAGGAACACACTTTGAAGATTTCCTACATTGGAATTAAGTATTTTTTTAGTTTGCTGCAGCGAACATGAATTAATTTTTTTAACACACTTTTGTTAGCTTCACTTGTATCTATCAATGTAACGGAATCTTTCAACGTAATTTTCACCAAGTTCTAATTGTTGTGTCATCATGAAACTTGGCAATTGTATGTAGCTCCGATGACAATACAATATAGTATACTCAATGTTATAATATGTTCAAAATGGCCGCCGCCCCAAAATGGCGGATTATCATTTTCTTTACAACCCCTTGACATGAGTATCAAACGAAAGGGTCTTACAAGTAGAAAACAAATATGTCATCAAAACTTAAAAATTCAAAATGGCGGCATCAACATGGCGGATAGGTTTTATCAATTATCGTCGGTCGACTGAAAATCGGTATCTGTGGATTATCGAGGTTGCAGATTAGAATTATTTTGTCCAAATTTAACAATTCAAAATGGTGGCGTCAAAATAGCGGATCAAGCACCAAAAAATCCCATCTTCTGGTTACTATTACATTTAAGTTCGTTTTAAGACTAAAAAATAAAAAAGTAATAATAGTTTAAAAACACTAAAAACACGCTTTAATAGCAAGTCGAACTAAAAAGTAAAAAATAATTAACAAAAAAATGTATTTCATTGTATAAAAAGCGTGGAGTGCTTGATATCAACTGGTATAAATATTTCATTGGTAGATATTTGTAAAAGTAAAGTTAGTATAAAAAAATATAGTAATAAGCACCCCATGCTTTTTTTATAATGAAATAAATTTTTTTGTTAATACTTAAACATTATTTTTTACTTTTAGTTCGGTTTACTATTCAAGCGTGTTTCTTAGTTTTTCTAAACTATTATTTTTAACATTAATTTTTGAAATAAATATTAAAACCATAGCACTTTTGCATAGATAATGAAAAGACCTTTCAAATGAGGTATCACAAGTGCCTACTTCCCATTTAAAAATTTAGGGGTTGCAACTGCCACTCATATGGCGTTAAATTTAGAGTGAAATTTTTACGTTGCAGTATGTTTTCATAATCGACGTGTCTCGGGATTTTTTATAAATGTGCACAGTAATTAAAATACTGAATTTGTTCTATTTGGCTGTTCCACACTGCATGTATGCAGCAGATATAAAACATACAGCAGCCAAATAAAACTAAATATATCAACAGGACAAGTTACTAGTTTTTGTATTGTGTTAAGTGTATTCTAAATATGTTTTTGTGAAAAAATGTATTTTAGTGCCCTAGTTTTAAATTTTAATCTTGCAAAATAACGAAAAGAGGGGCGGGGGGGCGTGTATCTGGCCTCGTAGGCATCCGGTATGTCGATTGACCACCATTTTGAATTTTGTAAATTTTGGAATTTTCTGGGGTCGGACAGGATTTGCTTTTGAGGTAATTAATTCATCTATTTGAATCGTAGTAATGTGCACGAATTGTATAAAATTCAACACTGTGTATGTATTTTGCACAATATTTTATAGATTAAACACAAAAAAAGCGGCTCCAACAATTAAAAGGTAGTTCTTATTTTTCTTTGGTTGCTATTTTTGAACCCACCTTCAAAAAACCCTATAGAAATAAAATTAATCACAAATCAACAGCGCATCGCTACTATTAAAGACAATGAGCTACTCAAATAATATGAACACCCAGTATGTTATTTCATTTCGGCTGTAAAACATCTCTCAAAGTTCCGTACTTTTTTCGTCAACACTCGTCTATCCCTGCCAAATCCCATTAAATTTTCCCTTGTATTTACGTACCTTTTTCAGTAGATTAAAATATTAATAATTCACTCTAGTGGGTGCTAAGACAATGGATTAATTTACAGTTTAATTTTATGGAGGCTCACTGCGCCATGCCACCGAAGACAGTGTTTAATGAAAAGGTCCAATTTTAGGTAGACATGAAAAAAATTATAAATAATAAAACAAGAACATGGCAGACTCAAGCCACGGCTGTGCTAGGAAAAATGTATCGAAGTTTGTAATGTTGAAGGCAGCCAGTAGCGAAAATGTTAGATTTTAAAATGGTAAGTTGATAAACCTAAAGTTACTTACGTACTCTAACTCCAAGTTAGCTAGCCTTTGAAATAAAAGTAGAAATAAAAGAGGAGAAATAGAGTACATAAGCGCTGTTAAATAATTATTAGAGTGATTCTTACTTATAGGAGCGAAATACAAAGAAAGATCGGCGGTTCCCCTTTCAAAATGTTTCTATTGGATGAAAAATTGTTAGGCACAACTAATAGAACTGAATAATGAATAATAATGAATTTATTCATTTGCACCATACCGTATATACAGCGTGCACCATACCGTATATACAGCGTGAACCAAAGTTAAACCGCCAAACGTTAAACCGTTGACGAGCTCCGCATAAACTTTGTCCATCATCGTACCCCATACAAAAAATCCATTAGAGTCATGTCCGGAGAATGCGTAGGCCAAAGGAGGGTACTGTCTCAATCGCGACCGATCCATCTTCCGGGAAAAGGTATTTGCTCAGCCTACACTTTAGAGCGACATAATGAGGCACTTTCTCTTCATACAGAAATAGCCATTTCGTGCTTACGGGGGGGCTTATCTGCACTCGTCTTTTGGACAGGGCTTCAGTTGAACTTCTTGGGTTATACATAGTATAAAACACTCAAAATGCTTGACTATCGAAATTATTTCTGAAACATTTCAACTACGGTGCGGCGGCTGACTTTTATCAACCGAATCCACAAATCCACAAACATATATAAAATATATGTCGCTTTGTAGTTTTGCTGCACATGTAAAAAAGTAAACACTAATCTATAATCCGTTCATTGTTTACAAACAATATCAGCTCTCGCCTTCGCCCAGGGCGCAGTAAAAATTAATCTCTATTCCCCTAGGTTTTCCCCATCAGCGGAGCTTCAGAGAGGATTATTTTTACTTCGTTTTTATGCTTTATTTTTCATCGAATGTAGAGATAAGTCGCTTAGTTAATTGGGTTATGATAAATTGAACTGGAATAAACTTCAAAAACATCAAATGTTAATTAAATGGCAATGAGTGCATCACCTACCTTCATATAAATAAGTTGTGAGCATTTGAACTTGAACCTTGCCAGCGATCAATGTATTTATTTTTACTTCAAAGATCTGTTTTTTGTATACAGAGTGATCTTCATATGCGAAAATGTCCATGGAATGTACATATACACCGTAAAAAAAAGTTTTAAAACCGTATAAAATTATTTACTTTTGTACTATTGGCGTCTGGTCAAAACATTCGTTTCCACTGAAGGTTTGGAATTATTTAAAAAAATTAAATGAAACTAGAAAGCTTGATTCATCCATGGCTTATCCAATCAAACAATTCTTTAAATCTATTGAACTACCAAGAAATTGTACACGTTCTTTCATTCTCATTTGAAGCCTTCAAGACTCACAGAGGCGCTGTCGTAAGGGGCCGCTCTCTCAGTGTTGTCTTCCAGACAAAAATGTATTTTTATAATTTCAGAATGATGGAAAAAAAAATGTTGTTTTTCATATTAATTTATATTAAATTGAGTGTATGACTGTTGCCTGCAAAGTACCCAAAATAATATTTTTCTTAATGAAATATATGCAGAAACAAAATATATTAAAGTTAAACTCCTGTCACAAATATTTTATATTAGATCAAGTGTAACTTAATATTAATTTTTTTCAATTTATGTGCTCCTGATGAATACAAAGGAGATCGAAACAACTTGCACGGCTCTTATAGGTGCAAATTTTCTTGTACTGTCGCGCAATAGCGACAGTCGTTCAACAACAGTACAACAATTTGGCAGAAGTTAATGAGGAATTTGTATTTTTACCTGAATAGCAAGTTTTGCTGGCAGTGTTTTTAATTTCAGCCTTCATTTCATTTCCTTTTAATGAGCGATAACGGAAGAGATAATTGGATACTAATTAATTTGTTTCGGGATCTTTCACAAAGAATATATCTGTTTCAGATTCGGGTGGGATGGTTTTTAAGAGACTTATTATTTTCATAATTAAAAAGTTGCTGTTCCTTTGGTCAGAAAATGAAATTCCAACAAAGCTCCCAACTACAAAGAGATCTGTCTAAGCTTGATAAAAATTTAAAGAGCCATATAGACATTTCAAATTAACTTTTTTATATAAGCAAAATACAAGAATAATTTAATTTGCTATTGCACACCCGCTGGGCGGGTGCTTTATGTTCATTCGCCAGCCAGTGCTGAGATGTGCTTATAAAAGTCATTCTTAATTGATTAATTGTGCAAAGTATCAATTTTAGCTTTATGAAAAGGAAATATTTTACTCTAAAAAAGGTGCTTCTTAGATTGATTAGGTTCTAAAATTGATATTGAAGATTGCAATACGTCTCCGTTAGTTGGTATGTAGGTAAGTACGGAAACAACCTACAAGTCACAATTCTTAACCGATCCGCTTGACTTTCAATCGCTTCGTTCACTATCGGAATAGAACCGCTATTGAATTTCATAACAATCCGTCGAAAAATTTAATCATTACACATAATTATTTAGTATCGTAACCAGACTAATTTGTATCAGCTAGAGTGACGACTAACCCCTTGCCCTGCAACATGGCAGACAACAAAAGTGGTAATTAATCGATAACAAAAAAATCAGTTTGATAATTTTTATCAAGCCCAGTGACATAGCTTTGAGGTTCAGAATTTCTTAATAAAATAAAATGAAAACAAGAAAAAAGCGAATAGCTAGAAAAGATTGTCAACTTTGGTCGAAATTGTCAATCGCAGTTTTTAGTTATAAATTGATTTCATTTACCTTCATTTTCTTGAGGGAATTTCCTTTTTCAATTTTCAAATCATCATCAGCAGAATATCGTATTGTATACTCATATAGTGCTCTCAGCTGCACCGGGCAACTCTTATCTGTGTTTCTGTTACTCTTACGGATCCTACGAATCCTGCTCAACAACTCTGTTCACTGCTCCATACATTTCAAATGAGAATGAAGTAACATGTACAATTTCTTGGCAGAAGCCACAGAAGAAAAGAATCAGGGCAGCGAAAATTGCTATAATTTGTTGATTGTTCTTTAAAAAAATAATATCAAATTAGCGGATCAGTAGCGCAGAGCTAAGGTGATGTTTGGCTTGCGACCTCGGAATCCCGGGTTCGAATCCTGGCCAGGCTATGGTTTCCTATGTATTACCGAGACGGTAGCAATGAACTAGACCGCTGTTGAGTGGCAAAACATGTCCAGTTGCTGTTATCTCTCCTGAGTTCGAGTTTCAAGTGCGGTAGATGGCAATATCCCAGGGAATGGTTGTTTTGCTGATGTCTACCCGGAATTTAATATAAGAAAGGCCATTCAATTTTTTTTTTAATTTAATAGTTTCTAAACAATTTATACAATTTTTAAAAAAATGTTGCGTCTTTCAGTTTTAATTTATTAACTAGAAAAATACATAGTTGGAAAATTAACTTAAAGAAATCCTTTACCCATTGGTAAAGAATTTCTTTATATAAAGAAGGATCCCCTGCGGTTTGAACCTGAAAGGACAGGAATAATAGTATCCTTCCAAAAAATATCACGTCTTTTCCACTTCAGGATATATGTGGAGATTATACCCTGTTCATATAGTATAAAATATAGGAAGGGTAAAGACAGGATATCAAAGAAATCAATCCGAAATGACCGGTGAGGCGTAAATCATATTTTATATGTATATTTATATATCAGGAATATATCAACAAATCGCAGATGTTGACGTATTTCCTATTCTAAACTATATATTGTGACGTAATTTACTTACCTATTCGTAAATGATAAAACAAATTCCTTCAAATTTTCTTTTAAATATATATTAGGCAAAGAAGCAGCACATCAATACATGTCTTAAACATCCCCGGATGAGTCATTTTGGTGGACGGGAACAGGGTCAAATTACATTAAACGTTTAAGATATTTTTAATAAATAAATGGATTTTCTCGTTAACGAATAAATATTTCTCAATGAAATTTTTAAAGTAACTTGAGGGTTATAAGAGACATTTTCTAAAAGTTGCAAGGATGCAAGAGCTTTTTTCACGATATGAAAAATACTTTCATATTTTGAACATTTTGACAGTATCCTGCCATTATTTAAACAAATAATTAACCAATTTGGACCAATAAGGTCAAATTCAAGGTTAATGTTCCTTACTAGTAATTAACCATTAAACCTTTCTGTGGCGAATTACGTCCTACATTTTCACTAATTCCACTGGCCTATTTATTGAAAAATTATGAATTCAGAAACCTTTCAAATGGGTAAGTACTAAATTTCGTGAAAAAAGATTGAGTAATGATAGATTTACAACAAAATTGATATAGGTAGCATTTTATAATTACTTTCATATATTTCTTTTTCTAAAAAGTTAAAGAAGCTCATGGGAAGTAAATAAATAATAACATTACTTCAAAATTTTAATAAATAATGTTTTTTAAAGGGATATAATAATACTGAATTTAAAAACCTAATTTTAACAATTAATGGTAATGGTAATTAACACTTTAAACAAACAGACAGTTACTAAGATGGCGAAAACTATAATAACACAGAAGGAACATTATTCAAACTAGTATCTTCTATATAAACGTCCCAAGACTCATATTACTTTTTACATCTATTCTTACCACAACATGTTTTTAGAGCATCACTTAAGCATATTTTTATACCGGCAAATGGGTTTAATTCTTACATTACATATTTCTTTAGACCCGGCTTTACTATGGAAGGTTTAAAAGCTCTTTCGTAGTCTTTTCGCCCTCCTTTCTACATATAAGTACTTATAGGAAAACTATTAAATTGGGACGTGAATCCATATCCGCTTTATAAATAAAAAAAATATAAAGAAATATTAAGAGACAGCCTAAAGGATGTTGAATAGGGCCGAAAGAATAAAGGGGTAAAATAAGGATTTGCCGGTTGAGCGGGAATCTCTGAAAGGTTTTGGAAATCTTTACAAAGTGGGTTTTCTTGTACCTTTAACCTTATATAAATAAATCAATAAATATATGCTGTTAACAGCAGTTTGGTGTACTAATATTATTTTGTTACTAGCAAGGCTAACAAAGATTGATAGAAATAATAAGTTTCGGATATGGCAGTGACTGGGAAATTCACTAGGAAGATAACTTTATTATTATTTTATAATAGAAACATTCTGACACTTTTAAAGAATAACATCAAATAAAGTTATATAAAAAAGTTATTTTAAAACAAGCTTTTATTTAAAAATATGCTCTAAAAAGTACAAAATATTGCTTTAAATTCTTTAAATTCTTGGCCGACCCCAAAAGCTTTTGGTTTCCAAAAGCTTTGGGGTCGGTCAATTCACCAAAGTAACTCTACAATAGTGTTAATGTTGTATTTTGTATATTCTTTACTTATTTTACAGACAGACAAAATTCTTCTATTTGATACCCATGTCAAGAGGGTTGTGAAGAAAAAGGTAATCCGCCATCCTAGGGCATCCGCCATACTGGATTTAGAATAATGTTACATAGTTCAATGTATTTTACTCGTCAAACGCATCCATTTGATACGCTATCAAGGGGATTGTGGAGAAATAGATAGTCCGCGTCCGCCATCTTGGGGCATCCGTCATATTGGGTTTAGAATGATTATTTTACTCGTCAAACTGTTTCATTTGATATAGTTTGTCTCATTCTTATTCTGCGTATAAAAATGTCGGCGTCTTTGATAAAGGTAAAGAACAAAGATACCGACATTTTTTATACCGACAATAAGTTTGGGATAAAGTATACTTATGTCAAGGGGACTGTGAAGAAAAAGGAAATCTTCCATCTTGGCACGTCCGCCATATTGGAGGTAGAAGAATATTAGATATAGTACCTATATTGCATTGTCACGTGTGAAGAATTTCAAAGAGCTAGCTTAATTCGAACTAGCAGAAATTATGATTTGCCCTAGATATACTAACAAACAGGTGAACTTAAATAGAATCTTTTAGAAAAGAGACGATGTCTGCGGTAGTTTCAACAGAATACCCATTTGTAGAAACCACCTCTAAATGCAAGGAAATTAGTAATAGGTAAAATATTAAGAATTAGCCACTGTGAGTGTTTATACCTATGTTTCTGAGGTCACCGATTGTGAATGAGAGCCAATGTTATGTATAAAATGGGTGATCAAAATGGTCGCATAAAAGTAAACAAATATGTATAATCTTCTAGCAAAGTCTTACACCTTAAACATACAGGGTTTCTCACAAGTCTGAAAACAGCCAATTTTCTCGAAAACTACACATTTCTGGAAAAACTGGTTTGGGTAAAAATGTCATAGTTTTTGGAAGTCTACTAGATAACAACATCAAACATTTTTTCGGTGATTAATATTAAAGTCAATGGAGTGACTTCTCGGTTGCCACATCTTAGTCCCTTCGACTTCTTCTTTTGAGAGCATTTAAAGAGTACTGTTTAAGCTACAAAACCTGAAAATCTAGATGATTTAAAAAACTACCATTGAGGTGGCTGGACATATACAGATTCAGAAAGTGTTCGTTTTGGCATGGTAATATTTGGCAATAAGAGCAAGCGAGAGCGAAGCAACTAGGTTATTCTTTTCTATCGTATAGGGCAAAACGAGAACTGACGTGTGTAAGACGGAAACAAATTTAAACTCTAGGGATGTCCACACACATGATAGCAGGTGGCGCTTTGTACGATGTGTTATACATACGATAGAAAAGAATAGCCTAGTTGCTTCGCTCTCGCTTCCACTTATTGCCAATTATTGCCATACCAAAACGAATACTTTCTGAATCTGTATATATCCTCAAGGCAATCACAACATATCTTTAATTAAATTTATCAACGTTTTGTATATTGGGAAACTGTTACGGGACGTCAGTTTAAACATTTACTCAATTAACTTACGTTTCTATCTTCGTTAAGGTGTGCATTACACGGAGTAGAGAGGATCGAGAGTCTTTAAATACTGTGAAAGTGACGAGCCACGGGATCCTAATCTCTGTTTATGATAAACTCTCACTACGAATTAACTGACATTGTCAATATTCCATTAGTTGACCTTCAAATGACCTTGAAACTATCATTTAATGAAAATTTGATATCGGCATCTAGTAGAATTTCAAAAACTGTGAGCCTTGTACACGGAACATTTTTTGAAACCTGGACTTTTTCAGAAAATTGTCCGCCTCGATATTTTTAGACAACGTTGAATATATCCGTAAATATTCTTTTCAGAGAATTAATGTTCAAATGATTTATGGGCAGAATATGACGATCTCCTAGACACCGGAATAAAAAAATACGCCATTTCATTTCAAAAATACGAGATGACCTCCAAATGACCTTCAAACTAATCACCTAATAATCTGATACTACATATGGCTAGATTACACACTATGGTTTGCGAAACTCTGTAACTGCGGTCTCGGATGATCTACCCTTTCCCTGTATCTAATATTGACGTAATTTCCAAGAATTGAACAGTATACCTAGGTGAAAAGGAATTTTGCCAAAGCAGTGTTTCAGAATTTCGGCGGCGTCGTCTAATTAAAGAAGATAATAAAACCGCACTAGTGAAAAAACAAATAAAAGTACCGTCACACACTGAAATCTAATGTTGAGACTCGGTCAGGGTCGAACATTTTAAAATTAAATAGAATTCACATTGTGTGCATTTGTGATGCACACGATACGTGGCAGTTTTATGCCATTAATACTTAACATGATTTATTTTATTAGGAAAAATGTTTTACGTCGCCAGCAGTTAATTGGGATTTTATATTTAATTACTACGAAAATGAACAAAATAAACACGCCATACATATTAAACAGAAGAAGAAAGTGTGTATTTAATTCAAAATTATCCTTTTATTTGGTAGATATGTATTACATGTTTTTGTAAGAGCTATTGCCGTTTTTAGGCTAAATTTACCAAAAATACATTGTAGCTGGCAATAATTAATCTTTCACCAACCCTGTCTATGAGTAGAAAAATTAAATTATCAATAACAATGTTATTTTGGCTTAACAGAAGACTATATCAAATGTTTAAACTAGATTAGTATTTAATGACTTCAAATATAAGAGAAAATATTTATTATTATGCCCATAAAACATTTAAAAATAACGTATATAGCGCCATACTATTTGACTGTAAGTTGTGTAGTTTTCATTTTCTTTTACATATAATAGCGAAATAATGACAAACTGGACAAACACTCTTCAAAGCTTTACTTGATAATCTTAGTTAGAAGTTTCATAGCCAGCGTTGCAGATTATTTAGTTCTAAAGCCAAATTGATATGGGTTAATCACAATAAACAGACTTGTTGTAAAGTAACTAAACTTACGGTAGTTTTCGTGGTTAGATGACATAGTCAAACTTTTCGCTCACCACCGACGTGCAAAATATGTCAACTAACGGCTTACGTTAACAATATAACAATTTTAAATGCAAAGGCATAAAGGACATCTGTTAGAAACAGAAACACAAGAAGCGTACGTTTACATTCCATAAAATAATAGCTACTAATATTTTATCATTCCAGCGGCTTCCTTGTAAAAATTACTCTTAAAATGAATTCTTTAATCTAAGAAATTTATTAAAAATATCTTAGAAGGAAAGCTCTAGACTATTTAGTAAACTATTTAGACAAAAATGATAAAATGACAGCAATTTCTTTTTAAGAAAATCTAAGCGATTTTAAAACTGATTAAGTTGTTACTGTTAATGATAATTTACTATCTATTAATCTAGGTTTCTGATAGTCTACTCTACTTACATCTGCGTCTGCTAGATTTTTCTTCCGTGGTTAGAAAATGATTTTATATTCATTTAACGAACTACTACACTATGGACCGAACAGCTAGAAATCATCACCAAAGCATGGATGAACATCATAACCATGCCTACGGAGTAGAACACAACCATATAGATAGCGCTTTCCAAAAACCAAATCACCACAAAACATAAACGATTACAGAAGAAAAACACTCTGCAGTGTAGGATACAAATATTACGCACAATTACCTCTCAAACAAATGAAGAAGTACATCGGTAAACTACCAGACTATCAAACGCCATTCATCAAAGGCAGATCAACGGATGACCATATATACACCGCCAGTAGAATCCTGGAAGAAAACTGGAGAGAAGGAACAAACCTACACAGTCTCAACTGATCTCCAAAAGGCATTTGATACCATATTTCAAGAGGCTTTAGTTATATGCCCCATGAGATAGAGGCATGCCTACATAAGAACACTGCAATACAAAGTTTTGGGTAAACGACAAAAGCTAAAATTAATAAAATAGGAATCAAACCAGGACGTCTGCTATTCACCAGAATCCTCGATCAAATGCTACAAAGCACAATAAAGAAAACTCAGAAATTCAATGGAAACGCTAGAACGGTAAAGGCTTCCATCGTGCTTACATACGCTGACGATCTACTTGATCATCACCGAGAAAATCAAGACATCGCATTTATAGGAAACCTGACAACTCTGTGCGTCTGGAATGGAAATAAACTTCAAGCAGAGCCTAATAATGGTGCAAGATCCATTGATTAAAACGAGTCCAGTCGGCAGAGCAGAATCCAAAATAGGCGATTGTACTTAGAACCACAGAACTAACAGAATGAAATACCTAGGAAGGAGCATATCTGACGAATCACCTGAAAAGCATAAAAGTGGCCCTCGGAGTCACAAGAGCTGTACTACATTTCATTAACCGCAAATAGAAGTAGCATGAGAAGTGCTGAAAGGGACATCGTCCAATTACTTGCAAGAACAGTGAAACCACATAAACGACAGGAAACGTCGGAATTACTATAGGGGAAGACAATAGTTAAAGAACAGAATGGTTCGCAATGAAATACTAGAGACATATCCAAAGATGGGTTACGACACACTACACATACTAAAGAAAGCGCTAAGACTGAACGGCAATAAGCTGAAAATAGGGAGGTCATCGAGATGATCGCAAACAAATTAGGAAAGGATTATACATACTTGGAAACAATGGTAAAGCAAAGCGAAGAATACAATAAAGAAATCGCAAGGATGTACACGTTGCCAGGTTCAGAAATAGAAGAATCGGAAGAAGAATAGGTAAGATGATCATAGACAGAAACTTAAAAATTGAGCATAATCACTCCATATTACGACAAGCATTTCAAAGACACCTACACTTCCCATCCTATGTTCCTACACCATATGTCACGTGGCTCTCGCTGCTAGCAACAAGCACGTGCCAAGTCCAACCCGCGGCGTAGGCATAGCCAGCTCGGCGGTATATTCGGCAGTGGCAGCAATTCATACCGTATCGTGGCTAATCAATCAATCCATTAAATTCATTTCATTAACAGGGAGCCAAATAATTACTTCCGTTTACCTCATTTTGATGATTAATAATAATCCAACAAAGAATGTCAAAAACAATGGACAATTATCGTTTTTAGACATTAGTAAATAGAAGTGTATCTCTAATTAATGATACACTATAGTACCTAGCACAAAATAGCTAGCCATAATTTCTTAATTCATCGTCTATAAAGTTGCTCTCAGTGAACATGGAACTGTAAAAGCAAAAGTTTTATTTAAGGATACAGCCAAGAGCAGTGGGTACTCTATAAGTTTAGTTTATAAAATAATCAATAACTGTATACATAAGAAGACCTTTCTGAGGTACTTTATACTTTAAACGTAATGGAAAAAAAATCACTTCAACGCTTATAAATTAGTTTTTAATAATTCCAGACTTTCAAAGGAAACGAATGTTTTGTTTATGATGTGGTTTACCACGCAATCAAGTGATCGCTAGGTGGTGCTAGAAGCATGATCAAGACTCACAGTGCAGTAGGCGGTCGTAAGGAACAGGTGTAAAGATGCATTAAACATTTTTAGGAATCCATAGGGTAGATTTTCACTTTCTTTTTCAACACGTATCTTGTTTATGTATTATTTATTTAGGAAACGTACCATAACTCAACGCCTGTTTCTTTGTTCGTGTTTTAAGCGGCCTGGTTGACACTGTGTCACCATGAGTGCGACATATTTCCACATGACCAATTGCGGGCTAAATGTTAGTTTGAGTGTAATAGAAGTAGAGCTGTCTACGAAAATAGAAAATAAGGTGCAGTGAAAATTTTTACATAAAAAAATTCCTCTAGCTGAAAAGTACATAGCTCTGCAGCCAGAAGTCGCTCCCGGATATTAATTCTTAATAAAAAAAATTGAGTGCAGCTCTGAAATTTTGTGTAGTTATAGTTTTTAACTGTAGAAATTGCGTAAAATTATTGCTAGAAGTCTGGGTCGGGGATTAAAGGTTATCAGAAGTTGTAACGTGCGGAATGTACAAAAGCATCCTTCGTTACATTTTCTAACATTTATTAGAAAAATTTTAATAATCAAACATTTTATTCTCCTAAGCTCTGGTACTATAACGAACTTTCCTAAACAGATGAGAAGTTGGTAGTAGCCTATGCTTACGCATCAGTATATTAAACAGCGCGCGCTCGATAATATTCAAATTAAATTAAATAAATAAATCAAACTAACTGAAAAATGAAGTTGAGTCGAGTATTTATAATAAAGTCGGATAGTCACATGAAACGTAGAAGTATCAGTAACAATATAGATCCTTTGGTTAATTTAATATTTCATTAAGATAAGAGAACTACTTTTTGGGCGGAGTCACGTTATTGTCGGTCCGGAACATATCTGACAATACGCCGCGTTAGATTAAATTCCTCCTCGTTCACTCGAGCCGTCCTTCGAGGTGGACGAAACAGAAATTTTGTAAGACCCTAACGGGGATATTAAAATGAAGGAACCTTATAGACGTATAAGGTAATAGTTAAATAATTATATATCGTTAAATACCATCTAACGTATAAAAATATTGTTTTAGGTTTTTTTTTCTATAAGATTACAAATTTCATTTCAACGTCGAAGTGATCTCAATGTTACACCTTTGCTTCATGAACAATTACCTATGTTCAGCTTTTCTTAATAATTAGTAATTAAATTCTACAATACCACGTTTCTCTTTATTACGGAATTTCTCGACATGGCGCATCTTTAAGATTTTACTACTAAGCAAATCATTCCAAGTCAGCAAAATGGAGGTACCAAACATCAGCCTACATAATATTTAAATCCGTATTCATCCCAGAACAGCAGCGCACTTAGGAACTTCTCTCATCAGGACTTTTAAAACAAAAGATAAGTACTTTTGATTATTATCTCATATAAAAGGGATTATTTTCACTTACAGTAGTTCTTGCTTCATGAAAGCAATGTACCTAGTTTTGGTTCATAAAGCCAAGTATCTTAAGTTTAAATCTTAGAATCAAGCGTCTTTTGTAAGATTTCATCATAGTATTGTATATGCACTTTTGTTTGATTATATATGGTAATAGTCGTGGTGCATTTTGTGTAACGAGTGTATATAGAGTTGATGTGGTAAAGCCATGGGGCATTTCGATGTAATATATGTTTTGTGAGTATTGAGAAGCCGTTACGAGACATTTTTTGTAACATAGTTATTTTGTCTCTCGTAAAATTCTCAAGTAGCCCCAGGCCATATTTTGTGATATATCTTGTGCCGCCATTTTAGTATATCTAATGGTGTAAATTTTGTGTTGCACTTTAGTATATCCAGTGCTGTAAATAGTTTGTTTGTTGGATCATTTGCGAGATACCTTTGTAATATATTTCGGTTTAAATCTCGTAAATGTTCATATCTTGTTGTAATATATGATTTTTAGTATTGAGGTAACGTTACGAGACGTATCTTTCGTAACATATTTTTTTGTCTCGTAAACGCCTAAAATTAGTCTTGCTATTGAGCAAATTGTAATATAGTATATTTTGTAATATAGTTTATCTTGTATATATTTCGGTTTGATATTTTGCTATACAGTATCGCTGATGCTGTGATAGCTCGTTCCTTTTTTTTGTAATATAATATTTTGTAATATAGTTCTATTGTACATATGTAACATTTATTTTGTCTTTTGTTTATCTTTATCTTTAATTTTCCTTCATTACACTAAGTAATCAATGGCGCCCAAGCCTTGAACTCAACGCCCTTTTGCTCTCCGTATCTTTACTGTGCTAGCCAGGTGAAACCAGTGACGCTAACCACGTCGCTCGTAGGGTGGCCCACAATTGAACAACTTGGGCAATATTTTAACATCGAATAAAACCTTTCAAAACAACGCCACAAAGTTGGTAAAGTTGTAAGAAAATTGTTCAAATTTTAATGTCAAGGTGTAATTTTGACAATTTCGTTATTATATAATTTATGACTTAAAAAGGCTGTGTATAAACTGCCAGAAGGCAAAATGATGGCTAAGTATATAAAAAATAATAATATCGCCAGATGTTGCTGAAGCGGTAAAACAAATTGTTTTAATCTAAAATAATTTTATGCACTTTTGGCAATTTGCATTTGTATTATTTCAATTTTTAATGAATTATAAATAAACTACGAGTACAAAACGAAGGAATAGCAGATAGGTATAAATAATTACATTAATTAGAATCTCGTCTTTATATACCTAATACTTAAAAATAGTGTTTTCTTATTACAGTGTAAAAATAGGATTTTTGTTAACATTCACAATCTAACTGATCATCTACATCCTCGTCGCTGGTATAATCAATATCTGTTTCATCATCTAAAACATGAATATTATTATAAAAACTGTTGTACAACGAAAGTTATGTATCATGTAATAGTTGAATACTCTACCTTCTTCGTTATTTGGTAACATTTTTAACTGTTGACGGTAAAAATAAATGCGATGTAATTTTAGAATAAAAAATATCAGCCAAAAATTTCAAAACAAATTAAAAAAGTACACTCGTATAGGATTCGAAGCGAGAAATCCTCTGTGAAAGTCGTCGCTTAACGCGATGTGCTACGGTCGGGGTGGACTTGAAATTTCAATTAGTCTTGTCGGAAAAAGCAAAAAATGAAATTTTTAAATCTTCATAACTTAATAAATACATCGGCAGGAAGGCCCCCTAATGTCGATATCGAAAGATCGAAATTGGCATTTTCACAACATCGTTAATTGCATGGGCGAAATCGAAAATTCGAGCCGACAGAAGTGAACGAAAAATAGCATTTTTTGACATTTCGCGAATTAGATTTGTTCTTTGCTTCATTACCATCACTAGTACGTTAATAAAGGGGAAACCCCGGAGAATAGGCAGATTTTAGGCCCCTTAATTTACCGCCCGTCCACGCTTCCCTGCCCGGAAGGGACATCTGTAAGGAGGGTTTTTACATTAAAAATGTTCACTGCACTTTATCATTTTTAATTTTCGTAGCCAGCTCTTAGACTATAAAAAAGTTACCCAAAATACTTAAAAAATGATTTTCTCGTTTATCAGTTTTGTTGAACGATCATTCATTATAGCCGAAATAATGGCAAACACCAGGTTCCATCGAATTTACTTCGCCCTGTACAACAAGAAATTCATGAGACTTTACTTTGCCATCGACCCTTTTTCTATCCCCATTTCGTATCCTTTTGTTTTTGTCATAATATATATCCCGAATATTATCAGATTTCAAATAATAAAAGACTCGAGAACTTATCGGCTATTCTCTCGTTCGAACTCCAAGAATATAATATTAAAGTTGTACCTTTACTAGCCCGCCCGGTGGAGTAGACGCCATGTCGTGAGTAAACAACGAATGGTAGACGGTAAATCCGCCAGATTAGACTCTTATGCCCCCTAATACTCCCAACAGAGTGCTAAATATTTTGGAGAGAGTAATTTCATTAGATTTATATAATTCCAAATCCACATTATAGTTGGAGGCGAGGCTGGAGGTTTAACCAACCACTACATTACGTCCTTTTGATTAAAACCAGAAAACGTGTTAATCTCTGTGAATTATTTAATATTAATTACTGTTTCTAATCAGTTTATACAATTACTTGGACGTGTCTACCTTTCGAAATAAATAATAACAGTAAACTGCTTTTATTTGATACACAGGATGGGGCAATAGTGCGTGGGACTATGATAGCTAGAAAAAAAAATACAAGTAAACTAGTTAAAAAAGTCCATACCTGGAAATTATCTTCGAATATACAGGACGAGCCAAGACAAGTAGCTTTTTTTTAATAGAATACTATGTATTGTTCTATATTCTGCTATCTATTTTATTTTTTATACGTTCGAAATTACTTTTTGAAAGTAAATTGAAATGATTTTATTGAGCGCCAAACAGTTTTTTAAAAGCTGTTAATATTATAGACTATAGAACACCATTAGCATGACTATCTACAATCTATAGAATGACTCTTACTCAAGGTCCAACGAAGTCGGTTCAATAAATGCTCATCGATCAAGATAACAATCTAAATAAATCAAACTCAGTATTGAACGAACAAAGTATTAATTTATTAACAAATTTGAACTTGGAATGTAATTAACAAATTTAAATAACAAAATCTAACTTAACTAAAATGATAAATATGGCCTTTATTTAAAATAAATATGTACCATGGATTTCTGATATTGTAAAGCTTTACCTTGTCTTTCTTTCGACTCGAGTAATGTTAAATTATAACCTCCAACTGGTTATTATAATCCTTGAAATATTATGTCACTTGACTGACTTTTTAAACCTCTCAAGGCTTCTTCTTCTTCTTCTTTACTGAATTGACGTTTGTTTATAACCTCCAATTTGTTTTCAAGATTTCCTTGAAATATTTCTATCACTTGATTGACGTTTGAAATTTCTTCACCATATAAATTTGCTAACTGGATTAACAAATACTTCCCTCTTCTAAATCTGCTTTCCGGATAATCTACTTCTTAATACTTTCAAAGTATACTCACTTCTTATATTTAATCAACTTTTACAATTTATTCTTGATATCAATATATCTGGATTGTAATTTTCTAACCTTCAAATTATTCACCACTTTTCTTTTATTTTCAATTTATTAATTATTCTTGGATGAATATATTTCGCAGCTCGCTGTTCAGCGGTGTGTGATCAACTGATTTGTTATTTTTAGTCGTTTCAATGGGTTAATTTCTAATATTTCAATTGTTTTTTTCTATTTTGATCTAATATTTCAAAATTTAATTTTAATTTAAAATTTAAACTATTCAGTTTTGTTTGTTCTTTACCTTAATTGAATACTGTTTTTAATTCTTTAATTTTCCTGATAAGTTTCTTATTCTACTTTTTAGGATTAAGTGAATAATTGTAATTACTCGAAATATATTGACATATTACATACACTTTCTTAAAATCTACTTATAACTACAATTAACAATTCCAATCTCAAATAAATACTAATTCATACATTTAGATGAATAGCAATGATAAACACAAAATGCTAGGTAGTTAAAAACGTACTGCAGTTTTTCATACTGACAGAATACTGATATTATAAACTAAAACAAGAAATTGATACGCCAACAAACATTTAACATCATACTATTAGTCCTTTCTTTCTGCATGATGTGAAATATCATTTACAAAACACCTTTCTGCAATGATATTTGAAAATATCTGAAAACTTAAAATGTCATTCAGTGTTTTGTAATCTATGGACTTACTATTTCTAAAATAATCACGCTGCAATGCAACTACTGTTAATAGTCTTTCATCCAATATTCATTTTGTGTAGATTTACAGTGTTTCTACACAATTTATGATTTTCAGCCCTAAGTTTTGACATAAATGTCAGATTTTATAAATTTACTTTTTTGTTTTCCAATTTCATTCTAACTCATTTTAAATGAGATTGTGATTCTCTATAAGTTCATGTTTTATTATATACTATTTAGAATAACCCTTTTAAACTAAATTAACTTCATTTTATGTTTATTTAAATATTTTGTTCTAATTCAATATCAAGTTTCATTCTCTGCATCCTACTCGCTGAGAATAAGTGAACTTGAATCAATTAAATAAACCACAGATATTCCTGCTTCTGTATGATCCGTTAAGTAAAACTGTTATGGTTATTTTCTAAAATACATACAAATCTGTGAATTTTATTTATTATTTCAAACACGATACTTGGGTATTGTTCCACAGTGTGGATACACAGCAGTATATTAGTACATTTTTTGAAGCCTCTTTCTAGACTTCTTTCACTCCTGTATTGACTATCCCCCCATCACTTGGATGTAACGAATTTTTTTGTTGAAACAATGCCATAATGCCAAATAATGCTGTTCCAAATACGCTGGCACGGTGGATGGCTTTATCCTGAAACTACCTACAATGGTATATCACATACCAAGGTAGAAAGAGTTTTATTGTTGTCGAGAGATAAGATTGTCGACTGATTTTATTCCCAATCATCCTCCTTCACCCATTAATGCCCAAGGGTTC
The DNA here is from genome assembly GCA_963583905.1 of Stenurella melanura. NCBI lineage: Eukaryota > Metazoa > Arthropoda > Insecta > Coleoptera > Cerambycidae > Stenurella > Stenurella melanura. The sequence continues at coordinate 27,448,775 of OY757315.1, forward strand.
GATAACGACCCATTGACAATTTTAATTTCTACTGTCCTTACTGATTATGCCACTACCACTACGTATGTGTCAACAACGATAACCTTACAAATTGACAGTGTTTACTTGTGAAATTTGGTGTAAAATATTTCAACAATTATTTTTATGTGACATGGCACAGTTTAGTTACTGGTAAGTACAAACTGCATTGATATATAATTAAAAAATAACCTGTACTCGTCTGTACAATTTATATGCCCTAATAATGAGACATAAAGCTGCTGCATAACCGTAAATATTGCTGGGTCGAACGACCCCTTGTGCTTACTACATTGTTAAAGATTTTTTTTTATTTGCAAGAGGCGATGTAAACTGCCGAGGCAGAATTTTACTTTGAAAATAATGACATTCTAAATGAACTAACGCCAATCCAAACTACCGAGAATGCTGTTGAAGTAGAACATGAAAATAACGGTGACATCGAATGTGTTGGTCAAATAGAACCTGAAGTGGATGAGGAATATTGACAACTTTTTTACCTCTGCAAATTGGTAAAAAGACTTGGCAAAATGGGGTTTGGTGCCACAGGCACTGTTAGAGATGAGAGAATGGACAACTGCTCATTGAAAGAGAAAAAAAAAACTATGAAAAAATTACCACGAGGTGCAACGGATTGTGCAGTCAGTAAACTAAAAGATGTGGTTGGTGTGCGATGGGAAGACAACAGCATCGTTATATTACTCTCGAATGAATATGGGATGAAGCCAGAACAGAAATATCAACGATATTCAGTTAAGGTCGAAAAGTAAGTTGAAATACCACAACCAGTTGTGAACTATTACAATAAATACATGGGTGTACTTGACCAGCTAGACAACCTCATTTCAAATTATAGGATAGGATTTAGAGGGAAGAAATGGTACATACATCTTTTGGCTCTTCGATGTGTGTGCAACAAATGCATGGTTGCTGCGAGACAATTATTTTCAGTTACTAAAATACTTAACTTTATAAGTTTCGAAATAACGTGTATAGTTGACCTGACTGACTTCTGGTTATGCTAACAAGTAAAAATTCTTATTTGCCATTCTCATTATAACACTAGCATCCAACATATTCCCCTACTTGCCTTGGTTTTGCATGGAACATCGTTATGAGAGTGGCCTTGTGCATTTCTGATGAGTTCAGAATAAGGACGAAAAACGTTTCAAAGGCTAAGCATTTCCAAGAAACTTAATGAGATTTTATGAAAATGTAATTCATTAGAATCAACAAAATTTTAAAGGTAGGTAAATAAATTAATATCAGGCCTTTGTTGTAATTTTTAACTGAATTTACATATCGTAGGGGATCATGTAGATACTAGTTTAATCTGCCTAGCCGTAGAGGACTATGTTGGATGCTGGTGTTATAATGAGAATGGCAAATCAGAATTTTTACTTGTTAGCATAACCAGAAGTCAGGTTATCGAAAGAATGCAAAGATTTTATTAATATTTTTACATACAGGGTGTTGCATCATGAGAGGGACATAGCTTAATATGAGGTAGAGAACATCAGTGGTAACCGGAACCTCCCATAGAAATGTCTCATTGGGCCTTCACTACGAAATTACAGGGTGTTAAATAATTTTTGGCCAAACCTGTTTTTTGTCATAACTTTGACAGGAAATGAAATAACGGATTCATATTTGGTACGGCTAATGTACAAACGAGCCCCAAGAGGTACATGTATAAAAAAAAATATATCCAGGTCCGGACTCACTATAATTTATGTTTCTTCTTTGCATCAATAAAACATCACCCTGTATATATTTTTTTGAAATTTCGATACGATATTCGAAAAGAGCAAGAAAAAACAAACAAAATGGCCTATTTCATTTTTTTGTTACACCTTCGTGGTTATTTAAATACGTTGTTAAATGTGCAAGAAAATGGATTACAGAACCCTATTAAATGAGAGGCACGTGAAATAAATAGTTTTATAACTAAAATTTGCAAAAATTCTATTGAGCCTAGGTGGTCTGGGTGAATCCTAATTCCGGCACGTTTTAAAGGTCCATTTTGGTAAAAAACTGTGGTCCTAATAAGTAATCGGGTATGAAATAACAAAATTTTTAATCAATCACAGTAGGCCTGTTCAAAGTGACAGATAATAAAAAGAAATCTCCTAAACAGTTGAATAATTGTTTGTTAGTAATTTAATGTGTCAATAATCCGCATTTAGTTAGTGAAAACTTGTGAAAATATTTTAACTATGCCAGTAAAATTTACAAACGGGGAATATGCTGACATAATATTCATCTATGGTTTCTGTAATGGAAATGGTAGGTCGGCGGAAAGAGAATATCGGCTGCGTTTTCCTGGTCGTCGATGCCCTAATCATAAAACCTTTAGTACGGTGTTCCAGTATGCAAGACAACACGGAAAGTTTCCTACTTCTGCAGTTGTGGAGCGTGTTTTACAACAAGGTGTGCAGGAACAAAACAATATTATAAACGTAGTTCAAGAAAACCCAAATATGAGCACTAGACGAATCAGTTTGGCAACTGGTATTCCTCATTGGCGAGTATGGAGAACCCTAAAAAGAGAACGTTACCATCCATATCATATCCAGCAGGTACAGCGTCTTCAACAAGGCGACGATATCCCCCGCCTGGCATTTTGTCGTTGGTTGTCTAATCATCGCCCAGTCATTTACAGAACCTTATTTACGGATGAGGCACAATTTACAAGGGATGGAGTAAACAATTCACGAAATAATCATAAATGGGCACAGGAAAACCCACATGCGGTACGCCAACGCCGTTCTCAACACAGGTTTTCTGTAAATGTTTGGGTCGGACTTGTGAATAGACATTTGATAGGGCCACATTTTTTTGAAGATTGAATGGTGAAATTTACTTTGATTTTCTTCAAAACATTTTACCGAATATGTTAGAAAATATCGGTATAAGAGGCATGTTGTTTCAGCATGATGGGGCCCCACCACATTTTAACCTTCAAGTAAGAGAACACTTAAACAATGTGTATCTTAATAGATGGATTGGACGCGGGGGTCCACATGAATGGCCACCAAGATCTGATTGTAACCCTTGTGATTACTTTTTATGGGGCCACTTAAAAAACGAGGTTTATAGCATTGAAATTGAAAGTAGACAACATTTAATCCAGCGCATCGTTACAACCTGCGACGAAATACGGAATAATCCAGAAATGATACGTCGAACAATTGGTGACCTTTCTAAACGCGCAAGAAAATGCACAGAATTTGGGGGAGGACATTTTGAAAATTTACTTTAGTGTCAACTGTCAATTACGTTTTATTTTTAAACACATTTAGTTATTGTTTTGTTATTTATTGTTAATTGAATGGAAAATATTTTATTTATTTAGATTTTAGTTTGTTCTCTTCCAATTTTTATTAAGTATAAAATGTTGATGATTTTCTTGATCAAAGTAACTGGTTGCTTAGGCCTAAATGGTTTAAATTATCTGTCACTTTTATTCTTTGAACAAGCCTACTGTGATTGATTAAAAATTTTGTTATTTCATACCCGATTACTTATTAGGACCACAGTTTTTTGGACCTTTAAAACGTGCCGGAATTAGGATTCACCCAGACCACCTAGGCTCAATAGAATTTTTGCAAATTTTAGTTATAAAACTATTTATTTCACGTGCCTCTCATTTAATAGGGTTCTGTAATCCATTTTCTTGCACATTTAACAACGTATTTAAATAACCACGAAGGTGTAACAAAAAAATGAAATAGGCCATTTTGTTTGTTTTTTCTTGCTCTTTTCGAATATCGTATCGAAATTTCAAAAAAATATATACAGGGTGATGTTTTATTGATGCAAAGAAGAAACATAAATTATAGTGAGTCCGGACCTGGATATATTTTTTTTTATACATGTACCGCTTGGGGCTCGTTTGTACATTAGCCGTACCAAATATGAATCCGTTATTTCATTTCCTGTCAAAGTTATGACAAAAAACAGGTTTGGCCAAAAATTATTTAACACCCTGTAATTTCGTAGTGAAGGCCCAATGAGACATTTCTATGGGAGGTTCCGGTTACCACTGATGTTCTCTACCTCCTATTAAGCTATGTCCCTCTCATGATGCAACACCCTGTATAGTTTTTCTTTTATTTCTCATAGATAGTTTTTCTTTCCGCTGTTTGCAAAACCCTATAAAGAATAAGTTTCATTACTATAAGCAAACAAATAATAAATAATTCACTTTTAAAAATAGACATGTTTTCCATCGTTTTTACCTACGTTTTTTTAATCATTCGTGTACTGGTGTACTTCCGTAACCTCTGGAATCTCGGTTACTACTGATAGCAGTTAAATGTCAAAAGTTCTGCAATATTTTAAAACCACCCCGAATATTTTTCCAAAATTAATGCCACTTTTAGTTTTTTAAATATTGTAAAGAAATTAAATGTTCCTTTTTTATGTACCTTTTATTTTTATTACTAGACTTGTAAGAGCAGAGCATTGTTAAGACACTGTTTTAAATGTTGATTACTTTTCTGAGCTGTTCGGATCAGATGAATCACTCTGTATAAGATAGTCATATAGACTGTGTCAAAAATATTAGAGAAAATTGTATTTAATCAAGTAAAACGCTTTATCTCCATTCATGACATACTAGGGCCAGCTCAACATGGTTTTATAAAAGGTGAAAACACTCGATCTGCCATACTAGACTTTCTCAGCAATCTGTACAAAAACCTCGAAAGAGGCCGTACATCAATGGGCCTTTTCATTGTCCAAAGCCTTGGCTTTCGACTTAGTCAGCCACGTCTTACTCAGGGAAAAGCTTATGGTGTACGGTTTTAGGGGCAAGATGAATGAATGGTTATCTTCATATTTATCTGTTTGAAATCAAGTAGTGGAAGTATAATCTGAATCACCTTTTATGGCGTGTGCGTCACGAGAAGCGTATGGTCAAGATGATCTAAAGCTAGGGACAAACAGTGTCGGATCAACCAGTCAAAACACACCGCACGGCTATGCTAATTGAGTATGTACAAACGTTGGCCCATCATCAAGTTTAACCGCATGAAGGGAAGAAATAGATGAACATATAATTGTAGAAGTTTTATAAGTGGAGAGTCGTAGGCTTAGAATAGCTTACCTCTCGATATGTGTATGAGTGAGAACAAATCTTAAAGCAAGGCGTAGCTTGAGCCATACACACGCCTTAAACGGTAATATCAAGTATACATGGATCCAGATCCCAGATAGATATAAAAGTAGGTGTACCACAAGGGTCTATATTGGGGCCGCTATTATTTCTAATATTTGTGAATGGCTTACCAGAATTATTCCCTCTTACTAATTTAACGAAGTTTGTGGATACAATACACTGCTCTGTACTGGTTTGACAAAGAAAGAGGTCGTTCAAGAAATGCAAAATATGATTAATAATTCTATGACATGGTTTAAAGGTAATAAACTGTATTTAAATGCGACTAAAACTGTGTTTATTAACTTCACAACCAGAAGCTGCACAACTGACGAAAGTTATCTCTTAAAAGTAGAGCATAGATCGATTGAAAAGGTAAATGTTACAACATTTTTAGGGGTTTATATTGATAATAAACTAACTTGGGAAGATCATATTGAAAATTTATCGAAAAGTTATGTTCGCTCTCTTTTGCTTTTTATAGATTAAGCAATATTACAAACCAGAAGGTGATGGTCGTTTTATCATGCCGAATTTATGTCAAGGGTACGGTATGGAATAATTTTTTGAGGTTGTTCTAGGTATTTTAACAGAATATTTATTTTGCAAAATTGTAAGAAATATTGTGGATGCCTCAAACTACCAATCATGCCGTGCTATTTTTATAAAATTGCAACTTTTGCCTCTTGTTTGTATATATATTAGGGAACTAGTATTATATGTAAAGCCTAAAGAAAACAATTTTATTAGAAGTCTAGATATTCACAGCTACAATACAAGAAATAATACAGAAATAAATATACCTTCTCACAACAGCACTCTCTTTGAAAAAAAATCCTTAAGAGGTACTAAATGTTATAAAGTTGCCTTCTGCATTTAAAGATATTCAGAACTTAAGAAACTTTAAGGTTGCAAACATTTTTGTTAGAAATGTGTTTGTACTATGGCAGAATAGTTGAATTATTAATAATTTCTCATGTTATATACTTAATATTGTATTATTTACTACTAACTTTATCTTGACTTGTACTATACTGTGCATTGTGGTCTATTGGATAATAAAGCTTAGTTTACTTTACTATAAATCTAAGCCGAACAACGACTTGTATTAATAAGTAAGTACTTTAAGGTTTAAAAGTCCAACAAATCCAAATAAAACATCATGTCGCGAATGTTTATATTTTTTCCTGGCGCTGAAATCTCGACCGCCAACAAAAACTTGCTAACAGTCGTGAATTTAAACCCATTTAACATGACCTGAGGTTTTTGTGCGATCCATTTTGAATTTATACGCAAAGTTAAGCAACCTTTTTAGGGTCCGGAGACAGTTTTGCAATACGGCGGTAAGGTAATGATTTCGTGTTGTTGCGAAACTTTCCTCGAAGATTAATTATTGTCCGTTGTTCGCATATAATTTAACAATTAATATTTTTAGGGTATCTCTAATTGGGTTACGTACAGGTTATTTATTGGTGTTTCCGAGCCCGGGTATTTTTACAAGATAAATGAATCAATTATATAAGACTGACTGACGTATTGGACGTGGATTTTGGAATGTGTTTTAAAATTCAATTAGCGACAAAGACAAGTAAATTAAAGAATAATTAGTAATTGATCGTAATTTAAATATTAATTAATGTGCCTCTGTAATTGTATCTCTGTGATAGTTCCATAACAAATACACCTATAAAATATATATAAATACAATATATGCTCGGATAGGTTTCCGCGGTTGTCTGTGTGAAAAATACTAGGTTCACGGGTTGAACTGCGTCTGAGATTACTGGAGTCTCGACGTTTTGGCTCCCACTTTGGAGCCATTTTCAAGAGAAAAAGAAAGTAGAATCGATAATGTATGGTATATGGGAAGTCTAGTCTAGGAAGTGTACGGAATGGTTCTAGTCCGGGGCCTCAATCTGCCTACTCCTCAGGTCTCTAAGATCTCAATCTCAGTTCTTAGAGAGAACTATGTACAAGTTAAAATATACACAACTTTCTCGCTTCATGGCAATAAAGCAGCAAGGTAGTTGTTGCATGGCCGCCTAGAACTATTTTTTACGTTAAAAATGTTTTATTCTTACTTTAGTTTACCAAAAATGGATACATTTTTGTGGTGTACATGAAATAACCTGTTATGTAGACGAGATAAAGCAGATGCCCTAACATGGAGTCTTGAGGGGCACCTGATGAAATTATATATTACTCTATTAACATATTTTAGATGTTGAAAAAACTAACAAAACTTGGTGACACTATTTATTAAGACAAAATATCAATTCCGTGATGCCACCATGTGCGATTCTCGACTCCATCTGTTTTCCTACAGCAGGCATCAAATTTTTAATCGCCCATGAAAAGTTGCTGCCATTTTCGGCCCACTTTATTTACATTTTTGTAAATTCGTGGACCTTCTAGTTTTTATATATTCTATCAACAATAATTTTGAGACATTTTCCTGTCATCAGAGCCTTGACTAATTCTATAGGTTTTAATACACAATGATACCGGGGAGAGTCAAGAAATTACCATTCGTGCCATCGAATTGTACATTCCTAGCCCTTGTATCACGTATCCTCAAATTTTCTTATAGACGTTCATTGCTGTAATCAGTGGTATGTAGGGGATAAGATGACGCTCACGGCACTGACATAAATCTGGAAAAGGCCTAAACCGCATTTATCAAGGCAATATTTCCAAGTCGTTTTTGTTTCATTACAGATAATACAAAACTTGGATGGATAAAGCAGGGGAGATACCATCTCGGGTTGAATACTAGATTTATTCTGCATACTAAACCTTAACTCCACACCCCTATTTTTATAGTTGTATAGTGCGATTATATTATAAAGGCGAAATCCGCAATAAAACATCAGACACGGAGAAATGCGCATCTCACCTTCCTCCAACAAAAATTGACTCCATCTACAAAATATAAAATAGGTACGTCTTTTTAAATGTATATTAATTAGACATAGAAAATAAATATTGAATGTTTTGATACTATACTATTCCAAGTAGCCCAGTCTTCAGACGTTTTAAGGCATCACTAAATGTTATATAATAATAATAATAACAATAATAATAACGTTTATTTGAGATAAGAATATAAATATAAGACAACACTTACATCTAAATACAAATAAACATGAAAAGAAATCACAGAAGGTTCAATTAAACCTTGAATGTGACTGTAATGAGGGGCATAAAAAAATGTACAAATTAATTCAATAATTAAAAAAGGATTAATATACATTTAAGATATCCTACTTGGGAAATAAAATAATAAAAATGCAGAGTATAGACAATCATACTCTGTTTCATATTTTAGGTACTGTTTAATTTTTCTATTTCTAACAATTTCGTAGCATCTATATATTTTTTTTCATTTACAGTTTTATGTTCGAAGTATACGGTTGATAGGGCATATAGTTTTCTAAAATTTGGTAAGTATCACATTTATTTAGCTTTTTTTTAAGTGTTTTTAAGTCTAATAATTTGCGTATTTCATTTCTGGGAGTTTCTGTTATAATTTTTTTTACATATTTCTTAAATAATTTTTTTTAATGTTTCAGGTATAGAATTAAACGCCTTAGGTGCTAAGAATACATGGGATCGTTGTCCAATTGTTTTGTATATTTGTTTAATAGGTATTAGATTGCCTCTATGTCTGGTGTTATATTCATGTTGTAGAATATTTTTACTTTCAGAGTACTGAACAACGGCCAAATGCGTAACAATAATAATAACAATACGTATAATCATGTTGAGGGTAACAACTTTGCATTGGGACCCCAATCACCGCTGTCAAAGAGCTGAATTTCCCATTATTTGCGACTGTGAAACAATTTTTTTTATGTGATAATTTGGAATTCTGGCCACCAGTTCGAATACAGATGATTGAAACAGATGTCAGAAACACACTCACTCCTGTTGCCAAGGGCTTTTCAGGCAGCTACGTCACTTTCTTTTAAGAAACGGTATTTTTACTGAGTTTTGACTTTTTTTTAATTCTGATGGCATGGAGCAAGTTGGACTATTAATTCAGTTTAACCATCGGAATATCACGTATTGTTCATTCGGCTGTGTAATGGGTGGTCTGAAGTTTTCCTTTTATTATATATGCGAGGAAGAAAGTGAGACATGCATCTTCCTCTTTCTTTTTTATTGCAAACTTCGACTTTACCAAATATTTATACATCTAGGAACATTTATAAGAAAATTGTGGGTTTGGTTTTTAGATGATGTATCTCAACGTGCATGCTTGCTTCAATAGGTGTAACAAACATTCACCTGATTGCTATGTATAAATTATCGTAGACATGTGATGTTTGGATCGTTGCATGAAACTTTAAAAACCATATCGTGTCCGCATTGCGCTTATAAGTGTGAAGACATGAATTTTGCGGAAACACTTGAACACGTAAGCTGTTTTTTTTAATATAGCACAATCCTCAGAGGTTTTACGTTGGGATGAAATAATATGTATGTAAAATTTTGCATAGAAGTACATCGATACTTGCAAGTAGAAAAGAATTTTTTTAAATTCCCAAGGCAAAATGGCAAAAACCTACCAAAAAATATTTTTTTTATTTCAATATTCCATCCCAGCTTTTACCGCCAGCTTTTTTCTAGGAACATTTATTTTTTGCTAGTCTCTAGCTTATGACGTCAACATGGATGAGTGACTTACTGTTACAATTTCTCTTCTCTGACTTACCGAAGAAATGGAATCTAATTGTAGTAAAAAAATATACAGAGTGGAGACCATAAAAAAAATGTTATATGCTAAAAATGCAACGGAAAGCGATAAGATTTGGCACGTAGCTAACACAATTGTTAGGGAGTAACTTGCTGTAACTTTAGTGAAAATACACAGGTTGGACACCCTTAAAAAGATAATTATACTCTTTTTAGAAAAGACAGATAACAATAATCACTAGGAGAAAGACGATCCATGGGCGTACTACTATTTCTTTTCATACTTGCGGAAAATATATCAAAAACTTAGAATTGAGACCAGGAACTAGAAAGGGTGTAGAGTTTGGTGAAAGACGCATGTTTCGTGGCTCTTACGGGATATCGAGATAAATCCGGATAAAGCGGCAACAAAACGCCGAAATTGAACTTAATTGAAGTGTGAACAATTCTGCATTGATTGATATAAATTGGCGCGAGTATGGCTATTTCATATAGTTGATAATTGATTAAATTATGCTGGTTGAATAAAGCAACACAAAATAGTGTATACAAACTCGAGAAAAGTGTACTGCTTGAGTACTTGACCGTAAAATCTGTACCTGGATTCGTCCCTTCTTGAAGTGGGTGATATAAAATAAGCAACAGCCTGCCAGATGTGTGAATGAAACAGATAAGTTTTTTGTTCATGTAGCATTAGCACTGGTTATTTATGTCTTTACTAAATTTTAAACAAGAATTGGAGATCAAAATTGAAAAGATATTAAACATAACATATGGGTAATAAACACAATACATAGGTGCCCGAAACTGCCCGAAATTGAAACCGATCGTTTCAAGGAAACGATATACAAGGTGAGCAAACTATCCCTTCTGACCTCTATTCTCATAACGCGCAAAAGAAAAATAATGTTACTGCGACATAGGGCCCTTCCCAGCAACTCCACCGTAGATGGATATTTACTTGTGGAGCGGTTAATAAATAAAAAAAATAAAGGGAAAAAGGAAAAAAATACAAAAATAAAATAAAAAATAAAAGTTTCCAGATTCAGAGACAGAAGAAAGAGAAAACTTAGAAGAAGAAAAATAAGGAGATGACGATAGATGGAAACTTAAAAGAAGCATGGAAATGAAAAGAAGCATCTCGCAAACAACTGTACCGCACCCCAGCCGATGATGATAAATGGAAACTTAATAGAAGCATGGAAACTTAAAAGAAGAATCTCTCAAACACCTACACTTCCCATTCTATATCCCCACCCCATGCTTCATGCGGCTCTCGCTGCTGACAACAAACATGTCCAATGTCCAACCCGGCGTATGCAGCCGGTCCGGCGGTATATAAAACATCCGAGATTTGGTCCCGGCACGCGGTTTGGCCATCCGTTGGGCGTGTTCGACGGACGACCAAGCTGCGTGTTGGAACGAACCTCCATGGATGCCCGGAATTGGTAGCAATGCCCACCTTACGCCGGCAAATCGATCAAATCAATCAATCAAAAAATTAGAATTGACACCAATATAGAACCTATCATATTTAATGTAGAATTCGCAGACAGTTCATAAGAATATTCAGAGAAAGAATTTCAAAACAAACTGGTATTTTACGTATGTACACAACACTGCATTGCATTTTATATATTTCATTATTATATATACCTCTATTTATTCTTCAATTTAATAATTTAAAACGTAATTTTTCAAACAATGTACCAACATAGATAAATAAATAATTAAACATACACTTCTTGGCCTTGTCAATCTGAAATAACACATTACCGCCATAAATTAATTTAGTACTCGATAATGGTGTCACACAGCATCAAAACGTCTCTAATATTTTCACAAAATAAGCATATTTGCATAAATGAAGCTGTCCGTATTTAAGGAAAACTCCATTTTCTTGGTACCTACCTTGTGGACTAGGAACTTTCAAGATCAATGTTTATATGAAATAAACATATGTTGTTTAATTTATCTAAATATTTCCATAATAATAATAATAATAATAATGATAATAATAATAAATTACTTTATACAAGTACGAAAAACCCGCTAATTGGTAGATGATATCTGGTTATAGTTGCCTTCATATTTCTAAGACACAAAAAAATCCCGTCAAAGGAGTCCACACGGCGGTATCATTGAATAGGTAAAGATGCGCCTGCCCGCTTTGTAGTTACCGCATTTTTTATACGCCTTGAAATTATGACGACTATACAAGAGAGACATCGACCGATAGATCGCAGCAGTACAAACAAGGACAGACTGCCAGAGATTGAGCCGGATCGGGTATAAATGTCGTAGTACGGGCAATTTGAGAGCTGGAGCTGAGAGCTCATGAGTGGTGAAGTAGTAATGGTGTAGGTAAATGCAATACCATGTCTCCACAACTGGGTTTTCTAGAAGCTTATAGAAAAGTATCGAGATTTCCACAATGTTCAAGACTTTACTAGAAGACTTCTAGAGGGATCTAGAAGCATTTTTAGAGTATATAAACTAATGCAAACAGGCGGAGGGAGCAGTTTTTAATGATAGGTAAGGTTAGAAATCCATAAGTAAATACGTGTAAACATCTAGTAATAAACATTGTTAAAGGTTATTCTAGTCAGTAAAAGTGTACTTTACTTAATAAAAGTATTGTGAAGTTTTCAGTAAGTTACTGAATGTGTTTATTTCTTATTATAATTTTTGGAACCCACGGATTTTTAAAGGGTATTTCCTAGGGGTGAAAGCACATGCCAATATAATATAAATAAATTACTAATAAGCACTCGGGATATGCTTTGATAGAATTTGCAATTATAATGAACTTTTTTACCCTTCTTCATTTCCAAATAGACATTAATGAAAAAAATTGCCAGAGGAAAATATTTATCATATAGTTAACACAACTGTCAAGCTGTTATATTTTTAAAAGATATACAGGGTGCTCACTTGAAAACTATCTAATTAAATTCTATGTTAATACCTACTTTTACATATTTTTATAGTGGTCGTAATGAGCTTATCGACGAATTCATATTTGATATCATCATCTTTACTCATTTTTAAGATAATCTCACTTTTGTGATGACATTAAACGATCTTGTACACTTTAAGAAATTACCAATATATATAATGAGCGTCCAGACAGACCAATCGCAATTAAAATGTTCAAAGATGCAATCTGTTATAAACTTATCACAGTCTTAATGCACGAATCGTCGAATTGCAAAGAGGGTTGCAGAAAACGCTATTTTTGACATATTATTGAAAGCTCTAAAAGTTTTAATTGATTCCAGGAAGGAAATTAATGAGATTTAGTAGCGAAATGTCATGTTTTGCTCCGTCAGAAATTAGTTTTCGATTCGAAGGCAAGTTTTCTTGATTTCTTTTAAAGTTCTTTTTTATTACATAATTATTTTGCCGCAGACAGCTGAATTTTCCTGATGGGCGCGGAATTACGATTTCATTACTTTTTATTGGTGACACGGTAATACAGAGTGGACTAACAGTAAATGTGTTGGACAATTCAATTTTTTATATCGCTTCGTGTTCCATCAGAATAGAGGGGTATTGAATTTCACAATGGAGTATTTTAATTAAATAAAATAGTTATTTTATATCATCACGGGTTTTCGCGAACCATTTCACATGTAGGATAAAAAATGAAGAATAAAAAAATACTCCTTTTTGTTTAACCCCAAAAACGGAGGAATGAATTGGTTCCAAATTTAGTTTCAGTTATCACCACGTATTTGTTAACAAAACATCTCAATATGAAGGCCAAATTTTAATAAGTGTTGTTTGTTTAATAAGTGTTATCGTTTGCTCGTGATTGTTCGTCGATTCCTTTGGTTTGCTCGTTGCATAAAATAGAAGAAACACAGAGGGAGTCGGAATTGATAACGACCCCCCCTCCCTCTCCCGCTGTTGAATGTTTCATTCTTCAGTGCCCATCTCTTCTAAACTTATTAAAATTTGAAGTTTATATTAACAACCATTGTTAGTAGATATATGGTGAAAACACCTTGTGTTGAAAACAAAACACGCTGTAATTTTGGTGTCCAAATATTGAAACTTGTAGACACAAATGAATGTGTTAAGTGAAATTTGAATTGGGCGCCATTTTGTCCATTAAGTCCAAAATGGATCATTTTAAAATGTATATCTGGACACCAGTTTTTCGACGAGTAATTTTGGCCACTTTTTTAATGGATTTTTTCGGTCATTTTGATAAACATGTTTGAAAACATTTTTGAAAATTTTTTATCAGAAAAGAAAGAGAAATGCGAGAACTTTAGTTTTAAAAAATAAAGTTAATTTTCGTCTCCCCCAGAAGACACAAAACCATAAAACTGCTGTTACAAAACTATGCATACCTCATAGTATTTATGGTCTTTCTTTACTGCACTAATAACTTTTTTTTTTAAATATATTGTTTATAATTACATTTTTCTTTTCAATACCTGCGTTCATTTTATACATTTTTCTCAGAACTACTTAATGTAATATTTACTAATATAATGTACCATTATAAAAAATATTTTAGTTTTTCTCTGCATTGAATCGAAATAACTTCGGTCACCATACGCGTACTTAAATATTTATAGTTTAGAAATTTTTGACACATACTGGCGTAAGGCAACAGGCAAGCGATATTCACGAACCCTCATCCAGAATACGGTCATTAATTTTTACCTTCCCGATGGAATATTTTCCGACCCTCTACGGTGCTACCGTCAGGAGCTTGTATATTAGCGTTTACGGCAATATTTATTACGAATGTTTTCCCATTTAGGAACTAAACGCAAGGTTATTAGATAAAGTGCTAACGCAAGCACGCACACAATTAATAAGTTGAAGTTATGGGCGCTAATCGAGTTTGGGGTTGGAATTTCTATAACCCAATGGTTAATTCTTTTTATGAAAACCTTCTATTTGTATAACATTGACGACTCTGCTGTAAGATTTTCTTTAAAAATATTTGTTTCCAATTTTTTTTTTTTTGTGAAACGTGAAAAACAGTTTAGTGTTTTTTATTTCATTAGTGATAATGGATTTTCACCAAGTAAAGGTCGAGTCTATCAACTAAATCTATACAAGATATGAAAAGTAGACATGTTAATTATTTATGAGGAAAGTATAAAAAAAATGCAATTGCAGCTATGGACCTCTGTGGCCGACGATATCCTGATAGACAATGTCCAGCGAAACATTATTTTAAACGTGTTGAAAACCAATTCCGAAGAGAGGCCATCAATGATCCCGAAGAAAACTTCATTATTGACGAGGGAATGGAAATTAATTGGTTTTGGTTCGAAGAGAAGTTGATAAGACTATTCCTTTAAGGCAAGTTTAATTTGAATTGAACACCAGTCACCAAACAGTAAGCCGAATTTCGCACAAATACAGCTATAAATATTTTAAATAATAATTGCACCAGCATTTGTACGAAAGTGATTATGAACGTAGGATGGAATATTGCAATTGGATTTTGTATAATAACGGGCAGCCAAACAATGATTTTTTGGGATTGATTTTATTTTGGGAAGAGTCAAGGTTTACAAATTTGTGATTATTTAACCGACAAAATACAAAATATTGGTCACAAGAAAATCAAATTTTATTACGGGAGGGTAACTTTCAAGTGCGGTTCGGTTTCAATGTTTGGCTTGGAATAATCGGTGGTAGAATCATTGGTTCAATAATATTTGAAGGACCTCTGACTGGTGCCAGATACTTGAGATTCCTGGAAAATGAGATTGAGGACATTTTAGATGAGTTACCTTTAAATTTAGGACAGGAAATGTATTTCCAACAAGATGGCGCCCCCCCCCCTAAATCAAGGATAGTAAATGATTACCTTCAATGGAGATTCGGAGAAAACGTAATTTTGATGAATGGTCCTGTAAGGTGGCCTCCAAGTTCACCTGATTTAACGCCCCTCGATTTCTCTGTTTGAGGTCATTTAAAAAAGATTGTCTATGCAACCGTCGTTACAACCCGTGAAGACCTGTAGCTACGAGTAAGACGAGCAATTAATAGCATAACGGCCCAGCCATTGGCGAACGTTCTTCGAGAAACAGCTATGCGAGTTTAGGAGTGCATTGACGTTAAGTTGTTCAAAATGCTGTCCATTTTGAACAACTGTTGTAATGTTTTGTGTTAATTTTTTGTATTCCAAAACCACCTTATGTGTAACAAGGTAATTAGAATAACATTGTATTTTCTTATTTTCTTTTAGCTGTAATTTTGTTTGTATTTATCGCACATTTTAATACGACATATGAATAAATTCCTTATTAATAGTACTAATAAATGGTAACACGGTACCGATATGGTTCCATTTGAAAAAATTGAATTTTGCTCCAAAAACAATTTTGGTGAATTTTATTTGCTCATAAATCACGTAATTTGGTGTTTTTAACGGGATTTCGATTTTTGTAGCATTACAGGGGCCATTTAGAATAAATCGGAACCGCATGGCACACTTAAATGGAAAACTAAGAATTACATTATAAAAAAAAAATTGATGTTTGAAATGTCACTTATTTGGCATCGCTGGATTCAGAAAATTATACAGAACTCAAAAATGAAATAATGTATAGGGCGTTCCATTTAAAAATCGAAAGTTAGTGTCACTTCCGGCGAAACCAGAAGTGAAAAAGAATCAATTGTATGTCAAAAAGTGTCGCTTATTATGTGTGTACCTACTATATTCTAAATTTCGATCAATTATCTTCAAAACTAAAGGACAAAAAGAGGGTTTATCATGATCCTGTTACTGTTATTGAACCAAGTAAAACGATCCATTTGAAAAAATATCCAATTTACTATAAAAGTAAATTTAGACAAAAATCCCATGAAAAAATAATATTTAAACCAGTAAAAAGACTTCTAAACACCTTTGCCATCATATTAAATCGAAATCTACGTAAAAAATTATATCACTAAAAATGACCCCGATGAACTTTTCGAAAGTACCACGAACTTGGTTTTTCGAAAGTACAACGAATAAAATCGCATAAGACGGAAAACTGCTCCACACAACAAATTTTTCGTAAGTACAACAAATTTAATTTTTTGAAAATTTCAAAAATTTATTTTCATAAAAAATACAATAACGAGACGTAAACAAAGCAGAAAACCGCTAATCGAGGTGAGTTTTTCGAAAATACCACGAATTTGGTTTTTCGAAAGTACCACGAATTTGGTGGTTCACAGGTAGAAATCCTCAGTCGGGATGTAGCGAGTAGCTATTTTAAACGTCAAAATTTAGGAAAAAATCGATGGGACGATTTTTCTAATAAAAACCAAAATCCTCATTTAATATTCCTCAAAGGGTTTGGAGCATAATCCTTATACAAAACCCCTAAAACGTACAGAAAAATAGTCAAAGAATTCAAAGTCGGAGGGTCGATTCCGACGAACCCAAGTTGCTTTTTGTCCCGATTCAGGCGAACAGCGCCATACTAATCGCTCGAAGGCGAGTCGACGGTAAAAATGTATATTTGGGTTCGATGCCGTTAGTACGTTTATAAAAGCAGGAAAACCATCGAAGTCATATAGATAGCTTCTTTAAGCATCCTGACAATCATTTCGATAATTTTAGTGCAAAATTCAAAGTGAGTAATTTTCAAAAAGTTTCGCATACATTTTACAAATATCACTAATTGAGAGTCTGAATCTTTTTGTACAGTCAATTGTCATAGTTCTCTCGACGCTGGATGAGTTACACTCCTACGGGAGGTGCGTTGCCGTGTGGTGGTACTCTTTGATGTTTGCCTTATACACATTAGCTAAGTATTAAATATTTATATTTTTTACATTTTATGAATTATTTCGATAAATAAAAATATACTTTGAATTCGATTTCTTATTGATCCACTAATTATAAGATTTGTGACCGACGACGTGCGATTCTGTGGCGTGAGTCGGACAATTACTTTCCGCGAGTCATCTTTGATCCCACCAAGTCTGTGTATTTGTCCGAATACTCATAGAATCCATCGAGAGAGCAGACTGTAGCAACCACGGTAAGTATAATTTTTGTCTATTTTCGTCTTGGGGAGTATGAAGGGTATCTTGAATCCCCCTTGTGAGTAGAGTTGATCAGTATCGTAGCGGCGACACGGCTTCGGCCTAAATTATATAAAATCCTTGCCGTGTCCTTCAGACCAAACGATACGAGGTTCATCTACATTACACCCGGTGTATTACATATTTGTTACATGAATCTTGATTTGTAATCTTACAAAGAAAATTAATTCTTACTTTCAAGTCCGAACCCGCAGGCGATTTGGTGGAAAATTAAATTTAAAATTAAATTTATTAGGTACATTATTTAGTTATGATAATATAACCCGTTCATTATGATAGTGTAAATATTAAATTTCGTTCGACATATGTTGAATCATGTAAATTATTACTAATGTAAATATTTGGCAATTTACAGTAGCCATTTAGCATAAAAGGGCCCTCTCGGCACTATTTATAACTCGTTCGATAAATTTAGATTTGAATATTACGGTAATATTTCATGTGTTTACGGCACATTGTGCGTGTATACCTAAGGCTTTGTCAGAGATTGGGGATATGGGTCAATAAGAGCCAGCTTCCTGTTACGTTTACCCTCTTCAAATAAACAGAAAATTTGTTATTCGGGTGGCATTTTAGTACGTAAAATATAGTTGATCGATGTGTGACATAAAAATTAATATTCCATGTATCAGAGAGAAGGGACTGAGCTCCAGAGCGCCACAAATCACACCCTTCGTGGGTTTTCGAAATAAAAGCACAGGGACACGTTCTACTCGCTTGCTATAAAATCCACCGCTATGAATGGTAGTTCCTAAAATAAGACGATATGTATGTTAAAATAGCTAGAACTTGAAGGGTTATCATTGAGATATAACCTTACACTATTTTAGGGATGTCAGAAAAAAAATTCAGCTCAAATCGGATCAATAACAGAAGAGATGTTCGCATCTGGATAGAAATGCACTCACTTGAATTCTTTTTAACAGCTTCATCTACTATCACAGTGCGCCCGGATAAAGTTATTATGACAGAAATATTACGGAAAAAGTGGATTGCAAATTCCTTGGAATCTGACGATAAGATTCCCACTTTGCAACAAATCCCAACTGATCATCTGTTTAAGGTATTTCGATGATGGCAGTGTATTTATTGTTTCGAGATTTTGTCTTTTGTCATCGTGAACGTATGGACAGAACAAAAAATAAAAGCGGAGATCTCGATCGACAAAGTTAAGGCACGTCCTGGTTAAATGATGGTATAGCATTAGTAGGCCAGTAGAATTAGCTCATGGGAAGGCTAATCTTGGATGAAATTCCTTACAGGTAACCACATGGTTTAGTCGTATTTATTGATAAGAAGCACACCTGTGAATTTCCTTCCATTTTAAAGTGGCGGAACATTTTTTAATTAACGTTTTTTTTTTTTGCGAAAAAGTCACAATAAATTGGGTTTTTTAAACGTAGCTCTAAGCCGATTGACAATGGCCATATTTCATGTTATACATTTGTAGGTGATATGAAGACAATTAATTTGCTGTCCGAGTCATTTAAATCATTTAATAATTTTTTTAATCGAGAGAAACTGTCGATAAAATCGAAAATTTCAATAATTTTTAATTCCGTGAAAAATTTTCCCAAGTTTTAAACTTGATGCAAACATGTCTCGTGTAACCCTGAAGCTACCATAAAATTTTCATGAAAAAATATTTATAACTTTTCGAGAAAGTACATTTGTTTATAAAAAAAGGTCTCAAATGTTTAATTCAATCTGAATTAGTTCCCGTCATCAAAAATGACTCATCCGGAGCTCATTTTTTCGTTGTGACGTCAAGTTTACGAATACGTCGTTGGCATAACGATTTCTAATATTTTCATAAACAAAATGACGTTTGAAAAAGTACGACTTTTGGGACAGCGTTTTTTTGCGAATATCTTAATAACAAATTAATATATCGGCATAAAACTTTCATATTCTGGTAGTTAGTATTTTTACACGATTAATAAAAATTAATTGTTGTAAGATGTTTAGAAGCAGAGATAATTTTTTTCGTTGTTAATTACGCCATTTGTTTATTTATTAACACAAACATTTTAAATTTACACAGTAACTAGTTGTGGGCTTAAATTTTGTAATTAAGTGAACTGCCACGCATAATGTTATGTTTTAAGGGACGTAATGTTAATTTTTGTACACCACAGTCTAAATGAGTCTTCGTGTCCCGCCCTCAGCTGTCCACGTTAACGTTTTCGATCAAGCGAATTCAAATTTCGACGGCAAAAAAAATCGATGTACCTCCGTCATTTATGATGCGATTTCGCCAAATGTGTACTCCTTCTTTTCCTTCCTCTCTTTCTCCTTACCCTCTCATCAATCCTGTTTCCATGAACGCGGCGCGATATTTAAAAATGAAAGACATGAAAACACACGAGTTAGAAATTGAATTATTAATTTAAAAAAAAAAACGAAAATTATTGTACAGTACGCTATAACGTTAAAAAAGGTAATCGGCAATTTACAAATTATATTAACCGTTTCATGCTTTCGTACAGCTTGCTTTTATCGCACCTTCTGTAGCTACATCATCAAAGAACATTCATCACTAGCTTCAGCATTAACTTGCACTAAAAAAAATTCTTTTGTAATTTTTTCAAACCAGGGTAAGTACTCATTCGCCACTCCGTTCCTCGATACCATCAACTTTTTTTTTCTATTTTTTATAACAAATTTATTAACAATTTTTCAACAATGTTTGTTAATACGTATTGTCTAAATGTTATTTGTAGGATTATCTTAATTTTTTCCTTCTTCAATTCTTTAGGACTTCCTGCCACATGTATGTTTTCTTTTTAAGCGGTTAATGTTAATACGGTAGTGTACATTGTCAAGAGCAGAAAATTCCCATTCATGTTTTAAATAACTTATATTAAAAATTCAAATTCATTCACTTATATTTTAGAAATAATTTATATTAAAAGGAACAAATATAAATTTCACTTTGTATGTATATTCAATCAGTATAAAATTATTTGCTTATTCTAAACATAAATTGAAATATAAAACATCAACTATTACAAATAACAAATAATTGCTGACTATCTAGAACAGTTCGAACAGTGAATAGGATTTTATAATTGAGGAAAGACAATTCAGCAATATTGCAAAGACTGCACTATTGCTATGCCTATGAACTTTGGGGCATTCGATTTTTAGTCTTGGTGAGGTGCAGTGGTGACATATCTCCTTCACAAATGGGTTCAAAACAATTAGCTATAATGTAAGTACAACTTTGTTAAATTTCATTCACCACCTTTATTTTCTAAATCACTGTTTTCTCCCCTTTGATGCTACACCCCTAGTTCGTATGTGGTTTTGGAAAACCATGTATGCAACATATGGTGGAGGTGCTGGATAAATTCTTCATAATTTATCAACTTTTAAAATTTTTTTTTTTTTTTGAGTAAATGTTTGTTTAAAATTTAGTGTGTACGTGGGGTTATTGTACTTTTCATCGTGCTACCCCATGTTAAAAAAAATCGTTGAAATCGCATCATAAATGACGGATAATCGATTTTTGTTTGCTGTCGGAATTTGAAGTCGCTTGATTGAAAACGTTAACGTGGACAGCTGTGGGCGGGACACGAAGACTCATTCTGATTGTGGTGTACAAAAATTAACGTTACGTCGCGTCCCTTGAAACATAACATTATACGTGCCAGTTCACCGAATTACAAAATTCAAGTCTTTAACTAGTTACTGTGTAAATTTAAAATGTTTATGTTAACAAATTGCAAGAATCATTTTTTTTTGATTCGTGTAAAAATACCAGCTACCAAAATATGAAAGTTTTATGCCGATATGTTAATTTGTTATTAAGATATTCGCAAAAAACGCTGTCCGAAAAAGTCGTACTTTTTCAAACGCCATTTTGTTTATGAAAATATTAAAAAATCGTTATGCCAAAAATGTATTCGTAAGCTAGACCTCACAACTAAAAAAATGAGCTCCGGATGAGTCATATTTGATGACGGGAACTGGGTCAGATTGGATTAAACATTTCAGACCTCTTTTATAAACAAATGCATTTTCTCGAAAAGCTATTGTTATGAATTACACCCCCTTGGAACTGGAGATGATACGCCTATGCCTACTAATAGTGACTGGAAAGACTCTAGAAAGAGCCATGGACTTTTCTAGAGTGTGGTTGGAGAAGATTCTGGTTTAATCTAGAGGTAATTTCGGAGTATATAAGGCGCGATTACCAACGCAGATTAAGAAGAAGTTTTATTAAGAAGGCAGTTTATAAAAGTGAACACGTTGAAAGGTGAAAAAGTGAGGTTAAATATCAAGTAAACGAAGTGTAAATAGTCAGTAAATTATTAAATAAAGTGTTAGTGGTTTATCTCTTGTTGAAATTATTTAGAACCCACGGATTCATACAGGGTGTTTCCTAAAAGGTGGAAAACACGCAACACTATAAATAATTTTTTATCAAAATTTTATGGTAGCTTCAGGGTTGCATGTAACATGTTTCCACCAAGTTTTGAGGATTTAGGAAACTTTTTCACGAAATTCAAAATTACTGAAATTTTCGATTTTTTCGACAGTTCTTTTCGATTATTTAAAAAAATTATTAACCGATTTAAATGATTCCGCCGGCAAATTTACTGTCTTTATATCACCTACGAAACGTATAACATCAAATATGGCTATTGTTAATCGGCTTAGAACTACGCTTACAAAACCCGATTTTTCGTGATTTTCTCGCAAAAAACGTTAATTAAAAAATGTTCCCCACTTTAGAATGGGAGGAAATTCACAGATATGTTTCTTATCAACAAATACATCAACTAAACCATGTGGTTATCTGTAAGGAATTTCATTCAGCGGATTTTCTAATTCTACTGGACATAGCTAAACTTCACCAGGACGTTAAAATAAATAAGGCGTTAAAATAAGTGTAAAAAATAAAAACAGGTTACAGGTTTTAGAAACGTGCCGATCAAATGCAATATACGGAAAGCGGGTATTGGGCGTTTCTTGGGATTTGTTCAGTTTAAAAATTTGAAAATTGAGCCACGGGAGTTTTTGGATATGACGGATCTAACGAAAATATTTTCATGCATGTGTTACTTTCGCTTACACCAGATGTAGCACCTAACTTTGTTATTTTAAATATAACACCCTATATTTTATTTCATATTTGGATTTCGACTATAGCGCTGTAGATACCGTGACTCCGGCACGAATATCTGGAGAGGCATTTGGTACATTTATGGTTTAAACAAACTATATTTCTGATTTAATTTGACAGACTCGAAATCCAAGAACCGCGGGTTCGAGACCCCAGTAATGTTGAGTGTTTTACGAACTGAATTGTAATACTATCAAAATATATCACAGCCATCCAATCTTGCGCCTGGCATTGGCCACCTTGTACCTGTAGCGGAGAATCATAAATTAAACATTTAAAAATCTATTCCGTTAGAGCCACGGAGCATAACAGGTGCATTTTTAAATCAATATTTACTCACGCTTATATATACCACGGAACACGTATCACAACGTATCAGAATCAGCGACCCACCTTGGGAAATCAATCAAGCAAATATCCAAACCCTGGACGTGAATAGTCGCTATCCAAATAAGAAATTATAAACTTGATGTGTTTACCACTGCGATGGAAAAGGCATAGAAAACAAGCAGCCATTTTTACATTGGAAAAATATTCATAATCGTTCACGGTAAAGGATAAAAATAGGACTGAGTATTTATTTCACTGTACGGTCACCGCTCATATACAGAGCATTCAGAGTAACAAAGTGTAAGAATTGAACTTTCTATTTCTTGTCTAAAATGAAAGTGGAATTTTCCCTTTTTTTTTTCAAAATAATCCTATTCTAGTCAACTACAGCTATAAAGAGCGCCAAAACCAGTTTCACCATGCCAGAACCGGCTCTTGGTATATTCTTTAGCATTCATAGCACACTTTGCTCTCTGGGCTTGGCAAAAACCAAGACTTGAGCATTTCAATGCTTTGTACAAAGACCGAAGAATACAAAAATTAAATGAGTTTTAGAGCTAAATATGACAAATTTGCAAACTCTTGTTGGTCTACATATTGGAGACTATCGACCAGTTCTCCAGATAGATCAGAGTGCCAAATGCCTGCCTGACGTCTTATCACATAAGTTTCGGTGACTGTTTTTTAAAAGCTTGTTTCGAAGTTGAGCGATCACTCTGTGCCAAATCAATATTTATATCTCAATATTTATATCTCGAAGCGTACCAGAGAGCCAAGCCAAACCAAATTTAGTCGCATGACTACACACTCCAAGCCAAACCAGACCAAGACGGGATGCGCATCATACATTAATTCGGCTCGAAGGACCAATGCACAGTGCTTATTCCGTCTTGGTCTGGTTTGGCTTGACATGTTAGTTTGTTTACACTTATAACTCGTTGTTGAACACTTTAGTACTCCTTTGCAAGTCTAACTAGGACGTGAGGTTGCATCCACAGGAGTACTAATCTTCTACAACCATCCAAAATGTCTACTGGTCCCCATACCAGTAGAAATTTAACGTTCGGCCAGGCGTCCTATTCGAGCCATCGAAGTAACTGGTTCTGGCCATACAATGTTTCTTGTATTAAAAAATCAAATACAATCTGTTATATAATCATGACTAATGCTCTCTCATTTGTCCTAAATATTACACGAATTGTGCCTTCAACATGTGCTTCGGCGTCCAAAGCTTTAATTGTAGATTTTATTTCAAGTGTCACATTATCATAAAACGACGTGCAATGTTTTCTAGGTTTAAATGTCAGAAGTAATTTGGTAGTATTTTAACTACAAAACCGCCCACGTAAATAAAAGTAGTGATAATGAAAATACATACATTATTATTTGAAAAACCTGGCAATTATTGTATCATAAAATTTAAATTCATCACGAAAAAAATAAAACTTCATTAACACTAAATGGCTCTTGCTATCCATCTTGCACAGTGAACTGCTCCTGGAGACCAAAACACTATAACGATAAATGGATTATCAAAAAAGAAGTTGTTTTTTCCAGCAATTCTCTGTGATCAGCTCTAGTCTGTTGTTTCTTTATAACAGTTCTGACATAATGTATTCAGATAAGGTATCGTATATTTTATTTAATTCCACTCCCGCTTTATAATTGTCTTCGTTAAGTTTAACCCAAGATTCCTGAAAACATGTATATTATACATAGGGACACTTGGACCAGTTACCACCAAAAGGTAAAATACTATCTCTCTAGGGGTCTATAATTCGTGATTTAAAAGCACGTGTCGTGAAAAGGGTATAATTAGGTTATATATAATGAGAAAACGTATAGTTAAATCAAATACCTTATTTAAATGATAAAAATCTCAGTTACACAAATAAAATCTGATACTTATTTGTCCGCACCATTTCCTGTTGTCCGAGTAAAGCTTTAGGTGGTTGATTCTTTGTTTAAATATTTACACCATAATACGTAGAAGAGCTGTAAAATTTACTAAAATTAAAATTAAGGAGTAAACGCTCAGCCGGACCTGATGAGATTCCCTCCTTTATCCTAAAGAAAATTATTTGTGTAATCATAGAACCTATTACTTTTTTAGTAAACCTATCATTTATATCTGGAAAATTTCCAAGTAGCCTAAAAATAGGTAAAGTTGTACCTATATATAAAAAGCATGAGCCAAATATGGTTAAAAATTATAGACCTGTAACTATCCCGTCGGGTATCTCAAAATTTTTTGAAAATGCTTTCTTACATCGGCTTGTGAACTTTTGCGAAAATAATATTTTGACGGAAAATCAACATGGTTTTCGTTCTAATAAATCCACAGATACTGCTATGCTTTCTTTTAGAGGCTCATTGACTATATCGAGGCTGGTTAGTACCCTGTTGGGATATTCTGTGATCTCAGCAGGGCATTTGACTGTGTCGATCATGACAAATTATTAATACAATTTTATGCCAATGGTATTCGTGGTGGAGTTTGGAATTGGATAACCTCTTTCCTGAAAAATAGACAACTGTATGCGTCTGTAACATACTCCTTCGATGGAAATGTCGGCAGTGTCAGCTCGGGACAAAAGGTAAATAATCTGGGAGTCCCTCAGGGCTCTGTTTTGGGGCCGATTCTGTTTTAATTTTATACCAACGAACTTGATACTTTGACATCGGACGCCAACTTGATAATGCATGCGGATATCTGCTAGATTAGATAATTTATTGGAGCATAAATGCAACATTTCCTTAAATTAATTTTATAACTGATACTGTTTTTATAAACAATTGTTAAATGCTGATGAGACCCAATATATAAGATTTCACAACCGACAAAAAGTTGCATGGATTTAGACATTAAAATTAATGACAACAGTCTCTCAATCTGTAAAAATGTTAAATTCCTGGGAATAACATTAGATGAGTGTCTTAACTGGAAGGTACACTGTGAGTAGTTAATATCAAAATTGAAATCGATCTCTTATTTGATAAGAAATTTAAAAGTCATTCTATCAAAAGATCAACTATTAAATTTATATCATGCACAAGTCGGGTCCAGACTAAGGTATGGCATTGCCTTTTGGGATAACTCCACTTTATAAGCGGATGTTTTTATTGTACAGAAACGAATATTATGAAACATGGCAGGGATTTCCGGTATCTGTTCTTGCAGAGACGTTTTTAGGGAATATTAAGTTTTAACCCTTGTTAGTATTTTCATCTATGATTTGTGTATATATGTTTACAGTAATAGGGCTAAATTTATCACGAATACAAAGCTTCATGCTAGAAACACAAGACAAAAAGGAGAATTTCATGTTCCTTATTATAAGTACAATATATCGATAAATGCACCCTGTCTAGGTCTAAAACTGTTCAATTGTTTAAAGGCGAAAATATTGATTCTTCATATAATCAAATTGTGAAGAGCATTTGTGAATTAACCAAATTTAGCCGTACTACAATTTATAGGGTTATTAGAGCCGGGGGTGTAGTAGATCATTCTATTTAACGGAAAAGACATAAAAACTCGATAACGCGTCCAAAGATGTCATTCGTCGATTTGTGTATGACTTTTATAATGGACAGAAGGTGCCCACATTAGAAATGATTAAGGATAAGTTACACAACTATCCAGATCATAACAATAAATCATTAGATACTTTGCGAAACGTATTGCTCGATTGCGGTTTTAGGTACAACAAATTGGACAAACGATCAAACGAATGGTAGTTATAGAATCAGCACGCATCGTTGATTATCGACACGAGTACCTACGTAAAATAAATGAATGACGAGATGCAAATAGAGACATAATTTATCTTGACGAAACATGGTTTGACATCCATGATGTAGTTCAATACGGTTTTGTAGATAACACCAAAAAGTGTAATTCAAGTACTCCATGTTAGGGGAAAAAAGAATTATAATTTTACAAACTGGAAGTAAAAATCGGTAAAGTTATTTACACAGAACTTCCCTCGTTATTTGTGCATGGCGGTCACTCTAAAAAATTATTAATTACGAAATGACATTGAGAATACAGATCGGAATATAGTTATTGCTATTATTACAAAAGAACCTGATAACTTTTGGTCAAAAAAATATACAGAGTGCTCATCCAACAGCAAAAGTTCAATACTAAGTAACAGGTGCCAGATATGGAAGGCTTGCGCAAATATCTTTACAAATGTCCACCATGACTGAATTATTTCTTGGGATGCCATTATTCAATAAAAGTATATAATAGGTGCATAAGCCAAATATTATTGCCATCTGTCACATTTTCAATTCCTCATTCACGTAATGGAGTGGAAGTATAGTGGTGGCTAAAAAATATAAAAAAATTTCAAAACTTTTTTTTTTTGAATAGGTTTAGAATGTCACGAAACGCGAAAATTTTAAATTTGAGCAAAAAAAATGTTTCGCTCTATTTCAGTGTTAAATTTTTTTCCAAAATGGTGAAAGGATGTGGCAAATTTTTTTTTTCCGAAATAGGTTTAAATGTCATGAAACATGGAAATTTTAAATTAGAAAAAAAAAATATTTCGTCTATTCTATAATAGTGATAAATAGATTACCTAAACATGTTTTCAAATTTCTTTAAAACTTTTTCAAAAACATTTTTAAATTTGTTTGAATAATTTTAGAATGCCATGGAAACGTGGAAATTTTAAATCTGAACAAAGAAAAAAAGTTCCATCTATTTTAGTGGTAATTTTTTTTCGAAATTTTTAAAAAATTTTCATTTTTTTTTTTTAAATAGATTTAGAGCGCTATAAAACGTGGAAATTTAAAATTTTAAGAAAAAAAATTCCATCTATTTTAGTGGTAAAATTTTTTTTAAAAATGGTAAAATATTTTCAAACATTTTTTTCTTTTAAATAGGTTTAGAATGCCATGAAACGTGGAAATTTTAAATTTGAACAAAAAAAAAATTTTTTAGTGCTAAAAATTTTTTCAAAAATGGTGAAAAAAATTTTCAAATTTATTTTTTTTTTTCAGAAATAGGTTTAGCGTGTCATGAAACGTAGAAATTTTAAATTTGAGCAAAAAAAATTTTTTTTCATCTTGGTAAAAATTTTTTCAAAAATGTTGGTGAAAAAAATTTTCAAAAATTTTTTTTCCCGAAATAGGACTAGCGCGTCATGAAACGTGGAAATTTTAAATTTGAGCGAAAAAAAATTTTTTCACTATTTATTCCTTTTAGACGGTCAACCCTGTATATTTTCCATTGAAATTTCTACCATTTCTTCGCTGACAGTAGCGTTAACTACCTACCAAATTTGACTGTTCTCCGTCAAGTAGTTTTTTAGTAAATGCACCAACAGACAGACAGACAGACAGACAGACAGACAGACCGACCGACAGACAGACAGACAGACTGACGGAATTGAAAAACCTATATTTTCGTAATCTCCGTATTCTGAAACGTCAGAATCCGTAAAAATCTCGGAGGGTGATTTTTTCTCGAATACAATACTTCCCTTCGGTATGCGAGGGAAGTAAAAACGGTTTTATTCCAAATGCGTTGTTGTTGAAACATATTCTTTATAGCGTTGTTGTTGTCTGCTAAAAATATGAAGCAATCTTCTGCCGACTACCACAAGGATATGACCGCCGAATTATTTGAGAAGTGGGCAAAGGAACAGCTGTTACCAAATATCCCACCAAATTCTGTAATTGTTATGGACAATGCGTCATACCATTCGCGGCAACACACAAAAATTCCGAACACCAACACAAGAAAAAGCTTGGAAATGCCAGAAAAAAACAAAAAAAGACTTATTAGAACTGATTGGAAAGCAAAATTTTAAAAAGGAATATGCCGTTGGAAAAATTTTTGAAGCACATGATCATACTATTTTACATCTGCCTCCATATTAATGCGTTTTCAACCCCATTGAAATGGTGTAGGCTGATGTAAAAATAAGACTACGTCAATATAATCAATCCCCACAATTAAGTGAGTCTGTCTTAAAGAATAATTGTTTACTTACTGTAAACAATTTTCGAAAAAACTGCGATATAGATATTTTTAATACTAATAAAAATGAGCTAATATGATCTATTATAGATCATAATATGTGTGATATACAGTTTATATATTGTCTAAATGTTATTTGTGGCATTATCTTAATTTTTTCTTTCTTCAATTCTTTGGGACTTCCTGCCACATATGTTTTCTTTCTAGGGGAATCTACAAAATATATCACAATTAGCCAGTATGTTACTGAAAAAGGAAACAGATTAGATTTCCGAAACGTCGGCGAAATATTTAATTTCAAGTTTTTATACTTATTTGTGTTGTTTATTTATAAAAACTAACCTTTAACTGATCCTTTGACGTAAACGTCACAGGCGTAGAGGTTTTTTACCAGTAACATACTGGTTAATTGTGATATATTTTGTAGATTCCCCTAGCACCGCTTAGAAAGAAAACATACATGTGGCAGGAAGTCCCAAAGAATTGAAGAAGGAAAAAATACAGCTTATATGTTACTTTTTGTATGTTAATCTGTTTTAATTCGCTTTAGTGACTTATACTCTTATTATATTCTGTATATGGTTTATTCCTGTATATTTATATTCTTACCTAACTGTATACATGTAAGTTGATAACGTCTGTTTGTACGCAGTATAAATAAATAAATAAATAAAGATAACAGTAAACGAAATAGGCAAAAGCGATGTATGGAAGTGTGTATCTCATGTGATAAAAAAAGGAAAATAAATATTCTATATTACCACATATTAATCCTATTATTATTAATGTAAATACCGATTCAAATTATGAAAACTCGGATAGTGACGAATGAAATATTGTTTATTTAAAGTTCATAGACAAAGATTTTTTGAAATTTGTCTATTTTACATCGACCTGTTTCCGCTACTAAGACCAATTACCGATGCCAGAAAACGAGTTCCCCCTTTAAAATTTTGCTGAGTCTTTCCTTTATAGAATAGTAGAAATTTTCTATTTGCCTAACATCATGATACTGCAAAGTTCATAGTATCATGGCCTAACATTTAATACACAAAACAGTCGCTGCTTTACGCCCCTTCTGAAGGATTATATACCATATATGCAACTCCCGCCTAAGATTACACAACATTGCTGCTAGAAGACAGAACGAGAGGTAGACCACTAGACAATAGATGTAGCCTTAATATATCATTTATGTGACTTATCAAATGTGATAAACATATTTTTCATTAATCTCTTCTATTGGATAAAGGTATTATAGAAATCCCTTTCTTTACCAATTAAAACATAATTTTTTAGTATTTAAAGCATTTTTACATTTCTACCGCCGCCGTCTATGTCCCATAAAGGAGATGCCGACTTTACCCCGAGTTTTCGTTTTTATGCTGTCCCAATTGAGATCATATATAATATACTTTTATATTTTGATGGCCGGTTTTTATAGTCTTTTTTGTGCACTGAACAATTGGAGACAACAATATTTTGTAGCTTCGCGTCGGTTACAATTTTTCCAGCGAAATCCCTGTTTCAAAATAAACACAGATGCTTTTCTTATTGCAAAAACAGTTGATTAGATTCAAGCAAAAAAAAGGCTGAACCTATCTATTCACCCTGTAAAGTTGATCAGTTACATTTGCGTAAAGCACAACGTCATCCGGAGCTTTCCCATGAACAAAAGTCGAATTGGAATCATCACAATGTATTTATGTGTATAAACACGCAAACAACGGGCTGAAATTATATTTTAACTTGCTTTAAAACTGGCTCTGAAAAGTTTGTATGAACGAGAGTGCCCCGTTCCGTAAATTCCCACGATAAATTAAATTCTAATTAAAATTATACACAATCCTCTGTGAATATACAAGATATATTATTTTCAATCAAGCACTATATTAATATCGTTTGGCTGGTTGCTGTTTTGAGTAAATTATTGTAATTTTCATCGAATGTCGGGTAAAGCAATTATGTCAAACGTATTAGCAAACATGTGATAGACCGGGACAATGTCCAGTATTTCGATTATAAACTACCAAGGACCTAGCGAGGGGGAATTAAGGGGTTCAGTCCCCCCTTCCTCCTTAAACTCTATGTATTTTTGCACGTAATGTTGTTAGAAGTACAGTAAGATCAGTACTAATTTGAACCTTTGCTAATTTCAACGGTCATATTTCAGATGAATATCGCAATTGCTTAGAACAACTTGAACATTCGATTGAAAAAAAAAATCTGAAGAGAACCAATTGGTACAGCATCGCTGTAACAAAAATGTTGAAAATTTTGAATTAGACTATCATGTGCACTAAAACAAAAATATTGTCTAAATTTTTTTCTTCTTCAATTCTTTGGGACTTCCTGCCACATGTATTTTTTCTTTTTAAGCGCGGTGCTCGGGGAATCTACAAAATATCACAATTAACCAGTATATTACTAGTAAATAACCTCTACGTCTGTGACTTTTACGTCAAAGGATCAGATAGAGGTTGCTTTTTTTTAATTAAATAACACAAATAAGTATAAAAACTTGATATTAAATATTTCGCCGACGTTTCGGAAGTCTAATCTGTTTCCTTCAAGGCATTCTTCAAAAATCTGTTTTGCTGTGTATGATAAATACACAGCTCTAAGAATGTTTGTTATATTCAATATCCATAGATACTTACTACCTTCATAAAACTGTTGATATAGTTAGCAGTTTTTTTAGTTTTTGTACAATGTTAAGTTTGTGAAGTTCTTCTTTTAACATTGGCAACCAAGTTGTACAGACATCTACGGAACAATTAGACACGCATTTATCCTCATTCAATAATATTATCGCGGATTCTTTAATTTTTCTTTTTTTTGCTATCTGACTCTTTTGTTAAAATTTTTGCAGAGTCCCAGTGCAGTTTATTCTATGTCCGTTCTCCCAAGCGTGTTCTTCTTGGACCTCTGAATTTCATTTTTTCTGATATAATTTTGATGTTCGCCCAATCTTACGCTAAATGATCTGGATGACTCACCCACGTAATGTTTGTTGCACTCACACAGAATACTATAAATGCAGTTTTTTGAATTTTGCTCGTGGTTTTTCGGTTTCATCTTTGTCAGAATAGATCTTACAATGTTCTTTGTTTGAAATACCGTCCTAATGTCAAATCTATCACCGATGCGGCGCAACTTTTCGGATAATCCGCATACATAAGGAATTAACGCGGTGTAACGTTTTTCAGGTTTTTGTCGTACCTGATTGTTATTTTCAATATTTATGAAGGTTTTATTGGCAAAACCCCCAGGATATTGGTTATTTATAAGAACTTCTTTTATAAACCGCTTCTCATTGTTTAGTATTTCATCATTAGAAGAAATGATTTACAAACATTTTACAACACCCCTCTTAACATGCATCGACTGATTGAGTTAAAATTTGACTGATCCTTTGACGTAAAAGTCGCAGGCGTACAGGTTATTCACCAGTAACATACTGGTTAATTGTGATATTTTGTAGATCCCCCAGCACAGCTTAAAAAAATACATGTGGCAGGAAGTCCTAAAGAATGGAAGAAAAAATTTAAAACAAAACCACTTAAAAAAATTACACCTATGTATATCAAACTTGAAAGCATTCACAGATACGTGTTTCGATATTTACATCTCGTCAGTGTGACCGCTTTCAGATTTTAGAATGAACCGAAAAAATATTTGATATAACTGTTACCTTTGTTATGTTTGTGTTATAAATTGTTTTTGGTTTTACCGAACAGGGCAGTCTAAATTAATAGTATGTTATAAGTGTGGTAAGAAACATATTACGCACGAATGGAAAAGTTACGTACGAAGCCGCTATGTCCCGCGCGTTTTGTTTGCTGCCCATTTGTTTACAGTGCGTTTGTCTTAATAATGTGTAAAATTCAGGTGCTTCTTACTTTCACGTCCACGACAGTGGAAGTACAATAATCGTAAAGAATATTTCATTTTTTTTAATAGGTTTATAGTATCATGAAACGTCGAGATATTAAATTCGAGAAAAAAAAAATTCTGTCTGTCGGTCGATCTGTAGCTTTTTTATACGCGCGTTTTCTTAGGAACGGTTTAAGATACTGACTTGAAATTTTGTACACCTGTATGTATTATTTGAGCTTACTCTGCTATATGAACAGAGGGGTTATCAAAATAACATTATTGTGGCAGCCATGCTGTACTTAATGTGAATATTTTCTTCCCTGTAATCCAAGGCTGATCGTGGCATGTAGCCGTAAAAGTAGTTGTACAGGCAGATATGTTTTCTATACTTATATGTGATGAGTTTATTTGTAAAAGAAATCTTTGCAGTACTGTATTTATTTCCTTTGTTTCTACTTTAGGGAAGTTTAACAATGTAGGGAATTTGCATTTAATTATATTTGACAAATAATAATATAATTAAAATAAGAAAACAGTTATTTTTAATTAACTCGCTCTAACTCAAACGTAGCAATGAACTGGTCTCAAAGTTTTACAGTAGCAACACTATCTGTTGATAAACTATATTAACGTACATGTCACATTTTAATGAGTGTAGAACAATTTTTGTTTCTTTTTTGCCGACAAAATCTTCTTATGTTAGAATTTCTAGGGATAAATATCAAGTATATTGTACAAAATAAAGACAAAGGGGCAACTTTTTTATTCAAAACTTTTTTATAGGATTAGCAGTATTCGTAAAAATCACCTCGTGAAAAAATTTGGTCCAATGAAATGTTATACGTTTAGCACTTATGGAATAAAACTACTTGCGGAATATGCAATTCTGTGTTTACAAACGATTGTTTTTCTGTTTTCTGCAAAAGCTCCGAACTTTTATTTGCATTTGTTGTTCGTAGATATGTTCAAAATCGCTGTCGTATTAAAATATTGCTCTGTGACCCCGAAAGGTTTAGTTTTAAGAATATTACCAGAAAGTGGAATTACATTTGCGATGTATTTATGCACGAAAACACAAATACACACAACATCAAAGCCATGTAAATGATGTATGTATATATTATTTAAATGATTATGTTTTGAGGCAACCAGAGAGAATATTTTTTTAATGTAAAACATTATTCAAAGTAGAATAAAAGATTTAAAATTGCAACTTTGCGAAATGCTAGGTAATAAGCAGTATTTACGAAAATCACATTTTTGCATTAGAATTGATTTGGAACATATTTTATAGGGTCCACTACTTAAAACTTTATAACCTTGCCTTTTTGTGATATTAAATCCTCAATCATAATCAATAACTCAACCTCAGGGGGCAGATTACCATTGACAAATTGGCTTAATATTGGTTAGCACTTACTTTGGCAAATACTTAATAACAAGAAATCATCCGAAAAATAAATACACAGCTCTACAAGGCTCAACAAAAACGGTAGTTGGACGCCACCTTATTTTGAGGTTACTAGAAATCAAGTAATACACAATTTCTGCTCACTTTAAACTATAAGTTGGCCCGACAAAATAAGGAAACACCGAGCTATCCCAGTTTAAATGAGTGCTAGGTTAACGAAATTAAACAACTACTAAAACAAATAATCTATTAACATTCGGAGTTATAAAAAACAAACAAAATACTCTTATAACTTACTCACTAAAGTTACTCGGGACTGTACAACAAATAACATTTTAACAAGGATTAACCTGTTAAACTAATTACATAAATTGACATGGCACGCTAAATTTTAAAACTCAAAAAGTTTCACAACCGAATACCCAAATTGGGGAGAGATACAAAAAGCTTTCGGCTCGTACCGGTTTTTCTATTGTTTCTGAACAACCTTAAATGTTGCTAGCGAGCACACACTAATTAAGCCACTATGTATGCCTATTGGGCATCAAAATTGTCAACAAATCTAGTCACTGTGGCTAATGCCTACAACTAACATGAAAGCGGTCAAATTGTTTACCGATCTCACTCAGGAAGGAAAAATCCATCACGAAACTAATTCTTTAACAATACTAAAATCATTGTTCTCCACGCGCGTAGCCTTTTGAGCTACCACAACTAGTACATGAAACAAAAAAACTTAGTTTCTTTCCTGGACAACTGAACGTCGATGGACGTGGCACTCAATCTATAAACGTACAAACCACAGACTAGGTAGGCACTTAAAATCACAAATTATCATGGATGAGATCAAAGCAACTAATTCAGATTAATCACGCAATTTGCTGCTATTTAATACAGATTCTTCCTGTCATTTTATTGACCATTAAATATTTGCACTTTGTGATTTACACATTACGCTGATGCACCATTTACGTAGAACGTAGCGGCGCAACTCAAAAAGAATAATCGTCACCATAAAAAGATTTAAATATTCTTGCTTAAACAACTGAATTACCAATTAATTATACCGGAGAGGTCAAATTCACCATTCTCCCATGGTATATCGTGGCTCTCAGCCGATCCTCCACTGACTCAAAAACAACGAAAATTTACCTGCACGAAGTAAACAACTCCCCCTGTCCCCGCGTGCAGCGAGTGAAAGGTCAAACGGTCTTATACCTGCTAGAATTTACCATTTTTACGAACGTACGAAAACAATCTTATAAATGCATCAATTTTATACATGCTTTTATTTAATTTAAGGTACTAAGTGTTCCTTCAAAACGTGACCGTTACAACTTCCCGCTGCATTCTTTAAAGGAGAAGGGTCGACTTGGGCGGTTTTGTTCCAAATTATTTTTGGATGAAAAATGAAAAAAATGATACAGTTCCAGTTGAAAGGAAATTACTGTGGTAGTGTGGTATTTTATTAAGCAAATATAAGTTTAAAAACGATATATCTCCCCAAGAACGCTGTTAGCAAGTGATGGCATATTCAGGATCGTCCGTTTAGGGTAAAATCGACTTATTATTGTTAGTAGACATTTTAAAAAATGTTTTGATTTTTTCTTCCAAAAATAATTTGGTGCAAAAACCGCCCAAATCGACCCTCCTCCTTTGTTAAGTAACTTCTATGTCTGGTGCCTTAAATTGTGGGTATTTCTAAATTGTTTAAATGTGCATAGAAAGAAATAGAATAAAATCATGTTTGGAAAAAGTTGTTACTATAATAAACTTAACTTCCTTGAATGATGTTTTACCTCACCCAGTACATTAAATTTGTTAAAGCTATTTGGATAAATGTTTTAATTAGCTTTAAAGAACAAAAAACTGAAATTTTCTTTATGTATAAAGAATTATCGGGTCCCATAAAAACGGTGCTTTCAAATAATGCCCGTATTGTTTCGAATTATTTTAATACGGCTTTTCGAATTCCGGATCTTTGCGATGGCCAGCAAACTCGCCAGATCTAAATGCGCTGGATCTATTTTGTAGAGTTACCTTAAAACTTCGGTGTATCAAGTCCAACCGTGTGACGTAGAAGATTTGAAAAATAGAGGACCAAGCGGGTGCATTTCTATTCGACAGATTACTCCTTTAGGAACAGCGAATGGTGAAGAGGTAAAGGTAAACTTTTTTTTGTGGGTTGTTGGATATTTAGGCGAAAAACAAAGCGTAGGTGCTTCCAAACCAAAGAAATATACATATTTTTTTAGCAGAACTTTAGTAACAAAATACTCTCATAAACTAAAATTTAGTGTGGGTGGCGAGACACGAGCCCCAGTGCAGTATTCAGTGTTTCTGTGTTTGTGAAATCTAATTTTCAAGCTCCCTTCAGTTCACTCATTATTTTAAACTAAAGAAACCGTACTTTTCCACTAAAAAAAACTCAATCTAAAAGGCTCTTGCACATCGTTTTATTTTTTGTAAATTTACAAATATCCACGACGAAGCAAACTTTCTCAGAACTTTTATCAATTTAGAGTCTCTAGTCTAAAAAAAACTTTATTTTTGTTACAGCAGCCAATTTGCCGGGCCATTTGTTGTATAAATAATAAGTTTATAAATTTCGTCTGTCTCATTTTGGGCCCTCATTAAAGTTTTAATTGAATTTTCTTTGGAAACTTTCTGCACAGCAGAACGAGCTCAAGAGATACTTTAAGGGCTTAGAAAAACTTGAGAAGGTGTTTGCGACAAAAAATCTTCACGTAAATTTGAAGTCCTGCTTATTTAATTTGGCATGCGTGCTTGAAGCTTTTCTATGATGGAAAATACTCTTTAGTACACATTTAAAACGCGAATAAATTCCTATCCACTACGCTGGTTCTTAACTGTTTTACCGTTTTTTTTAATTTCTAATGGTTTTGTTTAAATATATTCAAATACTGAAATGGCTAGTTAAACAGTAGTAGTAAATTGTGAACAGATAATCTTGACGTAAGTGAAAAAGTAACCGAAAAAGAAATGTCTACTCAAATTTTCAAGATTTCTTAATACAACGGTTATACACATTATGAGTATATTTGTAGTATAAATACTTATGTTGGTTAATACCAAAACATTAAACTGTAACAAAAACATTTACCTTATTTAGCTAACAATGAATTTTACATTTTAAATACTTTTTCCAGAAACGTAGGGAGAAATAAACAAATATGTCTGGCATATTGAGACTTAAACGATAATATGCATGAATTATTATATCAACTTAGTTGTAGTTGGGCCTTCTATCACATAATCGTACAATCATAAAATCAATATATTTAGGACCTCGTAGTAAACTTATCCAAAGCTCAGAGGTTTAATCTGATTGTTAAAGTAATGGATAATCTTGTATTTCAAGTAAATTTATTTCTAGATAAAGATATCGATCTTTGGATTTATATAACTTTATGTCACTTACCTTATTTCTAAATTATTTTAAGCCTTACCTGCAACAAAAAAAAAATAAAATTAATATATTTAATTACAAGTATGTAAAAAAGACTAGTTACAGATAGGAAAGTACAGCACACAATTAGTTACACATTCTAAAACCATTTCTATGAGAACAAAGTATATTTATGGTGTCAAACAAAAACATAACAAGAAAGAATATAAATAACATATAACGTAATAATATGTATATCAACACATTTATAGACATACATACACACATTCACACATATATCTTATAATCACAAATACATATATTAATGTACATTTTACTGACAATCATAACATAGTCGTATATATCATCTACTAGCTAAATACTAGTCTTTATTTTAGATGCGGCAGTGTTAAAACGGAGAGAGAATTCAAGGTTAGACTTGCTTTAAAAGATAACTTATCTTGTCGATTTCTCCTCCAATTTAAATAATTTTTTTTACAGTATTTTAAAAAGAGTCGGTAAAAAATATTTGAATCGGGATGTAAAGAAATGTCGAGATTTTTAGGAAAAACTGTCGAAAAACGACGTATACGTGATGTTCTTTAAGTAGATATTAAATAGCAGAGGGCCTAAAACTGACCCTTGTGGAACTCTCGATACGTCATGATCCAGTCGACCAAAGGCTTTTGAAAAAGCAGAACATATTAAGTTTACCTTGACGATCATGAACCTCTGAAATATAGGTATTACGGTAAACACGGCAAACTCGTGGTTGTCGACCTAATTTTGAGAAATTCATGTTCATTTTTACAAGGGTCTTTGAAATGTTGATGATTTTTTTATTTATTTAATAAATAATAAAAAATTCATCAATATTTCAAAAACCTTTGTAAAAATTTGAGATAATGGCGACGACTCTATAGTATGCTGTTTTTCATATTTGTAGAAAAATGGAGGTTTACAGAGTCAAGTTGAAAATAAACTAGATTGATTCATGGGACACTGCGGCACAGCCTTTAACTAGGAAGGCAGCAGGAATGTTATCAAAATTTGTAGTAGTTTTTTGTTTGGTGCTCTTTAGAGCTGTCAAAACTTCTTTATCGGACACACTGCTAATATATTTTAGCAATATGTCTAATAAACAAGATTTGGCAGCTCTAAAAAGCACCACACAAAATATTAATACAGATTCTGATAACATTCCTGCCTTCCTGGTGTAACGAAGTATTTTTCGACATGGAAATTGCACCCCAAACCGCCGTATGTTTTAATTTTAAGTAGGTTATATATTTATATTATACTGTATTAAATTTTAGAGGCTAAGTAATCTGTGAAAATATTTGAAGTGTAAGGGCGTGCGCAATGTACTTTGCCATGTACCGTATACTTAAATTTATTTCAATTAGTTATTTAGTTTGTGCCAGAGACTCGCCGAGATTAATTCATGCTTTTATTACCACCGCAAACGTGCATCTGCGCAGAACCAGTCTGCCTCCCGTCAGGCAGTGCACCGTTTGCTGGAGAATTCAATTGGTGTCCGACCGACCGCGAGGATAGACGTGTGTAAAGAATAGTAAGTAGAGGTACTTGTAGTTACCTACAAGACCACATATATTTTCCCAAATCTGGTGCGCAATCCGACTACACCGTCTCTCCCGCTACCGTTTGTACCGCTTCGAGTATCAAGAGGCATCGTCTAGAAGCCAGACGGGAGTCTGTCGTTCATGGAGAGAAGTCCACTCCAGTCCGTTGAGCTGCACGCGTGCCCACCAGCAACAGGAGGAAGTCAGTAAAGTTTGTAGGTACCAACTTGGTAAGTTCCTACTCACTCCTGTGCACTGTCTGTACTACCGCCCATTTTTACCGCTTTTGGCCGTCGCCACCACTCACTAACCGTTTACCCTATCACCGTCTCATTAATCGCCTGACCGTTTTTATCAACGTATCAACACCGTTTTCAAAATAGCTTGCTTTCGTTTACCGTAGCCTCACGTTAGCATAAGCTCTTGACTGACTGTTTGGTAATAGTAATCGTAGTATTAAGTAGTATTGTAAATAGTAGGTTCTAAGATAATAAATTTTGTTATATAATCTGAATCATGCTTTTTACTATGGCGTGTGTGTGAAGTCTAACTATCCCTAGACCCACTGGACATTCCGTTTCTTCACTGTAACTACTCAAGCCCTGGTGAACCGGCTTTGAGGGTAATTCATTGTTCCACCACAAAAGGAATTGGCGCCCGAGCTTACCGTCAAACGACCGCTAGAGCTCGAGTGTCAAAGTGACGTTTCACCACCTGCAGGATGAATTTAACCTTACACTAGTTAAAGACTGTACCGCAGTGTTTATTGTCAACTTGACTCTGCAAACCGCCATTTTTATGCAAATACGGAAAACAGTTCACTTGTGCGCGGTCTTTAAAGCGGTTGGAATTAGTGACTAAGAGTCATCGCTATTATCTCAAATGTTTGCAAAGGTTTTTGAATATTGATGGATTTCTTATTATATTAGGTTGGCACTTTCACTGGTGGGTGCATATACACTGGCAAATAATTCGCCAACATCTTGTGTACTTCTAAATTCGATATTATTTCATTTCATTGTTGATGGAATGCTAGTTGTATTTTTTTGTTGTTAACATATATCCAAAAAGCGATCGAAATTTATTTTCGACACAATTTGTTTATTGTAGGTGTTGTGTGATGTTAAGATATCCAATTTGAATTGGAATTGTTCTATAAACAAGTGATACCATTGCACATTAAAAAATTCTGTTACTAATTCTTCAAGTTGTGATAAAAAATTTAAATGTGTTTAAATCCAACGAATTCTCCTGTAAGTACTTCAGGGCACAAACCATCTGATGACGTTGAAAAAACTATAGTTTCATGCAAATTTAGAAGATTCTACGTATATGGATAAAACCACAAAACGACGCCTAAATGTAGGGCTAAATCAACATAAAAACAGCATTAAAAATTACTAAATCTAAATAACCCTACATTAGGACAACGTGTTCCGAATGTGCAACATAAAGAAAGGCAAGAGAAATCCCGGAGTGAGGAATACAATCCAATACCACTGAATTAAAGTGGACGGCAGAATTTACTGAATTCTGTGCCACATCCTATACAGTTCCTAAAATTCCAAGCCTACTCTTTAAGCATTGAAAATAGAGCAACTCTCAGATTGAACATATACAGGGTGTGAACAAACTACTGCATCGATTGTAATAAAATTTTGCCAGTATACACCGTTGCCTAAAAGGCAATCACTAGTTTCTATGATATTATCGTGTCCCTGACAGACTTGATGAAAGAATTTATGAATTTCCTTAACCTGCCAGTTCAAATCATCAAATCGCATGATTAAGTTTAAAATAAATATTCAATAATGAAATTTGAATTCGATTAATACTTGTATTAATATTGATTACAAAGTTCAATTGGTAAAAGGCGAAAACATTCAATATCTATTTAGCGTGTATGTAAAACAAATCAGATGTGGATATCAACCATGGCAAGTGGGATTATATCTCGAGGGTGTACAATCTCAACTTCATTTAACGGTGAAGTGAATGAAACAATCGACTGACCAAGATTCAAATTTCTTTGAAAAATATGTTTACTAGTCTGATTTGGGGCTGGAAAGATTTGGATTGACGGTAATGAAACTAATTGAAATTTTGGGTCGCTTGTGGCTAGCTTTATATATATTTCAGGTTATTACATGAACACTTATAATTACTTTAAAAGGCGTAGGTAAATTGTTTATGTTGTTTTAAGTATAATACATATTTCTTGTGCCTACTATCTGACTTGGTCCATGAAATATCAATTTTTTTACTTCTCTTTTAAAACGTGATTTCTTGGTTATACTCTACCGTACCAGGTAAGATGTTATATAATCTTAGACCAATATAAGTATAACATCTTTGTATAATCTTCTTGTCCAGTTTAGGAACTTGGACTGAAGTTTGTTTATATCTAGTACTATAATCACGTTCTATATTTTGTAATTGGTCCCTTTTTGGCAGGTTTAGTATTACCGCATAACAATATAGTTGCCTCAAATCAAAGGTCTGATTTTCCTCATATGACATCGGTTGGGTAAGTGCAACATATAATGTTTAGTAGCTATTTTTGCATCTTTTTTCTAGGTTTTTTATATAGGAGTTAGTCGCACCTCCTCTGCACATACTACGATGATATGTAAGATGCGATTAAACCAACGTTTCCTTATCAAAAAATGTTTAAAGTATTTAAAATTTAATAATAAGCTCCTCAATTTTTTTATAAGACTGTTTGTGATGATCCCATTTTGGACGGCGATCTATGGACATTCCAAGGTACTTCATTATGATGGCTGATGCTATATTAATTTCGATTTCATTGTGATCAAGTGTAATACATTGAAAACTAGGGAAATTGGGCACATAGCTAGTAAAAGGTAGGTAGTACGTTTTTTGTCTATTTATGGTTAGCAGTTTGCTGTTAAAAAAATCAATAATCGTCTAAAATCACCTCTGAACACAATTTCTTAAATTGCCTTATGTATTACTTTAAAAAAAAATACGGTATTTTCTGCGAAGGAAATCATTTTACCGCTAATAGGGATTTTAAATAATCATTTACGTATACAGCAAAAAGAACTGGGACTACAACGGTACCTTGGGGCACACCATGACTTACATTTGTGACATCACTATTGCGATTATCAGTACTTACATATTGATTTCTATTGGTTAGATAGGATCAAATTATTTCCACGGAACGCCATACTTTCGAAAGTAATTAACAGTTCTTGGTGACAAGCCGTATCAAACGTCTTAACCAGGTAAGCAAACATGCATAGTGACGGTTCTTTATTATCCATTTCCTCATAAATATTGGCTGTTAATTTTGCAATAGCATCTTTTAAACCTAGATAAAGGCATCGTTGTCTTATGAATGATAAAAGCGTTTTAATAATTTCCCGATGATGATAACATGGTTGGCGAAGAGCAAGTCAAGTAATAATATTTCAGTGTATTTTTCAAGTATTTTGGTGTTTATGGAAGCTACCTTTGCTCGATTTAGGATAATAAGATTTCCTTTAGACCGAAAGCTCGTATGAAAGTGAAGGTAATATCTCGGCCCGTTCGATCTCGGAAAAAATATATATAGCATTACCTAAATGAGACTCATCCCTGCTTGAGCCGATTACAATAAATTGGTAAAGCTGTAGTAACAATTCAATAATTTATATACCATGTAGTCAACCCACGCGCGGTTATCCCGGGTACAGTTTATTTATTAGACCACATAAAATCTCTTGTCTTAGCCATAAAATATGTGTTGTTACAAACGGATAATACCGAATGCAGGAACTCGCAGCATTTATTACAAAATTAAATGTGTGTCTTATTTGAATCATAGAGTTGCCAATAACAATAATCTGTAACTTTTCCAAAAAATTAAACAGTTTCAGTATATAGGGCGATCCAGAGTTAAAACGCCAAACGTTCAGGATCGATTTTTAAAGTTAAAATAAGACTTTTTCGTTCATAAATTGTCTTCCAAAAATGTGTCTCCTCCGAGCTAGAGCAAAAAGGAGAAGAGACAAAAATGCGAACTGCATTTATTAGTATATTAATTTTTTGTTTAACCTACATATACAGGGTGTTGCTTTATGAGAGGAGCAAAACTACTTCTTGTCATTACTTTGCCAGGGAATGGAATAATGGATCCATATTTGTTACAGCTAATACAATGACGATCCTTCTGAAGTACATGTGAGACATGAAAAAAATTTAGATTTCTTCTTTACCTCTAAAGAACATGATCCTGTATATATTTTCTTGAAATTTTTATACGATATTCGAACAGAACACAAAAAAAGAAGCAAAACGGCCTATTTCACTTTTTTGTTACATCTTTGTGGTTATTTAAATACGGTGTTAAATGTACAAGAATATGGATTTCAGAACGGTATAAAGGAAAGTCACGTGAAACAAGTAATTTTGTAACTAAAATTTGCAACAATTTTATTAA
Organism: Stenurella melanura; assembly: GCA_963583905.1. Taxonomy (NCBI): domain Eukaryota; kingdom Metazoa; phylum Arthropoda; class Insecta; order Coleoptera; family Cerambycidae; genus Stenurella; species Stenurella melanura. The sequence goes on from OY757315.1 coordinate 27,492,922, forward strand.
GCGTGGGCGGTTCCTAATTCCGGCATGTTTTAAAGATCAATTTTAGTAAAAAATGTAGCCCTGATGAGTAATCGGGTATCTATCTATACTTATAATCTATGGCTGTGGCTGCAAAGCCATTCACACAACACCGATGTTTCAGAGAGGAGTCTGTCTATAAGGTCGGTAAGTACCTAATGTTAAAAAATTTACTCTAAAGTAATCGGGTATAAATCAACAACATATTTAGTCCTTCATAGTAAACTTATTCAAAGTGAGAGATAATAAAACTACTTAGGCCTAAGTAACGAGTTACTTTAATCAAGAAAATGAGCAATATTTCACAAGTAATAAAAATTGTAAAGCAGAACAAACTAAAACACTGAAATTAATAAAATAATTTCCGTTCCAGTAACAATAAACAACAAACCAATAACTGAATATGTTCAAAAATAAAACATATTTACACTAAAGTAAATTTTCAAAGTGACCTCTCTCAACTTCTGTGCATTTCCTCGAGCGTTTAGTTAGGTCACTAATTAATGGCTCGACGTACCATTGCCGGATTATATTATTTCGCAGGTTGTAATGATGCGCTGGGTTAATAGTTGTCTACTATCAATTTAGGTGCTATAAACTTCATTTTTTAAGTGGCCCAATAAAAAGTAATCGCAAGGGTTAGAATGAGGAGACCTTAAATTTTCACAATTTAATGTACTTCACAAAGTAAATGCGGATTATTGACACATTAAATTTCAAACAATTAATTATTCAACTGTTTAGGATATTTCCTATTATTATCTATCACTCTGAATAATCTATGATTGATGAAATATTTTGTTAATTTATACCCGAATTTTTTATTAGAGCTACATTTTTTACCCAAATTATTCTTTAAAAGGTGTCGGAATTAGGGTGCACCCAAATCACTCAGCCTCAATAGAATTATTGCAAATTTTAGTTACGAAATTATTTATTTCAATTTAATATTGTTTTAAAATCCATATTCTTGTACATTTAACACCGCATTTAAATAGGCACAAAGATGTTTGTGTTCTTTTCGAACATCGCATGGAAATTTAAAAAAATATATATATAGTCATGTTTTTTAGAGGTAAAGAAAAAACGTAAATTTTAATGACTCCGGACCCGGATTTTTTTAGTGTCTCACATATACTTTTGAAGGATCGTTACTATATTAGCTGTATCAAATATCAATCCCTTATTCCATTCTTTGTCAAAGTAATGACAGAAGTTTTTGCCAAAAATTACAAAACACCCTGTAACTTCGTAAAGGTCCAAAGAGAAATTTATGGAAGGTTCTGATTACCACTGATACTTTCTATTGAGCTACGTCCCTCTCATGATGCAATGGTGCATAATGGAATATAATAAATACATGGCTTACCATAAGTATTTATTTAATCATATTCTTTTTTGAAATTACACAAGTTTTGTTTGCGCGAAACAAATTATGTATCTTTACACAATTAACAAATAAATTATTTGACTGCTTTTAAACTAGTATACGATTCAAATGTATTGACCCCTCACTTTAACCACGAATATCTCAGAAACGGAGGGGCAGAAAAAATTGAAAAAAATATGTGTTTATTATGACTCTATTTTAAAATAAACACTAAAATTTGAATAATGTACATTGGACACTTTTGAAGTTCTGCTAAGTTATATTGAAAAATATACTACTTTTTAAGAGAATTTTGACCATACCAGTTAAATCCATTATATCTTGGAATATATGCATACCATGTAAATAATATTTTAGAGACCAATAAAACACGTCATTTTTTGTACGACGAAATTTTTTTCATAATTTTTTATTTTAAAATTTTGCAGATATTCTCAAAAACGTGACGTCATGTTTATTCGGTTATTTATCAATGTATTTAAAAAATGTTTGATAAAATAGTTAATTATATAAAATGTAAGTATTTTCAGAAAAAATAATTGGTATATATCAAATATTAATTTAATTATCAAGCGTAAAGGATAATATCATTGCTAGTTTGCAATATTATCTATTACCCTTGATAACTAAATCAATATTTGACATATAACAATTATTTTTTCTGAAAATGCTTACATTTTATACAATTAAGTATTTTAATAAAACTTAAGGACATTGGTAAATAACCGGATAAACATGACATCACGTTTTTGAGAATAACTGCAAAATTTTAAAATAAAAAATTATGAAAAAATTTTCTCGTACAAAAAATGCCGTGCTTTATCGGTGTCTAAAATATCATTTACACAGTGTGCATATTTTCCAAGACATAATGGATTTAAAACTGCTTTGATCAAAATTTCCTTAAAAAGTAGGGCATTTTTCAGTATAACTTAACAGAACTTCAAAAGTGTTCAATGTACATTATTTAAATTTCAGTGATTGATTTAGAATAGACTCATAATGGACACGTAATTTTTTTAATTTTTTCTGCTCCTCCGTTTCCGAGATATTTGCGGTTAAAGTGAGAGGTCAACACATTTGAATCTTACACTAGTAGTTTCTTAGAGCACATATACATGTAAAAAAATATCAAAAAAAATCGGTGCTCTAAAACGCGTCGTTTGATACCTATCTATAAATGTAAGAAAAACTGTCTATAACTCTATAATATTACCTCATTTTAACTATTGTAGTACGATACTATATATGGCTAATCAGACCGATCTAGAACGACTACAAATGTTGAAAATAGAGCAATGAGTTATACTAAAATGCAATATCTATACTAGAATAAACGATATGCTAAATTGTTTAAATTTGATGAATATACAAAATTTTCTTAAGTATAACGTTTTAGTTTTTATACATAAAATTAATAGGCATAGTTCCAGATTACCTTATTTCAACTAAATCACGAGATTTGCATAATTACAGTACCCGAGGAATTAATAATTTTGTATGTATGTATGCACCGTTCAATTTTCTATAAGGGAGTGGTTGAGAATAACCGTTTGGGTATTGATTTACGTGAAACTAATTTACTTACTTTTAAAAGACTATTAAAAGTTGTTCTGTTATGAATTATATACAATAATATACACATTTCTGTCTACATTATATTTTTTAGTTGGTTCTGGGTAGCTTTAATTACATATTTTTGTAGTGTTACCTTTAGGTAGTTTTTAGTTTTGTTTTAGTTTTATGCCTATGTATGTGGATACTGGGTACCAATGTAGAACAACACTGTAAATTATGTACTTTAATGTATAGCCAAGGGCTAAATAAACGTATTATCTATCTATATAGCCCAAATCACGCCATCAAATTATGTACTTATCAAAGACATGAAATTTTTCTATCAGCTTAAATACTAGCGCATTGCAATGTAAATAAGAAAAAGTCACGACTGACGGGGCTACGACAGAAGTTCCAAGCTTAACGAAGCGTTTTAGAGATGAATAATACAACCGCTTGTTGGGGCCGCAACCAACGTTCAGCATTCTGTCTGTTCAGTAGCGTGCAGTTGGCGCATTTGTCAAATTTAATGATTTTTTATTTCTTCTCGTTATTTATGTAAGTTTGTAGTGTTTTCTTACTATGGCGTTTTAAGTATCTTGTAATTATATAATGTACAGGGTGTAATCAGTTTCATGTCATTAAAAAAACTGGTAATGGGGACCGACTAGAGAAACAAAAAACCTTTATGACTTTTCCCTCTAGGGGCACTTAGAAAAACACTGATCTAGGTTAACATATTTAATATCATGGTAGACAACTATTGAAAACCACTGCTTTTCTTGGTCGATGGACTTGTACTTCCCAATTATACAACTTTTAAATTGTCATAAAAAAGTGCTGGTCGGCACACGCGGTGTCAAAGGATCATCGACCGCCTTTGATGTACTGCCTCAACTGAACTAAGGCAAGTATAAAGAGGTAAATAATTCGTTCTCTCTTCGTGCACAATGGCAAGCAAATAATGGCCAAACAGAGCATTTCTTTACATGTGTGTTTTTTAATTTGGAACAAAATATTTGATTGTTTATAATTCAGAAAATTTAAATGTGGTTTACTAACATTTGTAACATAAATGAGTGTCCTGGGTTAAAAGCTTACTATCTACCTAAATGATTCAAAATCTGCATCTGTATCAATACACAGTTCGGTACGTCGAATTAAGTACATACGCACTTCGTTCAACACTATACACTAAACTATCAACTAACGTTGTCAATAAAGAAAAATAAAATAAAAACTTGGTACAAAAGCCAAAAAAGAACGAAGTATGTTGTGTCTGTACGTAATCAAGAATTTGACAACTTGAACGGTAAGTCAATAAAATAAATCTTAACTATAAATACACAATAAATTCAAAAATAACAAAAACAACGAACGGCGGGTTAGACGTGTGTACCTAACGAAGCACCGACAGTAACTAAAATATTGCACAAGGGAGAGTTAGAGTATAGTTTTCTTCAGATCAGATCTAGATCTAAACCTACCTCAATATTTCAGCAGTTCTCAAAAAATGTTATTGAAAATTTGCGAAATTTTTGTTTATTTTTTTTTCTCCAAAACTATGAGCTTTAGACCCCATCATAAGGTTTTTTTGTTTGTCTTGTCGTTCCCTACCACCAGTTCTTTTTATAATGACATGAAACTAATTACACCCTGTATAAAACAAAAAATATTTATACTATTACAAAATAGCTCGTTTTCATATTCTACAAAAAGCTTCTCTTGAATAAAACGAACTGTATTTATTAAAATAATTATATCAACCTTTTGTTTTAACCCACATATAATCGAACATAATAAATATATGGCTTACCATAAATATTTATTTAATCATATTCTTTTTTGAGATTAGACAAGTTAAAGGGAAGATAAAGGCGACATCCTGTACATGTCGTTATGTTATTTCCTTGAGCACATGTTTGTATAAAGCGGAACGTTAAATATATTAACGTATCCGGGTGCGTATTTTTAGGGGGAATAACAAAACAAGTCCATTATAAACGAGGTGTTGCAACAACAGAACGTATGACTTAAAAACGGAATTCCGTGTAAGTCAATTATGTGGTGAAATCTCTTGAAAAGTGAGAGCAATTAAAACTTGACTCATTGACCATACGATGGTTTCGAGAAATCGTATGTAAAACGTATCGTTCTAATTAACTATTCTTTAATTGGCGGAGATTTTGTTAAAATCTAGCCGCTATAGTGTAGTGGCAACACAAAAATATTTCAAAATTATATCACTACGATACATTTAGAGCAGGTGGTATGGGCACATGAGTTTCGAATATATTTCGGATGCAGTTTTTTTGCTGGAGTCAGTTCAGGAGACACTACCAAGTATGAAAATCCATGTTACTTACCAGCCCAGTTGTCAGACAGAAACTGATAAGAACCGGTCACTAAATTGAAACACATTTTTTATAGGATTTTGCAAACAGCAGAAAAAATAACTATCTATAACTAAAAGAAAAACTATGTGTAAAAATATTAATGAAATCTTTGCTTTCTTTCGATAACCTGAATTCTGGTTATGCTAGCAAATTAAAATCCTAAAATGAATTTGTCTAATTTCTTATTTGACAATTCTCATTCCAACACTAGCATCCACACAGTCCCCTACGGCTATGCAGATTAAACTAGTATCTACATAACCCCCTACGATCATGAAGATTCAGTTAAAAATGAGAACAAAGGCCCACAACTAATTTATTTATCTACCTCGTCTTAAAAGCTTTTCATTCTAATGGATTACATTTTCATGAAATCTATCATTCTGTTTCTTGGAAGCTTAGCCGTTGAAACGTTTTTCGCCCTTATTCTGGAGCTCATCAGAAAGACACAAAGCCACTCATAAAGATGTTTCATGCAAAACCAAGACAATCTCTGTGAATAAATGTGAAATAATTATATTTGACATTGACTGAATAAAAACAACAGATCTTCACCTATCTATTATTCGTTTAAAGAATATGAGTTTTGGGGCGTTTATTTTTTTTTATAAAATATTTATCTATAAAACCACGTCAACAGTAGTGAGAATTCTCACCAATATGATTTCAATTCCTTAATATGTTGTGATACTTTATATCATCAAAAACAAATTGAACTAATATATACAGATTTGTCAACCTATAAGCTCTCCATAGGCACAATCGGAGAATCTTCATTATAAACCCTGCTTGTGGGCATTCCTGATAAATTACTTGTTTTACTTAAGTCGTCCTTTCATAACAAGTTACAGTTTGTGTAGCGCGAAAGTCATCATTCAATCCCCAAGGGTCAGTACTTGGACCCTAAGTATATCCAACATTTTTACGTAATAATTTTAGACCTCAAGAGTAGGTAACTAAAAAATACAGTTAGAAAACAAAATTGTTAACGACGTGTTTCTTTGGTTTTATTTTATGCATTTTATTATTGTAATTTTCAATTTTTATGTTTTTCCTATAAGTACCTATTTTGGCATTCATTGTTTTTTCCGGACAGTTAGTATTTTTTATTTTCATAATAATTCTGCAAATCTAGTAACTTTCTTCGATTGATACATTGCTACCCATTGTTTCGCAGTGTTTAAGAGTGCAACGTCAAAACACCGTGTGACATCAAAGAAAACATCAAATGCACAATTTATTTTCAGATTAAACATGACATTTCAATTAACCATCTTCAATCCATCTCTAAACGCTTGAATATTATGTTTTTTAATATCATGTCTATATATTTCTTTATCATTTGTAAAACTTTTCGCATTCATAAAGCTAAATCCAGATATTGTTACCCCCTAACTCTAACTATTGTCATGTAAAGTTTATTTAGAAATGACAGAAAATAATAAAACCTTCAGATAATACCAGTCAAGTCCTACGAGAGTTCACTTTTTGCTGGGAACAGCAGAACAGAAACTCAATTCTTGTCGATAAAGTACAGCTCACCAGTATAATACAATATAAAATAGAAAGGATGCAGTTACTTCCTTATACACATTTCTACTTCAAAATAGTAACCAAAAAATAGTGTGAATGTCTATTCTTAGATATATCTAGAGCATTTGATACGGTAAATCATGAATTGCTACTTAATAAAATGTGCGCTTATGGTATTAGACGAGTACCTAACTCCTAATTAGGTCCTACCTAAGTCCACGTACTCAGAAAGTCATACTAAAAGTCGGTAGCATATCGTATCAGTCGCTAAGCTGGTGCCAACGGGAGTTCCTCAAGGTAGCACCGCAGGGCCTCTGCTCTTTCTTATTTTTATAAATGATCTGCTAAGCCACTTAAAAGTAACAAATGCTTTTCATGTTACTAAATTTGCTGATGATGTCGCAGTTGCATCAACAGCAGACAATGTATATAAGTTGTCAAGTAATGCAAACATCTGCACGTCACTAATGAATAGTTATTGCCACAATTAATGGAACAAAAACTCAAATGTTGATGTTTTCTAATAACAGTATTCATTATAGCTTATTAGTAAAAATCAATTATTTATTTGTAAAAGCTCTTCGGTATAACTATTGATAATAATTGGTTTGAACATACTGAAGACTTAACAAAAAAAAGTTTCAGTTAGATGCTATATCGTCTGGCAACTTTGTACTTGTGTGAGCTTAGAACTACTTAAAAGTTATTACTTTACAAAGGTGCAGTCATTATTAAATTATGGCATTCTCTGCCTGGGCATCTCCAGCAGACTTAATGATCTATTCATCATACAAAAAAAATAAATAAAAAAATTAATAAATAGGACTATGTTGTTCAAAGATTCCACTCATTCATGTAGAGGTTTGGTTATCTTGCTTGGAATAGAACGCTGCCAGCTTTATACATTTTATCATGTTGTTTGTTTGTTAAGTGTAATATTAATCGGTTTATCCAGTTTTCCGATCGAAATATACAATAAAGCTTAAGACACTCGAATGACATTTTACTGTCAAAACACAATATCACAATGTGACAGTTATGCCTAATAATATATACAATCATCTCCCTAGTTATTCGAAAGAAATAGTTGGTTTAAAATTTTCTAAATTAAAATTTAAAAAAAATTCTATTGCAAAAAGCAATTTACAGTCTGCAAGAATTTTTTAGTGTTACCCTACACTGGTGACAAATATTGTATCACCGTTTTATATTTTTCTTTCGTATGTCGTATTTTCCTTACCCTTTTCGTCCCGATCAGGCAACTCAGAATCATAGATGTATTTCGCCAGTCTATTCAAATGCACGATCTTCATCTTGGATTTTTTGGATCGTTGAATCCGATAGACGACATCATTAAGTCGGCTAATAGTAGTGTACGGTCCATCCCAAGGTGATTTCGGTGACTTTCCTTTCCTTTGCTGACGGTTGTACAGCCAAACCAGCTCTCCCACCTTGACGAACCTATTTGAACTACCCTTCCAGTCATATCGAGCCTTCATTCGGTCACTGGCTGGTGATAACTCCGCTATATCGTTAGCCAACCTCTTGAAAGGAGCTCCGGCGTTGAACCCTTCACTCTTACTTCCAGTCTGTGGTCCCTTACTGGCTGCACAAATCTTGCATTTGCAACACCAAGCCTCCACATCCTGACGACTTTTATCCAATAAAATCGTTCTCGTATTTTCTTCAGGGTCATGTTAACACCGAAACGTCCATCGGATGTTCTGTTGTGCACTTCCTGAAGCACCTTCGCCACTCGACACCTGGGAATCACTAGACGCATAACCACCTGCTTTCCATCCGGGCTTTCCCATGCTCTCCGCAACAGCCCGTTCATGACTCTCAGTGAGTCCCACTGCGTCCATAATGCCTTCAGTCCCACTCTTTTGTCCGAAACATCCTTCCATTTTGGACGAGTTTCCCTTTCTTTGGCTCTCAATCTCAATATAGGTCCAATTTCCGCATCGTTCAGTTGATCTTGTCTGAGCGCTTCGTCTGTCCTGTCATCCAGTACCTCCACCTTGACAGTGTTGACTGCTCCCTTGACCTGCAGTTTCTCCTAGTGGTAGTACTTGCAATCTTCCTTGCACCTTCTTCCGGATGAAATATCAGCATCTTTCTGGGGTTTCGATTTATCGTCATATCCTTGTAGTGGTGGCCTTCTCGTAATGCTCCGAAGCTGGGAAATCTTTACTTCTCTAGGGGCACCACGTTCATTATCTGGCACACATTTTCCCCTGGGCTTCACAGCATCTCCGGCCTTTACTTTCTTTAACTTCTGTGGACATTCTAGCTGGATATGTCCTAGTTCTCCGCACCTGTAACATATACCGTCCACTTGGCCTTCCACTACCTTGTTTATTTTGTGTCTCTTCCATGTTTCCAACATTCACTTTAATCGACTTCCGATGTCGACAGTCTCGTTTGATATGCCCTGCTCTGCCGCAGTTGTAACATTTAATAATACCCCCACTTGGCTTTCCTTGTCTTCCTGCAGTATCCAATTTAGCCAGTAGTTGAGTAAACATTTTCTCCATCTTGGTCAACCTAGGGTCCTGGTTCTTCTTTCTCTTTCTGGCGCTTTCTTTCCTGTTCTTCTGTCTCTTCCTGGCGTTTTTTTTCTTGGTTCTCATCATCTTTTGCATTTGGGCGAATAAGTTCTGTATTTGTTTTTCGGATGCCATGCTTCTGCTTGTTACCGGCATACGACTACGTTTAGATCAAATAAATCTAATAATTACGTCACTATCGGTAATAGGACTGTCCAGAAAAACCTCAAAACGGCACGAAAAAGTCTTATCTAGAGTCTTTGTCACTTAACCTCTAATGTCCAAATAAAATGTTCCAAAAATGTCTCAAAAAATGCACTTAACGCTATTTTCCTGTTCGAAAATAACCCTTGAACAATATAGAGTAAATTAGTCCTCTGTGTTAGCACCAACTCCGAGAATACACTGTCCAAACCTTCTCGAACACTTCCGAAAAAATCCTCTTGTTAAAATCCCACTTCTGACACCAGCTGTTGCGTATTTCCACCTTTTAGGAAACACCCTGTATGAATCCGTGGGTTCTAAATAATTTTAACAAGGGGTAAACCACTAACACTTTATTCAATAATTTACTGATTACAAAACACTTCTTAATTAACCAAAATAACCTTTACACTTTGTTTACGTTATATTTAACCTCACTTTTTCGCTGGTACCAAACTTCACTTTAATAGAACTTCTCTCTGCGCCGGTAATCGCGCCTTATGTACTCTGAAATTACCTCTAGGTCCATCCAGAAACAATCAAGAATCTTCTCCACAGTCTAGAAAACTATCTCTTTCTACAAGTTTCCAGTCACGATTAGGCATAGGCGTATCAATCTCCAGTTTCAAGGGGGTGTAATACATAACAGTATAATAACTAGTAAGCACACTTACTATGTATTTATGAGATTTGCTTTTACACTGAACTTTTATTACTCTCTTCAGTTTCCAAATAGATTTATTGTAGTCGAGATTAAACAACCTCGTGATGCGTCCCAAACTTATCGTGGGTGTTATACAAATCTGATTTACTTTCTATACTTACCCATTATTAATTAAGCACAATTTTGCTATTGTATAAATGTTAATTATTATCAATAGGTGCAAATACTTAATACAACCATTCTTTTCTTGATTATCCCTAAATAAATTCTTGCTGTATCCTTCAGAGACCAGATGGTAAGGTCGTCTAGACTAACAACAGACATACATTTTATTATATTTACGAACAATTTTAAGATACTCCAAAATTCCGTCGCATACTTTCTACACCCTGTGTACCAATTCCCAAAGCTTCGATTCGAATGGAAAATACATGAATCCCTGATACTTTCAACAACCACATTTTGGTCAAAAATTAATTATCACGATTACTCATGACGAAAACTGTGATTAATGAGTCTGTCGAGTTTCTACATTTTTCAATCCACTCTGCAGGCATGATTTCAAGTGTTTATACAAATTATTCAAATATTTTCCTCTTATTAGTTCCCTGCCTCGTTTGGTATATTAATTTCCCTACAAGTTATGACATTGATGTATGTGGATATCAGACTGAATCAACAGAATCGGTATCAGTGGGTCATTAATAAAATAGATTAAAGTCATTACAGTTTACCTTACCCTGGGGGGTGGTAATCTATGACTTTACGTTCAGATTCGCTAAATTATAATCGATTTCCGGCGATAAAATTGTTAAGTTGGTACAAGAGAGATCTGTTAATTAATGAAGAGTTGAGATCTTGATGCAGATAAGAAACTGGCGTAAGTTCAATGTTTTTTTATCAATAGTTGCGATCTTATGATTGTTACTACGAATTTAATACGGTTATAAATGAATTAAAAGTTTCCGGGCTAGTTGACTTCCAAATAATAAATGCACAATAATAGAATAAATAAATATCACTGTCTGGAAGTCAAGAAACGATTTTTTTTAAATGAAAACTATGAAATAAAAATATAATTAGATGCAAATATTTATTAATATTAAAAACTATGGAATTTGTTCTGTATTGGACAACACCATTTCAGATCACAGAACTGTTCTTTTGGAATTGGATTCTGAAAAAATGGATTCTGAAGGTTATGTCTTGCGTGAAAAGAAGCTTCAATGAGAATGCTACTTTTAATTTTCCACGTACGCTTGAAATTGAAAAATGGCACAATCTCTATAGTATAAATGAGGTATACTTTGCATTTGGTGACTGTAATAAAACTTTTCTGCACTATTTCAACTATTACTTTCCAGGACGTAGATTTTATTTTAAAACAAAGACTGATAAGATATGGGTAAATGACGCTCTGAAATCGTCTAGTACACGTTTGAAGGATCCTTACGTTATCAGGAGAACGTATCTCAAATTGATCTCAACTTACAACGCTTAAAAACAAAAGAGCATCTGTTCTGGATGGTGTACCCAGTTCTTTAATAAAAAAAAGTATTAAAATCATTGGTGAAATCACTTACCTATTTAATAAATTTGTCATTTAAATCGGGAATGTTCCCAGAAACTTTAAAAGTGGGAAAAGTAGGTACAACTTTTTGAAAATAAAGATCCACACTTGTTAGTGAATTATAGGCCTATCACAATGCCATTTATTTTTTTCAAATTATTTGAGTATTGTTACTTAGATCGTCTGACACCATTTTTAAACAAATTCAACATATTATCTGAAAACCAACATGGTTTTCGTGGTGAAAAATCGACGATAACGACGGTAAATTCTTTTTATAATCAAGTATTCACTAATATTGAGATAGGAAAGTGTCCTGTCGGGATATTTTTCGATCTTAGCAGTTTTATTTCACGGAATATTTAAACTGGAAATCGCACTGTGCACATCTGATTTCTAAATAAACTTCAATTTTGCCCAAGTAGAACCTAGGTTAAGGTACAGTGTTTGTTTCTGGGGAAACTACTCTTTCACAGAATGTGCTTGTTGCGCAAAAACGTATATTAACTTTACCAGCTCTATTTACTTTTGAAATATGTGTTTATCTTTATAAAAACAGAGAAATATCTACTAAGAATACATACATAATGTAAATACGCGAAATAGGATTTTCATATTCGCAAAACTCAATATTACTGGCAATTCCCCAAATTATATAGGACCTAACATGTTCAATAATTTACCCACAGAATGCAAGTTGGCAGGGAATTTGTTCGAATTTAAATCAAATATAAAAGTGTTGCTTTCAAAATGATCATATTCTGTGTCTGATTAGTTTGTAAGGTAATGTGTTTGACCATCCTATACAATGTAATGTTGACTTATAGAAAATAAATATTTTATTATTATAAATGCAACTTCTCGAAAGGCCCTATAAAATAGAACCAACTAAACATGTTTCCAGAAAATACTAGTAATTATTTCAGCTTCTACAAAAATGATAATAATAATAATAATAACAATCACAAATAAGAATAAGTTATAAGAAAAAGAATATGCCCATTATGTACAGTACAACTGTTATCTTAATCTAAATAAAACCAATAAAACCAAAGACAAATAAAGCAAAAGCACTTACCAAAATAGCAGTTAAACAAACTGAAGAACATAAACAGACACGTGTTTCGACATTTACAACTCGGCAGTGTGGCTACTTACAACAAAATGAAACATAGAAAATACCCCTGTCATTTCCGCTTTGAGTGAACGTATCTCCCAAAATAAAACATTATGTTGAACCAATTTGTAAAAATTATTTCAACAAGAAATTATTTATCATTACTTTTATGTAACTATCGAATGATGGTAGATTACGTAATCTATTTTAGTGAAACCTGATTCTAATTTCGATATATTGATATCATTTGTTCTGAATAATCTCATAATAAAAATATAAATTACAATTTAAATTACCTAAACACAATGGAGATAACCCCCAAGTTGACAGTTCTGACGATGATATATTGTTATGATGGATAGGTTGCCAAGTAGTCAAGATATTTATCCAAAATTTTAGCGAACCACAAAAAGTCGAAAAATCGTGTGTCTCGTATTTTTTAATCATGAATTCCGTGTATGTAGCATTATTAAAGTATGTGAAGATACTAATATAATATATCTATTTGTTTTACGATTTACATCAATCATTTTTTAAGGAAAATTAATGAGTTTAAAAAAAATGTAGCGTGATGCTAATGAAATGGCCATTGTCCAAGATTCGTAATAATTTAGATAGTCTTGAGGAACACTTAATTTTCCAAGAGTACTGATGAGACCAAAAACATCGGAATAGCTGTCCAGGAGGAAACCCTCAGTAAGCGGCGTACACATCTAAGCTTCATTCGTGAATGCAACTTACACAAAATTAAATTGAGTTGTAATAAATAGAGCAAGGATTTCTTTTTAATGTGCTTTGTTCCTTTCTGTAACAACAGTCCTACGAAATCATTAAAGTATTAATTAATAGTACCAAGAGATAACAGACGCGCAATTTAAATACGTGCTGATATTAACAGGTCACTATATAAATGTTATTTTTGTATTAGACTAATTTGTAATTCTTGGTTGTGCTAGTATGGCATTTCAACTAGTAGGAAATTGCATTTGAATAGTAACGAGGAGAAAAGAAAGATAGGCAATCAATTGTATACTTTTAATCAAGGTGAATGTTCGGTTGGATTAATTAAATTTTAATTTTACATGAATGGCAATTTATTAAAACAAAACAGTATGATGATATTGCCATACTATGTTTGGAAATAACATAGTAATAAGTCACTTAGACAAAGACCAGTAACGATCGTACTATTGTTTCTTCTCATAATTATGAAAACTGTACTGAAAAATAAATTATTAATTCAATTTAAGGGCCGAGCGTAGGTACGTCTGCCTATACTTTTATTTCGATACGAAAATGCAGCACCGTTAAGCGCGGTTAGTACTTGGACGGGTGACCCAATCGAGGAAAATACAACGTTCTCGCTCAATCTTCTAACGGCTTCTATATCACCGCATATGTAGAAGGTATGTGTAGCGTACTCATTTTAAGATAGAAGCTACATGTACATTTCATATAGAGCTCCCCAAAAAGAAATGAAAAGCGGTAACCAAGAAAAAAAATAAGAAATACTTCAAGAATATATTCTGACAAAAAAATTAATAAGATTTAATTTACTGTTTGTTTTAACTTGAAACAATATTATATTATTGTATTATACATTTGCAATATATGATAATTCAAGATATTTAATTTTATTTTATTAAATCTGTAATTAACATAACCACAATTGGTGACCCCGACGTGATACAATTGGCGTGTTTTCGTCTAGACCATTGACCAGTTGGAGCATTTTGGTACCCGGCGCAGAGGAAGTCTCGTCTGAAATTTATAGCTGAATTTATGGTTTTGGATCCCTCTGAATTGGCAGTCTGAGAGTTGTATTTATTAGCATTGATGCTAAGTGTTATTTGCGAGGCCAAGTGAGTACGTTGCATATATTACTCACCATTACTTAAAGATTTGCTAAGCAATCAATATTTTTTTTTTTTTCCTACGTCTGTCAATTTGTGATATTAATAATGGTTGATCCACCTCAGACAACTGTCGAGTTAATCGAATCCCTGCCTGTTAATCAACAATGTGTAACGTCTGTCAAATTACCCCCTTTTTGGATGTCAAATCCATTGATATGGTTCATGCAAGTTGAGGCACAATTTAATGTTTCGAGAATAACCTCTGATCGTAAAAAATACGACCTAATTGTTGCCCATTTACCCTTGGAGATAATCAATAATATTTACGATGTTATCATTAATCCTCCAGAACGAGACTTGTATGGTAATTTGAAAACTATTGTAATTTCACGCCTTTCCTCCAGTGAAGAGAAAAGGCTTGAAGATTTATTAACCGGTTCAGAAATTGGAACCAGGAAGCCTTCAGATTTTTATCGTTCTATGTTAGGTGTTGTTGGCGGTTCGCACATGGTGAGTCAGGATTTGCTAATGAATTTGTGGAAACGACGTTTACCGAAAACAGTTTATATTGCCTTGACTGCTTCGGGAAAGTCAGATTTGCAAGTAGTTCTCGACATAGCTGATAAAGTTTGGGAATCTTGTCAGACTCCAGTTCAATCTAATTTTTCTGCTTTGCCTGTTTCAATCCCTGACACGTTTCCGCCCACAACATTATCAGACCTTTTAACTACTTTTAATAACTTTTCTACAAGTTTCCAATTGACTTTAAATCAAGTTTTACAAAGACAACAATCACTTGAATCACAATTGTCTACTTTACAATCTTCGAATGATACGATTCGTCCTTCCACGTCTCTAAATGAGACACGTTGTACTAATTGTCATAACCGACGTCGTTCACATTCACGATTTTCTAATAATCGAAATAATTTTGATCCTTCATGCAACACAATTTGCTATTATCATCAAGTATATAAAGACCGAGCATATATGTGCGGCGGTCCTTGGTGTACTTTTTATAACGTTCCATTATTTGATAATAAATCAAATAAATCGAATAATTCAAAAAACTAGACAGTTCTATTGTCATGTCTGCTGACACTAGAGAGCTTGACAGCAGACGTCGCCTTTTTATTTTTGATGTATCAAATAATTTTCGCTTTTTGATTGATACCGGAGCAGATTTGTCAGTTATACCGAGAAATGCTTTTACAGATTTAAAGGTAAACAAGGATTTAGTTCTTACCGCGGCTAACGGTGGAATTGTTTACACCTACGGTAAGAAACTTTTGAAAGTTAATTTGGGATTACGTCGTGTGTTTACTTTCATATTTAATATAGCTGACATACAGATCCCGATTATTGGTGCAGATTTTTTGGCACATTTTGGTTTAATTGTGGACTTGAAGAACAATATTTTGATCGATAACAAGACAAGTTTGTCAGTGAATTGTTACGCCGAAACTAGTTCTGTCATTTCCACGAGGTTATTTTCTTTTGAAGACCAATATACGGCATTATTGCATGATTTTCCGCAATTGGTGGGAACACCAGATTATTTTTTACCTGTAAAACACACTGTTCGACATTTTATTGTGACTGAGGGTCATTTACCTTTTAACCGTTCACGTAGATTGGATGCAGTGAAATTTGATATTGCTAAGGAGGAATTCGCCCATATGGTAGAATTAGGAATTTGTAGAGCATCTTCTTCATCTGTCGCTACTTCACTACATATGGTTGCAAAAAAGGAACCCAATGACTGGCGTCCGTGTGGTGACTACCGACAGTTAAACGCTGTAACAGTTCCTGATAGGTACCCCTTACCACACATACAAGATTTTAATGCTCATTTATTTGGTTGTAAAGTATTTTCGAAAATCGATTTGATTCGTGCTTATCATCAGATACCTGTCGCCGAATGTGACATTTATAAGACAGCAATCACAACCCCTTTCGACTTATTCGAATTTATGCGAATGCCCTTTGGTTTGAGAAATGCTGGTCAGACATTCCAAAGATTTATGAATGAAATTTTTTCTAACTTGAAATTTGTTTTCGTGTATCTTGATGATATTCTTGTAGCGAGCTCGGATCATACACAACATTTGGAACATTTACGCTTAATCTTTGAACGCCTTAATGACTATGGAATCAATATCAAACCAACTAAATGTGTTTTTGGCACTAGTGGTTTGACCTTTTTGGGACACTATATTAGTCCAGAAGGTATTGTGCCATCTAAAGAGAGAGTTGAGGTTATTATTAATTTTCCTCAACCATCTACTATTAAACAACTTCAACGTTTCATCGGTATGATTAATTTTTATCATAGATTTGTCCCTAATTTTTCAGAAATTTTGAATCCTTTACATTTGTTGAATGCTAGAATGTTGCGTGATAAAAGTAAAGTTATTAATTTCTGGCCATTGGATTGTTCTGCTAGTTTTGAGAAAGCTAAGCAAGCTTTAATAAATGCCACAGTTTTAGCTCACCCTAGTTGTTTGGAAGGAGTGACACTTTCATTAACTGTGGATTGTTCTAGTGTATCAATGGGTTCGGTGTTAGAACAGACATTTCATAATTCTACTTCTCCGTTAGGTTTCTTTTCTCGAAAACTGACAGATGCGCAAAAACGATATTCTGTTTTTGACAGAGAGTTACTGTCACTTTTCACTTTAATTACATTTTAGACATATATTGGAAGGCCGCGTTTTTACTTGTTATACCGATCATAAACCGTTGGTTTACGCTTTATCGTCAAAAGCAGACCGTTCACCTCGGCAGATCAGACATTTGGAATTTGTTTTACAATTTACAAACGATTTACGACACATTCCAGGTCATGCTAATATTGTCGCAGATACTATGTCACGGATTGATGACGTTAACGTTTTGGAACGAAATACTTCAGACATCATAGACTCGTTAAACTCTTCCAGTTTTAATTTAGCAATATTAAAAACTACCCAAGATGATGATGATCAACTTATTTCTTTATTAAACAATCAAAAGGTGAATAATAAAAACAGTAAAATAAGCTATTTGTTAAAACAAATTACCTTTTCGGATTCGCATTTTTTAATTTGGTGCGATGTTTCACGTAATGTATGTCGTCCTTACGTACCAAAATGTTTACGTCGAGTAGTTTTCAATATTTTTCATAATTTAACTCATGCTGGCATTAAAGCTACTAAAAAATTGATAACCACTAAGTATTTCTGGCCCAGGATGAATTCTGATTGTAATTTATGGACAAAAACCTGTATCAACTGTCAAACTTCAAAAGTCAACCGGTGATTTTGAGATACCCAAAGGCCGTTTTGAACACATTCATATTGATATTGTAGGACCTTTACCTCCTTCGCATGGTAATTCTTATATATTGACAGTTGTTGAAAGATACACCCGCTGGCCAGAAGCATATCCGCTCGTAGACATTACAGCAGAAACAGTCGCTAGGACTCTTTTTGAAAACTACGTATGTCGTTTCGGTGTTCCACTAGACATAACAACAGACCAAGGAGTGCAATTTAAGTCAACTCTAGCGAGAGCAAATACATGACATTGGTACGAATAACTCCCTATAATTTTGTTGGGTTTGAGAGCTATGCCTAAAACTGATTTGCGTTACTCATCAGCAGAACTAGTTTACGGTCAAACGTTACGCCTCCCCGGAGAATATTTCATTAAATCAAATTTTGACCCACAAGTTTCTAATTTTATTGTTAAATTACGTGAATATTTTGATAATTTACAATTTACTGCCTCAAAACGTCAATTTTGTCAAAAATCTTTTATCAGCTCTGATATTAACAATTGTTCATACGTTTTCCTTCGAGAAGCTCGATTGAAATCTAAGTTTTCACCTTTATTTGATGGGCCTTTTGAGGTAGTTTCTCGAACTGATAAGATTATGACTATCCTTAAACGGGGTAAAGCTGTCACTGTCAGTCTTGACAGAGTTAAACCCGCTTATTTGTTGACTGATGAGGTGGATCAAACTTTTACTTCTATACCTAAACGTGTTCATTTTGTTATTGATTGCTTGCGGTAATTTTTCTTTTGGCAGAGGGGTATATGTAGCGTATTCATTTTAAGATAGAAGCTACATGTACATTTCATATAGAGCTCCCCAAAAAGAAATGAAAAGCGGTAACCAAGAAAAAAAATAAGAAATACTTCAAGAATATATTCTGACAAAAAAATTAATAAGATTTAATTTACTGTTTGTTTTAACTTGAAACAATATTATATTATTGTATTATACATTTGCAATATATGATAATTCAAGATATTTTATTTTATTTTATTAAATCTGTGGTTAACATAACCACAGTATGTAATTTTAGGTGGGGGTTACATAGCGGACATACTATTCTTCGGAGGGGATGTAACCAGTCGGTCAAATGTCTATTAAATGTTAGCCAGGTAAAAAATTACTACTATTCGATAAAAATGCAAAAATGCACCTTAAAATGATCGTATATTATTAGTAATATAATTTTTCTGGTATTTTAAGTTTTGTCAGTATTAAAGTTTCATTTGTCATTAAAGCTATAAAGATTTTTTCACCCTTTGTATCCCGTAAAGCATTGATCCTAGAAAAAATAATTATGGGAACATATTTGTAGGAAATTCATATCAGTTTAATATTGTACCTATATAGATACTTTTTCGCTAGAGGGCGTAACTTTCGAGTTATTCAAGAAAAACATGAAAAGGAACTCTTCCCCTCGCTCATCATCCCGGTCGGGACTTTTCTCAAGTTAGAATTGTAGTTTTAAAATAATTATCCTAATAACTTATTTCCAAGACTACTTATAAACGTAAATAGTTTGGAAGAACTCTATGAAGCCGATTTAAAACCTTTATAAGAGTACAGGAACCCGTCTAGAGAAGGGCCTACATGCTTCTTTTTAAAACTACTATTAAAACTTTCAAGTTTTAATGAATTATCTAAAGCTTTACTCAAAGAGTATCTGAAGAGTATTATAAAACCATACTGGGTTTAGGATAGGCACTATATCAAAACAAAAGACAACAAATGCTTTGAGCGGACTTTTTATATTTAATGTAATAAATACAAATAAATCTATTCTACATGCACTATGAGCCGTTATAGTTATATATAAGTTATAAAATGAACAATTGGCGACTACTAAGAACAGTTCAGAAAAACAGTTAAAGATGGACTATTTGTAATAAATTGATGGGACTACTTATTGTAGGACAAAATTTTCAACCTGGCTAAATTTACTGTAAAACACGTATTACAGTTCTTAAAAATTCGCGAGCTCCCTAAAAATTAAATTTTTTAAAAATATATAATATTTTTTTGTGACAAAAAGTAAAGAGGCTTTAGGATCTGCCCATAATATGGCTTAGTATATGTAAATTGTTTTTATAAAACATTTATATTAGATACAAATTACATTTCTTTGATCAATCTGGGACATTCCCAATCTGGCAGACCGTTATATTAATCGACGGATGGAAATAAGATGGCTGTATGTATAAACCCTATAAGCTGTGAATAACTCTACTTAAATCATGTTTTGTCTTAAAATACCTATTACATTACCAATTGCTCTTTAAGTATGTCGATTTATTGTTGTAAAAGTATATTTTAAGCCTAATTAGTCTTAATATATTTTTAAAGCTTGTAGGCGTATCTTAAAACCAATTTAAAACCATTTGAGCTCATAACACAACGTCTTTAAAACTTAGTAAATATAACCTAAAAAGTCAATTTGCCGAAACGTTATTTGGTATATGAGGCTCGCGCCTCTCCCGTTTTCTTATCAAGTTTTATGTTTAAGACTGATTTATTACAGATGTTTGTTTGCTTTATTAGAACTCTAGCAAGCAGTTGGATTAATAAATATTCGACCTGAAACTTACTGATTTCAAAGCATATTAGATTTATAGCCCAGCATTAACAACCACCTGAAATTATTTTTATAAAGCAATGATAAAACCACAACGTTTGCTTAATCTCTATAAAACTTGATCATCCTAACTTGAACCTAACAGCCATAAAGTTTTATTGAAGGCTTGACAATAACCTTGATAAATCAATCATAAGCTAATAGAGACTAAAAGATAATTTAGTTTTAATGTAAGTTCTTGAAGGCCTTTTTAAAACTGTCTTTAAGACAAAACTATATTTAAGTGCATTTGGCAATTAATAAATCTGGCATTAATGGGTATGAGGTGGTCATTATAAAACACCGATAAAACCTAAATAAATCTAAAAAGAATTCAAATTGTTACTTGGGTAAGTATGTTGTTCAGGGCACTCCCACCGACAACTGTACAAAAATTTGCCACTAATTCTCTCTTTTTTTCTTTTTGCTCTAGCTCGGAGGGGGCGCGCATTTTTGGAAAAAACTTTATAGAAAAAAGTCTTATCTTAACCTGAAAAATCGACCCTGAATGTTTGACGTTTTAACTCCGAGTCGCCCAGTATAACTGTTAAATCTAACCCCTCCATTTTTATATGTAAGAACAAAATAAATTTATAGATCTTAGATTTGGCGTCCATTTTATACTACTCTTAACGTGCCTTTGAAGTGTCCAGAGGAAAGTTTTGAAATTATTACAATATGTGAAACAAGCTAATATGAACATTCTTATACTCAAACTATTCCAAGGTGTTAAAAAAATTGAATTCTACTGTCATTTTAGTGGCTCCATTTTTATACGAATTTAATGAAGTTTATAAAATTTCCTGCGTAGAAGAGGCATCAATCCATTAGCAACTTATTTAATGACGCGGATTTAATGCCTGTTAATTTTTTTATTCTCGAAACAGTTAGATCAAGGTGCTAAATTTGACGGAACATTAGTTTAACATGCGTTGTGAAATGGATCGTGAAATTTAGATGTCAAGTTGAAAATATACACTACTAATATACGATTCAAATGTATTGAGCCTTCACATTAACAGCGCACACCTCAAATAGGGGGAAGTGGAACAAATTCCTAGAATTATTTAATTTACGCTACAAAATGTACCCATTTTTAACGAGATTCTCGTCACTCAATTTTAAGTGGTGATTCTTCGAATATCACTTATTATTTTTATGAAAAATTTTGTGGTCGGTTAAAGTAATATGCTTTTTGCATGTGATAATTTGTTCAAACACTATTATTTACAAATTGTGCCGCCGGGCCCGTTCAGTTATCTGGAGATAAGGTAAAAATTCCTTTTCGGACATTGACTAAAACAAATATTTATTCTGAACAAAAAATTAAAAAATATCATCGGTTAATTCTACAGGGTGATTTAGAACTTATCCGGAATATTTTAAAGGGATATACAACGGATCCAGATAAATATGATAACTCAAAGAAAAAATGAAAAAATTTCACTTTTTCACTTCTACGCTACTGTTATCCCAACAGCGCTCTGCCAGTGGATTAAAGCCAGCTTAGAGAAAAGGATAATAGTATCCACTTTAGGCGAGGCTACCATGGAGGCGAAAGTGAGCACAGGTTGCCCCCAAGGAGGGGTACTATCTCCACTACTGTGGGCAACCCTTGTTGATGACCTCCTCCGAAAAATGTCTGCGGAAGGCTTTTACTGCCTAGGATATGCTGACGACATGGTAATAGTTGTCAGAGGGCGATTTGCGAACACGATATCAGCGCGTTCTCAAAGAGCCCTAAATATGGTCGACAGATGGTGTAACGAAGAAGGACTTTCCATAAATTCCCACAAAACCACAATCGTCACTTTTACTCGAAAAAGAGTCTTGGAAGCCCTAAAGCCCCTAGTGCTCAGCGGTGTGGAAATTCCATTTGCCAGTGAGGTAAAATACCTAGGAGTCATTTTTGACCAAAAACTGACATGGAATTGCCACATCGAAAAAATCACACAGAAAGCAACAATAGCCCTCGGAAGGTGTAGGCAGATGTGTGGAAAAAATTGGGGGTTAAATCCCAAAATGACCTTATGGTTGTATACTAGGGTAGTAAGACCCATGATAACCTACGGCGTACAAAGGCTTGCCTGCCTGTGCGCCACGGGAGCCATAAAAACTGCTCCAACAGCTGCAGGGACACTATCCAACCGCTAGCAAAAACAGGAAAACCACAAAAACGACAGAAAACGTCAACATTACCAGAGGAAAGAACAATAATCAAAAGAACAGAATCATACGCAATGAAATACTGGGGACACGTACAAAGACGAGACACGACACACCTACTAAAGAAAGCGCTGCGACTGAACAGCAACAAACTGAAAATAGGGAGGCCATGCTACACATGGATAACTACAGTCGAGAGGATTATAAATAAGCTAGGAAAGGATTATACACACTGGGAAAAATCGGCACAACAAAAAACGGAACACAATAAAGAAATATCAAGGATATACACACTGCCAGACTCAGAAACAGAAAACTCAGAAGTAGAATAGGAGAGAAGATGATCACAGACAGAAACTAAAAAGAAGCATCTCACAAAAAACCTGAAAGTAAAAAGAAGCACGAAAACCTAAAAGAAGCATCTCACAAATGCCTACACTTTCCATCCGATGAAGACAGAAGGAAAACAAGAAGAAACATCTCACAAACACCTACACGCTCCATCCTATACTCCTACCCCATGCGTCATGCGGCTATCGCTGCTAACAACAAGCATGTCCAATGTCCAATCCAGCGTATACAGCCGGTCCGGCGGTATATAAAAGCACCGGGGGTTTGTTCCGACACACGGTGGGATGATCCTTTGGTCGGTCGGGTGGAGCAGCATGAATATCTAATAGACGACTGGGCGACTGCAGATGGACGTTCGGCGGGCGATCGGGCTGCGTGGCGGAACAAATCTCCATGCACCGGAATTGGCAACAATGCCCACCTTACGCTGGCAAATCAATCAATCTAACAGCTGCATTGGAAGTCCTTCTGGACTTGCCACCACTACATATATTTTTCCAAGGAGAAGCTCGTTCGGTGGTGCACAGGCTAATGCAAGGCTCTACACCAATAAGGCAGCAGCACGGAACAGAGCACCAGAAGTTATACTTAGAGCTGAAGGCAGATCCCATTCTAGGAATGCCCACGGACACTACAGTCCCAAAGTATAACTTTAATAAAAATTTCAAAATTAAAATACCAGACAGGGAGGACTGGACAAACGGCCCTCCAATACTGGCACAAACAGTCTGGTATACAGACGGCTCTAAGACAGAACAGGGAGTTAGATCTGGGATTTATGGGATAAGGTCAAAAACGAAAATCCCAATAAGTCTAGGAAAATATGCCACAGTATTCCAGGCTGAAGTGGCCGCAATACAGTGGTGCGCAAAGGAAATTACCAGGCAAAGAACTGTTAATCAGTCGATTGCCATTTTTTTCGACAGTCAGGCTGCTCTAAAAGCAATCGGTTCCATGCAAGTCGAATCGAAACTTGTATGGGACTGCATAAATGCTCTTACAGGCCTAGGGAGTCAGAACAAAGTGACCGTGGCGTGGGTACCAGGACATATGGGACAAAAGGGAAATGAAAAGGCCAATGAACTGGCCAGAGAAGGCGCAGGTAACGCCCTTATAGGCCCCGAACCCTTTTGCGGTGTGGCCAAGCCATGCATACGAGCATCCATTAACAAATGGGCGCAAATTAAATCTCTGGAATGGTGGAAAAGTTTCCCACGACAGAGACAGGCTAAAGAGTTCATTAAAGAACGATCAGCCAAATTTACGGAGGATCTATTAGGCCAAAATAGAAAGGCCATTAGGATAATAGTAGGTTTTCTAACTGGTCACTGTCGACTTAATAGACATCTCAGTCTAATGGGTTTGGCAGAGGACGCAACATGCAGATTCTGCCAAGAGGCAGAGGAAACCTCAGTCCACGTATTGTGCCATTGTGAAGGCCTTGCTAGACTGACATTCCAACTACTTGGTGATGAAAAATCAAGAGCTGATAGCTACACTAAGGAGCCCCTATCAAGGCTGTGGGGTCTGAATCAAAGGACAAAGCTGGATAAGGAGCTCTAAGGAAAACAAACGGGAGCACTACAATAGATCCATGGGGGTCGCGTTGGTCAAGGCCAATTGGCCAGCTCCTCCTTCCTAATGTAATCTAATCTAATCTACTGTTACTCTGGTCGACTGCAACAAAAATTGGAAAACAGCCGATACTAAATGAATAGTTGTGAAATGCGAAAACTTCACATAAAATAAATCGATAACGACAAGAATCTGACGTAACGTAATTTATCTTTAAAGTTAGAAGTTTACGTTCAATTTTTTATTTATTTTAAATGATTACAAATTTTGTACATACCTGATGTTACAATAACTGTTCGAAATTTTGTCCGCCGACCTATATGCACTTTTGACAACGTCGTATCCAATTTTGCCTCATGTCCATATACTTTGCGTTACTATACACATATGGCATTTTGAAAGAAACTCACTTACAGCACTAAAATACAAAAAACACTCACTATCAACGTGATTAAATAACAAACTGACGACCTCAACTAGTTGCTACTCGATACTATTAGTCTAGGATTCAGGAGGTCTGCGCGTACAAGGGTTGCTACTTGCTTGATAGTATTGGGCTAGGATTCAGGAGGTCTGCGCGTACAAGGGTTGCTACTTGCTTGATAGTATTGGTCTAGGATTCAGGAGGTCTGCGCGTACAAGGGTAGGTCAGTATTTCATCCAGTCGTCCAGCTAAGTAGCCTTTAATACTATCATAACTTCAATATTTTTTTACGGCAGTTCTGTTAGGATTTTATTATATTTTTTTTTCGTGGTATCGAATTTTAAGGGTGCATATCTCCTTAAATTCTTCCGGATAAGTTCTGAATCACCCTGTATATAGGAACAAATTTGGAACAAATAAATAAAAAATAAATAATGTGCTCAAGAAGTGAAGCCACGCCGAAGGGAGTGCTTATAGTCGCTAGCCAGGGCAGGACTAAAAGGGACTTCGAATGCATATTATTGTCTTTTTCGCATTAGTGATACATATTATACAATTATACATGAGAATTAAACCAGTAAATGATGCGGAGTTGGTGGACACTTCTGAGCCAGTGATGCAACAGACCCTCCCCGCCGCTTTTTTGGGGCGGGGAATCGATTGCAATGGGTCCCTGGGTTGGAAAATTGTCCTAACTACCCCTAGTGGCCAAAAATCACCCCTAAAACTTTGTTTTCGTTTTTGTATATCGCAGGATGGCTGGTTTGTTGCCGATCATTTTTGTTGGGAGCATTTATGAGACTGAATACGAAGGACACGGGAGTGGGTAGGGCCGACGAAGGAGTTAACCAAAGGGTTGAAACCACCCCCTTTGGTGAAAAAATCGAACTAAATCGATTTTCCTCGCGTTGTCTTTCAGATCAAATTGTACTACTACAATTTCAGAATAATGTGATTGATTGACTATATTGGTACACTAGCCTGGTCATCGACAGTATACAATACATAATGACTAATTAATTTGTTGTTTCCCACATTAAATACTAGATCGAGTGTGTGTCTGTACAGAGAGAGATATTACAGTTAAACACTAAATGCAATATCAGAATTTGACCGCTTTCTCTAATTTTCAGATCATTGTGGAGTCACCAACTGTGATGGTAGGTAAATAAAAATCCCCCTTCGAGGGGTTGCAGCACATCCTTCCTCTTTTAGCATTTCCGGTCATATACTTATATGAGCGGTTAGCCTCGTATAGCAGGCACTATAATAGATTCCACAATTACCCTAAATTTAATTGGGCATGACGAAATGAACAATTAAGATAGAAAATAATTTTATGCATTCAGTGGATAATGGCGTTAGAGACCTTTAGCTTTCAAGTTATAGAAACTTATGCAAATCGCTTACCTTTATGGTAATGAAGGAAACGGATCTAGTCTTCAATCTTACACAGTCCATTCGCCTAAATTACTGCTTTTAAATTATTTCAGTATAAGCTCGGAAGAGGTAAACACAAGTAGAAACACAAAATATCGGTAAAGGTATTTACACAGAACTTCCCTCGTTATTTGTGCATGACGGTCACTCTAAAAAATTAATTATTACGAAATGACATTAAGAGTAATAATCGGAATATAGTTATTGCTATTATTACAAAGAAAACTTGATAAGTTTTGGTCAAAAAAATATACAGTTTGCTCATCCAACATTAAAAATTCAATACTAAATAGCAGGTACCACATATGGCAGGCTTGCGCAAATACCTTTACAAATGTCCACCATGACTGAATTATTTCTTGGGATGACCACCCTACCCTGTACATTTTTCAATAAAAGTATCATAGGTGCATATGCCAGATATTATTGCCATCTGTCACATTTTCAATCCAACATTCACGTAATGGAGTGGAAGTATAGTGGGGGTTAAAAAATTTATTTTTTTTTTTATTTTTCAAAAATGGTAAAAAAAATTTCAAAATTTATTCTTCTGAAATAGGTTTAAAATGTCAAACGTAGAAATTTCTAAAATTGAGCAAAAAGCAAAGTTTCCTTCTGTTCTATAGTAGTGATAAAGAAAAGTTTAAAAGTTAAAAATTATGTATTTTTGTAAATAGGTTTAGAATGCTATGAAACGTGAAAATTTTAAATTTGAGAAAATAAAAAAAAAATTCGATCTATTTTGGTAGTAATCTTTTTGAAAAATGTTGGTGAAAAAAATTTTCAAAATTTTTTTTTCTGAAATAGTTTAGAATGTCATGAAACGTGAAACTTTTAAATTTGAGCAAAAAACAGTTTCCATCTATTCTAGTGCTAAATTCTTTTCCAAACTGGTAACAAAATGTTGCAATTTTTCTTTCCGAAATTGGTTTGGAATGTCATGAAACGTGGAAATTTTAAATTTGAGCAAAAAAATGTTTCGTCTATTCTATAGTAGTGATAAATAGTTTAAAAATGTTTTCAATTTTTTTTTTAATTTTTCAAATACATTTTTAAATTTGTTTGAATAGTTTTAGAATGCCATGGAAACGTGGATAGTTTAAATCTGAACAAAGAAAAAAAATCTATCTAGTGGTAAAATTGTTTAAAAATAGAAAAAAAAATCTGATTTTTCGTTTAAATAGATTTAGAACGCTATGAAACGTGGAATTTTTAAATCTGAAAAAAATAAAAAAAAATTCATCTATTTTAGTGGTAAAAAAATTTTCAAAAATGTTGGTAAAAAAAATTTTCATTTTTTTTTTTTATCAGGCTTAGAATGCCATGAAATGTATAAATATTAAATTTGAAGAAAACATATTTTTTTTCATCTATTTCAGTAGTAAAAAATGTTTCAAAAATGGTAAAAAAAATTCAAAATTTTTTTTTTAATTAGGCTTAGAATGCCATGAAACGTGGAAATTTTAAATTTGAGCAAAAAAAAATTTTTTTTCAACTATTTTAGTAGTTAAAAATTTTTCAAAAATGGTGAAAAAATTTTTCAAAAATGGTGAAAAAAATTTTCAAAATTTTTTTTTTCCGAAATAGGATTAGCGTGTCATGAAACGTGGAAATTTTAAATTTGAGCGAAAAAAAATTTTTTTCACTATTTATTCCGTTTAGACGGTCCACCCTGTATATTTTCCAGTGAAAATTCTACCATTTCTTCGCTGTCAGTAGGGTCAACTATCTACCAAATTTGACTGCTCTCCGTCAAGCAGTTTTTTAGTTAATGCACCAACATACAGACAGACAGACAGACAGAAGACAGACAGACTGGCGGAATTGAAAAACCTATATTTTCGTAATCTCCGTGATCTGAAACGTCAGAATCCGAAAAAATCTCGGAGGGTGATTTTTTCTCGAATACAATACTTCCCTTCGGTATGCGAGGGAAGTAAAAATGTAATTTCCCTATTTACATATTTTACTATATTTACAGTATTTATGTCAAATATTTTTTTTATTATGAAGCGAATAAAACTTAGTAACATCCATGGTAGGTAGAGAACCGGCTGTACAGATTTCCTATGAATAAGATATATGAGAAACTTTGTATGAGTGAGTAAGTACTTCCATAGACCTACAGGGAGCCACTTTTCATATAAGCAAATTTTAAATTAAAAACTTACGTCAATATGTAGGTTTTGAGGCATACAATGGATTATGGTGGGGTACCATGTTTAACTTGCCCGCAACCCTGATACACCCTCAATTAAAGTTTTATTTTTGTTTTCTTAAGTCATCAAATACATGGATGATATTTTTTAAATGAAAGTACAAACCTTCTAGTTATTAATAAAAAATAGGGTGCTTCTTATTTGTCCGCATTCCCTCATGGCTGCTTTGCTCACGCCAAAATCTATGACACAAAGTTTGCTTATATAAAAACTGGCTCCCTGTAGCTCTGTGGTAGTACTTACTCACTCATACGAAATCTGTACAGACGGCTCTCGGTCTATAGACAAATAATAAAAAGGGATCTTACTGACTTGCAATTAAATTTTTATTTCGTAATACATTTGAAATTTTGCAAAAGATATCATTGCAACACATTTTATTTCTGCACAGAAAAACATTTTAATTTAAATACATTACTTGTCATTTACTTGTTATTTATTTTTTTGAGCACAGTAAAGAGGTTCATATTTTCGGTTAATAGTGCGGGAGCCCATCGACGAATGTGGCTTCGTGCACCGCATTTGCTGCCGCTTGGTGGAGATGTCGTAGGCATCTGTAGCTACCATTTCCCTACCAACGGCATGGCAGGTCATGTGACCCCCCCTCTCTCCCCCCCCCCCTCTCTCGATCTCTCCTTCTCTCTCCTTCTCTCTCTATCTCTATCTCCAAGAGAGAGGCAAAAAACAAAGGGCCCTATAAATGTTGCCAAACAATAATGAAAGCATTTTTTGGGCAATAAGCATTTTTTTCTCTTGGTGTTTTTTTGCAAAGCGCTTCCTTCTACCGGAAAAAAATAATAAAAAAAACAGAACTCATGTTCATTAATTAGTTTAGGGGAAGGAAGCGTTTTAGAGAAGACCTCCAAAAGCCAAAAGTTGCTTATTTTTGTCAGAAGAACACGCCTGTTTTCAGATTTGTTTACACAAAAATAATTTCAGCCTAGAATTTTCCTAATTTTTTTTTCTTCAGAAAAATCCCAAGGCGTGTTCCTTCGTTGAATATAAGCAACTTTAGTCTCTTGGACTTTTTCTCCAGAGTGCCTCATCTCCCGTAAAAAAATATTTAAAAAATTGTAATCCCACTTCTTCATTTTGTTCGAAGCGAAGGAAGCACTTTGGGAAGAAACCTCAAGAGACAAAAGATGCCTTTTGCCCAAAAAATATGCCTGAATTTTTCCAAAGTTCCTTGGCAACATTTAAGCGGCCCTCTCTCTCGATTAGAGCGAAGTCACTTGACCTGCCGTTGGGGGGAAATGGTAGGTACAGATGCCTACAACATCTCCAACAAGCGGTGGTAGCTGTACAAAGCCACTTTTTATCGACGGGCTCCCGTACTACAACTTAAACAACACTAATCATTGCTGCTTCGATCCCAGAAGGGCCCGATGGTTGGTAGCTAAGAATCTTTCGGGGAAAGTGCCTTATAATTTGTAAAAAAACGCCCTAAAATCGAAAAGCACGTTTTTGAGTACAAAGTACCGACACGTAGATAAACGTATGAGTTAAACACATAATCGTGTTATTGTCGCGCGTTGCGTTTTCAGAACAAACCACAGCCTAAACTGTTTAAAATCGTTTAGCAAAAAGCTCTTGGACTATACATCCTAGAAGTTGAATAATGTCGACAATTAAATACAGGCACATTTTTTCCCTAAATTTAATAAACGGTCATTATAAAAATACATTTTTGTACTTAGGCAAATTCGTTAGTTTTAAAAACAGACGAAATATTCATGTTTTTAAATCATTTCGTTCGCTGTGCGAAACTGAGTAGGTGCTCTTGTTAATGATTCTCTTTGTTTTACCAAAAAGCAGTAAAGTGACCCACATCAGTCCTTTTTTCAAGTAAATGGAAACAAAGAAATAAATGCCCAGTCATTTGGGTAATAATGCGAAATTCTCATGGACCAATTTTAATTAAAGTGCTTTCTTGTATTGCCAAAAACAGCAACAATTCCAGACTTTCCCTTCTTTAATTATGTGATATTTATCACACTATTAAAATTTTACGGACGTAAACAGTAAGTAATAAATAAATAATTTAATTAAAAACCAAGGGAAACTTAAAAAATGCACTAAAAATAAGAAACTATGTCGTATGTACTCCTATCTTTCTTATAACGATTGTGAGGAAAATGTGTTTCAGTTGGCTCTTAAAAGTGTTTTTCAATTATTTTAAACTGTTTACTTATTTTAATTCTTTTTAATTTTGTCCGAATTAGACTACTGTGTTTGTTCGATTCAGAAACAGTACCATACATGAAATACATAAATCAGAACGGGACAGGCCGATATGATCTTTTAGGCCGATACCGATATTTATATGGCCGATTATCGGTATCGACCACTTGATGATTTACATTTTCAAACGCGAGTTATTACTTACATTAGGGCTCGATAAATAATATACTATTAAATTCTCTGCAAATATACAATCTAATTTTTAGACGTGTCAATGATACCCTACTCCTTGAAATCTTGAAAATTTTCTTGACTAACTATCTATTTCACGAAAAAAAACTTTAGCTGATCGTATCCTGGGCCAAACATCTTCAGCTGATCTAATTGGTTTTCCGCACGGGGCTCGAACTCAATACTGCCAGCGGAATCTTCATAGTACCAGCTGAAGCTCTTTAGTCCATTAAGCATGCAGCTGAATAATTTCTTCACACTTTTTATGATATCAACTATCATATATTTCAAGTTGATGATCACTTGAAAAATTATTTTTTTCTGTACACTTCGAGGGTACAGCTGAAGCATTTCGGCCCTTTTTCGACGCAGCTGAAGCTTCCTTAGTTCATTCGCAACGTCCACTGTTTGCAAAAGAAATTAAGCCGGTAGGAAATGACTTGAATTTTTTTTTTGTGGTTTCATCATTACTTCCCCTTAGAACGGCCCACTAGTGGGCCAGCTGAGTTTCACCTTCTTCTTTAGAATAATGTGTACTATCGTTTTCAGTTATTTTCGGTCCGAAGGAAATGACTTTTTGAAATTCAGCGCAACCTCCTGGACTATTTCAGGTGAAACTAATAGAAGCGTGTTAAAAAGCTTAACTAAACGTCAAAATAATAAAACAAGCCGCAACCGAAACTGTTCAATATCATTTTAAGGAATTCACTAGCTCTTGAACTTATTAATATATTTGTTAAAATCCCGATTTCCAAAATTGAAACAGTAAAATAAAACGAACTGCTACGAAAAAAAGTCGTTCGCTTTATTAGTCCCCTCTTATTTAACTAAGTGACGAGTTTTTTATTTATAGAAGCATCCCTGAGGAAGTTCCCTACAAATTAGCTAATTAGATAAAAGGTACAACAACAAAACCGTTTTCATTTCAATAATTATAATTACAAATTTTATACTTTCGCTTAAGCCGTTCCATGCAAACTCTCACAGAGAGCGGCATAAAATTTTCAATTAAACAGAAGTTTGCAAGTATTTTCTGCAACTTTACTTAATTAAATTGGTAACTTCTATTTTTGCATTGCTGTAAACTTTTAGCTATTTTATATTTTCCGATTTTCATTATCTATTTGTAAAGGGAGCAGAAGCGGACTCGGTTCAATTAACTTACAAGGAAAATACAGATTTTGGCTCTCAGCCTCGGCAATCGATAAATACCTATTAGTACAGTATCGAAGAAAAACTCATTTTTCTTCGAAACTGAACTAAAATATTACTATTTTCGAAAAAATAAATTCTAACTCGAAAAATTCAAAACGCCCTTGGCACCCCGTCATTCGTCAACATTCAGAAAAAAACATTTTTCTAAAATTTGAATTTTTTGTGCCACTCGATTGTTAGAATCCTCTGGCAGTACGAGGTTGCGATATTTCCTCGAGGCCTACGTAGTCGAGACATAACCCATTTGCCACGGGTGATGTCCTCTGATCTACGTTGTTATACCACTAGCTAGAGAGACTTAATTTTTTTTCCTATACTTATATTAATAAACAAATATTATTGAAATTGACTTTTTCATTGACTACTTAAATTAAGATCGACGATCTTTGTGTTACGAATCGGCAACTGAGTTTTACAGATCTACTACGATCCTGTCACGACTACTTTCAGTACTCCGATTGCTTACAGAGTCTAGAAAGTTCTTTTCCTTTAAGAAGTGTTTCCAAAAGGCAGACAGTACTAACCTAAGGTAAGTAAGCTTTTGCCTTCTTCGTCTTTAAAGTATTTGCGAGTTGTAAGAATTCCACTCTGAGAGTGGAGAAAACCTTCAATTATAGCGGAAGGCACGTCTGAGTCTGGTGCCTTTCTTAATAAAGGTTTGTAGTATCCTTCAGACGCGCGGATGTAAGTATCTTACGTACTTTTCTTCAAATTAAAATATGTATATATCCATGTACAAAATTTCACGTTTTCAAAATATATGCAATCTTGCAGCTCCATTCGCCATTATCAATTTTTAACTTTTGACATATGATTGAACTACTTTGAATATACCTAACTAACTACCAATTTTTATCACAATTTTTTCATGGCACAATCTACATTCTCGCCTATTTTCTAATACAAAAACGATTTCCTCCATTATTGCTCATCTTATACTAGCATCACCTAAAAGCGTATATAAACAACTTAAAAAAGGAACACAAACATCTGGCAATACAATATACACTGTGGACCATAAAGTTATCTTCAACAACAGGCTGGTTTCTAAGACGGGGTTCAGACTTTGCAAAGCTGATAAAATTCCCTGATATTTCCAGGTTTTCCATAACCAAAAATATAAATTTTCATATATATTTTAGTAAAATATTTTTTTACTCGACATAAAATAATTCCTTAAATTGAATTGAATCCGTGAAAATTCTTAAGAATTCTATGGTTTTCCATATCGAGATGCAGAAATCCCTGATTTTTTATACAATTTATAAAATTCCCTGATATTTCCAGGTATTTTTTTAAGATTTTTAAATTCCCTGAGTTTTACAGGTTCTCCAGGTTTTCCATATGAGTCCGAACCCTGTAAGAAGGGTGAAGCTGCCAACATATGCACGTGGACGAAAAAAATAAGTCCTTCTAGTGGTATTTTATTTATTCTTAAACCTAATTGAATTTATTAAAATTGAAAACGTATTAAACATAAGGCGTTTCTCACAAAAGGAAAGTTTCGACTGACAGCTGTTACATGGTCCATATATTATTTACGAACACAAAAATGTTTCTCAGGTCAAAGTACTTGGGGTCTGCTTGATGTACAGAGTGTCTCAAATGTTCTCCTAGATCTCAATTTTTGTTTTCTGCAGATTTTACTCTTTATTTTGCTTTACCTTGGCGAATCGGTATAAAAGGTGTCTCAAATGTTCTCTCGGGGCTCTTCCTTGCACTTCTACCGCAAATGGCTGTTTACCCGTGGAAGGTTGATAAATAAGAGCTTCTTGCGGCAAGTTAATGTATGTCTTGGCAAACAAACGAAGTGGACGCACCGATGCAGGCCATTGAAACGAATGCACATATTTCTCGGAAGCATGAAACCATGTATGGACGCAAGCCGGCAGAAGGTGCACACGGCCAGATTCAGAAACAGAAGAAAGAGAAGACTCAGAGGAAGAACAAATAAGGAGACGATGATAGATGGAAACTTAAAAAAGGCATGGAAACTTAAAAGAGCATCTCACAAACACCTACACTTCCCATCCTATATTCCTACCGCATACGTCATGTGGCTCTCGCTGCTGGCAAGAAGCATGTCCCATATCCAATCCAGCGTATGTACGGTCCGGTAGTATACGAAAGTATCCAGACTGGATATCCGAAAGTGGCAGCAATGCCTACCTTACGCTGGTTAATCAATCAAGCAATCAATCTTATACTAGACACAGTTCGTTGACATTGATATGGGATCATCGCCTAGTCAAACTCTACAATTTTCAAAACATTTCCATAAAAATCGTTAAAGCCGTTCCAGAGAGATGATTCGACAAACAAAGTAAAACATATACAGGATGTAATTAGTTTCATGTTTCATTAAAAAAAAACTAGTGGTAGCGACCGACAAGACAAACAAAAAAACCTTATATAACATGGGGTCTAAAGCTCACAGTTTTGGAGAAAAAAAATAAACAAAAATTTCGCAAATTTTCAATAAAATTTTTTGAGAACTGCTGGAATATTGAGGTAGGTTTAGATCTAGATCTGATCTGAAGAAAAGTATACTCTAACTCTCCCTTGTGCAATATTTTAGTTACTGTCGGTGCTTCGTTATGTACACACGTCCAACCCGCCGTTCGTTGTTTTTGTTATTTTTGAATTTCGCGTCAGATTTATTTTATTGACAACGTTAGTTGATAGTTTAGTGTTTAGTGTTGAACGAAGTGCGTATGTACTTAATTCGAAGTACCGAACTGTGTATTGATACAGATGCAGAGATTTTGAATCATTTAGGTAGGTAGTAAGCTTTTAACTCAGGACATTTATTTATGTTACAAATGTTAATAAACCACATTTAAATTTTCTAAATTATAAACAATCCAATATTTTGTTCCAAATTAAAAAACGCACATGTAAAGAAATGCTCTGTTTAAACCTCTATGGCCATTATTTGTTTGCAATTGTGCACGAAGAGAGAACCAATTTTTTACCTCTTTATACTTGCCTCAGTTCAATTGAGGCGGTACATCAAAGGCGGTCGATGATCCTTTGACACCGCGTGTGCCGGTCAGCACTTTTTTATGGCAATTTAAAAGTTGTATAATTGGGAAGTACAAGTCCATCAACCAAGAAAAACAGTGGTTCTCAATAGTTGTCTACCATAACATTAAATATGTTAACCTAGATCAGTGTTTTTCTAAGTGCCCCTAGAGGGAAAAGTCATAAAGGTTTTTTGTTTGTCTAGTCGGTCCCCATTACCAGTTTTTTTTAATGACATGAAACTGATTACACCCTGTATATGACTCACATTGAGAACCACCTCATATTTGAAGTTTTTTTAACTTAGTTAAGAGCATCAATTTGTATCTTAACCACTCAACGTTTGATACAGGTCTGAAAACTTGACTAGAGATGATGAAAAAATATTTTCAAAACGTTGACCATCTTCTGCATAAACTGGCAGTTCCAAATGCTTTCAGTTTTTACATCGTAATAATTATGCACAAATCAATTAATGTAACGATGAGAAGAAGATACCGTCCCTGGATCGCCCGGTACATGCCACATAGCAATGTTAATTACATTTATTTCATTAGGAAGTTATTGAGCTGCTTTAGTAGAATAAATATAATCTGCTTTCCACAAAAACAATAGATAGACGGTTGCAGCGTTGTGATATTACGGAATATTGAATTCAGCTAGTAAGGGTATTAGTTCCTATGTGGAAGCCAAATCCTATTGAAATAAATGCGTTGTGTCGTGTATTTTATATTTTGCTACGGGACGGAAATAGCGCTAGGAGAAATTAATTTCATTAATCATTGATGTGAAAAACGGCAGCATGATTATCAATGTGAGCTTTACGAATATTGCCGAGATGTAAGTTAAAGAGCATTATATTAACATTTTTGAACAAAATAGTGCCGTTGCTGACCCTAAAAATTGTCTTATATGGCTATTCATAAGCCAATATAAAGTGATGCAAGATGCACTCACCGACATGCCTTCTATGTTCGACTGCGCGTGGAGGAAGCCCTTCGCGAAAGTCTGGACCTCGAAATATGTGAAAAAACACGGCTGAAATTTTGGAAGGAGCGGGAGGAGAGGGGGAATTTCTGTGACAATTTTAAAATTTTGAAAAAGTGTATATTGTGTCGCCACTTGGCGTCATTCGACTACCCGTAGGAATAGTTCCTGTACCTATTCGTCAGAGCACCCGTACGATTAAAAAAATATTTGATGTACGAATAGGGAACTCTCGTCATCAACAACAGGCTTCCATCTTAGAATTGCTAACTTGACAAAGGCAAATATTCTAAGATATATCCAATATACATTTTACAGTGTATGGTGATGGTTTCTGTTCTTGTGGGTATCGAGCAGCAAATGTATTACATGTTCTTGATATCACCTCATCACATTCTCCATACATAATAAACAAATCCAAAAAGTCTTCGTGTGAATGAAACTTAAACGTGCTGGCATTTTTTGACATAAGAGAACGACTAACATTAATGATTGTTTCTAATCATGGCTAAGTTGTTGGCAGTTTTTACTAAAAATTCTAGAACGTTTAAGAAAATCGCCAATATTTCAAAAAGTTGTAACTATAACCCCTACAATGCTTATACTAGAGCAAAGGGAATTTAATTTTACATAACATGATGTAAAAAATTACAGTGCGTTCCACTTGAACTAAAAAAGTTTTTGAGATTTGAATTTGACAGAATGTAACGTGAAAAACACGTATAGAATTATGGAATTTATTTTTATTGTGGAGAGTATCTCATCTTGTGTTCTTTCTACGTGCAAAGAGCAAATGAGGATCTCCTACACGAAGATAGTTATAATCCACTTTTTAGACAATTTTTGGAAAAGTGTTAGTGGCAAATAGAACAATGTTCAGCTGCCATCGGAAACGACACTCGGAAGAAAACATTTATTAACGGAGTGTGATAATGTTAGAAAAAAAATGTCTTCTGAGCTTACTAGGAAATACATCTGGGTTAGTGTGGACACTTGCTCGCCTCTAAAGTCGTAGAAACGACATATTGTCGCATTATAGTGAAGGCAGTGATTTCAAATCTAGAAGAGTTCTGGTGTGACAAATATGTAGAAAATAAGGAGAAGGTCTTATTGTTTCTTACTGATGGAGTAAATTATATGAAAGCTGCAGGACGAATTATGAAGGAAACGCATCGCAATATGCTGCATGTAACATGTCTAGCACATGGGCTCCATAGAATTGCTGTAACTATCAGAGGGTACTAGACTAATGTTGATAACGTAACATCTAGTGAAAGCACCACATCGTGTACGATTATTTATTTAAAGAAATACAAACACACCATTGCCTCCAGCGTCCATTATAACATGGTAGAGAACTATTACTACTATTTTTGTCATTTTGAAAACTAGTAGTACTGCAATCGAATCCAGATGACGCAGTTGTTATTTTACAGGATCAACAGGCATTTATGGATCCATCTGTTCAAGAAGATCTGAAGACTATACACGGAAGTTTCTCGTGAATTCCTCTAGCCATACGGGACCTTCAACATATACCAACAACATCAATATTTAGTGTAGTTGATGCAAATTCCAAAGAGTTTTAAAAACCAATAGACTTTTCTACACCAGGTGTCTTTAAGAAATTTCACGTATTTTAAGTACGCCCGATGACATCTGTTGACGTTGAGCGGTCCTTTTCTCATTATAAATGGATTATTAATGACAGACAGCGAAGGTTAACTTTTAGAACAAATATTAATAATATCTTATCTTATTATAAATGGATTTTTAATGACAGACGGCGAAGGGTAACTTCAGAACATTTAGAACAAATATTAATGATATGCTTTTATATTCGTTATAGGTCGTGAAAAAGTGCATGTGTGTGTTACTTTAAGGTAGTGAAAAATACATGTGTGAGTTTTAGTTCAATGTTACATCCCTCAATACCTCCTCTTCGAGTGAGTGTTTATAATAAACTGACCATATTAACTTTAGATATTACGAAATTCCCTTAAAAAAGTACAAGATAAGACACATTGTGTCATACTTGTATAAAAATCTTTCCACGTCGGCAGAGCCAACCCTGGCTTTTACGTCACCGAGATAAAATTGCCAGGGATCGGCCTGGCAATTATTTTGATTTTTTATTTTTTGTTTTTCCAATATCGATCGATTCAATTCCCGGTGAAACACCCTGTATAGTGCTTGTAACTTCCTAGTCCCGTTAAAGATTCAAAAGAAATGGCTCTAATCAGTACCTTTAAAAGCTGTGTAGTTGTTAGCGTCACAGTGTCATTAAAAAACACCTCGTTACAACTACCTATTAATATCGAACAATACTTTTTCCAATTAACTTTAGAACGGTGATTGTTGCTTTATAAATAACATCTAAGTGAAGGCATTGTGCGAGGATATTTTAATAATGCGTACAATTGCACGATTTGCGGTTTTGCGGAATTAAAGAAAGAACTGCCCGGCCGAAACGATATATTTTTGATCCATCATCATAAATCTTCATATTTCTTTCGGCGAAGTGATTTATAAAGGTGTTTCGTGTTAGTGCGAAATGTAACGCATCGCCGTAATGGGATTTTATGAAAATTACGCCCGACTTTACCTAATACCGAGGGG
Organism: Stenurella melanura; assembly: GCA_963583905.1. Lineage (NCBI taxonomy): Eukaryota > Metazoa > Arthropoda > Insecta > Coleoptera > Cerambycidae > Stenurella > Stenurella melanura. The sequence goes on from OY757315.1 coordinate 27,532,138, forward strand.
CATTACGAAAACAGTAATTTTCACTTAGGTGTTTTATTAAATTACAAATTGCTGTAACTCTAATTCGGTCCAACAACTTAAAACTCTCTTGCAGGGCTGGACACGCCAATGAGGTTAATTTCCCAGCGGGCAGATTTAAATGCGAAAGGGGTCAGCACCAAATATTAACCTAAAATAATTGGTTTTTGTAATAATATAAACGTTTCATTAACATTATACACATTCCTGCTTTTTTGTCGAAAGATTGTGCTAGTATATTCGTCCATCGACTTAATAGCTGTTTATGACACGAGTGTGAAAAATGCACGTTTAGGGCACGGGTATGAAAGTTACACAACAAGGCGCAGCCGAGTTGTGTAACTCATACAAGTGCTTTAAACACATTTTCACACGAGTATCATGCAAGATTTGTTTCTCTACGAACGTACAAATATTAAAAAAAAGTTATTGAAAATTATTAAATATCTTGACGTTCAAAATGTCAAAATATTTTGACTTTGCATCTTGACGTTTCTTTGAATAATCAATGGGCTTGTTCGGCATTGTTTTTTTTAATTTCATAAATCGAAAGTGTAAGTATAAAATAATGGATCTGCCAAAAATCAGAATCTTATTCGCACGTTTAGTATCCTAAAAATTATTACAAATCTCCACCTCGCGAAAATGGGGCGTGGCCAGGCCCTACATCACTATACGCATAGACTCGACGATCTCAGTAGACTTGATGTTCCTTAGTTATTATAATTATTAGTGCTTTCGAAGTATTGTTTGTTTTGCTTACTTCTTGACAGTAGGGGAGTACGATTTGGGGAAATGTCAAAAAATTACAATTTTCTCTCGCTCCCGTCGGGAAGAATTTTCGATTTTGACCCTGCAATTTACGATTAGGATTCATCGCCGACCTTCTCCTTTCCGTAGAGACACAGAACGAACTTCCACTCGTATTTATTTAGTTACCAGCGTTTGAAAATTTTATGTTTTTCGACCTTTCAGGTTAAATTTGAAAGATCCTAGAAAGCCACTTTTCTTACGTCACTTGCGTACAGTGACGTCACAAATGGGCGCTCTGTTTTTGCAACTGTTACTAATTTCAACTCCTTATATCTCGAGAACGGAAAAGGTTAATAATACGAAATTTTAAGTGCATAATGAAAATATCGAGTACCGTATGAAAAAGTATAAAAACCATATAAAAAGAATATCATGGAACAAGCCCATTCTATCAAATGTCACAGTACGATATTATGAATTTGTAATCACACCATCTAAAAAATTACCGTACTACCGTTTCTAAGGTAATAAAAGTTTGTTTTTATTTATTATTGTTTACAAGCGACGCTCAAACCTCGCAAAGTTTAAACTATCTTTATTTACTGTGATTTTATTATTACTATTAAGCAACTATGAGTGATTCAGATACCGAGAATTAGTGACAGTGCTGCGCCCGACGTAGAGCAGGCCAAATATCAATATGAGACGGCGTATATAAGCTTTGAAAAATGGTGCAATGAGAAAAGAACGAGGCACCCCACGGAAACTGTATTGTTAGCATATTTCCAGCAAAAACAAAAAATACACAAGCCATCGTCACTTTGAATTCATTACTCAATGTTGAGGACGATGATATCCAAAAATAAAAAAATTAACATAAGTAGATATAATAATCTAATATCATTTTTAAAAAGGCAATCTGAGGTCTATAAACTGAAGAAATCCAAAGTCGGAAATTGAAACCGACTGCGACTGTCTCAAAGAAACGACATACAGGGTGAGCAAACTATCCCTTCGGACCTTTTTTTTTCTTTTTTCTCATAACGCGCAAAAATAATATTGTTACCGCGAGATAGGGCCCTTCCGAGCAACTCCACTGTAAATGGATATTTACCTGTAGAACGGTTAGTGAATAAAAACAAAACAAAAAATTTGAAAAAAAGGAAAACTGCCAGATTCAGAAACAGAAGAGACAGAAAACTTAGAAGAAGAAAAATAAGGAGATGACGATAGATGAAAACTTAAAAGAAGCATGGAAACTGAAAAGAAGCATCTCGCAAACACCTGCACACCCCAACCGATAATGACAGATGGAAATTTAATATATAGAAGCATGGAAACTTAAAAGAAGCATCTCGCAAACACCTACACTTCCCATCCTATATTCCCACCCCATGCGTCATGCTGCTCTCGCTGCTGACAACAAGCATGTCCAATGTCCAACCCGGCGTATGCAGCCGGTCCGGCGGTATATAAAACATCTGAGATTTGGTTCCGGCACGCGGTTTGGCCGTCCGTTGGGCGTGTTCGACGGACGACCAAGCTGTGTATTGGAACGAAACTCCTTGGATGCCCGGAATCGGCAGCAATGCCCACCTTACGCTGGCAAATCAATCAATCAATCAATCAAACCTAGTGACGTTTCTGGTAAATTAAAATTTTTTACTCTATTTTGCATCAAGATAAGAATATCTGATGCATTGGTGGACATATTGCTCATCCTTCACGACGCTGGCAGATAAATTCAAAGTATTTATCTGTTTATTTGTCACTTAGGTATGACGTTTTAGTAAGGGGTGATTCGTGTAATTATATCACAAGAGTTGGAAATCTTAATTAAACGATGAATATTTTCGATTATTTCCTATCTTAATCATACCAGAACATATTTTACATGAGAGTAATGATGTTTTATCTATTAAGCAATACATTATATTTTTTTATTTAATCTAGTCTAGAAAAATTCAGTATGTCTCGGTCTTCCTATATATTAACTCGGTCGGCAGCTTTGAGTTCTTTATGTGCAGTATAAATATGAAATGAACTATAATTTGGCTATTATATTCTGTTCTTTTCCTGATATCTGGAAGTCCTCTAAGTCCTCTATCATTTATAACATTGGCAAAGCGTTTGACTTTCTGCTTCATAATTGTATATATTCGCATGTTAAAACCAGTGTGTCTACTCAACAGCATGATATTATGAAAAGCTGATCTACAATAACCAATTTAATATGTGCTACTCAATAAATATCTGAATCCCTTGACATGCAACTCAAACAGTTGTAATATATTTTGATTTTACGAAGCATTCAACCGGCTTAATTATACAATTCTTATTACATTGGAATTTTAAAGAATCTTACACCTTTCTTAAAATCATATTCAACAGATAGAAAACAGTACATTGCTTACAATGGTCTACTGATTAATTATCTTGTACCACGTACCTCAAGGGTCTGTTCTTGGACCACTCGTTTAATATATTTATCAACGATATAACATATGAGTGAGACGTCTATTCCTTAATGTATACAGATGACATCAAACTGCTACATAGAATTTCTAACATAAGTGCCTGCATTAAATATCAAAACAATGCAGATAAAGTTAGCGCTAAGTGTGTCAAGAACAGCCTTATATTAATCGTGTAAAAATGTAACGTAATGACATTTTCCACGAAGGATATTAATTATTCAGGGTGTAATTACAAAAATACTTATATAATATGAGGCCTAAAGCCCATAGTTTTGGTGAGAAAAAATTTCAAAAATATTTAATGATTTTGTTTGAGAACTGCTGGCATATTAGGGTTGGCTCGATTATGTTGACATATTCTAAAGCGATATTTTTGTTTGTGTCGGTACTTGGCTAAGAATGTACACACGACCTACCCGTTCGTTGTTTTTGTTATGTTGCTTTTGTTATTTTTGAATTTTGTGCCACTTAAGATTTATTTATTTTATTGACTAACTGTTCAAGTTGTTAACTATTTGGTTACATACAGACACTACTTAGTTGTTCGCTCTTTCTGTAATGATTTTTAGATTTGGAAGTTTTAATTTTTTCATCGTAATTCGGACGTCTAATTGTTCGTTTTCCAATTTTGTAAAATAGATATTCATTTCTTAAGCTTTCAACACAGAACACTTACTTTATATTACAAATGTTAATAAATCATATTTAAAATTTATAAATTAAGAGCTCTTTAATATTGTTCCAAATTAAAAAACACACATGTAAACAAATCCTCTGTTTAAACCGCTAGCCCTGCGGCCATCCTGTGCTTGCGTTGTGCAGAAAGATAACGAATTTTTACATTTTTTTTATTTTGGAACCGCGCGTCGGCGAGAACACAAGTCGGTAGGTAACCTTTACATTTTTTATTACTTCTATATGATTCGGAACTATATACTTTTCTCATATATCTGCTCGGTATAAAAAGTGTCGGCGCCTTTGATGGTGTGGTAAAGATCAAAGACCCCGATACTTTTTAAACCGACAATAAGTCTACAGTAAAGCATACATCCAATGACCCAGAAAAGCAGTGGTTCTCAAATGACTTCTATCTTAACAATCAAATGTTCGACCTAGGTCACTGTTTTTTAAAGCGCCCCTACAGGAAAAAGTAATATAAGTTTTTTGTATGTCTAGTCCCATTACCAGTTTTTTCTAATGACATGAACTAATTACACCCTGTATATGCTCTAGATAACGAACCTTTAACTCAACCGTCCTCGTTTGAAGACCTTGGAATATTTAAGACTGTTATATTTCTCTTTTTTTAGCTAGAGTATGCGTCTCGTGTTTGGCAGCCCTGCTATAACATTCTTGGCTCTAAATTAGAAAACATGAAACGCCATTTCCTTACATTTCTACATCTGAAATATCAAGGTATATACCCAATTGGTTTCCCTCAAAGCGATTTACTGTAAATGTTTTCTATGAGTAACCTATCTGAAAAATGCAACTACTTTGTCATACATTTTAAAAAGTGATTCACTAGGACACTTAATGTTACCTAGTAATATACTTCAGACTTAATATACATACTCCACGAATAAATCCATTATAACATAACAGAATTTTCTGCCTGTTACAGCCCGAACTGACATTTCAAGTTTTCACCAATTTACAGCATGTGTATTAGCAATAACCACTGTCAGTATGATATTAATATCTTTAATAAATAGGAGATCAAAAATCATATATGTATTGTTACGCATTACCACCCTCTAAGGCCTGACGAATGATATGACCATGATTACTAAATAATTGAAATTAGGGGCCAATGGTTAGGCAACCAATAATACACACCATCATCTCTTCTGGAAGCTTGTAGATGCTCTAGAGTTTTATATTGTTCTGGAATTGGAAATCTCTGGATGGATCTAGAGGCAATTTTGGGATATATATAGAAGTATTGTTATTGTGTAATCAGTAAATTATTAAATAGTGTTTATCTCTTGTTGAAATTATTTTGAAACCCACGGATTCATACAGGGTGTTTCCTAAGAGGTGGAAATAATAACAGTACAGAAGTATTTTTTCTCTTTTTTTGGTAAGTAAATTCAATTATCTGTTCTTTCTAATGCTTATATTATTTTATTGTTTTATATATATTTATTTATTTTATTTTTCCACTGGCGATACCACCGGTTTTAAAAATACTAACATTACATATTTACGATAAAGCTGCGACCAGTATAATGGTTAGCTTGTTTATTTAAATACTTGACAACTCTTATTGTAGTTGTCTTTATTAGCCCGAAGCCGTGCGTCTTCTTACATACGGAGATTATTGGGAAGTATTCTTAAACCTAATGGAAAATTTTGATTATATTTTCAAGTAATAGGATTGGTTGATGGTTTATGCATGCTTAAAGCGTACGTTTATTAAATTCGTTTCATACTAACACCCAGAAATTGAGATAGGAATTTTTTATGAGATATATCATTTCAAGAGACAGAAGGCCTGCCGAGAGAAAAAGTATGTTAACGCTCCATAAGTTGGATGTTAGCAAATAAATTAAATGGGGTGTAAAATATCCGAGGAGATCTCTAAGAGAATAAGGAACACGGGAAAAGTGAAATATGAAAAAACGTAATAAAGTTTAGTAGGCATGAGCGAATAAATTGGGGAGCTCACCTTAAACTTAAAACGGGATAACGTAATTCGTATCTTTGAAAATTGAATTCTGTTCAATAATGGATGAAGACGTATGTATTCGACCTCAAGTCCATCCGTTTCTACTAATGCGTGTAATTTGATATATCGGATGAACTTTCACGTTATAAAGTAGAAAAACACGGCTACACTGAGAAAAATAAATTACAACTGTGAGAAAGATTTGTAGGTGTTAAGTATCTTAAGAGGTAAAAACCCTTCAACTGTATATCAGTCTACTAGCGAAATATCCTTGCAGACAGAACTGACTTTAAAATATTCTTATTTTATTAAAATGTCCTATTAGAGTACTTGAGACTCAGTGTTATTCTCAACTAGTGTATGTTGCCAGAAACATAACTAATAATGTAAATTATCACGCTTAGTTATAGTATGGTTTTTGTAAACATAATCTATCAATACGTAATTTCAACACTCGCACTCAAACTTATATGAACAATACAATTTACCAAAAAAAAACAAAAAAAAACAAAAACAAAATGAAAATTTGTAAAAATAGCTTTACTTTAAACCAATCTCCATCCTAATCTCAAGGAATTTTGGCGATGCTAATGGTTTAGTAAACGAGTCTGTCAATTCACCTGTGGGAATGTATTTTAAAATTATTGTCTTCTCTGTGTGCCCTTTTGTATATTTTGTATGTATTTGTATATTTCAGGTAATATGTTTGGACTTTTTGTGCTTAGTTGAATTATTGGCTATGCTAATACAACCCAATATTATCACCATAAATAACAGTGTGTTTAGAGGTCTTACATGGAATAATTTTGCAAGTGATGTTAGCCCTTTGGCTTCTCTAACGCTTAAAACAAAAAAGGCGTAAATATTCAGCTGCAGTTGAGGATGTGCTGCTACTACATTTTGCCTTAGAATTCCTTGATCTATTGCAGTTGTTAAAAGGTTTAAATAAGTAGCATGTGGTGCTTCTTCTTCCTGTTTCATTACTTCCCTAATCTGCATCCTTGAACACATTATCTATGTAGTAGCCTCTAACATGTTAATTTAAAATCAATAGACACCTTTTCTAGACGCTTTCACTTGATTACCTATTATTATTATTATTTATATTGACTTAAAATATTAGCATTACATATTAGGCAACCAGTAAGGTTTATGGGTGTTCAAGAAAATATGTTACAACCTATATCATATATTTTTTTAATGTAAAAGGCACACAGAAGCATCTGATAAGCCATATAATAACATAATAAACAATGGTAAAATCTCGACCCCCTTTAATATACTTCATCTGTTATCCTTAAATAAGAAAAATAGTTTTGATTACCTAATTGATTTTTTGAAAGAGACGAAAATTAAGTTATAGGTCAGTAGGTTAGCTTTATTCCTTATGTTCTACATCCTCGTGTTATATATACCTTCCTAACCGTGGTCTTGTGTTGTGCGTCAGAAAAATGTCCTGATAGACCCCAGGACGAGAAGTTTGTGACCCATGCACATTCTTTGTTTTGTGACTATGTGGCTGACACACATGTCATGCTTGTTATTGGTTAGGTCAGTATTTTAGTTATTAATTTTTAGTTATTAAATTGTAGCTGGCTGGATGGTTATAAACCTTTATGCCAAGGAATAAAAAACCAGTAAGGTTTCTGGATGGAGCATTGCGATTTTCGTTTTTTATTGGCAGAGGTGTACTTAGAGCTTTGCGTCATATTAAAATACTACAAATTCCAGATTTGATGATTGATGTATTGTGATTTTATTTTCACTTTTTTCAATTTTCATTTCTAAAGAAAACTTACTTGTAAATCAACCATCTGGAAGCTGTTTCATAAAATATTGTTTTAACTTTGACATTAACCTAATATCTCTCGTCACTATCAGAAGATCAATTATATAGATTTCCTTTGTTTAAAATACAAAGACAAAGATCAACTGCAACATTTTCTTAAATCCTCTAATTTTTTAGTGCCTTATCAAGAGTTGACTCGAACATCTTGAAAATTGTTTGGGACCATATAAAAATATTTAAGGTGGTTGTTTTTTCTCTTAGACGTATATTTAAAAAAACTATAAGAGTACCTAAGTAGAACCATAACAAGACTATTATTATGAATTTTCGCTCAACAATTTTAGTGGTTTGCAAAATAGCTAGATTTAAAACTATGAAATAGGAAGATTACGGTGGCGATTCCCTAGAAAGAGACATCCGATACGGAAATATTTATTATTTTTGGCCATTACTTTTTTTTCTTAGCACGTATATTTAAAAAACTATAAGAGTACCTGAGTAGAACCATAACAAGACTATTACTATGAATTTTCACTTAATAATTTCAGTGGTTTGCAAAATAGCTCGATTTAAAGCTAGGAAATAGGAAGATTAACAAAATTTTGAAAATTAAATCGAGCTATTTTGCAACCCGCTGAAATTATTGAATGAAAATTCATAGTAATAGTCTTGTTATGGTTCTACTTAGGTACTCTTATAATTGTTTTAAATACATGTACTAAGAAAAAAAGTTATGGCCAAAAATAATAAATATTTCCCTATCGGATGTCTCTTTCTAGGGAATGGCCACCTTAACATAATTTTTATATTTAAATCAAGCTATTTTGCAAACCACTGAAATTATTGAGTGAAAATTCATAGTAATAGTCTTGTCATGGTTCTACTTAGGTACTCTTATAGTTTTTTTAAATACATGTACTAAGAAAAAAAGTTATGGCCAAAAATAATTAACATTTCCCTGTCGGATGTCTCTTTCTAGGGAATGGACACCTTAAGTAGGTTGCAAACTTAACTACTTTGAGCATTTATAAAATTTATTACATTCATGTAAATTTCTTCTCTTAATACACAATTTAAAAATGCACTTTTATTTGAATCCATTTGATGAAGTAATAAATTAAATTGATTAGCAAATGCCATAAAAATTTTAAAGTGGAAGTCCTAGCAACAAGCACAAACATTTCATCATAGTCTAGCAAATCGTTTTGACCAGCTTTTTGCTACTCTGCTTGCCTTACAGTTTGTTGAACTTCCATACTCATAATTTTTATAGTAAATGCCCATTTTCAATACACAATATTTTTGTTAGTTTGTTTAGAAACTAAAATCTAACTTTTATTGGCTACTAATGACTTAATTTCATCCTTTATTTCCTACTCCCACTGAATTTGATTTTTCCTACCTTTAATTTCTAAATATGGGTGTTTTGAGAGTTTTTGTACTCAATATGTAGGTAGTTATAAAGACCATCGTAGACTTTCATCATAAGTTGGAATAGGGAATTGGAATACATACATGTAGATAAACTGCTTTAACTGTGATACTCTGTATAAAATTAGACATGAAAGTGATGATCCTATACTAGCTTTAATTTGCTAGAAAACAATATAATTATTAATAGAATTTTTAATTAGGTTGTTTACATAATCCAGTATATGTTATGGTAGGATGGATATATTGAAAGAGAAATTTGTTTTGAAGTTAAAACAACGATTGAATATATGAGAATATGTTAAAAACAAGAATATTAGAACAGCGTCAGGAAAATAATAATTAAAATATTATTTAGCAGATTCTCTTCCTTAGTATTTTATTAATGCATTTATTTCACAGTTGATTATTTGTTTATTAACCATAGCACCACCGAACACGTAATCCAACCTCGTGCTTGCATTTATTAATATTCGTGTATTTATGGACATGACAAACGCATTAAATAGTGTTGAATATACATCTGACCAATTCTAACTTGCTAAATCAACTGTTTTATTTTCATTCAATGCAATTATTACAATTCAATTTAATTCAAGAAAAGTTTATTTAAATTGAATATTACAACGGGGTCATTCTGGGACGCATGTCTGAATTCAGTCAGACATCCACGGTGCACAAAGCCAAGGCAATTGAAGGGTTGGGCGAGACGGGGCTTGATCAACTAAAAATAAATGTGAGAGTGTCCAGACTTCTGTCACCTGGAACAGATTTTCTCCCATTATTGAAATTTTATAATTTGGAACAGCAAGTAACAAAAAAGGTATAAAAGAAAAGAAGAATGTGACAGCAAAGAAAGAGTAAAAGTTGCAATGAAGTTCTAGTTCTCTTATTTAACAATGATAGTAATAATAAAATGGCTTAATTTAGGAATAAAAGTACAACCCCCCGCCCCAAACTTAAACGAAGTCTAGCTTGAAGATGTCAACTTCAAAGAATTGGAAATAAGGCGTAACGAATTATTTCCAAAAATTGTGTTTCATTAATGCCTTTGCCGACGTGCTGCGCCAAGACAACGCTGCAATATTAGGGCTGATTTCATTTTAATACTATTAATCAACATTTTGTTGTCTATTGAGTCTGCTGTACCTAACCATGAGAAAGTACAAACTCATGGATTGATCACAAGTCTGTTAAACGTCAGTCTCTTGTGACGGTGGATTCCTAAGTATTTTACATAGTCTATCGTTCGAGTTTGGTTTCTCATTATCAATATTAGCTTATTTTACTCCTAGTGAAGTTCTGTGCCCCTGATTTGACAGCGATCATCCGAGTCTTGTACTTACTATAACACACCGTTTGCATGGTTGTATAATCGGCGCACTTGGCAAGTTTTATATTCGGGAACATCGAGAAGACGGAGATGGATAGGATATATAATTTTGGGACAAGGACCGATCCCCGTGGGACACTCGCACGAATGTCCTATGGTGTTGAAAGATTATTATTCACTCGTACTTGCCGCAATCTGCCTGTACGATAGAAGCGAATGTGTTTAGTGATGTGAATTGGGAAGGTACATTAATGAAATCTATGGAAAACCCTGGATATTCAGACGCTATCGTTTTCTCTATATCTAAGAGCACCATAGGAGTGTTCTTCCCGAGGTTGTGTTAAACTTTTACGTCAATAACGATTGTTATGGCTAGCTGCGCTGGCACGTCTCTTCCTCCCCAATGTGGAACTCATTCTGAGCAGAATATATCATAGATGATGACCAGTTTAGAAATCACCGACAGCAGGGATAGGTTGAGGACAAATTGGCTTGCCTCTCGACTACTTAGGTATATAATAAGCGATTATTTCTACATTAGCTACGCAGTAAATATAAAATTTCTAGAATCGAGAGAAAAATGGCTTATTTTCAACCTGCAAAATGCACGATTTGAATATGTTATAGTTGCTGCTAAGCAACAAGAAGCAACTGTGCCGTTTTAGGGCAGGAATATTATTCCATATTAACCTATAATAAACTTGTTCTGTTTCGTTTTTTACATAATTGTTAGTAGATATGATTCCACAGTTATGTTAGGTTAGGTTGGGTTTTCTCCAGTTTTAAAGTGTCTGGCGGAAGTTAGGGCCCACGGAAAGTGTCTGGCAATAATGAATGTTGGTTTTTAACAGTATTCTGTCAAACATATATGAAAACCAGCTGTCATACTTCAACGTAGATTAGTAAGGTTTTCTTGTACTTTTTGTACCTGTTATCTGTAAAAGGGCCCCCGCTTTCAAGCTAGCAAATATGCATACGTGCTTAACTAACATATCACATCACACTATTTATTGTCAAAATATTAGCTTTGCAAAAATGATGTAGGTCTTGCGGCTCTGGGATCTTGGTCTATATGGTATTGTTATATCCGACGTGTATAAATGGACAAAGTAATTCATTTTTTAATACGATAGTAGAAAAAATAGTATATAGAATACTACAACACACTGAGGAAAAGTTAACCTCCCCAACTATAATTGTTGAACTCGGCTAGTGCCTCGTTCAGCAATTTCCACCATCGCTCGGGAATGTATTACTTTTCCTGTTACATAAGATTATGTACGACAGAAACATGTATTTTTAAATCAGTCATTCGACACTCCTACTTAAATATTACTGATTTTTGTAGAAAATACAAGAGCTAATGGCCCAATTTCCGTATTAAAGCCCCGCTCCGCCATACTCTCTCTACAATTTAATGGCAAAAACCCTTTAATCACTTTACAACAATACAACACCCGCCTGTCCTTATTTTACGACTTTTTCTTCCAGTCCTTCCCCGCGATTTAAAGCCTGATATAAATTTTTACGTGCGATCCTGGTTTATATTTTTATTTATGGTAAGCACTCGCAGTTAGAACAAAAGGGGAAATAAGAAATAAACCAAAGGTTCCCTTTACTTTTTCTTAAAGCGCTCTGAGAATTCACACTAAAACTGCCACACCGCGGAAAAGATGAACGTTTGTTTTATGGCGCAAAAAACTGGATGAAAATAAACTGTGAATTAATGGACTTAAAGGACGCACAGCTAGTGAAATATTCGATTAAAACGTTTAATTTGATTTCTCTCTCGAGTAAGATGAATTTCATAACTTTACTGTGCGTAATCTATATTTTATGCAGGATAAATGCGATCACTATCTCAACTGTTTGAAATTTGAAAACATACCAGGTGTTCAGTTAGTGTTCCCTCGGAAGATTGTGCAAAAACGACTAACTTTACAAAAAAGTTAGTCGTTTCATCTCTACTACAATGCAAAATTATTTTCAATTATACAAGATGTCACAAAAACGAATTACACAAGAAATTATGATTTATTAAAATGGAACGCCCTGTATTTTTTGGCACCGTTAAGCATACAAGGCTGCTCTATTAGGCTCTAAAATATTTTGCCAATCGGATACAGCGTTGTTAAGTTATGATTTTTTTCCCATCTTTTTTGGCAATTTACAAACATCTTTTTGACGGCCATATCGCCGCGATTTATTAATTGTTTTTTTTTTAAATGTAGGATATTATGTATTTATTGAAAAATATTTTTTAAATAAATTATTATTGTACCGGATGTACAAAATATTTGTTTAAATATTTCTTGTTTGAAATAAAAATAAAGCGTGTGATATTAAAATGTGAGGAATTGTATGCTTATTGATCCCTGTAAAAAAATTATAGGCATTCCGTTTAAAAAAAATTGAGAAAAATAATAATTAAATATCAAGAAATATATAAACAAATATTTTGGACATCCGGTACAATAATAATTTATTTCAAAAATATTTTTCAGGAGTTTCAGTTTGGTCGTCGACGAAGGCAGACGCGTTTTTAAGTGGATCCCATGAAATCCCGAAAAACTAGAGTAAACACGGTGTGAAAACGCGAAAAAATGTGTTGAATTAAAGAGTGAAAATCCTGTATTAGTTGATATATATTAACATAAATTTGGCTAATTCATATAGATGATATTTGATATTTAACTATGACATCACTAAAGGCGTATATGGGCAGCTCGACAAAGGGTACAGACATCTGGCAACATAACTCGGATAAAAAGAAACTAAACACGTTGAATGGGACCAGGTCATACATTATCTACAAGTGCATGTACCTAAGACTGCAACGGGCTGGCTTCTAACGAGTGGAAGTAGTAACATAAGCAAAGGATGAAAGATAAGTGTTATTTCTATTTATTTCCAAGATATATTTATTAATCCTTCACAGATGGGAAGAATGTTGTGATTCGGAAATCCATTGTTTCAAATATACGCGAATGAATGAATTCTTCATGTGGAACGGGTACTTTTGTTTAAGGAATAATTTATTTACCATAAACTTGTTGTTTCTCGCTGCAGAGTTATTAGTTTTATATGGGGAATTTGTTTATTTGATTACCGGTTAAGGCAGGAGATTTTTGATTCGTCAAATATATACCTGTATTCGTCCCTTCTTGAAGTGGGTGATATAAAATAAGCAACGCCAGATGTGTGAATGAAACAGATAAGTTTTTGTTTATATAGCATTAGCATTGGCTTATTTATGTCTTTATTAAATTTTAAACAAGAATTGGAGACCAACAGAGAACCCTTGGAGGTTTAACTGGGGCCGAAAAATACAGGGTGTCCATTTAAAATAATCATAATGTCTTGTGTAACTCGTTTTTGTGACACCTTGTATAATTAATAATAATTTTACGTTGTACTACAGATGAAATATTGAAAGTTTTGTGAAGAAAGTTTTTTGTAAACTTAGCCGTTTTTGCACAATCTACAGAGGGAACACTAACTGGACATCCGGTATGTAAGATACAAATCGTGGAAGATTAAGAGTGGCACATAAATGAGAACAAATATTAAAGTTCGATATACACAACTAAATTTTAGCAAAAGTACGGTATTAGACTTGTCCTATGATTTATTGTCCACGGCAATACAAACAATTTATTATAGTGATACTTATCATTTTTGGTTGCATATTTTACTTTTTAAAAGGAGTGGGCGGTTTAAACTTCATTTAATTCCCAAATTCTCATGCTCAAAGATCTCGAGCTGTCCCTAAAAAAATAATTACATTCTAGGTAGGTTTTCAACGGCCATCCATTGTTACACAAAATAACGTTTAGTAATACTTTGACGCAAGAGTTTTTTATTTTTCCGCGTTTTCTGATAATTTCCGACTATGTTGAGAACCACTTGATTTTAAACTTGAAATTACATTTGAATTTTGTACGCTAGCGATGGTGCTGTACACATACAGGAAATTAGATACATTAGATACGTTGTATGTGCATGCTATTGCGATACACTAGTGTTAAGCTTGAGGGGAATTCTTGATGCTGGATAAATTATGCGAGAAACTTTAGCAGCATTACGTCTCGTTTAACATTTGAAATTTATTTTGTACGCTAATCAGATTTCTGTCAAGATTGGGAAATCATAATATGCTGTGCGTTCCTTTATTCATTAATTTGTTAGTCACAGGTGTAGAAAGTATATATTGTACTTTTTACTAGCATTCCACTCCGTTCGCCACAAAAAAATACCGGTTTTTATTTTTTGCCTTCTCTTTGTCAGTAGATGCTGGGGAAGGGGGTGAACAAGGCCTACTCTATCCGGGCGGTGGAAGCTGTCATGTGACCTGGTAAATTCTCATTGGAATTTCACATCGATGCTTTGTTCAGACTATTGCTTGCAATGTGATATATGTTTCGAGAACAATCCAAAGATGCCCTGCCAGTGTTTTCCGTCGTCAGGTTTGGCCCCAGGCCCAACTTCCAAAAATCCCGGAAAAGGTGCTCTCAGCCAAATGGTGCAATGGTGAGACTTTTCAACATAATTTGGGGTATAAATGTCTTAAAAGTGTTTTTTTTAGAGCTAAGGTGCTATAGCCAGCATTTTTCTTATGCCACTGAAAGAGTCAATATACAAAAAAAGTTTTGCAACTTGGTCAGAAGTGAGGTGGTTTTTCAAAGCGTGTAAATAGGAACCAACAGTCACAGAAAGCTTCTATTCCTCTATAAATGTTTGTACGATTCTTAACTAGTAGTATTATACTTCCAAACATTTCTTTTATCCAGTATTTTTGCTCCATTCACCTCATTTTTCGCGGGTTTCAAAGAGAAAAATTTCAAAATAATCAAATTTATGGCCTTAGTTTGCTTAAATTAGAGAAATGAAATATTAAGAAATATTTTACCACCAATTTGTCAACACCTTGCCCCCTTCCCCACGCCTAAAAAGGATGTCCTTTTCTCGAAAATTTTATGTTTTTCAATGGTTTTCTTTAGCTCGAAATGTGTGTATGTACGTAATATGTATGTATGTATGTTCAAGTTTGGTGATCCAATTTTTGACCCATTCGCGATATCCAATCATGATGAAATTTTGCACACAACTTTGGTGCTGAAAACAATAGAATGATAGACCCAACATGGCGGCCACCACAAAATGGCGGATTACCGTTTTCTTGACAACCTCCTCGACATGGGTATCAAATGAAAGGGTATATAAAGTAGAATCCAATAATCTGTGTGACGTCATTTTAAATCCAATATGGCAGTCGGCACAAAATGGCGGATCACCTATCTTTTTAAAACCCCCTCCACGTGGGTATCAAATGAAAGGGTATGACAAGTACAATACAAAATATTATGGCAAATCCAATACGGGGTCCTCCACAAAATGGTGGTTTAGCATTTTCTTGACAGCCCCGTCGACGTGGGTATCAAATGATAGGGTGTATAAAGTAGAATACAATAAGTTGTGTGACCTTGTTCTAAATCCAATATGGCGACTGGCACAAATTGGCGGATCACCTATTTTTTACAACCCCCTCGGCATGGGTATCAAATGAAAGAGTAGGATAAGTAGAATACAATGAGTTGTGTGATGTTATTTTAAATCCAATATGGCGACCAACACAAAACGGCGGATTACCTATTTCTTTACAACCCCATTGATATGGGTATCAAATGAAAGGGTTTGACGAGAGTAAACGAAATGACGACGTTTGAATAAAAATGATAAGGCAGGCGGGAAACTAAAAAGTAAAAAATAATAAATAATGGTTTTCTTTTAAAACTGAATTGCATTAAAAAGTAGGAAATAATTTTTATTTAGTGATTAAATTACAAAATGATGAAAGAGAAAACCATTGGGAGCTCTAAAAGTATTGCTGTTGCTGTAATGTTACAACATACTATTCATAACGATCTATTACAATGCTGATTGTTGATAAAAGTGATATATTGTATTTTATGAGCGTACATTGATTTTCTTTTTCGTCATTATTTTGTAATTTAAAAATTATTTTCTACTTTTCAATGCAATTCAGTTAATTTCAAAGGTTTCTGTGTATCAGAGAAAATTTAGCTTCAACTATGCGAATGACAAATATTTTGCCTTTCTTTCTTAGACTAATCTAAGACCAAAGGTAAGTAAGTATAACAAGTGGAAATTTTTTATTTCTCGAAATAGATTCCAAGTATATTAAAAAAAAATGAGATAAAGGATGAAGACAACTTTTATATATGAATTTGTTTGCTCTCAGGCTAGCAGTTTCCGAGAAAATCACATAAAAAAAAATTCACCAATGAATTTATGTTATACACATATCACTTACTGGATGAACTGTTGGTTTTATCAAGGATCATGTAATGTGTAGTATCTCGATATATGTGTTTACATTAGCTTATATGCTAAATAAACTATTATTACTACTTTTTTTTTTTAATCACAGCTTTAGCCGGTGGAAGAACCCGTGGGAAGGGGCAGCTGTGCCAACTTCTCACGGGTGAGCCAGGACCCGACGGATCGTGCTGCAAGTGGCCAAGATTGCAGCTCTTTGAGCTAAACTGACTACGTGGACTGGATCATCTAGTCCCATTTTTTTCAGATTGGTTGCAGCGTTTTTCTCAATCAAACCATTACAAGATATGATGACTGGGATGATGGAGACTTTTCGGAGTTCATATATATCTCGCAGTTCGTTGGCAAGATCTTGGTATTTTGCTATTTTCTCCGTCTTAGCGTTTCTGATATTTTCGTCTAGGGGTATCGTAATGTCAATGATATAAGCTTCCTTTTCCGTTTTTTTTGAGTACCATTATGTCAGGTCTGTTGTGTCTCACCATTCGATCGGTTATGTCTAAGTCCCAGTAAATGTTTGTATTATCATTCTCCATTACTGCTTCAGGTGGTGCGTATTTGTAGTACTGGGTCTTGTTGGTAATTAGCTCATACTTACTGCAGAGTTCTTGATGTATTATTCCGGCGACTTTGTTATGGCGATCCAAATAATCTCTTGGTGCAACCCGAAGATAAGTGCCGTATGGACTCCGCAGTTGTGGAGCACATTCTGCACTTATCCTCTGTTATGTTTTGCTTTAGGATATATTTTCTGTAATTTTTTGTGACTATTACTTGATCCTGAATGGCCCCTATAAAACCTTCTGTTTCAGTCCTAAGATATCCATACTATTATTATTATTATTACACAGGTCTTCCTGGTTTATTACACAATACCGGATCCTGGGACCAAATCATATGTGTTTGGCTACGAGATGTAAAGAGTTCTCCGTACAATAGATGTTGGTTCTAGGTGTCTCTTAGTTTCTTAGTGTTTTTATGAACTATTGGGTTTGCTGACATAACGATAGGGACTATTGTAACTTTTTGGACCTCCCACACATTCTTTATTTCGATGGCAAGATCTTCATATTTTCGCATTTTCTCTCTGTAGGCCTTCTCGATGTTATCGTCTAAAAGGATCGTTATATCTATTAGGTTGACTACTTTATTAATTTTGTCCATAACTACGATGTCAGGTCTGTTATGCGTAATTGGGTGATCAGTCTGAATAGGCATGTCCCAATATATTTTAAAATTGTCGTTCTCACTGACGGTGGGGGGGGGTTATATTTATAATAATCTGTATCTTTCTTTTGTGTGTCTGCTGTTCTGCATAATTGTTGATGGATGATCTTAGCCATGTTGTTAGGTCTGCTAAGATATGCAGTAGGCGCTAAATACTATATTATGGTTATTATTATTATTAATATTATTATTATTATTGATAAATTTCTAATTTCAAAGATTTTCCGTGACTTAACACTGACCTTCGCTGGCATCATAAATATGTATAATACAACTCTCCGGGCAAGGTTTAACAAGAGCTGGCACGAAATGCAGCAATAAAATAAAACTGGAACAGCTTAAATGTATTTTACGAGTGAAAATAATTCGGGGTCTGAAAAACGTAAATGAATTTCCTCAAGTTATCGCACTCCATAAACATTAAATTAGATAACTAACTGTAAGTAGCGACTTTTCTTTACCTCGATTTTTATGTTTACCTGGCCCAACGACTCCTTTGCGATATATCGAAGAAAATCCCTTGATGTCGGTTATAAAATTTTATTTTCATTTTAATGTGGCTCGTTGTTAAAAGAGTCAAATTTAATAATCGATACAGGAGAAAATTGGATTCTTTTTACGACACATATAAAGGTTAAATCGAATCAAATGCAGTAAATGTTTTTATATTCGATTTTATACTAGTTGATTATCTGTATACAAGTTTCACATTTTAACGAACAGTTTACTGCAAGCAAATAATTTTCAATCACACAAAAATACATGGGTAGCTAAAACTTTATAGCGGAGCCAATAAGTAATTATGCACCTATCATATAGCTTATGCTTCAATTATGCTTAAATCTGGCAACATTATCTCCACGTACGTTTTTTTCTTGTTAGTGTTTTAGCGAGAATAAGTGTAATTGTGCGATATCGTAATATTTTTAAATCTGAAGAAATGGAAGCGGTTCCCGGTTGTTCAAAAGAAATAGTAAAAGTTCATACCCCTAAAAATTCTCCATTTGGGTACAAAGAGAAGAAAATTATGTATATCATACATTGGAGAAAGATTGATTGTACAGAAATCAGGATCAACAGATTAGTTAATAGGACTTCAAGTTATACCGGCGTGAGTGAGTGGACCATTTACAGAATTTTGAGAGAAGAAAAAAATTAAGGGGATGTTCAGAAACCTAAAGCGAAGTCTGGAAGAAATAAAATAATATTAGACAAATTCGAGAAAAATTGAATTCGACGTAAAGTTCATACAGGGAAACGCTTAATAATAACGCACATACAATGTGATTCAGGATTCGTGGGAGATAGACTTTTATCGTTCGTGTCGAAAAAAAGTGGCGATCATAATGAGGATATGAATGCGGATGTTTTCGAAGAATCGTTTGCAAAAATTCTCGCAAAGATAGAACCCGGATCTGTCGTTATTATGAATAAGGCCCCGTACCACAGCCGATTACTGGAAAAATTACCAAATATGGCGAAAAGCGCATGTTCAAAAATGGTTAGATGGTAAAGGT
Source organism: Stenurella melanura (assembly GCA_963583905.1). Lineage (NCBI taxonomy): Eukaryota > Metazoa > Arthropoda > Insecta > Coleoptera > Cerambycidae > Stenurella > Stenurella melanura. Next base: position 27,551,714 of record OY757315.1, read on the forward strand.
ATCTCATTCGATCGTGCCTCGGTTGAAGCAGAATTGCTAACCCTAGCGAAACAGCATTCGTCGATATATAAGAAATATAATGTGGATGAAATGGCTAAAGCTAAAGGTATTGATATATTACGACTGCCACCTTACCATTAGTAAAAGGCCTTCTATCTAGTACAGCTGAATATTGGCGAAAGTGCATAGAGCATGTTAAAAAAATTGAGGAAAAAATGAGGGATACGGATATTCGGATTGGCACAGTAATTGAGTCAATCATTATAAATGTAGGAGCCAACAGCGATAGCTACAATGACAGTGATGAGTGTGTGTGGTAACCTGTGATAGTGTGGTGTAGTGATTGTGGAAAATTATTGTTTTTAAGTTTTCTTTTTAATTATATTATTGTAACAAGAAAGTTTCGGGATATTGTTAGAAGAATTATTTATTTTTAACTTACAAGTTTGTTAAGTTATTTTCTTTTTTAACGTGTTACTCCCTAATTAGCAACCCTATCACCATTCTTTCCTGGCAAGGGGTATGCTCACGCCTTCACGTTGGTCCTAGCTGGGAAATAAGAACAACTGGTATGGTTGAAATTTGTGTAAATTATAAACATCAAATATTCTACAGTTTTCATGTCAGATTTCGTAAGTATTCCGCTCCTAAACAAAATTATGGGTGCCATTATAAATGTTCTTAAAAGAACTCCAGTTTTTCTTTTTGGCTGAGTTGAGTGTAAAAGTAAATTTAATTATATTAATTTTCTATTTTATGAAACATGAATACTATTACTATTTTATATATACCTAAGAATAGATATGCGGTGCCAATGATTGCCGGTAGCTTGGGCTCGTTTCACGTTTGTTTATAGAGTTCCGCCAGTTCCATAGTAGTTGAACATATTATTAAGCATAAAAACACCACATTCAAAACATTTATTCTATTTGGTCGATTGCAGCATTACACATAATGACCTAGTCGTGATTTTCATCTCTGGTAGGCAGATAAAACTTAGTGTATTTCTCTAGATTATGTGGGATTATATAGTAGAGCGAGGTGCCGCTTAAGTATTACATAACATCTACTATCCTTTGTCCACAATGCCGCTGATTTTTTGCTTTACTGCCTACACATTTCGGCACTACTATATATAGTTTCTTTGTCTGACCGGCCTACGGTTGGCACAAAAACCCACCATTAGAAAAACCTGGTGTGCAAAATGGGTGGTTTTGTGGGTTTTTGATTTCAGAAAAACCCATCTGGGTTTTTGTTTGATTTTCGGTTTGTTTTTTTCTTTTCAGGAAAGAAAATGCAATTATTATAACAAATTATGTTTTTGCCTCACAAATACTTGAACAAAACAATGCCAAAAGTGTAACTTGTCAATATATTAGTAAACAATAAAACAAGTACATGATACTCTATAGAAAAATAAAAACATGAAATAAATAACAAAGACAAATTTTCCTCAAACTGGAATGTGAAAGGCAAGAAATGAATATCTTTTGAAAAGATATATGTCTATAGTTTTAACGCCTTTCTATAGCTCCAAGCCTATTCCTTAGTTTGCTCCAAATATGGCCGAATGTAGAAAAAATTCTTTCTACTGCGGCAGTAGAAGTGGGACAATTATGCAATTTTGAAAAAAAATCCCACATATTTACTAGATTTTCGTAGCGTTGTATTTCTGATTCAGAAGCTGTTAAATCTTTTTTTAAATTGATTCAGTTTGTACATACAATTAAATTAGATTATAATAAGTTAAAATCACTCTTCTAGCTTTAGAGCGCTTTACATAAATCAGCCCTAAGAGTACAACTGCAACTGAATAACTGAGAATATTTCCAACACAGTCCAGATGTTGTCACATCCTATATAGTCAAAGCAACGCCTAATTAGGCGGGAAATTTAAATTTTACAAAAACCCAGAATAAATCACAATTGCTCAGAAAAACCCACCAAAAACCCACCTAAATACTCAGTGGATCGTCTTTTTCTAAAGAAGGTGGGTTTTTGCACAACACTCTCTGACCCCGACAATTCTTTCATTCTTTTGTTTGTATTATGCTGGATGGAAATGGTACAATATACATAGGGCTCTGTGTACTGACTGCTCTCATTAAAGCCACACATTGTGGCACATGGGGTATGAAAGTATAATGAGAGTACTATATACTGTACTTTCCTACCTTATTGGTCTTGTTTCTCGTACAACAAGATGGACTACTTGCAATTATTTGATGGGACTACTTATAGTGGGCTAAAATTTTCAACGAGGCTAAGTTTGCTGTAAAACATGTATTAGATTAAAAACACAATTTTTAAAAAACACATAAATATTTTTTTTTGTAACTTAAGTAGAAAAGAGAGCTTTAGCATCTGTCCATAATATAGTTTATTACATGTAAATTGTTTTTATAAAACATTCCTATTAGATACAAATGACATTTTCTTGTTCAATCTAGGACATTCCCAATATGGCTGAACGTTATATTCCTCGACGATTGGAAATAAAATGGCGGCTATATGTATAAACCCTATAAGCTGTGAATAATTCTACTACAAATATGTTTTGTCTTAAAATACTTATTACATTACCAATTGCTCTTTAAGAATATCGATTTATTCTTGTAAAAGTATATTTTAAGCCTCATTGGTCTTAACATATATCTTAAAACTTGTAGGCATATCTTAAAACCAATTTTAAACCATTATAGTCTGGGCAAAGGTAAAGCAAATCATTTTATGTTTGAGACTGATTTATTACAGATGTTTGTTTGCTTCATTAAAACTCTAGCAAGTTCTTAGTTTTATTAGGGTTCGACCGGAAACTTAGTGATTTCAAGGCATATTAGATGTATAGATCAGCATTATCAACCACCTCAAAATAATTTTATAAAGCAATGATAAAACCACAACATTTGCTTAATTTCTATAAAACTTGATTCTCCTAACTTGAACATAACAGCTATATAGTTTTATTGGAGGCATGACAAACAAATCAATCATAAGCCAATAAAAAGTAAAAGATAATTTACTTTTAATGTAAGTTCTTGAAGGCCTATTTAGAACTTTCTTTAAGACAAAGCTGTCTTCAGTGTATTTGGCATTTAATAAATCTGGCTTGAGGTGGCTATTATAAAACACTGATAAAACCTAAATAAATTTGAAAAGCATTTAAATTGTTATTTTTTAAGTCCTTTTATCTCGTAGGGAATCGATTTTGCATTTAATTAAGTTTCGTTTTGTTATAAATTTGATTTTGACACAAAAATTAATACTGCTTAATCATAGCAATACCCATTCTGATAATTATTATCATAAGATCAAGATTGCTAGCTACTAAATTTTATTGTTACAGGTCTAAACATAATACGCCACCTCCGCGAGCAGCGGAATTGGAATTGTTGTTTCCAACTCCCAGACAAACAAAAGGTTTCTATATATTTCATGGACAATTTACGAAAAAGCAATATAATAAATCAAAGGATCTCGACTGTATAACGTAAAAAGTCGAAGGACGAAGGATAAATAAGAGTAGCGCCTCGATTCAATTTAAGTCACCGCCATCTCTATTTCTCTCTATTGGATTTTTAACAAAGTTACGCCAATTTCATTGAAAAGACATTTTATGTCAACAGTCAATGGTGTAATAAAACACGGTGAAATATACAGGGTTTATAGCTAAGCCGGAAACAAGAATGTATCGTTGTTAATACTTCTGACAGAAAATATTATTCTTCGAGATTTATTTTGATTCTGATCGGGATATAAAGTAGAAAACCCGCTGCCTAAGAAATCACTACTTCCACTCCAGTATGTGGAAAGAATATAACACTTGAAATCGTCTGCCCCTAGCGGTAATAATGCGAAGGTAACTAAAAAAATGTTTTCAATTTCCGGTTACCGTGCATCGACCGGAAGTTTCATCTGTCAGCGTAATTGGGGCATGTGAAGTACATATACTCAATACCTATGCAGAAAGATATCGGTAACCATTGATTAAAAATAGCCCCCCTCCCCCCAACCTATTCGCCCACCATATCAAAAACTTCCAGAGAGAAAAGAGTTTGGTAATTATATGGTCTCTTTGATTACCAACTGGCAGACGGTAATCTTTCATCGTCGAATCTGCACGCTATTTCCCTAACTAATGTAAATGTTAAACAGTTTTCAAATTACACTTACTATCAATACTCTTGATAGAGAGCAGATTTATGTTTATGGAATTCAAGTCATTGCACCTGTATTGAGTGTAACCCATCGTGATACGAAGATCAAAGTGCAGCGTACTTTTACTATCACTGAGAGCTCCACCATTGATTACCTTGAAGTAATTAGAAAGTATGTTATTGTAAGATGTCTTCTTGCAACCATCAACGATATTTCAATAGTTCGGTACAACGAATTGCATCAATATTTCTCTGCTGGACTTTCATGTACAACATACGGCCACACAAATAATTTTGAAGAATCTAAAACTATCATTACTTTAACTGCTTAAAGTAATTTTTAAAACATGCATAATGAGATACAATTTATCACACCGTACAGACACTCATTTATGAACAGGCGTTAAGTCTGTAATAGTTCGTAACTCTCAGATGACTAGACACCAAGAAAAATCACAGGTGCTCCTAACATACCACCCACAGGAAAAGGATTGTATCCAACTTTCATATCTATTATCCATCAGGACGGTCCCGTCAAGAAAATAATAATAAGCTTGTGACAGCTGCCAGCAGTGGCGCACTTGTGAATTTTAGAAACGGTCGTGTTAAGATTTTTTTTTCGGTGACAAAAGGTTAATTGACAATGCTGGCTGGAAAGGACACTATTAACTAACGGCCAAAGAACTAGGTAAAATGCCTCATTTGCGTATGTGCACTCCTTTACTTAAAATTCACAAAAATAAAACAGCTTTTCGTTTAATTCTGATTCTCATAATTATGGCACCAGGGCTGCCATGTAACTCAAACAAATTTGATTAACAAAATCAATTAACAACACGTCATTTTTTTCCAATTCTTTGGGACTTCCTGCCACATGCATTTTTTCTTTTTAAGCGGTGCTCGGGGAATTTACAAAATATCACAATTAATCAGTATGTTACTGAAGTTCTTCTCTTAACATTGGCAACCAAGTTGTGAATTTTGCTCGTGGTTCATCGGTTTCGTCTTTGTCAGAATAGATCTTAAAGTGTTGTTTGTTTGAAATACCGTCCTAATATCAAATCTATCACCGATACGGGGCAACCTTTCGGATAATCCGCATGCACAAGGAATTAAGATATTTAAATTTCAACTCAAATCAGTCGATGCACGTTAAGAGGGGTGTTATAAAATGTTTGAATGATAGGGCCAAAATCATTTCTTCTAATGATGAAATACTAAACAATGAGAAGCAGTTTATAAAAGAAGTTCTTATAAATAACCTATAAACTGGGGGTTTTCTCGATGAAACCTTCATAAATATTGAAAATAACAATCAAGGACGAAAAGTTGCGCCATATCGGTGACAGATTTGATATTAGGACGGTATTTCAAACAAACAACACTTTAAAATCTATTCTGACAAAGACGATACCGAAGAACCACGAGCAAAATTCAAAAAACTGCATTTATAGTATTCCGTGTGAGTGTAACAAACATTACGTGGGTGAGTCATCCAGATCATTTAATGTAAGATTGGGCGAACATCAAAATTATATCACAAAAATTGAAATTCAGAAAAAATGAAATTCAGAGGTCCAAGATCTGCGAACACGCTTGGGAGAACGGACTTAGAATAAACTGGGACTCGGCAAAAATTTTAACAAAAGGGGCAGATAGCAAAAAGAGAAAAATTAAAGAATCCGCGATAATATTATTGAATGAGGATAGATGTCTGTACAACTTGGTTGCCAATGTTAAAAGAAGAACTTCACAAACTTAATATTGTATAAAAAAATTTAAAAAAACTGTTAACTATATCGACAGTTCTATATAAATAGTAAGTATCTATGGATATTGAATATAACAAACATTTTTAGAGCTGTGTATTTATCAAACAAAGTAAAAAAGCCTTGAAAAAGGAAACAGATTAGATTTCCGAAACGTCGACGAAATATTTAATTTCAAGTTTGTGTACTTATTTGTGTTATTTATTTAAAAAAAGTAACCTCTAACTGATCCTTTGACGTAAAAGTCACAGGTGTAGAGGTTATTTAACAGTAATTTAAAAAAAGTAAGATAATGCCACAAATAACATTTAGACAATAACACGTCAAATCTTCAAGTATAGAATCATATTCCTATTCCTAAAATTTCTTAATTTTAATTCTTTTAAGTACATATGAGAACAACAAGTCATTGCTTCCATTTTATTGAGAATTTGTTTACTACCAAATTTTACTATATGTCGGATACCACGGGGGCACGTTTAGGGTTAGACCTCTTGGACATGTTAGCAAGTACGACACTGATATTTCACTTAATACAAAATTTAATAACAAAGTCTAATTGTCCACACGAATAATACAAATAATGAAAACAGTCTCAACACCATCGGATAAATCTAATAAAACAAAGGAACTAACGATCCACTACCCGCTAGCCCGCGATAATCAAATCTTAACTCTTCCACGGGTAATCATAGAATGTCTTTTTATTCCCCGGGCTAGCCGATCTGTTTCGTTCGCTTAAGATAAGCGTGTTCCCATGCCCATATAAGGAAATGCATCGAATCTTAAACTGTTATTGGTTGGGGTAGGTAAGTCAACCACAATGTTTATATTAACAAAAATAATAAACAATCACAAGTATTAGTGCTGGGTTCCTAAGAATCATAGGCGTACAGAAATTATTTTCGGTGGCGCCGACATATATAATACTATAAAATGGTTTCTTTCAAGTTTTATATTCATCTGTGATGTGCTGATTCTCGTTTCTTGCTATGAACACCACTCCACCTTTTCTTTTGTTTTTAGAAACTACAATTTTGTAATTTCCTAATTTACTCCATTTTCTAGTCTTGTTCTATATATATATTTTTGCATTCCATTATTAGGCATACAGCCAACCACTAGCCTAAAAATCATCTACTCCGGCTATCTTATGGCGACACAGAAAAAAATATATATTGAAGATAAGCAACGGAGAAATCACTGCGGGACACACGCTTCTCGTCCTGGGGAATGTTAGGACATTTACTTCTTTAGTAACGAAAGATTTAGAGGGTCACTATATGGTACAGGTCCCCTTTAGTATTACATGTGTCACAGTTCTCTGTAAGCAGAACATTTATCTTATACAGGTGTACTGAAAAACAGGCGTCTCCAAATTGGAGGCTAGTTATTGTTGTTACATACTTTCTTGGGTAGTCATAACTTTAATGCTAAAATAAGGATGGGAGATTCGAATGAAAAAGTAGGATCCTGTAGGATTGCAGTGGCTAAGCTCCCGCCACAACTCTGACCACTTATTTCTAAACTTAGATTTTAGCATCTTGAAAGATTCAGATGGACACACTTCTGGTTCTAATGGAAGTCTAAAGTTGATTCTATCCTTGGCTAAAGAGTCCACAATTTCATTATTTTTTAAGGCATTGTTTGCTTTTACCCTTACAAGATGAACCTCCGTTTCCATGGCTAGTAGGTTGTATAGCAGTTTCTTAGTGTTAATAATATAAGAGTTGATTTTAATAATTAAGGTGATACTGCTTTCTAGTGAAGTAAGAACTGACAGAGAATCTGATCAAATTAGGGAGGCATCTGCATCAGATGAGTAATACGTTTTAGAGTCTCGTATATAGCTATTGCTTCTGCTGTAACAACACAATACTTTGCAGGCAATCTGATTTTTACAATGGCATTGGTGGCAGGTATGTAGCATGCACATTATGCACAACCAGTATCTAAGAGAGATTTCGAAGCGTCTGTGTATACCAACATGGGATTATCCCACTTCTGTAGTACTATATTTAAGATGTTCATTCTAATATTTGGGCGGTCACTATAGCATAATTCGAAAACAAAGTGGTATATTCAAAATTTGAAATGTGTTTGTTTTATATGATTCTTACACTACATACTATAATTAACAATTACACAACTATTATATACCTGTTTTTTGGTTTGCCAAAAACTGTTTTGTATTCTTGGTTAAATAAAGCTTCTATTTTCTTATTTTATTCTATTATATTCTGAATATTGATTATGTACCATGAGGGACAATTTACAAACACAAATTCCTTTATCAAGAGAGGCATGCAAATGTTGCAAATTCACGTCGATGAAATCTTACAAATATAGCAAACATTTCATTTTCCAATGCGTGCTTAATCGTATCGATTTTATAATTGCAACAAACATTTTGCTCTGATTTGCGAACAGGTACAGGTGGCATAGACGTTAACAAAATATTATTTTAGCTGTGCTGAAATTCATGTTTGAGGAAAACTTATAACTTATGTGTGATACAATTATATTATCCTATAATAAACTATCATTTTAAGATATTCTGAACAAAAATTTTCAATCGTAAATATTAATCTTAACTCATATTATGAATGTTGCCTGAAACAAGGATATCTCCCTGAAAAATGAAAAGTGCACTAGTTAGTTAGTTAGATTGGCAATCTTCAAAATATTTCTGGCTTGTTCCAGTAAGTTTTTAATCGCATTGTCAAAGATTCTTTAATAAGTTCTGCATCTGTATTTAAAAATACACAGTTATTATTCTATTTCAGTCGGGTTTTCGAAAGGATCATAGTACAACATGTAACTTTAGGAACAGTATAGGAGTCAACGCGTAATTACCTGACATTTGTGACCTACAATATGATTATAGTTCTGGATAATAAAAAAGTTATAACTTTAGGTCTATTTTGTTTTTCCAGACACTGTGGAATCTTGCTGGTGGCAGTCAAAGAATTTTTACTAAAACAATTACTCTGAAAACAGTTAATACTACTAGATGTGCCCCAAGGCTCCATGTTGGGACCTCTTCTTCATCTCACGTATAAAGCAGATATGTTTGTAAACGTACAACACTATTCTTGCAAGCATACGTCGATGACACACCATCTCATATCTCGTTCAATCCCAACGTTACTGTACAGTACAGCTACAAACTTAATAAATATTGACTTATAAAAAATTTACTATAAGGCACAATTTTAAAACAAATCCGAATAATTTGATTGTAATGGGTTTTACTCGAAATTATTATCATCAAATACTATGCTTTAAAAAATAGGCATAATTTATTTAACCCGGACTTAGATTTGCATGATAAGAAATAGATACAAAAAACATACGTTGTACGTATGCTTGTTTTTTTCATAGAGTTTTTGTTACTTCAGTACCGGGCAAAGTAAAACTAGCACCAATTTAAAGCTGAGATCCTTCACTAACAAAAAAATTAAGTTGTCATCTCTTACACTGATCGCAATAGCGGTGGAAGCTACATAAAAATGGTGAAAATATGGGTTGCCAATAGGTTTGATTAAGATTTACTAGGCAACTATATATATTTAAATAGAGCTCTTTACGACCTACAATGTGATATAACTTTTGAGCTGTAACACTCTAAAGTCAGTAATTATTTCAAAATTAGTACGGGAATAGTATCCTTCCTAAAAGTTTCTCCATTTCAAAAATGGTGATTAGAACCGTCGCCTCTCATTATATAAGTATTTACGTAACACAAGAATTTTCCTCAATACATCTTAGGGGTGCTGAAGACTAGCTATTGAGCTAAACTTTGTCCTTTGGTTAAGGAAATTGTGTCTCATTCTGCAATAAAGTCGATTTATTTTTATTATTATCATCACTGGCCGAGTAAATATGTCTTTAAACATCCGGTATACATAAAGAAACTATATTCTTTTAAAACATGGATTACTTTATGATTAGGATAGTAAATGTTCACTTCATTTAAACTAAAAATAATCCGCTGGAACGCAACCCCCTTCTTCCTTTACAAACGCGCCCATGGCAATGAACATTCTAGAGACACGCTTCGTTGGTTAGATCGGAGTATGACAGAGGCAGGGCAGGTTGTTAGCTCCTCAGCAGGCCGTGGATATAAGGCCGACGAGAAACTATTCGTTTGAAAGTCGGCTTTGCTGTGACGGACGTATAATCCAAGAGACCTGTCCGGTTCAGCCTTTTTTAGCTTTTAAAGGAGTCAAATATATGGTGGGTTGAGTACACAAAGGTTTTCCTTCTGCGTTACCTTTCGTAACTGTACAAGAAGAGCTGGCGGGGAATGTACTAAACTCGAATGAATTGTGATTTTAGTGCGTGAAGGTTTCAGCACAAATAAATATATTTACTGATACTCTCGTAGGGTTTATTTAAGATAGTAAAAAAGTATGCTTGCCATGGCCCTATCAAATATACATAGAAAAATCAATAGCTTTATAATAACTTAGCAAATACTTTTTAAAGAGAATTATTTTTTGCAATAAAATATTTTTTATCTTATATCGATCCAGAGGTAAAAAGTTATTGCAAAAAAATCTACACTGTGTGTAAATAAAATTTATCAGGTCTCAAAATTAGATAGTACTATAATATATATCATACTGTCAACTTCATTATTTTTTTTCCCACAGATGAGCAGTTCACCTACCGAACCGAGCTATCCACCCAGCTTCAAGTACGGAATATATCACGGAGGGTTTTAACCACCGCCAAGTCACAGGAGCGATCTTCTTAGACGTAACCAGGGCCTTCAACAGGATTTGGCATGAAGGTCTCCTGGCGAATATGCTGTCGATGGGTTGCCCTGTCGGCATCGTCAAGCTTGTAAGATCCTACCTTCACCGGAGGCAACTCCGTGTGAAAATTACAGAGCTGTAGAAATACAGGCCCATGGAAGCAGGCGTACCGCAGGGATCGGTACTCTCTCACTACCTGTTCACCATCTACACCTCCGACATGCCAAGAACCGCAAGGACTTTCTTGGCGCTCTACACAGACGACACAGCCATAATCGCAAGATCATGGAGTGCAAGACTTGCCACCCGCAACCTCCAGGAAGCAGCATCCCTTCTGGAAGAGTGGTGCAACAAGTGGAAAGTCAAAGTCAACTCGGAGAAGAGCAATTCTTCCATCCTCTTCAAGAGAGTCAGGAAGCAAACTACCATAGGACACGTCTCCATGAACAACGAGAACATCCAATGGCACGATACAGTCAAGTACCTTGGCGTTATCATGCATTGAAGCCTGACGTGTAGACAGAACACATAAGCAATAATACAGAAAGCGAGGACGAGGAGGACTATACTCTACCCTATGAAGGGTAGACAGAGCCAGTTCAAATTGAGGAACAAGCTCACGCTTATCAGGACCCTCATTGCACCTATTCTGACTTACGCTTCTGTTGGCTGGGGATACCAAGCAGTCACCCACTTGAAGAGGATACATACCGTGAAAAGAGTCGCACTTAGGTGCGCCGTGGATGCACCATGGTTTGTCAGAAACGCCGTCATCTTCAGAGACCTGGAATACATCCCGGTAGCTGAAGTCATCCGGGACAGAGCGAAGAATCTATACGCACGTGCAGCAGAGCATGGGAATCCGCAGGTCAGACATGCGACTGACTCCGACCCCAACGATCCGAAGTACAAGAGGCCGAAGCTCCAGATCCTGTATAATGTGTAAGTATAACTAAGTATAACTCAGTCCGACCTTCAGGCCACGCCGCAAAGAGGCAATGAGCAAAAACACCCAAATGACCCGATCCCGGGGGTACCAAACAAACAACCAGCTCGGTACCCTTACCCTAGCCCGCGCCGACCTCTGACGCTAAAATAAGCGTCCTTGGCCGAACACTATGCTTCAGCTACACAGTTCACACTTCCTTTCGATGAAATCGGAGCACATGATGCCAATTGTCACCCTGGGCTTTCGACTAGACAACACTCCCCAAGCCCCTCCAAACTTCGAGAAGGCTCGGCAACAGCCGTTCCCTCTCACTACAGACGAATACGCTCCCGAGAGCCAACATGCCAGCGAAGAAAGAAGACCAAGACAGAAGAGCGCCAGCTGGCAGAATCCAACAGCCAGGACCAGGGGAGGTCTGCTAACATCGCTTACACCGTCCACATTTGCGGGGGGGGCTAGTCGAAAAAGCAGGTGTACCCCTTACGAGGCCGGTCCAGGTCTACGGCAATGATTGGGGCAAAGAGCTCAAGCTCGACCCCTAATCATCCAAGACCGTCATCTTTAGTCAAGAATATTAGCGTAATTACTTATTTTAAAATGTGCGTGTTTTAACCAAGTTTTCATTAGCTTGATTTGCAAGAACGTAGATTAAAAAATAAAAAAGTTATGCCTTTTGTTTATTAGCGAAAATCAAGTCTTTTTTAAGGTAATAATTCAAAGCCATGCTTTGCAAAAAATTGTTGCTCTTTTTTGCAAAGAGGTTAAATAGATCTAGAATATTACAAAAATCTTTTGTGAATCAATTTTAGTTGAAAATTGCGGGCTTCCCGGAAGGTCAAAGTTGTCCATTTTTTTCCCTCGGTGGGATAAACAAATAGGATTGTGCAAAAACGAATGCACCGACAGCACCCATATTTTGCACACTTATAAAACACTATAAAACACATTTATTCAAGAACATTTTATAAAATTTTAACAACACATTAAAGAGTTGTGTTAACAATTAAAAAATGACTATATTGTAGGTTTTTCTGCAATAACTTTTATACCGCTGCACGCTGGAGCGATTTTAATTTGAAAAGTATCATAATGTAGGGATGTTAATTGTGACAAATAACTTATGCTTCACTTTCATCTACGACCGACAGTTTTTCCAGCATTTTGAGAAAACTGATTTTTCGCTCTAATTGTTGATAAAAAACGATGATGCAAATGAAATTTTCTGACTCACGAAATGAGAAGCCCCTCTCATTTAAGATATTAAATAGGTTTCAACCCGGGTTTAGAAAAGGAAAAAATACATGCAGTGCCATATTGAAGTTTATAAATACTTATATGATAACTTAGACATTAACAATAAACGCACTGGCCTATTTATGGATTTAAGCAAGGCTTTTGACCTAGTAAACCACAACTTACTTATCGAGAAACTTAAGAGATAAGGTGTTAGAGGAAAAGTTAACGATTGGATATGGATCTTCTAACAGAAAACAAGTGGTTGATATAAACGGTATACAAGCCAGTGAAATGGATGTTAATATTGAAGTACCGCAAGGTTCCATTTTGGGACCACTACTATTTTTGATATTTGTTAACGACTTGCTAGATCTTGACCCGAAAAATAACATTATTATGTTTGCCGATGATAACACATATTTGTGTTCTGATAAATCAAAATCCGAAGTCTTAAGTAAGCTGCAAGACATGGTAAGTCATTTTATTAAATGGTTTTTCTCTAATAAATTGCACCTAAATGTATCAAAAACTGTTTTCGTCAATTTCACTACCAGTAAAAGCTTAATAAATGAAAGTTATCTAATTAAGGCCGACCACACATCATTAAAACAAGTAACATCTACAAAGTTCCTTGGTCTATCTATTGACAACGACTTGAGCTGGAAGTCGCATGTCGATAATTTGTCATGTAAACTGGCATCACTATGTTTCGCATTATACAGACTAAAAAAAGTAACATAAAAATCTATATGCTTAACTTTTTATCATTCAAACTTTCTGTCCAGATTACGATATGGTATAATATTCTGGGGTATTTCTCCACATGCAACTTGACTGTTGGTAGACTTCAATCTTGTAAGCCAATTTTTAAAAATTTGAACCTTTTACCTTTATCATGCATATATATTTACGAAGTATTGGCATACGTGAAAAATAATTTAACAGAATTTATGAGCAACATTGACTTGCATACGTATGATACTCGTAATAAAATGAACCTGGTAATACCGGATCACAGCTTGTCGCTATATAAAAGGGGGCCAAAATTTGTTGGAAAGTATTTTAACAAGCTACCTGATAATATTAAACATATTCAAAATATCACAGTTTTTAAGAAAAAACTTTTTGCATATTTGCATAACGGGATGTTTTATAGTGTTGCCGAATTTTTAAATAGTTAAGGATTTATTCTGATTTATATTTGAAATCACATTATTGTAAATTTTATTTAGTATATTTTATTGCATACATGTTTTTATACGTATTTTTATGTGTTACTTTAATTTAACGTAGGTTAACGATTTTATCTATTTATTAATATATTTTGTTTACTGTTGTATACACAATTTTAACTGAATAATATGTAAATGTTTTTCAAATGGTACCTTGTGTGCCGCTGATTTTTCCTATACCTTTACGTCATTACCTCTCCTGAAGCCATTTTGCAAAAACATTGGGCTACTAATTTATTGAAAAATTCTGTCTGTTTTCTCTTCATTCCCCTGGCCTATTAATTTCGTGTAGAACCGCGGAAGTGTATTTCCATTTAATTACGTTAAGCAACTTATCAACAAAAGGCAAGGTAAACCATGCACATTTTCATATTTTAGTAGCAAAGTAAAGTATCTAAATAACAGCGTACTTAAAAAAAATCTCTGACGTCCACAAGTGGTTTGACATACTTTCATCATAGAAATTCCATAAAAATGGCCAATCAACACCGTTAGACATTTTTATCTTTACCTTGAAATCTCGATGTCACGGAGGAGAATGAAGATGCCAATATTTTCATCGGACACTACCTGCCAGAATTGCTTTTAACATTCACATCACGGAGCGTGGCTTACCTAGAACAAATAACAGGAAATTAATTCATCGAAGTTAAAAAATGCTGTAAATTATTTAAATATGTTTTATGTAACACCTGAAGCATACCAACGAGAACACACATTTTTATTTTTTGCAGGCTTGAATATTGTGTCAAAATAAGTTGAATTTGAGCAAATTAAAACAATTGCAAATTATCTGTTTTGATGAAATTAATACAAATTTGGCAATACGGAATGCAGCTTTCGAGGATATGCAGTGTCACCAATAGTGTCCCCATCATATGGGAAGAATTCTTAATCAATGTTGATTTTAGAAGGGTCACGGATGGTTTTTTTCATTAATTCCCACATAAACTTATTATTCCCAGTTTAAACTGTACACGATTCAATTGGTTTCAGCGGAATCTGTAAATAATTTAATTACTCTCAGTTTAAAATATAAAGAATTGAATTTTTCTCAGCTCAAACTGTAAAATTTTTTATTCCCACTGTAAAGTGTAAACAATTCAATTGCTTACTGCTCAATCTGTAAATAATTCAATTATTTACAGTTTAACAAATTAAGATGTTAACAATAATTGAGTTGTTTGCAGTTTAAAGGGGGAATAAAAATATTTAGAGTTTGAGCTGAGAAAAATTCAATTCTTTGCAGTTTAAACTGGGAATAACATTTAAAATTGGGAGTAAATCTATAATTTACAGATTTAACAGAGAATAATCAAATTATTTAAAAGTTCATGTGGGAATGAATGAAAAAAACATCCGTGACCCTTCTACTCCTTCGTAGGTACGAAGGCGTAGAAGGGTCAGGGATGTTTTTTTTCATTCATTCCCACACAAACTTGTAAATAATTTGATTATTCCCTGTTGAATCTGTAAATTATTGATTTATTCCCAATTTCAACTGTAAACAATTCAATTGGTTTTAGCTGAATCCGTAAATAATCTAATTACTCCTAGTTTAAACTGTAAAGAATTGAATTTTTCTCAGCTCAAACTGTAAAATTTTTTATTCCCACTGTAAAGTGTAAACAATTCAATTGCTTACTGCTCACTCTGTAAATAATTCAAATATTTACAGTTTAAACCGTAAATAATATAATTAATTACAAATTGAGCAGTAAACAATTGAGTTGTTTACTGCTTAAAGTGGGAATAAAAATATTTACACTTTGAGCTGAGAAAAATTAAATTCTTTACAGTTTAAACTGGGAATAACATTTCAAATTGGGAGTAAATCTATAATTTACAAGTTCATGTGGGAATGAATGAAAAATACATTCATGACCCTTCTACTCCTTCGTACAAATGTCGTATAGTATTTCTATTAATAATTTGGAAATTTAGTCTAAAAAGCGTTGCTACCAGGATGTCATTACTACTCATTACAAAGCCTATTTGTAATAGAATAAGACCCGAGACCGCGCACTTAAATAGTGCAAGCGATATCTTACCTCTTACCTCAAACGAAAGTAGTCGATTGTTAACCTGGCTCATCATTACAAGCCCGCTGCCTGATTTGGTTTATTCATATAATTGCCGGTAGCATAGCCGCAGGTTAAATGATATTTATTCACCTTTTATTCAATAATTTATGAAGTTGTTCATTAAACTAACACTATTTATTATAAATAAATAATGTATTACAAATAAATAATTTACATCATGCTTATCAATTAATATAAAGTAGTAAAGTAATATTTACAATAATTAAAAAGAGGTAGTAAAAATTGTGGGTCGGCGCTTGTGGCATCGCTGGTCCTATCTTATGACAAAAACAATCAAGTGATTTCTTTCATTCGTAAAATTACGCAATGCAGTACCCAAAATATGGCATAAAAATCGCAAGTACTCCAGAATTGGCACATTAATTCATCGGCACGGCACATTAATTCATCCAGAATTACATTGTCGTCGTTACGTCCGTACAGTTAGTATTAAACTTATTTAAAATGAACTTTCTTAGAGCACTTTACAACGCTCTACAAACCTATAGTATCCGTTTTATTTGGCGACGTTACGTCACCTCAGAACCATCATCAACATTTTAAATACGGACCTGGAGAAAAATGTTTTATTTTTCCAAAGATGTGGCCAATATCTCAAAAACTAAATTTTTTTACCAAGGTCATACTTTGATATCCTAGTCAGTCATCAGCTGGCCTATCAGCTCTCCGTTGACGTTGAGTTTTGAGTCACCCTGTATATTAGTACGGGAGCCCATCGACAAAAGTGGATCGGGCCCCGCAGTTGCCGCCACTTGGTGGAGATGTTGTAGGCATCTGTAGGTATCATTTCCCCCAAACGGCATGTCACGTGACCGCGTCCTCTTCGAGAGGCAAAAAGCAGAAGACCGCTTAAATGTTGCCAAAATATTCTGAAAAAATTCAGGCACATTTTTTGGGCAATAATAAGCATATTTTGTCTCTTGGTGTTTTCCAAAGTGCTTCCTTCTCCCGGAAAAAAATAACAAAAAAGAAAATTAGTTTTTTTGTATTTTTTTTACGGGAGAAGGAAGCTCTTTAAAGAAAAGTTATTTATTTTTGTCTAAAGAATATGCCTGAATATTTTGGGAATTTTTTGAAGAAATTTAAAAAAAATGGGAAATTCTTGGCCGAAATTATTTTTGTCTAAAAAATTCTGAAAACGTCAGGCGTGTTCTTTCGAGAAAAATAAACAATTTTTGGCTCTTAATAAATTCTGTGAATTCTGTTTTTGCATATTTTTTTTTTTTTCGGGAGAAGGAAGCACTTTGGAAAAAAACACCAAGAGACAAAAGATTTTTACCCAAAAAATGAGCTTGAATTTTTTCAGATTTTTTTGGCAACATCTAAGCGGTCCTTTGTTTCTTGCCTCTCTCTCGAAGAGGGCGCGGTCACGTGACATGCCGTTGGGGGAATTGTACCTACAGACGTCTACAACATCTCCACTTTTGTCGATGGGCTCCCGTACTATACGCCGAAATCAAAGATATTACAATTAACCCTCTTAATTTTCGTCAAATAATCTGCTTAATATACTATGCACCGAAACATCCTGTATAACTAGAATCTATTGAGATAATTGAAAATATTGGAAAAGTAAATAAAGTGAAATAAACAAAATAATTAGTTGTTAATTTAAAAACAAACAACTGTTTCGTTTTATCATATGTATGTGTGTTCATTTATTACAATTGAAACGAAAAAAGCTACTGTGTCATATGTTTCGGGCATCTATATTTAGGAACTCACATGGAAGCTGTTAATGCAGCAATTAAACATTATTTATCATAGTGGCGTAAGATGATTCATTGTGTATTGCTGTTATTATTATTATTTATATCGCCAGAAAAAACTTCTGTTGAATTTGCATTCTTAAAAACTGTTGCTCTATCAGCGGACATTTACTACCAGAAGTCGCACTTCTTACTTTTCATATCGATGAAGGCGTCGAATTTCAGTCTTATAATTACAAAAAAAAAGCAAACTACGCCTTACAATTATTTCGAAAACTTCTCTATTTTATTCTCTTTGTGTGGTATTTTCATAAATACCATCAAGATTTATCAGTTAGTAAAAAAAAAGACAAAAGATTCTTAAAGGAGGAGGAAATTTCCAATAAAAAAGTCCCAACTCACGGAATTCTATCTCCATTATTTACCATTTTAATTTCACGCTGAAAATAGGGTTCCATTGGCCTTGGAAGTCAACTCATTTAGAGATTAATTAATCCTTTATAAAAACGACCTGAATGTCTATTGTGATATCTCTAATAGTTTAAAAGTTATATCAGTGTTTTAGTTGACAAATCAAGTGCCCGTTTCAGCTGTATCGTGTAATATTGAAAAAAGCTATAAAAAATACAAACAAATTTTTTTCAATATGCTGTTGCATATGGCTGTTTTTGTAATTTTTTTAAGATTAAGAAAAAAATATCAGAATTGTCAGAATTTGTTTATAACAAATTGTTAAATTAATAAACATTGAAATTGTTAATAAAAAATTTTTTCTTTTAGTTACTTTATTGATGATTGCCAATTATGATTTTTAAGAAAAAAATCGGTAAAGGTATTTACACAGAACTTCCCTCGTTATTTGTGCATGGCGATCACTAAAAAAATATTAAATACGAAATGACATTGGGAATAATAATGGAAATATAGTTATTGTAATTATTACAAAGAAATCCTGATAACTTGTGTAACAGGTCTCCCATAAATTATTTCTTGGAATGACCACCCTGTATATTTTCCAATAAAAGTAGAATAGCATATGACAAATAGTATTGCCATTAGACAGTTCCACATTCACGCAGTGAAGTGGAAGTATAGTGGTGGTTCAAAATTTAATTTTTTTTTTTTTTTGAAATTTTTCAAAACTGTTGGATCAAAATGTTCACTCGTTTTTCTTCTGCAATAGGTTCAGAATGTCATGAAACATGGAAATTTTAAATTTGAGCAAAGAAAAAAAATTTCCATCTGTTTTAGTGGTTCAACATTTTTGAAAAATGTGTGGAAAAAATTTTCAATTTTTTTTTTCTGAAATAGGTTTAGAATGTCATGAAACGTGAAAATTTTAATTTTCAGCAAAAACAAATTTTTCCGTCTATTCTAATGGTAATTTTTTTTCCAAAGTGGTAAAAAAAAATTCATCTATTCTATAGTAAGTAGTGAAATAGATTTTATCAATTTTTTTTATTTGTTTGAATAGGTTTAGAATGCTATGAAAACGTTGAAATTTTAAATTTGAACAAAGAAAAAAAAAATTTTTTGAAATTTTTCCAAAATCTTGGTTAAAAAATTTTCAAAATTTTTTCTTCTGAAATAGGTTTAGAATGTCATGAAACGTGTATATTTTAAATTTGAGCAAAAAAAATTTTCCGTCTATTCTAGTGGTAATTTTTTTCCAAAATGGTAAAAAAATGTTACAATTTTTTTTTCTTCCGAAATAGGTTTGGAATGTCATGAAGCGTGGAAATTTTAAATTTGAGCAAACAAAATATTTTCTTCTATTCTATAGTAAGTACCTACTTATAGATGAATACATAAATTTTTCCCAAGAAAATTTTTCGGAAAAATTTTTAAATTTGTTTTAATACGTTTAGAATGCCATGGAAATGTGGAAATTTTAAATATGAACAAAAAAAATTACACCTATTTTGGTGATAAAAAATTTTTCAAAAATGTTGGTAAAAAAATTTTCTAAAATTTTTTTTTTTAAGTACGCTTAGAATGCCATGAAACGTGAAAATTTTAAATTTGAAGAAAGAAAAAAATTCTCACCTTTTAGTGGTAAAAATTTTTTCAAAAATGTTTTTCAATTTTTTTTTCTGAAATAGGTTTAGCGCGTCATGAAACGTGGAAATTTTAAATTTGAGCAAAAAAAATTTTTTTTCATCTTGGTAAAAATTTTTTCAAAAATGCAAAAAAAATTTTCAAAAAATTTTTTTTCCTGAAATAGGTTTAGCGCGTCATGAAACATGGAAATTTTAAATTTGAGCAAAAAAAAAAATTTTTCATCTTGGTAAAAATTTTTTCAAAATGTTTGAAAAAAATTTTCAAAAAATTTTTTTTCCTGAAACAGGTTTAGCGCGTCATGAAACGTGAAATTTTAAATTTGAGCAAAAAAAAATTTTTTTCACTATTTATTCCGTTTAGACGGTCCACCCTGTATATTTTTCAGTGAAAATTCTACCAGTTCTCCGCTGACAGTAGGGTTATCTACCTACCAAATTTGACTGCTCTCCGTCAAGTAGTTTTTTAGTAAATACACCAACAGACAGACAGACAGACAGACAGACAGACAGACAGACCGACAGACAGACAGACAGACTGACTGACGGAATTGAAAAACCTATATTTTCGGAATCTACGTGTTCTGAAACGTCAGAATCCGAAAAAATCTCGGAGGGTGATTTTTTCTCGAATACAATACTTCCCTTCGGTATGCGAGGGAAGTAAAAATAATTTCTTAACTAATTATTCAAATGATGGAAAATTAAAAAAACGATTATAAACAATAAGATAATGTTTTTAAGAAAAACATTTTTATCTAAAAATCATAATATTGTCAAGACAACAAAATTTAAAAAAAAATGTTTTAAATATAAAACTAGTCGATCTGTTTATAAACAACTTATAAACAATTGGCGTAAAAATTTCTTTCTAACGTTAATGAATGTCTTTCTTCAGTGTAAAAATAGTAACATGATAATGAATTTGAAAAAAAAAATGTTTACAACTTTACATTGGTTTTTAATTTTCTGTTTACTTTAAAAAATTATAATAAACAAAATAAGCAATTTTTAAAAACTTTTATAACGTGATCTTGTTAAGTATATCTATAAGAAGGGCTCCAAGAAGCGAACATTTTATAGGCCAATTATTTTAAAAAAAACTTTGTCTCCAAAGATAACGGAGGTCCCATAAAATTTCGTAGTTAACAATGGCCTCACTTGTTGAAAAATAAACTTTAACATTTTTTTCCAACGGAACATTATTTTTTGAAGTGTTACGAATACACCATAATTTTTTCAAATTTTTTAATTGATATTTAATAGTATAAAAAAATGATTTTATGTGATGTACTCTCTTTTGAGGCGGCGCTCGCATCCTGCAGCGGTCGCGCGGAAGCCTATTTTCAGCGTGAAATTTAAATGATAAATAATGGAGATAGAGTTCCGGGAGTTGGGACTTTTTTATTGAAAATATCCTCCTCTTCAAGAATCTTTTTTTCGATTTCCGGTATCGCTTATAGTTTTTGAGTTATAAGCGAAAAACTAAATGCCATTTTTTCCCCATCTTAATTTGTTTATAACTTTTGCAATTTTTTATGTGCTAATAAAACATTTTAACACATTTTTCTAGACGTCATTCTGAATCCAATGAGCTATCGCGCATATTTTTAGGAGCTATTTCAAGAATTAACACCTTTTTGAACTTGTGAATTAGACTAGTACAAAGCAAGTCAGAAAGAGTCATTTGTTTGTTAGTGTATAGCAAACAATAAAGAAATGAGTCATTTCTATGAACAGCGGGTTCACATGTAGCACACAATTCGTGCGGGACAAGTACATGATTCCGGATAATTTCGCTGGTTTTTAGGATGCGATTCGTGCTGACTCGCTCCATTATTTGCTTGCTAAACTTTAATCTACCACCGGCGATCTGTCAGTGCACACGCTACAGTGGCCCACAAGGTCCCCAGAGTTAATACCAATGGACTTTTACGTGTGCGTGGGACAAAAGAACTTGTCTACATTGGAAAATTCAGAGCCTCAATACTCAACCAATGGAAACAATATGAAATTTTTCATGCAAATAGAATTTTCTACACAAAATAAAATTAATTAAAATTTAGGTAGAATCGCCACTTCATAGAGTAAATTTAAGGTCAAGATTCAACAGTTTATTCTCCTTTATTTTTGTCGAAACTATTGTGTTTTTTGCAACGTAGGATGTAACACATTAGCTGTGTGAGGCTTATCGGCTTGACATTGTATAGGTTATTGTTATAATTGTCAATCTATATATTTTTCCAGGGTTCCCTTTTTGCGTTTGTCCTATTTACTGCCTCCTGTCTTATAGTATAAAATACTCATTAAATCGTCATTGGCTGTGGCGCCTTATGTAGACAGCATAGTAAAACACGTTTGTTTACATAATTTTGAAACCTTCCTTTATTTTCTCTTTTATTAAACAACTTTGCGTCAACACATTATATGTCCTACTGTTTAATATTGGAAAATATACAATGCTCGCAGTCAAGTAAATACATATGCTACTGTGGGAACACAATTAAGAGCGTGTGCCTTTTTATGACCTACGTAGTTAGTAAATAACCGTAAAATAGTTATAAAAGCGCTTCTTCTTGATCAGTAGTCATGCTTTACCACTAATTCTTAACGAAAGTGGGTAGACGGTAATTAAAACCGTGTCGGTAAACAAACTGTGTCTGAAGATAAACATTCTTAATGAACTTCGTTTGACATAGATTTGATTTATATTAAGATAAACGGAAACGTATCAGCCTTTCATATTCAATTTGTTAATGTTGCGGTTTTAACAATTTGTTGAGATTGCCTATATTTCTGAAATTTTGCAGGGCTCTAATTGGGGCCCGTTGTTATTGAACATATTCATAAATGATACTGGATTTAGTACATTACGATGATGCTATGAAAATGTATTCAATTGTTAACAACACAGCTGATTACGATAACTTACAAGAAAATTTCCTTACGATATGTCAGTAGTGTACAGAAAATAAATTACACTTAAATGTTAAAAAATGTCAAGGTATGCCCTTCACAAATAAATATTTTACTAAGAATAAATTATAACTACGCCATAAAGTTGCCTGTGTAACTTTGTCGGGTAGTTATAATTTATACAGAAGAAGAAAATGCTCTGTTACCGGAACCCGACATAGTAACGCCTATGTGTCCCGAGGTGCTGAAAACAAATCCAATGTCCGCTTAGCTCCATCGCCCACCAATTTTTTTGCAAATCGCGAAAGTAGCCTAAGAAATCTTTAGGTTATTTTCGCTAATTTACAAAAAATTGATGGGCGATATCAGAAAATCTGAATTGTTTAGGTTATTTTCGCGATTTACAGAAAAATGGTGGGCGATGGGGCTAAACGGATATCGGATTCGTGTTCAGCACGTCGAAATACATAGGGATTACTATGTCGGGTCCCGGTAACAGAGCATTATTTGTTTTGTATGCCTGTGTAATCAACATTATCTCAGTTTAACACCGCTGGTAACGTTTATTGTCTATACTTGTTTATTTGTGGCATGCTCAAATTTTCTTACTATTTGTTGGGCATTTTGACATTCAAAAATGTTTTAAAATTTAATAAAAAATACCTCTGTGCCATATGAATCAAGCTTTGTCTGATCCATTTGGCGCAGAGGTATTTTTTCACTAAATTTTTTAATATTTTTCAGTGGCAACAGTAAGAACATTGGTCACGCTCGGTAGTAAACTCATCCATATCAAGTAATAAAAAAACAGTCTATTTACTTCATAAAAAATTCAATCAAAGTGGATTTTCACATTATTAAGTTTGATAATTTTTATTTCCGCATTCTTGTTTTTCATAAAAGTTTATTTAAAACAATATTTAGTAACAAAACGCATTTAGGCGATGACTTTAGCAAAAATAACTGATTACATTTTGGTTAAATTCGGAAGCTAAAAATTTAATTTAAAAAATTGCAAAAAATATGAATTTTGCTAGAAAGTTGAAAATTGATACACGTATGTAACATTGAAAAATAAACAACTGTTTACTTAACATTTTTTGAAGTTTTGATTATTGGCATTTAAAAGAAAAGTTAAATACGACAGGCAAAGAAAATCTTTATTTCGAGTTTAGTTCACTTTGCTTTACGCACGGCATTTGGCATTATTATTATTGAAGCAACAACTAATAACAAAATTAAATTGGGCTTAAAGATACCCAGGGTAACTTCATATTTTAACCGTATATGTGTATACTCAGACGCTACCAACCGGCAACCGTTCATTGTTGCTGTTAACATATTTTCCGCTAAGACATGTTAAGCAGCTCGTAGCTTTACGCTAAGAGGAACAATGGAAATGAAATGAAAGAAACAAAAATGCATTGTTCAAAGTGTCCACCTCTTTGGGCGCACATAATCTAGATCTCTATTAAACGTTGTCATGTTGTTCAACTTTCCAGGCGTAATATATTGCAATTGTTTAAAATTTCCACTTTTGTGCTGTGTGTTTACAGCTTGTTCAGCCGCATAATGCACGTAGTTGAATACGGATGATGACAAAGCACATTTTATGTACTTTTAATTACTTCCCAGAACTATTTTTTGGTATGCCGTCGCATTATATAAGCAAGTTTTTTTTATTCCAATTGAGGTAGAAGATTGCTGAGTACGCAAAAGTTTAGTAGGTAGTACAGTCCTCAGAGGATTAGAACTAGGATCAAATAATATTTATGAGAATCTTTTATTTATTTAGTGAAGTGAAGTGAATTATTTATTATTTGTTTGCTTATAGTAATGAAACATATTCTCTATAGGATTTTTCAAACAGCGGAAAAAAAACTATCTGTGAGAGCTAAAAGAAAAACTATATATAAAAAATATTAATGAAATCTTTGCATTCTTTCGCTAACCTGACTTCTGGTTATGCTAGCAAATCAAAATCCTAAAATAAATTTGTCCAAATTCTTATTTGACACTATAATTATAACATTAGCATCCAACAAAGTCCCCTACGGCAAAGCAGATTAAACTAATATCTACATGACCCCCTACTGTATGAAGATTCAGTTAAAAATGAGAACAAAGGCCTAAAATGAATTTTTTTACATACCTTGTCTTAATAATGTTTTCAATCTAATGGATTACATTTACATAAAATCTCTCATTCAGTTTCTTGGAAATTCTTAGCCTTTGAAACGTTTTTCGCCCTTATTCTGAGCTCATCAGAAAGGCACAAGCCACTCATAATGTTTCATGCAAAACCAAGGCAGTATCCATGAAACATAAGTCTTTTAGCTGTAAAAAAATAATCAGATTTTTATTCGCCAATCTGGGTACTCATTCAGAATCATAAAGTCTACCTCAATTTGACGTATTTTGGCCTCTTTTTGTCTCTGGCTCAGAGTTGAGGTACTCAGTACAAAAATGTACTCCAAGTAAAGTACTCAGTACATTTTTACTCTAAGTATTTTACTCTAAGTACTTTTAAAATTCATGTACTCCTACTTGTACTATAAGTACTTTATTTAAAAAGTACTGGATACTTGTACTTATTTCGAAATAAGTAATACTTGTTACTTAAAAAAGTACTCTAAGTACTTTTTTATATAAAAAGTATTCTAAGTACTTTTTTAAGTAAGTGCTCTAAGTACTTTTTATATAAAAAGTACTCTAAGGACTTGTAAACATTCAGAATTTTTCATAAAATATAAAAAATTACCTACTTGTAACTTTGTGGAAATTTGTGGAAAAGGCTAGGAGACCCGCTGAAATAGTCCAACAAGTTTTAGGTCATACCCTGAGTTATCCTGGTGTCACCAGATGGAATTCGACGTATGACGCCATAAAAAATTTTTATCGTGCAAGGAAAAACTAAAGGATTTATGTGATAAACTATTAGTTCCTTCTTTTACAAAAAACGATATTTTGTTTTTGGAGGAATATGTAAGAATTATGAAGCCTTTAGCTGAAACTTTGGACTTTCTCCAAGGGAACCAAAACACATTTTATGGTTACCTTCTCCCTAGTATCATATCCATGTATACGAAACTAGAAAAAATTAAGCTCTCTAGAGAAATGAGGCAACTGTCCAAGCCCTTAGAATATATTTTAGATTCTATCCACCAAAAACGTTTCGAAGATTTGGTTACGCTTAAATCAAAAATGGCAGTAATAGCAGCGGTCACAAACCCAAGATTTAAAATGCGCTGGTTCAGCGGGTTGAGAGACGAAAAGATTACAATTACTTGCAAAGATATTCAATCATGGGTATTAGAGGCAACTCTTGAGTTGGATGAGGTGCAACAGTCTGAGGTGGCAGTCGTTGAAAATACTGAAGAGGATCCGTTCTTCGATTTCAAAGAGAAAGAGGATTTCAACTCTTCAGTCTCATCGATATTCTCCTCAAACCAAAACCAATATGAATATTTGCAATATTTAAATGACTCAAGATCCAATATTCAAACGTTAACAGACTATCCAACGATGAAGAAATTATTTATTAAATATAATTCAGTTTTGCCCTCGTCGGCCCTTGTTGAACGCTTGTTTTCTTTTGCCCAAATTATAAATGCACCCAGACGATATGCTTTAAGTGACGTTAGTTTTAAAAAACTTGTCCGGCTTAAGAGTAACAGCACATTGCATATTTAGTTTGTTTTGTACTTGTATGTACATTCATTATTTTATTTACCCATTTATTATATACATTATATTTATTTTTGTTACTATTTGATTTGAGTGAGTTTTTAAATAAAAATATATTTGTGAAAATTAGTTTTCATCACTTTTTTTGTATTGTAGTTTATTAATTCACATATATAACTTTATAACTTTTAGGTTTAAGTTTCACGAAGGATTTTACCTCTGTAACGAAGCATTTCTCTGTTAAGAAATGTTTTGAGTGCCCTGTATACAGTTGGTTAATTTCTCCTCTATACGCTGCGTCTGTTTGTAGCTAAATGAATAGAAAAAATGTTTTTCTTTAACTGTAGTAGAGCAATATGTAGATTGCAGGTTTCAGGTTTCTAAAGCAGCAAATTTTTGAAATTTGCATTGAAGCAAAAAACACGATTATTACTAACGACAAAATATTTTGGGTGTAAAGTGTACGTACTTCAACGTAGGACACTCCTCAATTTAAAAATTAGTGGTAAAAAAGTCTTACAGTACATTAAAAATACTCCCATTAACAGAAATTACTTTTACTTGTACTTAAAAAAATACTGGGAGTATTTTAAGTACTTAAAGTACTTTATGGAGTAATTACTTTGTACTGGTTACTTAAATTTTGAATTTCAAGTAAAGTACTTAAAACTCCAAGTACTTTTACGAAGTACTTATTCTCAGTACTGGGAGTAAAAATAAAAATTTAAACTACTTGTACTTAGTACTGGGAGTAATTTTTACAAGTACTTGTCACAGCTCTGCTCTGGCTCTTTGCCTATAACTACAACATTGTGCTTGGCTGAAAAGGCGAAAATGAATTTCTTCCATCAACGCATTTTTCGGGGAACAACATGGAGTCCTTCACCTCTAAATTCTATTCTTCGAAAGCTGTTATGCATAAAGACTAATTATTTTTTCGGCAGTCTATTAAATATCCGAAATCCCTTTTGTGAGGCTAAGAGCGAAACATGACGGACGTGGAATGTAACTGATTCCACATCATTCTCAATGTACCAAGTGATAGGAAATAGAACAATGACTAGTTGATGCACTATAGTTTATCTCAGTTTAAAATGCAGTTCTTTTAAAGATAGGGAACCTGGGTCCTTGACCCCAATTGGTAAATTTGCAAGCCAAATTTACGCAGGGAAAAATTAATAAATCAGAACAGATTTCTTATCACGTCCAGGATATACGTTGTTATTTAAGTAATAAAAAAAGTGATATATTTATCATACAGGGTGATTCGTGAGGAGAGGGTCGTACTTTACCAAAAGTAGAAAACATTGAGGTGATCTTAAATCCCCAAACAGCAATGGCTAAAGCGGCCCCGTTTTCGAAATACAGGGTGTTTTATATTTTTTTGAAGAATATTCTTTTCGCCATATATCTGTAATGCGTAAGCGGAAGCCAATGAAATTTTGTATTTTGATTACAGTAGTCATTCACCATCTAATGTCTGGGATATTAATAAAATATCAGGGCCAGACCCAGAATAAAAATATTTTTAAGTAATTCCTAGAAAATAACACTCTGTATACTGTTTATAAAATATTTGACATTAAAATATTAATTTACACCTAGAAAGATACAACATCCCATAAAAAAATCTTTTGGCACCATTTCGTTGTTTAAATAAAAAAATTAAATAGTTGAGGGTTCAAATTTTTTGCTTCTTTAAATGAGAAATTGAGAGAAAAAAGTCACTCTATTGATTAACTACATATTATTTTTTTTGTTTCCTATCTGCACTAGCAAAAGGTAGTGCAAATAGGGAGGATATAAATTCATCACATATACCTGGCGAAATAAAAAAAAAATATTTTGTAATGAATGTGTAATTAATAAACTTAACAAAATAATACATAATAAAAATTAACAATTTAACTAGAACATAAGAAATCAGTCGAACTTACTAAATCCAATTAAATTATTTTGAATCACAGTCTATTTCCAAAATGACCACCGCCAAATTCAATACATTTTCTTGATCGATTTGTCATTTCATTTACGCTTTTTCTAACAGTCTCTAAATTGTTTTTAATTTCATTGCAAAAATGCTCAATTCTTCAATTACCTGCTCTCTGGTTTTTATTTCTTCTTTATATACTTCAGTTTTTAAATAGCCCCACAAAAAATAGTCAAGGGTTGTGACTCTGGTGATCTCAGAGGCCATGCAACGGGACCACCCAGACCAATCCACCTATTTGGATATTGTTCATTCAGATAGTTTCTGACTCGTACCGAAAAATGCAGCGTAGCCCCATCATGTTGAAACCCCATTCCTCTTGTGTTTACGTTATTTAATAAATTTGGCAGGGTATGTTGTAAAAAATCTAAATAATTGTCACCATTTAAGCGACCTTCAAAAATATGAGGACCTATGAGATTATTATTGAACATCCCACACCACACATTTACAGAAAATCTATGTTGGGAATTCTTTTGGATTATTGCACAGGGATTCTCGTGACTTCAAATATGAAAATTTCGAGTATTATTTATACCATCACGGGTAAATTGAGATTGATCGGTAAACAATACTCTTAACATAGTTCGTCTATGGGATAAAACCCAGCGGCAAAAAGTTAACCGAAATACTTCATCACCTGGCACCAATCGTTGGACAATTTGGATATGATAAGGATGCATTTGTTCGCCTTTAATAGTTCTCCAAACTCTGGTTTGAGGAATATTTAATTGTTGACCAATTCTTCTTGTGCTGATTTTTGGGTTCTGGTCAACCATATTTAAAATCAAATCTTTTTCTTGCCGGGTCTGCCTAACAGGACGTTCTATTTTCATGATTGAGGGAACGGTTCCAGTTTCAGAGAGATGTCTAAAAACTCTATAAAATGTTTTAAAATCTGATACACGTTGATTTCCAAACCGGCGTCTGTATTCCCTTTCAGCAGCTTTTGCATTGCCCTTGCAATATCCATAGACAAAAACCATATTTGCGTATTCTCTACTCGTGTATATAAACGGCATGATTTAGAATTATTACAAGACAATATTGTAACCAGTAAAAGCAACAGTGGTGACGTGACACTTCTTAATTACAATATGACTGATTTTTGGCAGGTACCTACTTGATTATTAAAAAGTACGTAGCCATGACTTTTAAAACAAATGTAATGGTAAGACTAGATGATTATAACAATTAATTACTCTTACAATGAATTAAATATTGCTGAATTGGTAGTGCAGATAGGGAACAAAAAAAATAATATGTAGTTAATCCCTAGAGTGACTTTTTTCGCTCAATTTCTCATTTGAAGAAAAAAAAAAGAACCCTCAACAATTTAATTATTTTATTTAAACAATGAAATGGTGCCAAAAGATTTTTTATGGGATGTTGTATCTTTCTAGGTGTAAATTAATATTTTAATGTCAAATATTTTATAAACATTATACAGAGTTATTATTTTTTAGGAAAAACTTATTTTTATTTTGGGTCCGGCCCTGATATTTTATTAATATCCCAGGCATTAGATGGTGAATGACTACTGTAACCAAAATACAAAATTTCATTGGATTCCGCTTACGTATTACAGATATATGGCGAAAAGAATATTCTTCCAAAAAATATATAACACCCTGTATTTCGAAAACGGGGCCGCTTTGGCCATTACTGTTTGGGGATTTAAGATCACCTAAAAGTTTTCTATCTTTTGGTAAAGTACAACCCTCTCCTCACGAATCACCCTGTATAAAATTAAACTAAGTTTTAATACAAAAATTGGGCGAAATGCGTGGAACACGTAATAAAGGAAGAAGAAAATACAAATTGGATAACATAGTGGAACACATGGAATTAAAATTTGTAGTAAATACAGGTGCATCTGACGGAAACCCTAAATTTTCCGATTTAGATGAATTTGACATTCTCCCGGAATAAGTTCTAATAATATACCCATTTTATGTAAAACTCATGTTGTTTAAGTAAATAATTTTTGTTAGCGTTTTTTTTTCAATATACAATTTTATACTGGCAACTTTTTATTTAAATGTAATAAATCTGTAGTATCACAAACACTCATTGAGGGACTTGACCCCAAAATTACATTTTTTTGCAATTTTTAAAAGTTTAACATATTAATTATTATCGAACCATGTTAAATGTACAAAACAAATAGTGTACTTTTATTCTTACTGCAATAAGAACATTTTATACAGCAATTGAAATTAAATAATTTCAATGTATTTATAGGTGCCAAATGCCAAATGAAAGCCAATTTAAACTGTTAATTTTTATTTGGTGTACCCGTGGACTTGAGATTCCACTTATTTGGGAATTCTCATAAACCTGTGTAAATTGTGCTTCGCTCATAACGTAAACACAACTGCATTCTTAACTGAGATCGAATAGTTACTGAATTTTATTAACTAGATAGATAGATCTACTCATGGTAAAAATTATAAAATTGTACACACGTCAAACAGAAACTTACAAATAGGTATAAAATAATACAATAGATTTAAAATTAATTTAAAAGTGGACGAAATTACAGTAAATGGGATAAAAAGCTACATAAAAATCATTAATAATAATAACAACAATAATAATGGTCTACTTGTGTTAAAATCACATTTCTATATTTATAATCTCGCATTCAATTTCTTGTAATGAGAAGAACGCTTTTTTTATAAAAAAAAGTCTTTGATTGTGGATCTGAACTTTGTTGGGGGCAGAATTTTCATATTATCAGGTAACATGTTATATATTTTAATACCGCAGTATTTAACACCAGTTTGTCCCCGGGTAAGCCTTGTAAATTCAGGATATATACTGTCTCTGTGTCTGGTCTCGCACTGATGCAGGTCAGCATGAATATTAAAATCATTCAAAGACATTCTAATGCATATGGTATCATCACGGTGCCCTACACCACCCACAATCCTGACAGCTCTCCTTTGAAGACCAAAAAGTCGGTGTTTACCTGCAGAGTGCCCCCAA
Source organism: Stenurella melanura (assembly GCA_963583905.1). Taxonomy (NCBI): domain Eukaryota; kingdom Metazoa; phylum Arthropoda; class Insecta; order Coleoptera; family Cerambycidae; genus Stenurella; species Stenurella melanura. The sequence goes on from OY757315.1 coordinate 27,583,275, forward strand.
GCAAGGATGGCATACGACAGTCGAGAATGACGCAGTGCAAAGTAGGCTGTTTTTAGAACATTTGAAGACACTGAGTTAGACAATTGCCTCAGGCAATGTATATTTTTTGTCAATTATTCAGCAACATAATCAATATGTGCGTCCCAACGGAGAGGTTAGTCAATGAATACTCCTAGAAATTTACTATTTATGGGGTTATTCGGTAAGTTCCTTAGTTCGTGTGTACTTGAGATCATTTTTATTGTTTTAGTTGCATTAAGTGTTAAATAATTAGATGTAAACCACTTTTCTGCATGTGAGAGCGCATCATCACACTTGGACATTAAGTTACCCAAGTTAGAATCAGACATTAGAAGTGTTGAATCATCGGCAGAAGTGCTTTTGGCAAGTCATTGACGTAACTACACAGGACCACACGAAAGGTACTTGTTCCTTGAACTGGTGTAGTGTAATCCTATGTATATTGTCATGCTGAACTCGAATCTGAAGTGCACATATATTGATCATTCGAGAATTTTTCAAAAAACGCGTTCTTGTAACTGTAATTTGCAATTTTTAGGTACAAAAACCAGTTTCTTCAAAAATTCTTAAATCAATAAATTTGATCTCAGATTACACTACTCCAGTTCAAAGAACAAGTACTTTATTTTTGTCGTCCCGTGCACAGGACAGGGACCATTTTGCCGACTTCTGTATGTTTATAACCCAGAAGAATACCTAATATTTCATACTGTATTTGTTGCCTAGCAGCCAGCCGATGCGAAATAAAATGCGGTACAAAATTACTCCAGGTGGCAGGTAAATTATTGTGTCAAGCATATCTACACCTCGCTGACTTTTTGCATACGTTTTAAGCCACCACCCCCCCTGAGTATCACAAATTCTCAAAATTCTATATTTTTGAATTCCCAGGGGTGGAGGTGAGTCTAACAAGTGCAAACATTGTTTTTAAATTATCTCGGCTTCTATTGAAGTTACGATAAAAGCGATTTTTGATGATGATCTATTTAAACGTTAAAATTGCGTACAAAAACCCAAAAAAACGTTGGAGTACACGTTCCTTTCCAGATTTAGTTTATGTTGACAAACGTCTTAATCAAACGTTAGTCTCAAATGTAAAATGTAAGCATGCTAATAGCTAAAAATTATCGTTTCACACATCGTGTCATTGTAATTATAACATTTTCCGTTTCTGCATTAAAATTGACGCAACTAGGGTAATACTGGATTGTAGATGTAATTTCCAAACATCAAAACACATTATAATTGAAACCTATAATTATGGGAGAATTTCTGCACAAATATGTTAATACCAATCAATAATCATAAATTATGCAAACACCCTTCAATGGAAAGTGTGCATATAGACAATGTTAGATGCTCATATGAAGTTTCACACTAGTTTTAAATCGATGTAATTAGGAATTCTCTTTACAAATGAAACGTGTGACGATTGTATTATTAATCGTTAATCATCCTTTTTAATCAGAAAGAGTTTAAAAGGTTCGATAATGAGTAAGTAGGTGCGAAATCGAGGACTAAACCACTACTAATCGTTAAAACATTTTCTTTAAATAACTTTTATTAAATACCACATTTTTAAATATGAACATTCCGCTGCCTGGGTCTGCCAGCGCAGCGTACCATTTCGCTGAGAAGTTGTTAGACCCGTCACCAAAGACGAAAAAGAGGTTCGAGCTTGGCAAAAACTAGAACGGCTAAAATTCAGCAAATGATTATTTTCAAAGTATATTACTCAATAAACTCAAATGTTTACATGTTTAAAAAAATTGGTAAATGTATTTATACAGAACTTCCCTCTTTACTTGTGCATGGCGGTCACTCTAAAAAATTATTAATTATAAAATGACATTGAGAATAATCAGAATATAAGTTATCCCTATAATTACAAAGAAAACGTGATAACTTTTGGTCAAAATAATATACAGAGTGGTCATCCGACAGCAAAGATTCAATACTAAACAAACTATCCGTTATACTCTTCGCCGATTTACTGCACTTTTTATATAATTGTTGCACATTTTATAGGATACTCTTCGCAGTTTTTTTGTAAATAATATTAGTTTTAGACATTTTTAATTTAATTACAAAACATTAAAGAAAATGTCAAAATTTCTTTTTATTTAGAAAATTGATCGGTTTTGTTCAAAAACAATAAGGTTCTTCCGCTAACTAACACTAACTTACTGTTACTTACTATTAGTACAGATAGATGCGCTCATGTCAGTAGTATAAATATAAAAAATTATATCAATATCGCACGTACTTAATTTTCGAGTGAGAGGTATGCGCTTAAAAACACTAATTCTTGAAATAACGTTCCGCTATCTTTTTTTCTTGTGGAGAAGTTGTGCAACCGCCAACAAAAGTCCAGCAAGCCATTTCTGATCTCCCTCTTTCGATATGCGAGCTCAAAAACTATTTACCTTACTGCAATGGGTTACTTGGCGATTTTGACGGCTTTCGAAGACGTGGACCCTCTAGGCGAGCGGTTCACCCCCATAAAAACAGCATGGACCGACTAAATTTTTTTAATAAAAGACCTACTTGAAACTTTTTCAGCATTGTAGAGCATATTTTTCTGACAATTTACGTATTTTTTGCATAATTTTTTAGGCGGTCCTTCAACATAAACAAAAATGTTGTAAAAAAAAGAAAACTTAATAAATCGAAAAATGCACGGTTTCCGAGATATGGCCAATTTTTCAACAAAAAAGCGCGAAAATAGGCGAACTTTCGGATTTTTTTTCTCAATAATTTCTGAATGCACAGTAATTCTGCACACGCTAAAATAAACGGCAGTTCATCTACTACAGGTGTGATTTTTTGTGTGTGGAATTATGCTCATTAAGATTAATTAAAATTGAATTTAGAAAAGTACCATTGAAAATCAAAACAATAACAAAGCAAACATGGTGGCCGGGGGTTAGGGAAGCAGAAGCCGCGCGTCTGCGAAGATGACGCGCACGCGACCTACTCAAATTAAACACGAATCGAACAAGTTTACACACGACGACTTTAGTACTTCCAGTAAGATTAAACATTAAAAACTATTTAAAAATTATGTAGCATGCAAAAATACATAAACTACCTCTGAGTCTTTTAAATGTTTATTAGTTTATAAACATTATAAAATTATTTTAATACAACCAGTAAAAAATAAACGTGTTCGTTCAATTGTTTGTTGCTGTGCAGTTGCAATGTTGCAAATGTAACTTGGGTAAGTTGTTTTGAAATTTGATTTGAATAGTTTATAAATATAAATAAAGTAATTTATGTCTCACATAGCTGGCTAATTATGGACATCGACAAAATTGTTTCTGTAAAAAGAAAAACAAGCTTTGACCACGAATAAAGCTCAGACAATAAAAAATCATTGCGATCCACCAAAAGTTCGTTTGATTGGCAAAGTTTGTGCTTTATTTGTGGACTAAAAAAAAGCGAGGTAACAAAATATTAACATTGGTAGATATCAATAGCAACGTGAAAAAAAAATGTTCTTGGATCTGCTGATATCAAAAATGATGCCACTATAAAAAAAAGACTTTCTTTACCACATGATTTATCAGAAATAGGTGCATATTTATAAATGAAAATGTGAAATCAATCAAAAATATAAAATATTTGGATTTGAGTGGGTCGCGTGCGCGTCATCTGCGCAGACGCGCGGCTTCTGTTTCCATAACCCCCGGCCGCCATGTTATTTGCTTTGTTATTGTTTTGATTTTCAATGGTACTTTTCTAAATTCAATTTTAATTAATCTTAATGAGCATAATTCCACACACAAAAAATCACACCTGTAGTAGATGAACTGCCGTTTATTTTGGCGTGTGCAGAATTATTGTGCATTCAGAAATTATTGATAAAAAAATTCCAAAAGTTCGCCTGTTTTCGCGTTTTTTTTGTTGAAAAGTTGGCCATATCTCGGAAACCGTGCATTTTTCGAGAAAAAGCCAAGAGACAAAAAGTGTTTATTTTGGTCGGTTTTTATTATAGAAAACGTTTTATTAAGTTTTCTTTTTTTACAACATTTTTGTTTATAACTATTGAAGGACCGCCTAAAAAATTATGCAAAAAATACGTAAATTGTCAGAAAAATATGCTCTACAATGCTGAAAAAGTTTCAAGTAGAAGTCTTTTATTAAAAAAAATTAGTCGGTAACTCGCATTTCTAAGCGTCTTTTTAGGGGTGAACCGCTCGCCTACTCTACTACACGTTACGAGGTAAATAAACATGAGGAAGATCAGCTCATCAGCAGCGGCAACATGCTCAATGCCGCAGCAGGCAAATGGATGTGTTAGGGCACATACGCACAAAGCGGTTACCCGTGATGCGGCCAGCCGTCCCACAGTGGGCTATCCAAAATTACAGGCCAAAATTCTAAAACTCTGCAAATGTACTTGTTGTACATAGGTTATTAAAAGAAAAATAGTTTTAAAAAATTGACACCCTCTGGGGGTGAGATAAAGGGTTGAAAGTATAAACAACCTTCGATGTTTTTGAACCTCAGTTTACGTACTTTTGATACCTAAATTTCCATGAGAAAATAAGAAAAAAATATCAACTCCCGGGGTAAATTATAAGGGTTGAAAATATAAATAACGCACGATTTTTTTCAAACTTAGCATACGCATTGATTGCACATAGGTATTTATGAGGAAAATATTTTTAAAATACCTTTTCGTAATGCTTCTTCTGGGGTGTGTGAGATGGGCTTATGTATTTCATGATGAAGCCACTCTTCCCTGATTCTGAAATATATTTCACGAAAATTTGAGACACCCTATAATTTCCCTTCCACTGGTCAATAGTGACACCAGGTATATACGTTTTCCCCCTTGGCCAGGACCGACGAGAGGGGGTCGGGGGTGTTTCCCCGAGGCCCGGCGCTTTTTGAGGGGGCCCGGATTTGCACGAAGTTGGAGATTTGGAGGTTAATATTTGCATTAGGTAAAACAAAAGAGGTATACTAATAACAATATTTTAATTTTGAAGAATATCACCCCACCACCGCTCTTCAAAATTTCGATCGAGAAAAATGTTTAATTGTAAGGAATATTCCCCCCGCTCTTCGAAATTTTTATAAAGATAAATAGTTTATTATTATGAATGCCACCCCTCACCCTTCGAAATTTATATTGAAGATTGGTGGAAGTCGTATGTACAACCCCCCGGGCCCCGATTTTCGCTGCCCTTGGTTTATGACTTACTATTGTATCGGGAATAAATATCTGCTGTGACGCAGGCACAATGAGAATTGCTCCGAGAACTCTCTATTGGACGCGCCTTTCTATTTTTGCACATTTCACTGAAATAAGCAGTTTCTAGTAGCTAATTTTCATGAATTTCTTATACCACCAACATTTCCCACATGTTAAATTGTTAATTTGAGTTACATCTCTGTACATACAAACTATTTTCATACTTTGTTTTGCTACCTTAACACATAGTTAACATTTATTTTCCATAATAGGAAACGAAAAAAATTGAATTTCAATGCATAGGTAACAATTTACATACCTTCAGGAGTAGCCTCCATTTTTCTTAGGCAAAAACCACCCTATAATAAAAAAAATTCACAACATACGAACGTTGAGTATTTCGGGACCGATTCTCGTACCGTTACCCACTCGAAGACGGCCAAGTTCCGACTAAGATACAACGGCAAGTATAAAACATAGTTAGCTGTCGTTTCAGTCTTTCACACAGGGAACCCTGCTTTACAAAACCATGTGAATTAATACAGAATATAACGAACTTGGTTTTTCGATTTTTGGTCAGAATTGTGGGATTCTAGCCCACTGTGCGCCCGGTTGACCGTAGTATGCGATTGAACCTGCGTGTAAATGCATTGGGGGTAGCCGCAATCGCAACCGGTTGTGAAACTTTTATCAATTTTGCGGCTAGAACTAACCATTTCAAAATGGACTTGGAAGAAGACACAGTTTATTATATACTCTTAATATACTCTTAGTTTTATATTTGCGACGAGTATAATAACAGTACGTCAGTTACGTTATACTGAACGAACCGTGCGATAAGCAAACTTGTGGTACATCCCCACTTTTATCTTAAATTAGGGTACAGAATATTTGGTACAAATATAAATTTTTTGACATAACCAGACCAAAGAAAACACTTCCGGTTTAATCGGAAGTACTACTGACTTTAATTTTCAATAGCACCGTGTATATTTTTTAATCTTATTTGATGGAGATTTGAAACAACTTTACAGAACTTTTTCAAAATCAAAATCGAGTCAGAAATGACCTTGAAAACGTTTATGTACCTACCTAATTACTTAATGGTCATGAAAATCATGTTAAAGTTTATATCTAATAAATACTCACAGTACTTAATTGAAGGGTATGTAATCAGAAACTAACTAACTACTAACAATTTTAAGTACAAATTACAGCAAACTTTAAATAATAATTATTTCATGTACATTCGTCGTCGTTTAATACCACAAATCCGAGGCATCACTCAGTTACGAAACTTAGTTGTCTTAATGCTTTATTTTCCAGATCATATTCCAGTTATTTAACCAGACGTTGCAATTAAAACAAAATTATAAAATATATGATTTATGTTTCTTTCGCCGGAGTCTGGCACAAAACTAAACTACAATCATTCAATATGTTGTTCGACGAAGTTATAAATTTGTTTCGCAAAGTTGGTGTTATTTTTGACACAACATTCCAAGTTGGGAAGGGACAAAATTAATGAGTTTACTTCCACTTAATGACCTGTCCCTAAAACAAATTGATTATTATTTCTTATGTTGGAGATTTTATCGTCGGTGGAAGTATTTCCAGTTCGGAAAATTCACAAAAACTAAGAAGAACTACAGTAACTGGAGTAAAACGTTATCATATACAAAGCTATAGCAAGACTCGGGTAAATAGTTCTACCAAAAATCAGTAAATAACACATAGTACAGGGGTCAGACAAAGGGGAGTTCTAGAAAGAAAATGTCAACTGGGGATTTTCAACGGAAATATGTACCTCAGTATGTATAACAATTAATTGTTAATTATAAATTAAACACTGCTTTTAGATGAATCAATCAATATATTATAAATACTCTACACATGTTTCGGCTTATTAGGCCTTTATCAAGAGTATTACATAGTGCTTATTCTAATTTATACCTAAAAGTATTTATGTCTTAATCTATTTATGACCTAATCTATTTAAGACTTAATTTAACATTCTTAAATATTTGAATGTGTGGAATGGGCCTAAACTGATTATATAAATCAAAGGATAGTTCTTAGCAATTGGTTTATTATAGGGGTATTCAAGAAATTTTGTTGATCATTTGTGGTACAAGGGTTGTACTTGAAAGATTTTTTGATTTCTAGTTATTCTAGCAGATTTAAACGTTTAACGTTTCTTTCTGAATGAAGTAAATTTATGTTATCAGTATCTATGAAATGATTGTTTTCAATACAGTGTGTTGACATTCCTGTATTTTAATTGTTATTTAAGATTGATTTTTTGTGTTCTTTTACCCTGTTCACAACGCTTCTACTACTCTGACCGATATAGACAGCATTGCATTCTTTACAATTCATTTTATATACACCAGATTTATCAATTTTATTTAGTTTTTCTTTGTTATTAACCAAAATATTTCCTATATTTGTTTTGTACATACTTATTGTAGAGATACCCAAATTATTTAATTTTTTAGAAATGTTGTTACTATATTTCGGAACATTATTAATAAAACTATATTTTGTAGGTTTGTTAGGCACAATGAAAAATTCTTTTTGAAGCATTTTGCGTATTTTTGTTTTTGACCATGTTGTCTATTAGTGACTCGTTGTATCCGTTATTTCCTGCAATTTGTTTAATTATATTTAATTCTCTATCAAAATCACTTTGATCTAAAGGAAAATTCGTCAGTCTATGTAATAGACTATGAAAGGGGAAATCTTAATTTGCCATGATTGCTGTGAATTATAATGTATTACTGTATCTATAGTAGTAGGTTTGCGGTAGATGCTAAATTTCAACTGATATGTTTTTTTATATTAATATCTAGAAAGTTTAATTGACTATTTTGCTCCGATTCCATTGTGAACTGAATTTTACTATTAAAAGAATTTAAGAAATTAAGATAATTACTTAGGTTCCTTTCTGTACCGGTCCATATACAAAAAATATCGTCTACATATCGAGTCCAATAAAACACATGTGCATTTAAACCGTTATTGCTATTAAAAATTAAATTTTCTAAGTTTGACATAAATATTTCAGCTAACAAAGGAGAAATTGGTAGAGGGGGTGCAGTTAACTGGCCACCGAGATCTCCTGATCTCACCCCCGTGGATTATTTTTTATGGGGCCACCTAAAGTCACAGGTGTACAGTGAAAATATTAATACCCGTGAACAATTACAACAACAAAAAATTAATGTATGTGACAATATTAGACACAGTCCGGCTATGATCGATAGATCCGTGAAACGCTTTTTAAACGTTCACAAAAATGTATTGACGCTGGGGGTGTTCATTTCGAAAATTTATTATAGCTTTAATTAATTGTACCAGTGTATAAAATAATTAGTGTCTTTTTAAAATTTGTTCTGTAAATTATGATTAAGCAAACTGTTTTTCTTTATTTTTTCATTTTTTCTGTTTTTCGTTTTTCTTTTTAAGTAACAATAATACATTAAATAATTATTAAACAAGTGTTTAAGTCAAATTAACAAAATAGCGACGTTAACTGGTTGTTTGCGTATTTTGTAGAATTTAAATATCATTTACCAGTATTTTAGAAAATTTGCTAGGAAGTAACCATAAACGTGCCATCGGATATTATGACAGTGTTTTGCACAATAATCCATAGACATTTCAATAGTTATCCACCATTTACAAAAAACTGATATACAGGGTGATGTAATTGACCTTAAATGTAAAATAATAAAAATTGAGTCCTGTCATGGAATTTTTACAAACTAAATTATGCTATTAATTGGACTAGGAGTGCACTATATATATGTGTACCAACTTTAATCCAAATACCCATTCCAAATATATGGTGAATTTTAGTTTCAGTCAAGAATCATAAAATACCCTGTACCTCGAAAACCATTCACTTCTAAGGGTAAGTGTGGGGGTGTTTTGAACTCAGAAAAGTGTGCTCTATCTCTCATCGGTCTATGTCACTTTAAATCTGGGACACCCTGTATACGTACTAATTATCAACTGTTGGATTTTGGGTACAATAGTTATACATACGTTGGCCCCGTTGGCATTTTTTTAACAGTTTTTGTGCCTCTTTTGCCTAGGCTATTTGTTAACACGGAGATTATACAGGCATGGATTTGATTCTAATATTAAAAGAGTATAATTTACATTTGTATAGCAGACAATTCTTATTATTTACTGTATACCCTAGAAATTTACAACTATCATCAGCGAGTTACGTTTAAAGTTTGACTTTAAACAACGTCTATGAAGTCAATAACCTGATGTCAACAGCCTTACCTTACTCTTGTAAGTGGTGGACTCGCGGTTCTGTGCGATTCGTAATGATAGTAACAGCCAAGAAAAATAAAAGGCTATTTTACGAGAGGTGTGCTAACGTTGTACAATTACAAATACATGAGATTCTTTTACTTAGTGAAAGTAGAACGTATGGACTGCTTGCGTCCTTCAACGCTTTATGCAGGGTCGGGTAATAGTTCGTAGATCTTGATTTCTTCCGAGCCGTACCAAAGTCTTGTATCGTTGTGCAACGTTAACCAGACAGTTTTGCACTTAAAATTAATATAAATCTGTTTCGTTTTTTGCTCATGAATATTTATTATCGTTGTCTAAGCGCTAGATCCTGCCCCGTTTATATTTTATGTGCCCTCGGTTTTAGCTAGAAGTAAAACGGAAAAAATCTAATGTACCGTGGCCATCTCGAGGTTCTCACGGATAGAAATTCTTTAGTTAAATTTTCCACAACGATGTGGAACAAGATCTTGTTACTACATTTAAAAAAAAATGGTAGTATAGGTTTTACATTTTTCTGGTGGACTATCGAAACCCAAAAAAACGTCGGATCGAAATGAAAGTTATATTTATCAACTCGAGAGCGAATTTAGAAAATTCCGTGCGTCGATCTGCCGGTCGGTCAGTCTGTCACGCCCCCCCCCCCCTATCCGCTTTCGAATTTCGATGAAACTTGGGTGATTAATAGGAAGCCTTTAAAAAACCTTAACGCCGGAAGCTCGGTTCCGTTCGGAAACCGGAAGTACCCCATATAGACGTTTCGAATTTCTCGGAAAAAACTGAATTGTTCGGTAACGGGCAGTCGAGATATTTCAAAAAAGAAATGGTGCCGCTGGCAACGCTCTACAAATAAGTATACCATAGACTATGTCGAAAATCAAATGAAAATTGAATTTTGTTGCAAAAAACTGGTTTTCTCGAAATCGAGTTAGGAAGCACGATAACTGTCCAGGATATTAACCGATTTCGATGAAACTTGGTGGGATCAAAGGTACACGGCCACAAATGAAACCTATTGCTGGCGGCCCAAATCCGTTGACCGCAAGTATTTTTTCCAGGGCCGAGTATGATTTTTTTTTAAATTAATAACTTCCGAACCGAAGGTCCGATTTTGATTTTCAAAAATGGCAATTGTAGAGCTCGATTAGGTCTATTAGTTGACGTTTGTGAGAAATTTGACAAAACAAAAGCGAATCCACAAATCCTGGGAAACTTGATTTTTTTTATACATTCTACAAATTCCGAACAGTTACCTAATAAAAACGAAAATTAACTATTCCGTCGATCAATCTCTATAACCAGTATAATGTACGGACATTTTTGGATAAAAAAATCTGAAATAGAATTTTTTCTAAAAATTAAAACTAAACGAGTTATTTACGAAGATGCATTCCATAGAATTATTTAAAAAAATATTCCAAATTGATAAATTCTCTGTGCGATATAGGTGCAAAAGATAATGTAATGTTATATTTAAAATATCATCATTTATTTCCTTATTTGGTTAAGTAATAATGTTAAATTTTTGGGGTGGAGCGCAGTAGGCTTTAAGCTTCTATTATTTATTGTAGCTAAAATAATTCAAACTTTTTAAAATAGAAAAACTGATTATGATAAATTTGTATCTTTTGTAAAATTTTGATATTTTAAATAAGTGTAATCAGAAAAAAACAAATTTCAATTCCTGCATTGTATCCATTATAAAAGAAACATGCGAAACCAAAACAAAACAGGTTTTACTATGAAACAGATTTTAACATCGTGCCTTCTCGAAAAAGTCTCTATTTTAGTTATACACGAAATTATCTATAGGTGTCTAAATCAAATAAAATGAAGATCATACCGGAGAAAATTCTATCTCTATAAATATTTAATCGATTTTCATTTACTAAATGAAAATAGAACCGATGCCCTTCCTGCGTTTCAAAATGTAGTTAGCCTTTACTTCAGTCAATGCAAAAAGAAAAATAAAACATGTCAAAATGCACTGAGTCATCTTACGACCCTCTGCTGGCTGCATTACTAGCTAGGTAACACAGAGGTGAAAAATCTGTTTGTTTTTTTCACTCAGTCAATGTCAAACAATGTCAAAAAAGTTGGTAATTGTCTCGGAACATCGTATGCGTGGCTTTGTGCCTTTCTGATGAGCTCAGAATAAGGGCGAAAAACGTTTCAAAGGCTAAGCATTTCCAAAATATAGAATGATAGATTTCATGAAAATGTAATCCACTTGATAAAAAATTTTCCAAAAGACGAGGTATGTAAATAAATTTATTTCAGGCCTTTGTTCTCATTTTAACTGAATCTTCATAGCCGTAAGGGGTTATGTGGTTTATTCTGCATAGCCGTAGGGGACTGTAGAAACTAGTGTTAGAATGTGAATTGTCCAATAAGAAAGAGAAATTGATTTTAGGATTTTAATTGCTAGCATAACCAGAATTCAGGTTATCGAAAGAATGGAAAGATTGTAAATCAATAATTTTACAAACAGTTTTTATTTAAGTTCTCATAGACAGGTTTTTTATGCTGTTTGCAAAATCCTATAAAGAATATATTTCATTATATAATATTTCATAAGCAAACAAAAACTAATTCACTTTTAAAAATAGTCTATAAAGAAAAAATTACTGCAAAATTACAATATTTTTTTTACCCCCTATTCATTTAATTTACTGAGTTTTTTTTTATCGAAATAACGCTCTACACCACATATATTTTAGCTTCCGCTCTTTGCAGACTTGAAAGAACAACTCAGTAAATTTTGTCAGAAACCAATACCAGTGAGTTTATTTAGCTTAGTGTGGCCATTTCTATCGAAGGCTTTGGAGAAGTCCTTGTATAAGATGCTAGTTTCAATGAGATCTAATGGATCGCAAAAAAAATGGTTTTAGCGTTTACCAGTGTCAATTGGATTAGCTAATTTATAGAAAAATGCCCCTTCGAGTAGAACGACCGTTTACGTCTGTATAAATTGAAACTAGAACTCGCCACAGCGGTCTAAGCTCCTTTTATACTTCCACAAGAGCCTGGTAGAACGAAAACACGAATTAAATAAATATAAATGGATAGTGTTTACGCTGGAGTCCTTTAAATTAAAACCAGTCCCGCTTTATATTAGTTTAATTGCTGTTTGTGCATTTGCGTTACAAATCTCGGTGCACAGCGCAAAAAGTTTTATGACAGTCTCTCGCTCTGGAGATGCAAGATTTGCGTAAAATTATTATATCTCCTTGTTTCGCTGTGTTAGAACTTGGATTTAAAACGTGTCAGTCGGCTGTCAGAGCCTTTTTCTTGGCTATGTACAGAGCAGGGTCGTAACGACCTAGATCAAGAAAATAAGTTGCGAGCAATTTATTTATGTTTATTACTATTGTTCTTTTAAATGTTTTGCGTAATTCATTATACTCTAATTATATTATTATTATTATTTCCCTTTCTCACCTCTTCTCTAGTGGGTTTCAATAGTATCATCGGCCATTTCGGCGAGAGAAAGTAGTCATTATCACACAAAAACTGGCCTCCAAATTTCAGCTAAAAATATTGAAAAGTTTTGCTGAAATTCCAGTTTCAGTTAAATTTTCTGAAATTTTCAAATACAAATATGTCATGTCCTTCGAGTCGAATCGAAACGTGCTTGGTGGCAAAACATAGCTTATTTTATTTACTTTTATATGAAATTAGTCAAAATTATATACTTTTTAACATTCGACAGTTTTTTAGCCATTTACGGTATATACACGGTAGCTACTTTTTATATTGAACAGTATTGCTATCTCGTAAACCACAGCAATTATAAAGTCGGTTAAATGGCAAAAAAGTTTCGTATTTTGAGGTCAATAAAATGGGCTATAAAAATTAAAAATATTTCTACTCACGATAAAACCCGAAATGGCTCATTTCCTGTTTTTCCTCTAGCGCTGTTATTACGAAAAAAGATTAAAAAATCGTTTCAATATTTTGTTATAAATTGACTTTGCTACAACTGGTCGTATTTAAATTTTACTACAACGTTTCGTCTCTCCATGGCCACCGTCAACAATATTTTTTTAAATACGGACCTGTCCCTGTCTTTTTTATTTAGAATGTTTAAAGCATTTGAAATACTAAATTCGTGGGTATGTCACACTTGACAATTTTACAACGTTTCGTCAGAAAAATAATCACCTTTCATTTTATTGGCATTGCCCTTCACAATACTGTTTTGCTTATTAAGCAATACAAGGGGTGACTAATCATTTGAAACTTTAAAATATTATTTTATGAACAGTCCAATGTATTGACTAACTTTACTAGTCTAGTTCTGCTCAATATTATTGTGGAAAATGGGCACGAAATAAAAAATCATTATCAACTTAACAATTGTATTTATTTAAACAATAAACAAAATTTATAAAAACATTGTAACTTGGTGTGGTGCCGCCAAGCACGTTTCGACTCAACTCGTAGGCATGAGATATTTGGATTTGAAAATTTCAGAAAATTTGACTGAAACTGGAATTTCAGCAAAACTATTCAATATTCTTAGCTGAAATTAGCTACAGAGAAGTTTTAGTGTGATAATGACTACTTTCTCTCCAAATTTCAGCCAAATCGGTCAAGATTTGACCAAACTAGCAGAAATTTAATTTTTTCTATTTTGTTTATATATCTACATCTATATCAGAAGAGGGGGTGGTTGGATCGTTGCCAAATTTGAACTGGAAGTTCCCTTAACATTGACAATAAAAAGTTACCATTTTGATTCCTTAACTCATTATGGAACTGTTTTTTTTTAAATTCACCCCTAAAAATGTCCAAAATAACCCCTTTTTGGCAAAAAAAACATGGTTGCACACCTTCGCGGAGGGAAAAATTTCGGAATCTTATTATTCTTACCAAAACAAACACTTTCCACCGTGTCGCGTTCCCTCTTCAAAAATTGCCACCTAAATCGCTATTTGACTCCACTATAATTAATTCAAGACTTTAAAGGACTTTAAAGTTATTAGTTCTTTTTGTAGATTTTACCCCCACTATACTATTCTAAATACAAAAAAAGAAAGTTCTTTACATTGACCACTATAAATAAATAACCTACAATGAATCTACGCCACGTAATTTTCTAAACAAATAATTACCGAACCATAATTTGTGGTTGACTTAACGTAATCAACTGAATTTAAAAGTGGTTAGCAAATTACATTTGTAATTGTTTGTTAAAATATTGAACGTAGTCACTCAGGCATGCCCTACATAATTAATTTTTAATATCTTTTGTGAAAAAGGTATTAATACTTGAAGCTGTCCACTGACATATACATAGAAATTGCTGGTGTTTTTGCTGTCACAGATATTAATTCTTAAGTCACTTCTGAATATAATATTTCTTGCAAGAAGTAGGTGAAATTTATTGTTTTTTGTAATAAATTTTGACCTAGATCATTGTTTTGGTTAACGTAAAATTGTGAATTTATACACAAACACTTTATTAATATTCATAATAACTGTACACATTTTATTATAATTATTACTTTCCTTTACATAAATAAGAAAGTACAACATAGTACAACCGCACTCTTTTCGATTATGAGATTTTATGTAATGACATATGTCTGTCTGCATTCGTAGAAATATTTGTAAGCAACAATGAAAACTCAAAACAGTTGACATAGGAAATTAACAAAATATCAGATTTTTAATAACATTACTGCAGTACTGCTATAAAAATTTATTATTCAGGACCTCGGAACCTTTTATTTAAAGAATTCGGCAACTTGAGCCATCTCAGTCAGCATTTATTTTCCGGCAATATTGCTCGTACAAAAAACATGCTCATATCACTTATTCTTAAAAACTCTCAAAATGTCCGTCCGTCTGTCAGGCACGTTTTTCTTGTGAGCGTGATAACTTAACCAAAAATTTCGATTGTATTGGAACTTGGGCAGTGAGTTAGTTACTGTTAGCTAGAGGAAGAACCCTATTGTTTTTTAACAAAATCGATCAATAAATAAAAAGGTTATACATTTTTTTTCGTAATTAAGCACTAATATTATTTATAAAAAAAAACGGCTGAGTATCCTATAGAATGTGCAACAATTTGATATATTTAGTTTTACTTTAGCATATAGTAAAAGGATCATCTCTAGGATTTAAGTAGGTAATCCCCTGGAGAATCAGACGATGCATTTTTTGCTCTTCCAAGTTCCGGGAAAATTCAAAAAAATTTGGTAAAACTTTTTGATTTTCGGTTTTTTTGCTCTAACGGTCAAAATAATAAAAATAAAGAAAAAAGTCCCCAACAAAGCTGTAGTTCGTCTTTTTCTCTACTAAAAGGGTCTTTACAAATTATTGTCTTACTTAAACCGTTTAGAAGGTAAATCGAGTTTTCCACTTACAGTTTTAAGCCGCTTCGAAATGCGCGAAAAATGAGAACTCTCCGGGAATTTCGTACGAATGGGCTCATTGATCGATAATTCTTACTATTCAGAGCCCCTAAAAGAATGAAAATTACATAAGATGTAGAGAAAAGTCTCAGCTTTAATGTGAACCTAATCACAAAATTCATAAAAAATTTTATCATAGAGGAAAAGTGTCAGAAGATGGCTTAGTAAACTTTGTACAATTGATCCACAGATTTATTCATATCTTTGCCGGGAGTCGTTAGAATGATAATTCATTTTGCTTATATATTCTTATATAATGATATATTAATCCAATTAACGTTTTATTGCAATTACTTTTGTTGGAAAAACATGCCTTGCGATCAAAGTAGAGGGTATATTTCTCATCGATCAATTACCTCCAAATTTTGGAGTTCAATTCGCTATACCTTAAATAATAGCAGTCTTAATTTTTGGATTATAAGTGCAATAAAATATATTCTTTCGAATGACTTTAGAGTTTTTTATATGCGTGCAGTACTTTTTGAATTTGTCTACATTATTCACACACGTTCAGAAAATGCACAATTATACAGTAAAACATATACAACTTATTTGTTTCTTAACATTCTTAAATGAAATTTTCACGAAATATAGGTTAAGTGCGTGGAATCGAATCCATGCAGTGAAAAGGTACCCGTTGTTACGGGAGAAATACGCAGGATGCATAAAATTCAAAGATATGAATAAATCAACTGTATAAAGTTCACTAAGCCATCTTCTAAGACTCTTTTCTCTTTGATAAAATTTTTTATGAATTTTGTGATTAGTTCCACATTAAAGCTAAGACTCCTCTCTACATTTTATGTTATTTTCATTTTTTTAGTGTCTCTGAATAGTAAGAATTAGCGATCGATGTGTCCCAGAGAATTCTCATTTTCCGCGCATTTCGGAGCGGCTCAAAACTATAAGTGGAAAACTGGATTCATCTCCTAAACGGCTTTAGTAAGACAAAAATTTGTAAAAACCTTTTTCGTAGAGAAAGAGACGAGCTACAAACTTTTTCCTGTATTTTCATTATCTTAGCCGCTAGAGCAAAAAGAACAGAAAATCAAAGAGACTTTTCCAAATATTTTTGAATTTTCTCGGAACTTGAAAGTGCAAAGAATGCATCATTCCATTCTAGGTTATTACCTACTTAAATCCCGAAGATGATCCTTTTATTAATTTTTGCGAGGTTTTTACAAAATTTTTGCCTTCATTGCCTGTACTAATAGCATAGTTAAAGAAAGTGTTCTTATGTGTAAAAACAAGCAGTAACAACACTTTTTCATTACATTTGATACATGCTTCTGAAATCTTAATTTAATATAAAAAATCACACCTCTTGCACTTTCTACGAAGGTTAGTAATTCCCCCTCCATACTTATTTTTAAATCAGCTTTCAAACGCGCATAAACAGATTTCGGAGAATATAGCATTATAATAGTTTTTTGTGAATTTTGTTCAAGGTTATGTCTCCTACAATGTAAATTAAGAGCTGATAAGTCGCTATAATATTCCTGCTTACTATATCAATACAAGAGTTGTTGGTCATCAGCATTGGAAAATAGTGTAGAATTGTTTATGACATATCAAAGGAAAAGTAATGGACCTAAAACTGACCCTTGAGATACCCCTGGTTTAACATGGGAAGTTGATGATATTCTAAAATTAGTACAAATAAACTGACTTCTGTTAAATAAATAATAATAGAAAATGCTAGATGAATTGCTATGTCATCGAGGCCATAATATTTTACTTTAGGGCATAGAAGCTCATGATTAACACAATCGACAGCTTTGGAAAAATATAAGCAACACCGCAACAGTTGCCACTAGTATTATAGTGTTATGGAATAATTTTACAAAATTGAAACAGTTAACCATATAATCTACATAAAATTTGTTGTGTCATCAATTTTATAATTCACAAAACACAACAGTATGTATATTTTACAATAGCCATTATTTATTATTATCTACACTACTTTTTACTACAGTAAGCTCGAACTAAATAGTAAATTAGCTAATAAAAAACATATTCATCCGTATTTTATCATATGTGACCTACATTAAATTTGTAGTTTTGCAATGTTTCCTGATAACTACTAAATACCCAGGAGAGATAACGACTATCTGCTGCTGATAAGATGAATGAAATGCTCATCACACTAAAAGTTTGGTACGTTTGTTAAGATTATTTTAAAAAATCGATAACATTATGCGAACAGAAATAGAAGAATCACAAAGGAAAATACTAAATATTCTACGCATGCCCATAAAAAACGAACGGGGACAAGTTTTTATTTCATCCACATGATTTTTTTCTGCTAACTTTGAAGATCTAGACAGCCATGAATTTCTTATTTCAATTTTTGTTTATTTTGCAGTTTTATCAACTCAGACAATGAGCTGTTTTCGCACTATCGGGACCGCTAGATGGCAGCAGGGGCTAACCAGGTTTTACTACCAAATTTCGGTTGGCATTACATCGATTTTAATTACTTCAGGTTGGCTGATTGACTTGACGTTCGCGTGCACAATCGGTGATAACCTCACATAAGTTTGTTTTCATGTTAATTGTTAGAAACGCTAAAAACTTTGTGATGGATGCAGCATCAGAAGTGGCATTGACAATCAGAGATTATGGAACTTGGTCACTTAATGACCTCAAACAAGAATTAAAAAACCGAGGCGCTAAGGTGTCCAAGATCTCATCGCTGTAACCGGAGTCACTATAAACATACCAGAATTTTTTTTAAAATCATATCGTATTCGCAATGCCATGCTCAGGAAAACCAGGAAAAGGGTACATGTTGAACGTATAATTGGCCTCATAAAAACTTGTAAAATCCTCCAAAGACCTTTTAATAGTACAGAAACCATATTGTCTGAGGATATAATATTCGTGTGTTGCATGTTAAGCAATTTTCGTAGAAACGTTATTGGTGAAAATGCGTAACAGCGTAACATTGTACTTATGATTAATGTTTGTACCAAAATGTAAAGAAATTAAAGTTAATAGACTTCTCTTGCAATAGTAATAATTATTAAAACCTGATACCTAACCAATAATCCGCAAAACAATGTCACAGAGAGTTGACAAATGAAACAAAACAAATAATTCAAATAATACCGCCAAAATAAACCTGGTTAGCCCCTGCTGCCATCTATTAGAATTTCGGTAACTACAGAGAAAACAGCTCATTGATCAAACTCTATGTCAACGTGTAAGAATCCGTTATTTTCGTATTACATATTTTCTCTGCATAAGGTTCGTTGTGTTTTCAAAGTAATTGTTTTGTTTTTACCGCTTTTTTACCGCGTTTTAGAGAGCATCTTAAAAACACGTCTATTCACGACGACACTTAATTTGACTCCTACTTGATTACCTAGCAAGAGATTAAATAAATCCGTATTATTCACTTTTAAGGTATTTGAGGTAAATTTTAATAGGAATTTTCAGTTTTACTTATGTGATCTAAATTTGATTTAAACGAACAATCTTTTCTTTAATATTTAAGCCGATTATCAGGCAAAATTGTACGGTAAGGGTTCACGACTGTCCTGTTTCCTGTAAAAAATGTTTTCTGGCATTATTAATTACATTTAAAAAAGATGTATTTTTTGCATTAAAATATTTCAAATGAACTCAACTGTAAACAAAAAGTTAAAAAAAAAATTGTTACATATTTTTGGAAAAAAATGAAAAATGTAAAACATTGAAATTTTCAAACCATAATTTACATTTAGATTCTTAATGTAACTATAAACAACTTTTCCTTATGGTACATTTTCATATTTTGATAAATTTCTAATGACATTTTAGAGATGTCCTAGTTGTGACATGACAAATATTTTTTGCAATTTTGTGGTTATTAATCATACTGAAACCCGTTAAAAAAAAAACAATTGAATAAAAAAGTTTTTCATATAGTACAGACTTTTTGGCGGACACTGATAAGCATCGTAGAAACAAAATTTTTCTACGCAAATTCGGTTCATCATAGGCTGTACTAAAATATTAAACATGATTAATAAATGTACCAATAATCAAATACTCGCAGATGTATCAACCTGAGCTAAGTAATATTTTAAAATTTCAGTTATTAAAATATGGATAACATTCTCTCCCACGTAAAATTCATATTCATAAAAATAATCAGATAGTCAAGTTCATCGAGTTGCAACAAAAAAAAGCAAAAACACAGCGCCAGACAAGCATATAATTTTACGCTCGGCGGATTAAAACAAAAGCAGAAGAAGCAGTTTTTGTTTTTACTGTTTTACAGGTACAGTTAAATCGCATAGAGCGGTGTAAAGGAAAATAATATTGTTATATTTAAAGGGAACATTTCTAGTCATTTGATATTTAAATTAGAGACAGGCGGGCAATTTTATACTGAGTTTATTATTATGTTTATGAAAGTAGTGCAGTTGGATGAATTGTGTCTGCAGTTAATCTGTTTGGATACTTCATCAGAGAAACTCATTACAATAATAAGAACATAACTTATAGAAAGAACCCGCTAAATAGCAGTTTAAAAGTAAAATCTGATACACTAGATACTGAACATGAAGTACCACAAGGATCTGTATTCGAGCCATTGTTATTTATAATTAACCTACTTAAAACATCCTATGTAAATTAATGGTATTTGTTGATAATGACCAGGGTAAAATACGTTTCCTATTTAATATTTCCTATGTAGATTAGTGTCTTTGCTGATGGTGTCGGTCTTTGCTGATGATAATCGCAGTAAAGTAAGTTTCGTGTGTACCAAAGGTTTGCCAAAATTTATACACAGAGAAACAGAAAAATATTTGTTTTCCAACCAGCAAAGAAGTAAAATAGACCAACCAAGAAGAATATTGGTCTTCCTTAGGTTTCAAAGGTAAAAGCTTTGTTTTGATTTCCACTTGGGATTGTTCATTTCGGTTGGGCGAAAATCTACTTGTTTACTATATAATACTCTACAAACCGTATAACCTCAATTGAAGAGTGTAATCGGCGTAACTCTCAAGAATAAAAAATGTGGTGCAAACCATTTAGATATTTTACAAACTATTTTTGGGTATAAAAGATTGTGTAAGATTGATGGCAAGAGAATTTAAAAATCAAGTGGCAGCTTCATCTAAAAATAATATTCTTTTTTATGGGTACCCTATTTTGCTTATTTAAAGTACGCCTCAGAGTGTTTAAATCCAAAACGCGCGTTTTAAAATTATCAATAACCCGAGAAACGTGAAGTCAAAATGTCAACATTTTAGTGATTGATCTGACAGGAATTATTGCGGGATTAACCACGAATCTGCTTTTCTATGTAAGTAATCAATATTAGAACTCATTTTAAAGCAATATATAATCCGTAACAACTGTAGTGACAATAATTAATCCTATGTGCCAGATTGCAAATTAATGTTTGTATTCCTCATTTCACACTGACAGGTATCCTGATATCACATCATGAATTCAACCATTTTACATTCTTAATTCTTATTTCCATTTTTTGTAGTAATAATATTTATTTATTTATGATTTCAAAGTGTACCAATAAAAAAAAATGCGGTAAAGTATTCGTGGATAACTGGTCATTAAAACAATTGTCGCGCTTGTTTTAAAGACCTTAATATCCACTTATACTTTAATATACTATTCTCGAAGTAAATAAGAACCTGAGGATTTATGTCATAATTATATCTTTGTCGATAGTGAATCTAACATTACAGTATAGACAGCCAGACTATATAGCAGGCCTGCTGAGAGGAAGGGGTGGGGGGTGTTTCCCCCCAGGCCCGGCCGATTTTGAGGGGGCCCGGGTTTCGCCCGAATTTGGAGGTTAGCATTTGCATTGGGTAAAATGAGAGAGGTATACTTGTAAATAATTAGTGTGGTGCAAATAATAACGAGTTCCGAATGACTTGTATTGTTTATAATGAGATAAATATGAAATTGCTATGTAAAGGAATATCCTCGTTCTCGCTTAAAATTTCTATCGTGATAAAAAATATTTAGTTCTAGGGAATACTACCCCCCACTCTTCAAAATTTCGATAGAGATAAATATTGAAAGCCAGGGAATATTACCCTCCCGCTCCTCAAAATGTCGATCGAGATAAATATTCAATTCAATCCTAAGGAATACTCCCCTTCGAAATTTTTATAAGATAAATAGTTTATTATTATGAATGCCACCCCCCACTCTTCGAAATATATATTGAAGAGATTGGTGGAAGTCTCGACGGCCCTGCTATATAGTATCGAATTCACAAACTTTCGACTGTAACGCGGTACACCAATATTTAACCAATGAGCGAATTTACTGGAATTTATTTCCTCACCTAGGCTTTGTTGAGAATTTCAGGTAAATTTGGCAGTTACTAAATTGGTTAACCAATTGGTAGGTCGAATTGAGGTACCTATGTTAATTTTGTGTCAAGTTTACATTTATTAATAATACAAATTTTGAATATGTACAATCAGTAATTTAATTATATAATACAATTTATTAATATATTCTACCAATTAGAATATTCAGAAGCAATGACAAAATATCGGAGTCCAGTACCTAAACACTAAAGAAGGGGGACGGGGTGCGGAAATGCTTGCGTTGCTTACATACGGGGGGGGAGGGTCGAATTTTAAATCTTACATAAGATTGTTTAAATTTATATTTTTCTTAAAAATTGTTTTTATATTAAATTTGGTGAGTTATTATTTGCATAATGCAGATCTTGAAAATTGTTATGTATATATTCTTATGAAAAAAATTGGGGAGTAATGAATATCTAGTATAATATAACCCCCCTTATATTAATTACATTACCCTTATTAAAATTCTTACGCATGCTTACACACGGGGGCAGAGTCAAATACTGTAATGTTTATGCTTATGTAATATTTAAATGACCCCCAGATGAAAATGAACATTTTTACTTTTTACTAAAACGATGCTACGGTAACTAATACAGAAAATACTTTGGAGCTGTCTTTTTACGTGAGATAGAAACTATACATTTATGATGTTACTGCAGCTCTAGTGTTATATTCATGTAGAAAAAAGTTTTTGTTTATAATAATACTTTAATATATCAAATTACGGTATTCAAAACGATGCTGCCAAAATGATATTAAAGGCACTGGAAACAGAGAGATCCACATTGTCGAAATATAGTTTTTGGAAGTCGTGCAAGCCCCATAGGACCCTCAAAAGTTATATTTCGACAGACCTAAAAGTACGGTTTTCTTTATTCTGTATATACAAAATTAATTAATAAAAAACATTATTACTTCAACTAGCAATTCTAAAGCTTACCACCATAATTGCATTGGAAAGGATGGATACATCAGTTACATACCTGCAAATAAAAATAAAAAGGTAAACTTTAGATACTCTAGAGCTGGTGTAACACAGTAATAGGGTAAAAAAATATGTATGTGTACAAAAAAAATAATTATTGTAATACAAAACAACATTTTTATATGTTCATTTATAACGTACTGATGAGCATTAATAAATTCGAAACATCATAATATTTACAATGTAATATTTTTTTGTTTTTTTCCATACCTCGTTTATTTGCGATAACGCAGGACGATGCAACTCTTGACGACAAAACTTTTAATACACTAGTAACATAACAAACAATTACCCAGTCCCAGCAGCCATTTCAAGCGCGAGTACTGAATATGCGAAATTAGTAGCTAAAATTGGGAGAAACTCGTGTTCTTATTAATAATTGAATATGAAGTGAACAGTTGTTTTATAGGTTAACTGTTTCCACAGTGCACTTCCCATCTTCATTAAAACTGGCTTTTCGCCCACTTACGTGAATTCATAATGTTCATAAATTCGCTTTCAAGAGGTGCCCTACTGTGATTCCTTTGTAGACCTGTCCTCTTTAAACGTAGATATATTCCAAAAATCAATTTATATTTTTGTAGCTAATATACGATTCCGATATTATAGTGCAATAAAAAAAAAGACCAAAAAAACGATGAGATATGCATATAGTTTTGTAACATACCTTCTGGGGTATCACCAGGAGTAAATATCTGAGTTTTGGGCTTCTAAAGCCTATAGCTTCTCTTTAGGTAAAAAGTGAATATCTCCGATTCTAGAGGTCTGATCGTGACAAACAAGAACCAAAATCGTCGTAATTAAAATACCAACAAATCGTTAATTTTGGATTATTTGACGTAACATACAAAATTGAATAAACTGGCTAAAAAGTGTTTTCTATTTACTTCCACATCTACGTAGTGGATTGGAAGTACCTATAGTAATCGTAAAAGAATTTTCAATTTTTTTTTCTTCTTGAAATAACTTTAGAATGTCATGAAACGTCGAGATTTTACATTTGAGTAAAAAATATTTTCTGTCTGTCTGTCTGTCTAACTTTTTTTTTTGTCAGCACGTTATATCCGGAACGGTTTAAGATATTGACTTGAAATTTTGTACACGTATATGTATATTATAACGAGATCTGGAACTGGATTGTTTTTTGAAGATATCCGGTGAAGGGTTGGGGGGTAAATAGGGAGAAATATGTAAAGCAAGCTGGTAAGAGTACAGAAACTTGAAATTCGGTGTATGTACTAGAAGCCAAGGTCTCAGATTATAATATTTTTCAACCCCCCACTATCCCTACTTTGAGATGGCTTCGTTGAAGGGTTAGGGGTTAAATAGGGGTAGACTGGGTAAAATAAGTAAAACAAGCAGGTAAGAATACAGAAAATTGGGATTTGGTGTATATACTAGAAGCGAAGGCTGTAGGTTTTTTATAACATTTTCCATCCCCCCACCACCCCCACTCCCTGTTAAAAGATCTGATAAAATTAAATTTAGGTTTTCACTTGACATTTGGTACACGTATGTATTATAACGATTATATTTTGACATGGCATGCGTTGAAGGAGTGGGGGGTAAGTAGAAGTAAATAGGGAAAAATAGGTAAGACAAGCTAATAAGGATACAGAAACTTGAAATTCGGTGTATGTCCTAGAAACCAAGACCTCAGATTTTTTAATAATAGTTTTCAACCCCCCACCATTATTAAAGGGGAGGATAAAATAAAAGATATCCACTTGAAATTTTGTAGACGTATATGTATATATTATTCTACAATTATTAATTCCAGGATAAAACTTTTGACTCCTTTCCTATCCTAGCGCTTGTAATTTCCTCCACTAATTTTCCAGTATTATATATATTATTCTACAATTATTAATGCCAGGATAAAACTTTTGACTCCTTTCCTACCTCTGATCCACGATGTGATGACGTAAATCGAATTCAGCAAGTGAAGAGAATGCAAGAAAGTGTTTTCTACAGCAAAATAAAATTTTGTACAATTTGCACTTATGGAAAAACACAGGAACAACAAGGCATTAAGCCCTCTTGAATTGAATATTGTATTAAACATAAACACATTTTTATTTTTCCTCTGTTTTTTCATTGTTGAGAACTCTAAGCCTTTCCCTAATTAAACATGAGTTGCCGTCATATTTCACAACAAAAAACAAACAAATTTTCACGGTATTTTCTCACCGCCCCCTGTTTTGATTGTTAAGCTCTTTCACTAAGTCCTTTTTAAATTTAATATGTCTACTTGGCGGAATTCGAGTTATTTTATTAATATACGTTTTCAGAAAAAAGCCAGCGTTTTGAATAGAGAACTTTGCGTGTGCACGGCGAAATGCAGCATTAATTAGTGAGCTAAATTTAAACCTTTTTGCGATTCACACAGCATGAAACATGAATTTACTAAAATTGAACAAATATAAAACGAAATACCCGCGCGTTCAAAGAGGTCTTTATTGTCGGACAAGTCTGTATTATAATTAAATATATAATATAAATGTGCCAGCTCCCTGTAAACTCTGAATTTCATGTGCAAATTAGAAGACAAATTCAACGTATACCTAGAGGCACTATCACACCCTAAAACACATGGGTTTTTAAGATCTTATCCCAGAAATATTAAAGTAAACATGCGTGGATAGAAATGGAACAGAGCACAGTATATAATAGAAGCAATAATTTAGAAAATGTCGTTTATCTTGTACTGAAAATAATTAAAATTATTAAGAACATGATTATACAGGGTGTTACAAAATTACCGGTAGGTATTTTATGACATGTATGGCATCCACAGTGGGATTTAATATAGCGCCGCCTACTGCGCGTGAGGGTGAGAGAGACAGCAATACTTTGAGCGGAGCAATAATCAGAGCGCGGAAGAAACAATTAAAAGCAATATTATACCGGGTGTAACAGGATCATGGTATACTCTCCTCCTCTCCTTTAGTTTTGAAGATAATTGATTGAAATTTAGCATATACTACATACATAATAAGCGGCACTTTTTGAGATACAATTATTTCTTTTTCACTTCCGGTTTCGCCAAAAGTGACACTAACTTTCGATTTTTAAATGGAATACTTTATTTATTATTGTATTTTTGAATTCTGCATAATTTTCTGAATCCAACGATGCCAAATTAGTGACATTTCAAACATCGTTTTTTTGTAATATAATTTTTAGTTTTTCATTTAAGTGTGCCATGACGGATCCGATTTATTCTAAATGACCCGTGTAATGCTGGAACCATATCGGTACCGTGGTACCAATTATTAGTACTATTAATAAGGAATTTATTTATATGTCGTACTAAAATGTACGATAAATACAAACTAAATTACAGCTAAAAGAAAACAAGAAAATACAATTTTATTCTAATTACCTTGTTACACCTAAGGTGGTCTTGCAATACAAAAAATTAACATAAAACATTACAACAGGTGTTCAAAATGCTGTCCATTAACGTCAATGCACTTCTGAACTCGCATAGCTGTTTCTCGAAGAACGTTCGCCAATTGTTGGGCCATTATGCTATTAATTGCTCGTCTTACTCATAGCTCCAGGTTTTCACGGGTTGTAACATCGGTTGCATAGACAATATTTTTTAAATGACCCCAAACAAAGAAATCAGGGGGCGTTAAATCAGGTGACCTTGAAAACCACCTCACAGGACCATTCGTCGAAATTACGTTTCCTCCGAATCTCCGTTGGAGTCATCATTACCGTCCCCAATCTCATTTTCCAGGAATCTCAAGTATCTGGCACTAGTCAGAGATCCTTCAAACATTATTGGACCAATGATTCTACTACCGATTATTTCAAGCCAAACATTGAAACCGAACAGGACTTGAAAATTACCCTCCCGTAATAAATTTTGATGTTATCTTGACCAATATTTGGTATTTTGTCGGTTAAATAATTCCAAATTTGTAAACCTTGACTCGTCCCAAAAAATTATTGTTTGGCTGCACGTTATTATACAAAATTCAATTATAATATTCCCCCCTACGTTCGTAATCACTTTCGTACAAATGCTGGTGCAATTGGTATATAAAAGATTTAAAGTAGTATTTGTGCCAAATTCGGCTTAGTGTTTGGTGACTGTTGTTCAATTCAAACCTAACTTGCCTTAAGGTCGCCATTCCCTAGGAAGAGACATCCGGTAGGGAAATATTTATTATTTTTAGCTATAACTTGTTTTTCTTAGTACGTATATTTAAAAAAAAACTATAAGAGTACCTAAGGACAATCACAACAAGACGATTACTATGAATTTTCTCTCAATAATTTCAGTGTTTTGTAAAATAGCTAGATTTAAATTTAAAAATTATGTCAATCTTCTTATTTTTCAAACCACGGAAATTATTGAGTGAAAATTCATAGTAATAGACTTGTTATAGTTCTACTTAGGTACTCTTATAGTTTTTTTAAATATACGCGCTTAGAAAAAAAAGTTATGCGCAAACATAATAACTATTTCCCTATCGGATGTCTCTTTTTAGGGAATGGCCACCTTAAAGAAACAGTCTTATCAACTTCTAGTTGAGCCAAAACATTAATTTCCGTTCCTTCGCCAATAATGATGTTTTCTTCGGGATCATTGTTGGGCTCTCTTTGGAATTGGTTTTCAACACGTTTAAAATAATTTTTCGCTGGACGTTGTCTATCAGGATATCGTCGGCCATAAAGGTCCATAGCTGCAACTGCATTTTTTTTACTTTCCCCATAAATTATGAATATGTTCACTTTTTCATCTCTTGTACAAATTTGCGGCATTTTTAACACAATTAACAAGAATTTTAAACAATTTTTAAAGACACAATAAAAACACTGTTAACCCAACAAATGTTTGACAAGCAAATATTTCGTTGTTTTCAAAGCCACCTTAGTTACTTGTTAACATTTAATTATAACAAAATTGTATTAACTTATTTTTTAGCTATAATTTTGTTTGTATTTATCGCACATTTTAATACGCTATATGATTAAATTCCTTATTAATAGTACTAATAAATGGTACCACGGTACCGATATAGTTCCATTTGAAAAAATTGAGTTTTGCCCCAAAAACAATTTTGGTGAAGTTTATTTGCTCATAAATCACGTAATTTAGTGTTTTTAATGAGATTTCGATTTTTGTAGCATTACACGGTCATTTAGAATAAACCGGAACCATCATGGCACACTTAAATGGAAAACTAAAAATTATATTACAAAAAAAAAAATGATGTCTGAAATGTCACTTATTTGGTATCGTTGGATTCAGAAAATTATGCAGAATTCAAAAATGCAATAATATATAGGGTGTTCCATTTAAAAATCGAAAGTTAGTGTCACTTCCGCCGAAACCGCAAGTGAAAAAAAATCAGTTGTATGTCAAAAAGTGCCACTTATTATGTATGTAGTATATCCTAAATTCATCTTCAAAACTAAAGGAGAAAGGGCAGGTATACCACGATAATGTTACACCCGGTATACTAAAAAATGGCTATTCGAATTCACGTATTTCATTATTAATAGCTTTGATATATGAAAAAAAATTATTTGTATAATTTTTCACATCTAGTATGTTTATAATGTCCTGAAATCAATCAAAAAACGTCAAAATTCATAACTTCGGAAATATCAACTTTATCGTAAAAAGCAGAGACATTATTTATTGTTGGTATTGTACTAAAGAATATTAATTTTCTCATTTGTTTAAACAATTCCGGTTTAATTAAATTCCATATACTATAGCTGGGTTTCGTAATTTTTCATTTTTAATGATTAGTTGCACTGCACTAATATTCGAGATACTGAATTTTTATTAGCTGTGTTGAATAATTACCATTTCTATTTTTTTAAACCATATCTAATCGATTTGCTCGGTTTCTCTTAACCATATTAGACATAAGTATTTTAAATTGGTAAAAAAAAACAATCTAGTAACGCAAACTTAATTAGACTATATCCTACAAAGAACAAACAAAATATTGCAGTATTTAGTAATTATATGGCAATTTTGGACCCAGAAAATTTATTTACTAGACGTCCAGCCAACAACGTATCAACATTTGTTTTAGTTAGCAAATAATAACAAACTACTAAAACTATTAAAGTTAATGGTTATTACAACCTTTAACCGCACCGTATTTAATAATAACAGTGAGTTTCCTGTAATATAAGACTAGGATATTACCATATCTATGCTGAACCCACTAAAAACTACGACGAGAACGACACGACATAAACAGAACAAGGATGGTCTTATAATCCGCGTACCAGTGATTACAGTAATTACTGAAATGGCTCTTTCATTTGTTTTATTTCCAAAACGGGTTCATATGGTGGCAATAGCAGATGTTTTAGGTGTTAAATGAGGCACATTGTTGCTGGTCTTCCGACATAGATCTGTCTTCAGAGGAATTAAATACCAAATGTTCCCGTCATTTTTTTATTTTCGAGTATATTTGGATACAAAAAAATTGCACCTATCAGAAACAGCCTTTTATTATCTTCAACAGCAACTTTGTATGAAATGAAATATTGCAACTCAATTTTCACCCACTAGCAATGTCGTATTGACTTGAAATTTTGCATGTGTATATGGTTCACATGGCAATACATTTTTAAGAGAAAAATTCAACGCGGCGTTTTCAACATGGCGGTTAGTTTATTGTCATTTAATATCCCAATCTACTAAAAATTAGTATCTGGGAATTTTTGAGATTGTGGATTATAAATATGTGATAGAAAT
This sequence comes from Stenurella melanura, assembly GCA_963583905.1. NCBI lineage: Eukaryota > Metazoa > Arthropoda > Insecta > Coleoptera > Cerambycidae > Stenurella > Stenurella melanura. Next base: position 27,613,312 of record OY757315.1, read on the forward strand.
TCAAAAACTGACAATGACGCTGTCAATATCTGTTATCATCCATCGTTAAAGGTTAAGTGGAAGAGTGCATTATAAGCGAATTTCGCGTAAAGACCGATACTTTTTTTCGGTTTCTGGCGCTGGACAGTCTTTCCATGGCCTCCGACATCACACGGAAAGAGCGCCAGCAAAATATCCTCAGCCACTACCCACATCCCGCAGGATTAGTGACTGTAGATTCCAGAATCATGTGCACTAAGTAGGCGATGGGACACCAAGATAACTGCCTTCTGCATTTGACCTGCCAACCACTCAGCAGATTTTTGACAGTCCGGTATGATCCTCAAACCTGAGAGCAGTCATACCTCCGAGTACACCAATTATGAGGATGACCTTCTTGACCGAGTAGCCTGGGTAAAACACTTGGAGCTCGTTATTATTATTATTATTATTATCTGAGGTTTATCGCAGATTATAATATTTGGTCGAAATTTAACAATACAAAATGGCGGTTTCAATATGGTGGATACATTTTGTTCTTTACGGTCTGATTCGTCTGAAAATTGGTATCTGGGGCTTTTCGGTGTCATAGATCAATTAGGTTATAAATACAGGGGCGGCAGAAATGATGGGTGTTTTTGGGGCGGGTGGTATACGCGAGCGGACAAATAGAGCATTGTACGTTGGCATATACCACCCGTCCCAAAAACACCCATCCTTGCTGCCGCACCCTGTATTTGATCGAAAAATAGAACATTCAAAATGGTGGCTTGAAGATGACGAACAGGTTTTGTCATTTAGGGGTAGGGAATTTTATGAAATAGCACGACTGAATAATGTATGTCGGAGACAATACCCTTGTCCGCGCCTATGAGCACATAATTCACTGAAGTCAAGAGAGCGTTGTCAGCAACTACCGATTGCGTTGAGGAATGTGAAGAGTAAACATCTCCATATATGGTCATGTGAAACAGACGACGTGCGACGCCTTGAGTGCCCTGAGAGAAACCCTCTCCCCGGTGAGTAAAGCAAAACCTCTTGAGAGTCTCGTGGATTATTATTCTAAGTATAAACTTTGTAGATAGAGTACGAGACCTCGGGGCTATTGGTTGCGGACTGCTAGCTCCTTAAGAATGTACTATGTGGTATTGTTTGCATTTTCAACAATAGGACACTATTACTTGACATTTACCTGTTTAGATAAATCATAACTCATGTACTTTGTTATTTATGCGACTATATTGTATTTACCAACATGTGGCCTAAATCTAGTAGATCCGCCCTAAAACGCCCCTCGCCCCTGTTATCTTCGACATGTATTTGACGTGCGGTACTGCATCCGAATCGAACAAACACACTAGTTTCAAATAAAGCCAAGTGGAACTGTTTAAAAATGCACTAAAAGGATGAAAACAATGTTAATAAAGGGCGTAGGGCTCCTGATGGGTAAAATTTTGTTTTTTAGGTAATTTGAGCACCACGCGCTTTTACGTTTATTAATTAGAATCTACTTAATAAGCTCATTTGATAGCACAAACATTGAACGTCTATAATAATAGTATAAACTTAGTAGTTTTTATGATACAAACATGATCAATATCTATTCACATTTATCTTGCAGTCGTTATAAAAGAGATAGGAGTACAAACATACAACATAACATCTGTCTAACATAATGAATATACCTCGAGGAGTACTCAAAGGATCAGTCCTAGGGCCACTCTTGGTTGTATTGTTTGTAAATGACTTATCAGAAATCGTATATGGTAATAATCTAACTCTGATTCGCCGATCATACATCTTATTTAAGTGCGAATAGTGATATTGTAAACCTAAGGGAGACGGCGAAAACTATGTTAAATAAGCTTACAGCGTAGTTTTACAACAATAAATTATTAGTAAACAAGGACAAAACACTATTTATACAATTTAGGTACACCTAGAAAAATGCAATATAATGAAATCAGTTTGTTAAAATAGATGATATGTCCTTGGAACAAATACAAACAACAAAACTATTAGAAGTGTATATAGAAACGCTTTAAGCTGGGAGTACCACTTTTTGTAAAAAAAACTGGCATCGGTTTGTTTTGAATTACATCGTTTAAGTAATACTATTAATAGATTCGTTATATTGTTATTTTATTATGCACAATTTTATTCTAGATTAACTTACTGTATAATTTCTTGGGACTCTTCACATCATATGGATAGAGTATTTAAAATTCAAAAACGGTAGTTCGATACACACTAGTAGAAACAGATATTCTTCATGTAAAAATGTATTTAAAACTCTGAAATAGTATTGCTTGTAAAACACTACCTAAAAGACTTCTTGGATAATTTTTACCATGATTACCAAACTCGTATTCAAAATGATTTACAAATTCTCATTCACATTTTATCAATATATAAAAAGAGTCCCAGATACAATGGGAATAAAACGGTTCAACAAGTTGCCATACTGCATTAAGTAAACTACTTCAATTAAAAGTTTTAAAAATTCTGCAGAAAATTATTTTTATTCGGTGTCTGATTACTTACATCATGAATGTTAAATATTCACTTGAACTATTATTGTTGTGTTGACTATTTATACCTTGAATGTTCTTTTATGCTAATATTTTTCTCTTGACTTGTCCCATATCATTAGTTTGTTGTATACCTACTCACAAGGAAAATAAAAATTATTATTATTATTATTGGTTTTTTTTCGGTTCCACCGATGCCGGACAAGGCTTCCGTGCTTTCCGACCGATACCACACGGTAGCCACGCCGGCGATAATGACAGCCACTCCCCACGACCTGTGGGGTTAGTGACTGTACATTCCAGATTCGTGTGCCCTAAGTAGGCGAAGGGACCCCAAGATGACCGCTTTCTGCATATGGCCTGCTAGCCATTCGGCCGATTTCCGACAGGCTGGTATGGTCTTCAGTTCCGAGAGCAGCGTAGGCTTTATATCTCCGAGTACACCGATTATTATTATTATTATTATTATTATTTCTGTTGTTCTCAGCTCTTTATATGCTGGCAATTTTTCATGAGGTACGGGCTAAGCCAAGCACCCTCATGTTTGATTCAAGAACTTGCGGACTATTCTTGTTGTTCCTAGAATCACAGCTTTTTGCAAGTTTATATAAATACCCTTGTGTAAATTTAATTTTTTGATGTTTTCGTGTAAACTCATAGGGATGACTATTATTATTATTATTATTTTCTTAGTGCATTTTAAACTTTCAAAAACACGTTTGTTATTTTTTTTATTATTCATTTGTGTATTAAGACAGCAAAGTACCTCGTTGTCACGTGACAGAGTACCTGAACATTTCACAATTATTTTTTTCACCATTTTCAAAGGGGTTAAATTAAACAGATCAAGTCCACATCTGAATTATTTACCAACGTCCCTGCGTTTAGTTGAAATCTACCCCTGTATGATGATCAGTAGCAAATAAATGTCCATAAAATTAACTACTTGTGCACATATTACATGTTTATGTGTTAACAAAGCACTAAAACCGTTTTGAAATAGACACATTGCAACTACACCATAATAAACATACCATTGAATAAAATAAATAATAAATATTTACATAAATAATACACCACCAGCTAAAGTACTGCAGTCGGTATATTATTAAACTACAGTTTTATTATAAATGTCATACAAAGCCGCGTGTACCCGTTATTTAATAAATGTTTAGTTAATGTTCAGGATACTAAGAACGAACTTACAACATTTTGTTTGTTAAGTACATGTCATCAGTCGTGAGATGGAAAAACTGAGAAATGTTTATTTTGCATTTTCAGGTGTATTTGCACTTATAGTCCATGCTCTGCACACTATTTTTTTATTTTAACATTGGAATGTTTAAGGAATCGATAGTATAATGCTAGGTGCTGGAAGATTATGTAGAATCTAATTAGTCGAGTGCAATTAGACATAAAGAGTAAGAAATCTCGGATCCCAGTTATACTTAATTGATTTTCATGATTTTGCATTGAGTACAAGAAAGTCTACCCTTTAAAAACCGACACTTTTTACTTGGGGGTGGTTCCCACCCTCTCTGGAAGGATGGGCAAAAAGGTAAAATAGTAACCACCGAATCTGATATAGAATCATATTGTAAGAGAAAAAGATTGTGCACAATTTTACATGAAATTTTATATTTTCCAAGTAACGATTTGAATATTACGAGTTTAACTTTAAAAAATTGACACCTTGAGACTGTTTTTCGTTGTGGAAAAAAAGCTATGGTACAAAAAATAAGGTTATAAAATCACAAGTGTTTTTTTTTTTTGTTTATTTCTGTACGATGGATAGTTCTAAAAATATGATAGTTTAAAAATGGCGCTCGAACGTTTATCAGTCGAGTTACAATGTTTAAATAAAAAATATCGGAAACAATCAGTATAATGTTAAAAATACATACCGGGTGTTAGAAAAGTATGGGAACGGTGAAAAATCTCGAACAGTTTGCATCAAATCGAAAAATAAAAAAATACGTGTCAAAAAGTTTTCAAAAACCTATCTACTCATACCAAAAGTGACCTCCCCACCCACCAACCAGGGGGTGGGGCGAGGGGCAACTTTAAAATTTCAAATGGAAACCCCTATTTTTTATTGCCGAATCGGATTCTACGGCAAAAAATACGTGAATTTTATAACGAGAATTTTTTTCGATTCTCGCAAGGTGTCGCTGCAATTGCAAAAAATGTTACAACTCGTAGAAATTTCACAAAACAAATACTGTTATTAACAACACTTTAAAAAAACATTCATAAAAATCAAGATATCACAGATATTGTTTTTCAAACTGAATGTTTTTTTGTCAACACGAGTAGCTGTATTTACAAACTTATGGAGGCTTCAGGTTTATTTCAATTTTTTGCGATTGCAGCGACACCTTGCAAGAATCGAAAAAAATGTCCGATATAAAATTCACGTATTTTTGGCTGTAGAATCCGAATCCGCTATAAAAAAATAGGGATTTTTCATTACAAATTTCAAAGTTGTCCCCCGCCCCACCCACTGGGTTGGGGGTGGGAGAGTCGAATCCAATGTCATTGGATAGATTTCGTAAAAATAACAAATACGTGTTTTTCAGTTTTTGAATTGGACTTTTTTTATGGGCACAAGACGCTACTCTTGAAACAGTCATGCATTCTTTTCATTTTTTGCGATTACAGTGACACCAATCGAAAAAAATGTCCGGAATAAAACTTACGTATTTTTGCCGTAGAATCCGATTTCGTAATAAAAAATAGGGGTTTCCATTTGAAATTTGAAAGTTGCCCCTCGCCCCACCCACTGGGAGTGGGTGGGGAGGTCATTTTTGGTATCAGTAGACAGTTTTTTGAAAACTCTTTGACACGTATTTTTTTATTTTTCGATTTGATGCAAACTGTTCGAGATTCTTCACCGTTCCCATACTTTTCTAACATCCGGTATAATAGAAATTAAAGACCTTGAAGTACTCTTTGATAGGATTCTTTTCTATCCGTACAGCCTGAAAAATAACGATGTTATGTATAAAACAATGAGTGCTTTGTAATTCTTTTAAATAGAAAATTTAGGATTTTGCTGCTGTCAATGACCATATTTTGAGAGCTTCAATTTATCAAAAGTTTTCAAGAAATATGTGATTTAAATATATTTCTTTGCCAAGTTCAAACCCCACATTTGTACAGTCATATTTCCAAAACTATTAATTCTACAAATATTATAAAAATCAAATTAATATATCGCTTCTTAGGCTTTATTTTTTAATATTGTCATATTTTTCTTTAATGCAATTGTTTTGGAGTTATTTACATTTTTTTTTTTTTAATTTAAGCTATATTTATAAAAAGGGCTGCTTTCAAAATGCCACAAAATTAGAGCATGTTGGTAATGCTATATATTAATAAAATCCAATACAGATTTTCTGAATTTCCGTTATATAATGAAAATTCAATGGCAGCAGGAAAATCCAAATTTTTTTCTTTAAAAAAATTACAATTCACTCATTGTTTTGCACATAACACTGCTATTATTATAGCGCGAGCAGATCTGTAGGACTCAGCACTCGGGCCTGTCGGCCCATGTTGCATTCGCGTCATGTGGGATCATTTAGAAAATACCAGTGCTCTCCACAAAGGATAGCAGTCTATTCCATGGTTAATCCTGTAATTCGTCCGCACCTAATGGTGCAACTGCATAGGAGGTTTCATCCTCCACTTCACACATCCTACAAATATGGCTGTTTTTCAACCCCATTGTGTGAAGGTGTTTGTTCAGAGGATAGTGGCCTGTTAACAAGCCTACTATCCATCTCATTCTTTTTCTATCGAGTCGAAGCAGCCACTTAATGGTTGAGTCAGTCGAGGGCCCCTTCATATGAAGCCTCAACTGCCTCATTCCAGGCGCCTGAGTCCAATAGTTGCTGAAACTTACAGTGGCCCAGTCTCGTAACTCTGATTGAATCAGACTCCTTGGCAGACCGAAGGCTGGCTCGAGGCAAGGGAACGAAGTTGTTGCTCCTTCTCCCGCCAATCGGTCTGCCTCTTTGTTGCCCCGCACACCTCTGTGACCGAGCATCCGTATGAGTTTGGCAGAGTTGCGTTCGCACAGTTCTGTCAAAATATTCCGACAGTTTAAAACTAGCATTGAGGTCACTTTGTTTGGCACAAGAGCCCTCAAGGTTGCTTGGCTGTCGCTACATATATAAATATGTTTGTTGGAGATACCTCTCTTGAGATTCTGGTTTGCACACACCAATTTGGCATACTCTTCTGCTTGGAATACACTAGGATACCTTCCAAGTGGCACCGATATACGAGCCCTTGGTTTGCAGCCGTGTATGCCAGCACCAGTTCCCTCCTGAGTCTTAGATCCGTCTGTGTACCACTCGAGACCTTTGGGACTCAGAAGACGGTTTTTGTTGCGCTCCCAGTCTTCTCGACTGGGAAACACCGCAAAGTACGGAATAGTAAAATTATAGGCACCGGTCATCCTCCGCTTGGGTGATGACCCAGTTCCTTACTGGCAGATCCAGGACCTTTTTGTGCCTCCATCCCCGGCCAGTTCCATTTCACATTCCATTTTTGAGCAGCCTATTTGCTGCATTTTTAGTTTCCAGTTCCATCTCGGTATGCATGGGAGTGAGCCCAAAAATGGCCTCCATTGCTATCGTTGGAGTGGTTCTGATAGCTCCTGTAAATCCAAGGTAAGTTAGCCTTTGAACTTAACATAGACGAACCCTAATTGTGGAGCGCTCCTGGCAGCGCCACCACACCAGTGCCGCATATTATGTTATTAGGGGTTTTACCATGGTGGTGTATGTCCAATGAGCAATATTCAGACTTATTCCCCATTTTAGACCAAAGATGCATTTGCACATTCATACGGAGGTGCACGATTTCCTCGTTTGAGCTTCAACGTGGTCCTTCAATGACAGCTTGGAGTCCAGGGTACAGAAATAAACAAAAAATAAAATAGTTGTAATTATGTAATCTTATTTTTTGTACGATACCAGACTTTTGAGTTGTTTACGAAAAACAGTTTGCGGACTCGGTATTAGAAACTCAATGCAAAAAGTTTTATGAAAATCCATTCACTATAGACAGGTTTCCAGGTAAAAACCTAATTGCACTAGCTAAATAGGAGAACCATAGAAGCTATATGCGGTATGGTATATGAGTCCTATGTATAAACGTTTAAAGTGTAACAATGTTCGGTCGCGACCTCTGGTAGCAATGGTAGTCCGATTGGAGTATTTCTTGGATCATTGTGTAGGTTCTACCTTTCTGCGTCGCATAAAAGTGGTTCGGAGGTTCTACGATTACGGGGGTCGAAATTGGGGGGATGTTGAACCCTACATTTTGGCTATTTTTATAAGGCTGTCGATGTTTAAGTGCACTATAAGTGAATTTAGCGTGAAGACTAAGTTTTCCTAGACTAGGGTAAGGGGTAATTTCGTGTGTAGGAGTGGAAGGTCAATACATGGTTTTCGAATGCGAGAAAAAAAAGGAAATATTGTTACTCGTTTATCCCCCTAGAGACTTAAGCTAATAGCTTTCTATCTGTGATACATTAGTAGTATGACTATTCTAGAAACGTATACATTGTTCTAGATTACCGCACGAGAAGGTTATGGACTTTGCTAGAAGACTGCTAGATGTATTTTTGTAGGATATATAAGGCGTGATTCACGGCTGGAAGGGAAGTTTTAAATGAATTGAGGTTTATCCGAAGTGATACAAAGTGAATAGTAGAGTGTAAATGTCAAGTAATAAATATTGTTAAAAGTTATTTTAGTCAGTAAACGCGTATTTTAGATAATTAAAGCATTATTGTGAAGTTATTCAATAAAGTGTGTTGGTGTTTACCTCTTGTTATAATTTTTGAACCCACGGATTTTAAAGGGGGGTTTTCTAAGGAGTGGAAACACATGACAATATATCCAAATGACTTTGTAGATGATAACAAGTGTTATTAACATGTGGAAAAGGGGTGTGTGGGCCGTTTTCAGAGTTGTTAGATAAGTTTAGGGGTAGGGGTGAAAATATGTACGTGTGAATTTTCTTCATGTAAATTACGTTAATTTCCATTGTGTTAGAACTTTGTTAGGTGGCAAATTCTCTTATGTTTCTATTTGGGATTTCCTGTGGCACATACGTCTTAATTTCTAAACGTAACATCCGTGAAATTTACAATATAATGCAATTTTTCCATAAATTACTGGAAAATAACCTCTACGGCTGTGACTTTTACGCTAAGTAAATATAAAAATAAAGTAAAAAAATATGTTTAAGTCGAGCATTTATTTGAAAATGGACTAAAATGAAAATAACAAATTTAATCAGATGTTGATTAATATATTTAAAAGCTTGTCGCGATAACTTCATTATAATATCTGGCAACAAGGTTTTAAATATATAGATCAACATCGGTTTATTTTTAACATCCTCTTTTTAGTAGATTTTTAAATAAAAGCATCCAACATATTTTTTTAAATATTTTTATTTTATGCTTTTTAGTCTGAAAATGTTATTTATTAACCTCCCCACAAAACTGTGAGAAGTTACTAAAATTGGACCAAAATCGAAAATTGAGATAATATCAAATGTTTACGTTATGAGGTCTCAGGAACCCAAAAAAGTGGTTTTTGAAAATTGTCTGAGTGTGTGTATGTATGTTAGCACGATAGCGTCTAACTACTGAACGAATTTGGATAAAATCTTGCATGAGAGTTTCTTTAGTGCTCCAATAGGTCTGTAAAGGTTTTGGTTGAGATCGGACTACGTTTAGTGCCATTACAGCAACAATTTAGTGTTCTTGTCGGCTTCAAAGATTCACCGGGTGGGGAGGTACCAGCCGCTTCCAGTAGCTGCCGTTTTTTTATAACTGTTTTATTGTTACTTTATTATCACTGTCACTAATATCACATTCTTGACATCAAATTCGTCATATACTCCATCTACAGATTCAGAAAGTGTTCGTTTTGGCATGGTAATATTTGGCAATAAGAGCAAGCGAGAGCGAAGCAACTAGGTTATTCTTTTCTATCGTATAGGGCAAAACGAGAACTGACGTGTGTAAGACGGAAACAAATTTAAACTCTAGGGATGTCCACACACACACATGTGGTGGAGATAGCAGGTGGCGCTTTGTACGATGTGTTATACATACGATAGAAAAGAATAGCCTAGTTGCTTCGCTCTCGCTTCCACTTATTGCCAATTATTGCTATACCAAAACGAATACTTTCTGAATCTGTATATCTCCTGTGTACTCATCTACACGCTAATCTGATCATTCTTTACAACGCTCATTGGCCGTATCCCAACTAGCAATTTATTATTTTATAAAAGTTATAGGAATGTTTCTGACACAAATTTTATAAAACAAATTTACTCTCAGAAACACTTTCATAACGTTTTCACAGCAGCTATAAATACAAAATTGGCACCATCCTATAAAATATTTCAGTAGATGTTGATATTTTGTAACGCCTATTGAACCCATGTCAAAATAATTGTATAAACATTTCCAGAACCCTTATGAAAATATAGTACCATCACTACACAGCAGTTTTATTAAAACTTCATTTAATTGTACTATAAAACGCACTTAACTGTTTGTTAAATTACTGTTATAAAACAACTAAACAACTGTTTAAAAATGAATTATTATTTGTTTGCTTATAATTGTATTGAAAAATATTCTTTACAGGATTTTGCAAACAACAGAAAAAATAACTATTTATAACTAAAAGAAAAACTTTGTGTAAAAATATTAATGAAATCTTTGCATTGTTTCGATAACCTGAATTCTGGTTATGCCAGCAAATTGAAATCCAACAGTGCTAAAAATGCTGCAGAATTTCTTAACTCCATTATAAGATATTTTTGCTGTAGAAGCGTTTTAATGATAAATTTATAAAATAGTTCAGTTGCAGACAACAAAATAGTAGTTTCTGGAACTTTAATATAATCAATCGGCATTTAGAAACATTAATAAAATAACAATAAAACAAAATAATCGTAGAACATTTAAATTATAAAACAAATTGGCTGGTTGGGTATTGCAGTTGCCATCTTTAATTTTACATTTAATTTGGTCCCGAAGTCGCGAAAGTATTTTAGGTCCCAGGACTTGGAAACCCTATAAGAAATTACCTCTGCCATTACGCTTTTCTTTTCTTTCCATGGCATACTAGTGAAAATAATAAAAATAGAAATAAGGAAACAAAATTAGAAATAAAGCATAGCTATATTAGCTATAAATAAAAAACCGAAAGTGCGAAACTTTGTGGGATATTTTTTGTCCTTTATATGGATTCTCTTTCTCACTCATCGGAGTTAAAATTACAAGCCACACAAACTACATAAAAATTAACTAGTAAAAAAATTGACCATTCACAGAGAAATCAACAAATCTGGCATACAATATTGCCATGTAGTAGTCATAACTAATTTCGGCAAGATATTCCAGATTATCCCACATAATATACTTTACCCGGAACTTCATTGAATATATGTAGATATTAAGACGGATCCAACCCGAAACATTCCACAATTACAAACTTACTTTGTATAACACAGTGCTTAGTTTAAATTATGTATAACGATAGTCAAGCCGCCGAAAAGCCTCCGGTCTAATATTAACACCAAGAAACAAAGCACATCAATTGCAAACTCAACGCCTTACGATGGTGTCGAACTTGAATATTCAGAAGTACCTAATTAATGCATTTGACAGGCATTTTGCCTCAATTTTTACCGAATCGAACTCTAATAAATACTTAATAAATAACAACGTTATAACTAATATAGTACCCAACGTAAAATAAAGTGTCGTCTTGCCACATTTCAGTCGTATTGAGGGAAAATTCAATATTTGATGGTAGGGGCTGCCAGTTTCTTTTATTAGACTGTTCCATCAATCAATCAGAATAACTGTTTTAAATATTAAGAAGGGTAATAATACCTGGCCTCTCTAAGAACTCGCTTCGAGCCAGCCGAACTTTGACGCCGTGGCAATTGAGAGGCTGGACAGGGCAGATCTGGTTCGGCTCGAAAACAAAACCGTAAAAATAAAACTGAAACTCCTAACTTAAAGAAGCGAATTAAAAACAGTAATTACATATATTATAATTCAAAAAGGAGGATATAAAAGAGTTAAAACTTATTTTAAGTAGAAGCAATCGAAACACTTTTTAAATTTTTATAGCTGACATGGGAAAAAGCTCAACGAAACAAATAATTTTAAAAAAATAAATAAAAAACAGGCTTTTAAAAACAAACTGATATGTTAACGCTTCGAGTTCGATATCGGCATGTTCCACTGATACGTTACGGCCTAACTAAACTAATCTATGAATGGAAATAGAACTTAATTAATATTTTTCAACTAATTAATTACTGTGCAACCACAGTAAATCATGTATATAAATATACCGCCACAGATACACATATACAAAAACATACTTTGAAATTTAATATTATTAATATTTGCTATACGGGGTGTGGCAATAGTGCGTTGGACCTCCATATCTCGAGTTCTACGATAGCTAAAAATTTTTTTAAAACAAGCAAGTAAACTAGATAAAAAGTCTGTAACTGGAAATTATTTTATAGGACCAAGTGCCCTTTTTTAATGGAATGCTATGTCTATCAGTACATTTTTTGAAGCCTCTTTCTAGGCTCTATGCATTCCTATATTAGCAATCACCACAGTCACAATTATGGGTTTTAAGAAAAACTTATGTGAATACCAGTTACGAGACATCTAATTAATGTTTTTGAATCATTTTCATTTCCTAAAATTGTACAGGGTGGCCAAAAATAATTTTTCAATTAGGAACTTTTTAAATCGAATTTTCTCAATTTTTTCAAATGGAAAACCCTGTATACTTTTCAACGATGTGATGTAGAAATGAAAAACGAACATTTTTTGTAAGTACTTCCCTATGGCCAATTGCAACTATCTTCGTTTGATAATTAAATAAATCAAATCCAAGAATAAACTTAAAAATAGAGGTTCCCTCAAAAAACTCATTAGAAAATTTTGTAATAGTTGTTCGATGGGCAACAATTTTGATTGGCATACGTCTTTATGCAATTTTGAAATGAGGCAACTTCTTCCCGTCCATTGAAATGAGTAAATAGTATTTAACACGTCCTTTACTGTAATGTTTTTTTGTACATTTTTTTGCCGTTTTCGTTATTCGACAAGCAGTAAAGCCTCAGTTTGGTACAAATTGTCGTGTACATTTATCACACTTATCGGTCGTTAGTTACAATTTGTATTGAAATCAAAATATTTGGAATTTTACAATATGAATTTTAATAAAGCGGAACTTGTAGACATGACTTTTGCTTTGGGCGAGTCAGACACAAATTGTTTACTTGCCAATAGAATTTATCACCAACGTTATCCTGAAAGAAGGATTCCTGATGTTAGCAGCTTCCAAAACCTTCTCGAAAGATTTCTGGAAACTGAAAATGTCGAATATAAAAAAAAGTAAAAGAATAAAACGTGTTGTGAACGAATAAAATGAGTTTTCTGTGATGCTGGCAACGGTTGAGAATCCCCATGTCAGTCAAAGAGAAGTGAGCTCATTAGTAGGAATAAGTAGACGGTCTGAGGGTCGAATCTTAAAAACTAATAAGTTGCATGCATATCATATTCAAATGCATCAGGAATTATCTGACGATTTTCAAAAGCGCCTACAATTTTGTAATTGGGTCAGAGGTAAAATGCAAGATGATGTCAACTTCTTCAATAATGTTTTATTCACTGATGAGGCAACTTTTCACAAAAATGGATTTGTTAATAGGCACAATTTCCATTATCATGCTTCGGAAAATCCTCACTTTTTTATGTCTGTCGATAACCAACACAGATGGTCTATAAACGTTTGGGGACGAATTATTGGAGAACATATAATAGGGCCACATTTCTTTAATGGTACATTGACTGGAGCTATTTATCTTCATTTTTTGGAAAACTGTCTGTCACAATTATTGGTAAATCTCCCTGAAAGAATTCGAAATAGGATGCGGTTTCAGCAAGATGGTGCTCCACCATATTATTTATATGCCGTTAGAGACCACTTAAATAATACCTACCCTCATCAATGGAAAAAATGGACCCACAAAATAGCCTGCTAGATCCCCAGATCTTACACAAATGAATTTCTTTTTATGGGGATACGTGAAGGAAATCGTTTATACCACAGCAACAACAGTACAAAATATGAAGGAATGAATAATAACTGCCTTTAGATTTGTAAGGTACCGTGTTTAACCATTCCTATACAATGTAATGTCTTATGGGAAATACATGTTTTATTATTGTTATTATTATTACCTTAAATTATTTTTTCTAATTAATGTTAGATATAAGAGAAATCGGTCAATAATTTCCAACAGACATCTGATTTCCGTTTATAAATATGGGTGTAACAACTGCTTCTTTATCTTTATCTGAATATATTCCTGTTTCAAGTAAGATATAGCAAATACAATATTTATTAAATTCATTACATACTTCCTGTTTATGTAATGATTCTCTAAATGTAGTACACCACTGGCAATAATTTCAAAACTGTATAATTCTTAATTTATTTGCATCTGTCGCTCGACTTACAAATTATACGCTCTATCTGGCTAATCTAACTAAAGAAAATTTATAATGGCTACGGTAAGTGTGTCAACGGACGAAAAAATTCTATTTACCGGTGCAAATAATAAAATCGCGGCTGGAAATAAAACTCAACATTAACAACCTTAATTAATCATGATTATTTTAAATGTTATTGTGCGAATGACATAAATACTATAGCGCGGGTAAGCGGTATATAATCTAGAATGCTGGTCTTTGTGTGAATGTTCTCTTGCTCGGTTATTACCGTCTAGTAGTCGGCAATTTTTGGATTTTTTTAAATTTTTCAAATTTACTGGATGAGCTCCAATCTATGAAATATTGTAGGAGTCGGAATGGTGCATATCAGGTAGTACTTTTAAGAGGCCGTGCTTACTCTATCAAGCAAAAGTGTCTTTTTGTAATTTTGAAAAAGAAGTTCCTCTACTGAACGTGACGTCAGACTATACGACATCACGTTTACCAAGCCTTTTATCACCATCGGAGATAGGAAGAGTTGGTCAACAGGAGCTCCTGACACATTACGCAGAGGCCTAACTTGGTACACTAATGAATCTAGGATGGATACAAGAGATGGAGCAGGGAAGATATGGTGAAAGACCAAGAGTAAGCATAATCCTTTCCCTTGGACAACACTTCACTATATTCCAGACAGAAATTCTTATTATACTTGAATGTGACCCGAGAATGTTAATGTCAACCGCCTCCATCTCACCTCCGTCTCGATAAGGCAGTTAGGTGGCGTTCAAAGCACTAGGCTCCAATAATGTATCATCACGACTGGTATGGGACTGTCATGAAGAGCTACAAAATCTGGGAACAGAGTTAAACTACTCGAGACGTTCCAAAATAGTCAGCAACTAAAAAACTGATAAACTTGCAGCTAATAAATTCCTTGGCAAAGAGAGTGTGCTGGGTGTTTCTAAAAGCTCAGCAGCTAGAGGGGTGCTCAAACACTGTCTCAAGAACAAGCTCAAAAACCACTGGAGGAATATTCCAGGAACTGCATATGGGAAGATATTCATTAAAGGACTATGTCCAAAACAAACTGCTTAAAAAGAACAGGATACATTTGAAAATTATAATAGAACTTCTAAAAAGACACTTTCAAGAGCACATAATCTGAAAATTTGAAGGAAGCCTACGCTGCAGATCATGAGGCAGGATAGGAAACAAGAAGCGACAGATTACATACTAGGTACTAGGCCTGCAAAATATACAGTATCTTCCGACAATTACAAACAGACCCAGAATCCCTTAACCCTCGCCCTATTTCAGATCTGTATCACCCAATGAATTCTGAGCAGAAGACACCGACAAATGTAAAGTTTGCAAAGTGCGTAAGGTAGAGTTGTGTTCTGTTACCAATTCTCTATAACATCTATAAAGAACACGGCGTGAAACACCTGATAGACAATCTTTAAATGATAAGTTCTGACCAGCCCTTTCTCACATCTACCTAACAGATCAATAACTTACCATATGGGCAAAATTTGATGAGAGAAATATCAAGAGAAGCATGAAAATCAGGTTGGCTTCCACCTCAGTTTTTCCAAGTGGAATATGGAGAAATTAGGTTCAGACTGTACAAGGTGTCCCACATATAACTCCCGAGGCCATTTTCTGAATACCTCAGATACAAGAGGAGCCTTGAAAAAAGGCGCATGTGATGGAATTATTTCCCAGGTTTTACATACGAATTCTAATCCCATCGCATAAACTCAACTTAAGAAATACGCGGCCCAAAATATAGAACGTCACCAGAGATGATGAAAATGAATTATGGTGAGGCGTGACAAATGACAAGATGCTGTTAGACGTGTCATATAACAACGGGGTAAACTAAAATATTCCATGGGCAAATACCTCTGTTGAAACACGATAGATAGCTAAACGAATAACACAAGAAGTATAGGGGTTTTTTACATGCCTAACACCTCATAGACGAGGAACTGACTGCTTTACATCTCCTTGGAGAAACACAATTTTCGCCTAATATTGCATAGTGTCTACGTATACGCTGACATGTAATCCGCTAGTAAGTAAGTGGATTTACCTGAAGGTCATACTTTTCCAAGTACTAACTGTCACTAACGCCGCTTAAAAGTGTAATAATTAAATATGTAAAACTATCGTATTTGTAGAATTAACAGGAGAATAATATAGAAATCGTTTTAAGCTTTATGATCTGCTAAGGACATACTAAGTTTAATTGGTCCATTAACCTAACGAAGCTATACTTAGTAGAGGATACCCTGTATAATATAACTATATTCTAAACTTTACCTCTTAAAAACATTTTTTTAACCCTGTCATCTGTCAAGCAACCGCATAATTGTATACTACCTTGTGTGGATTTAGTTCAATAATTTTCGAGAACCGCTACTAAAAACGCCCGTCTTTTGTCAGAAGCACTCTTGAAAAGTCTTTCTGCGAACGCCCATGAGGTCTGCCTTGCCTTTCCTTGCCAGCGTTCAAGACCAACAATGACTCATGAATACTAAATCGTGATTTTATTTATAATTCAACAAAAGCGTTTTTATTACGCCCCGTCACCAAGATAGCGAGTGTTTAACAGTCAAACACTTCCACGAAGACAGGCAACAAAGATTCGCGAAAGTAATTTTTTGAAATTAATTTTTTCAGTGTTATGGATAATTAATTATGTTCATGATTTGCCTATCTTATTCTTTCGCTGGATTCCAAAGTATTTAATCTTAAGTATGTTTAATTGCCTTTTAATGTTTTGAAATTGGATATATGGCTAATTGTGTTCAAATTAAGCCGCCAGCAATGTATTAACATTGCAAGGGATTATGTTAAGTGGATACGATCAAACACACAGTGCAAATAGGCTCATTGTTTCATAAGAGTGAACTGGGATATCCTTATCTAGTTGGTACTTAGGAACGGTAGTATTTGGGTTATTCAATAATGTAAAATCGCCAGTTTATCTAGTAATAGGAAAATATGGAAAGTTTCTACTATTTTTAAATAATTTTAAATGTTCAATGTAACTTATATCAAATGCCCTTCTTGTTTGGCCCACATAACCAGTTGTATTCTTCACAAGAGAGGTTATAAACCCCTGATTTTATATTACACATGATGCAACCACCCATAGTTATTAAACCATTCGCAAATATAAAACAAAGAGTATGTTGGCACATTTCTAAAACTGGTAATGTTGGTTGTGGGGGGAAAATTTCATATCACTGTGTTGGTGATCAAATTCTGAACAACTTTCAAAATGTCCATCCGCCTGTCTATCTGTTCGTCTCTCTGGCCGTCCGTCCGTCCATCACATTTCTTGTGGGCACAATAACTTAACAACGAAAAGTCCGATTATATTGAAATTTGGACAGTATGTTAGTGTTAGCTAGAGGAGGAACCCTATTTTTGAACAAAATCGATCAATGAATAAAAAATGTATTAATTATTTAAATTTAAAAAAATATGTTTTGTAATTAAAAAAAAATGTTTTCTTACTTTTTGTTGAGTATTATGCCTATGAAAAATATTTCAAAATTTTAATGAAAAATCCTCTCCGCTTAACGGATCAGACAGAGGTTGTTTCTTGAATACTTGATTGTTTCAAAAAGTCTCACACCTAAAAATATATAAACAATGTTATAAACTAAAAAACTGAAATGAAAGCTTAACGTTTCGGAAGAGAATCTACTTCCGTTCTCAAAACTTTTGGCCGTCAACCATGACAGTTCTTTGTTTATGTATTTCCATAGTCACGTGAGACATTAAATTATATTTATCTTATTTTTACTTGCTTCGTCTCTAAGGTTGGGCAACGAACTTGTACAAAAATCTATTGAATAATTTGAAACGCATTTATCCTCGTTTAATCAAATAATCGCAGATTCTTTTAGTTGGGTTGCTCTCTTTTTCCAAAATCTTGGCCGAGTCCCATTGAATCCTGTGATTATTATCCACTCGTGTTCACTAATTTTAGATTTTTCAAATTCTCCCCTTCAAGCGTAATTTCTATGTTCACCAAACCTTACGTTGAAAGGTCTAGATGATTCACCTACGTAATGTTTTCCGCACTCACACGGAACACTATAAATACATTTTTTTGAATTTTAAACAATATTTAGAGGTTTGGTTTTTGATAAAACCGATCTTAGCGTGGAGCCCGTTTGAAAAACCGTTCGTACCGACAACCTATTCCCAATTTTTCGTAATTTATCCGATAAACCATTTATATATGGAATTACTACAATTGATCTAAATACCTCAGGTTGTGATAGTATATTCTCTCTATAGTTCATACGATATCAATTGGGACAGCATAAAAACGAAAACTCGGTGTAAAGTCGGCATCCCCTTTATGTTGTCTACAGTACACATAGACTTGATACGCCTGTCACATAGAAATGTGGGCTGGATAAATGCCTAGCTAGTTTGATTTGTCAACATAATGTGACAGGCGGATCAAGTCCACGTGGACTCCGAATTTTTGTTTATATGCTGTTCCAATATTGTCATTGTTAAGTATTAACTGTATTATCTATCATATGTATCATTTGGGAAATAAATTTTATTATTATTATTTATTATTACATATGTATGTATGTATATGTGTATACAGATATTAAATACAAGTGTAAAATGAAATGTTCACACACTCAAAATCGCAAACAAGTGTCAACTAGAGCACTTCTGCGAAATCCGAGTGTTTGTTTGGTAAATATCTTTATTGTTACATTGTATAATCTTTTAATTCCAAATAAACATTATTATTATTATTATTATTATAATTGAGAGGGTATGAACTATACTACCAATGTTCAATAACTGACTATCAACAAAACTCTCAAGATATTGATTATTTAATAAGACAGTTTTTATAAATTGCTTTTCGTTCCTTAATATTACATCATTTGAAGAAATAATTTTGGCTCTGTCATACAAACACTTAACAACACCTTTCTTAACACGAATATATTAATTTGAATTGAAATTAAGTATCTGTTTGTCTAAAACTAATATTTACAAAAAAAAACTACGAAGAGTATTCTATAGAATGTGCGACAATTATATAAAAAGTGCAGTAACTCGGCGAGTAATATAATGGTTAGCTTGTTAATATATAGGGATACCTGAATAAAAATGATTTTGATGTGTTGTTCTCTCAGTCAAATAAGTAATTTAGTTGAGAATACAATTTTTCTGAAAAAAGATAGCCTACTTCTAGCTTTCTGTTAAAAAACATATATTCTTAAGAATATCTTGAGAATAAATTGTAATTTTTTAATCATCTTCTTTTTATGATTTATGCGGCCCTAACTGCTGGGGTCATCTGCAGCTTTAATCATCTTATTTATGTTAACGTTCTAGAGTTTATCTATAGCTATTCCACCATTTTACTATCAATGTATATTTATGTTTAACAGCTGACATACCACACATATATTATACTGACATACTTATTATCTATTAAAATGAAGAATAAAATTATTTTTATTATTATTATGAGTCAGCATACTTATTTTTAAAGTGGATTTTTTATTGATCCTTGGCGTTAATTATGTGTCACAGCATTTCATTTAAATAATTCCTTCCTATTTCTATTTAAAAAAAATTACCCCCATATCAATCAATCCAACGGTTTAATCTTTTAAGCTGTTTCTTCGACATATACTAAAAGCGAGAATTTGTATCCGCGTTTGACTAAGCTTAGGTCAGTGGTGCAAAACGCCCAGGCCCTTTTTCACCACGACAGATAAGGCAGATAATCAGTTTGTACTTCCAGGTTTCAGGTCAGTAAACACGCTCGAGTTTACACAACCGCACACTAGATGGGCAGCGATAAGAATTTT
The DNA here is from genome assembly GCA_963583905.1 of Stenurella melanura. Classification (NCBI taxonomy): domain Eukaryota; kingdom Metazoa; phylum Arthropoda; class Insecta; order Coleoptera; family Cerambycidae; genus Stenurella; species Stenurella melanura. The sequence goes on from OY757315.1 coordinate 27,633,282, forward strand.
TATTGCACCGGTTTTACCTTTTAGTCACCTTAACTGTCCGCGACAGAGAACGTTTAAATCTACTTCTGGATAATTTCATCCTGTCTGAAGACAACCGTTTTACTCGGAACTATCTTAACTGTCTCGTCCTATAAAACAATGCAATTTTGTAACTTTGTTTACGGCCAAGGTAAAGTCTAGATAATACGAATCAGCGAGTCGCTCGTTGCGCCACAGAACTCTTCTTACTTCATGTGACAGGAGTATTAAACATATTCAAGCAAACGTGAATCATCTTACTTTTCTGTTAAAACTCCTTTTATTGTACATGTACTAATACTCAGCTTAGTCGGAGCTTAATAGGGTTATTTAGCAGCAGTTTCCCGTTAACGTACCAAAAGGGTCAGAAAAAAATTTCAGCTCAATTTGATCGATGATAACAGATATTGTTGCGTATTTCCACCTCTTAGGAAACACCCTGTATGAATCCGTCGGTTCTAAATAATTTTAACAAGTGAAAAAAAACTACATTTTGATTTGCTTTTTGTCCAATTTGTTGGGATGATTCATTAAATTTTCAGCAGAGGATCGCAAGATGACTCAGTGCTTTGACATGCTTTATTTTTCTTTTTTTTTTTGCATTGACTAAAGTAAAAGCTAACTACATTTTGAAACACGGAAAGGGCATCGGTTCTATTTTTATTTAGTAAATGAAAATAAGCAAATGAATGATATTTTAAATATAACATTACATTATTTTTTTGCACCTCTATCGCACGGAGAATTTATCAATTTGTAATATTTTTTAAAATAATTCTATGGAATGTATTTTCGTAAATAACTCGTTTATTTTAAGTTTTTCGAAAAAACTCTATTTCAGATTTTTTGTCCAAAAAGGTCCGTGCCTTATGCTGGTTATAGAGATCGATCGACGGAATAGTTAATTTTCGATTTTTATTAGGAAACTCTTCGGAATTTGTAGAATTTATCAAAAAAATCAAGTTTTCCAGGATTTGTAGATTCGCTTTTGTTTTCTCAAATTTGTCACAAACGTCAACTAATAGACCTAATCGAGCCCTACAATTGCCATTTTTGAAAATCAAAATCGGACCTTCGGTTCGGGAGTTATTAATTTCTTTGAAAAATCATACTCGGCCCTGGAAAACATGCTTGCGGTCAACGGATTCGGGCCGCCAGCAATAGGCTTGATTTGTGGCCGGGTACCTTTGATCCCACCAAGTCTCATCGAAATCGATCAATATTATGGACAGTTATCGTGCTTCCTAGCCCGATTTCGAGAAAACCAGTTTTTTGCCATAAAAATCAATTTTCGTTTGTTTTTCGACATAGTCTCTGGTATACTTGTTTGAAGAGCTTTGCTAGCGGCACCATTTCTTTTTTGAAATGTCTCGATCCGACTACCCGTTATCGAGTTATTCAATTTCTCCCGAAAAACTTGAAACGTCTGTATCGGGTACTTCCGGTTTCCGAACGGAGCCGAGCTTCCGGCGTTATGGTTTTCTAAAGACCTCCTATTAACCACCCAAGTTTCATCGCAATCCGAAAACGGATTAGGGGGGCTGGGCGTGACAGACAGACAGACAGACAGACAGACAGACAGACCGACTGACCGACGGACGGAATTTTCTAAATTCGCTCTCGAATCGATAGATATGACTTTCACATCGATCCGACGTTTTTTTCGGGTTTCGACGGTCCAGCGGAAAAATGCTAAACGTATACTACATTTTTTTTCAAAATGTAGTAACAAGTGAAAAAAACTACATTTTGATATGCTTTTTATTCAATTTGTTGGGATGATTCACATTTTCAGCAGAGGGTCGCAAGATGACTCAGTGCTTTAACATGTTTAATTTTTTTTTTTTTTCATTGACTAAGGTAAAAGCTAACTACATTTTGAAACACGGAAAGGGCATCGGTTCTATTTTTATTTAGTAAATGAAAATAACTAAATGAATGATGATATTTTAAATATAACATTATCACTTATCAATTTGTAATATTTTTTAAAATAATTCTATGGAATGCATTTTCGTAAATAACTCGTTTATTTTAAGTTTTTCGAAAAAACTCTATTTCAGATTTTTTTGTCCAAAAAGGTCAATGCCTTATACTGGTTACAGAGATCGATCGACGGAATAGTTAATTTTCGATTTTTATTAGGAAACTGTTCGGAATTTGTAGAATTTATCAAAAAAATCAAGTTTTCAAGGATTTGTAGATTCGCTTTTGTTTTCTCAAATTTCTCACAAACGTCAACTAATAGACCTAATCGAGCTCTACAATTGCCATTTTTGAAAATCAAAATCGGACCTTCGGTTCGGGAGTTATTAATTTCTTTGAAAAATCATACCCGGCCCTGGAAAACATACTTGCGGTCAACGGATTCGGGCCGCCAGCAATAGGCTTGATTTGTGGCCGGGTACCTTTGATCCCACCAAGTCTCATAGAAATCGATCAATATTCTGGACAGTTATCGTGCTTCCTAGCCCGATTTCGAGAAAACCAGTTTTTTGCAAAAAAAAAACAATTTTCGTTTGTTTTTCGACATAGTCTCTGGTATACTTATTTGTAGAGCTTTGCCAGCGGCACGATCTCTTTTTTGAAATATCTTAATCCAACTACCCGTTGTAGAGTTATTCAATTATTCCCGAAAAACTCGAAACGTCTATATCGGGTACTTCCGGTTTCCGAACGGAGCCGAGCTTCCGGCGTTAAGGTTTTCTAAAGACCTCCTATTAACCACCCAAGTTTCATCGCAATCCAAATACGGATTAAGGGGGCTGGGCGTGACGGACAGACCGACAGACAGACAGACAGACAGACAGACCGACAGACAGACCGACTGACCGACGGACGGAATTTTCTAAATTCGCTCTCGAATCGATAGATATAACTTTCACATCGATCCGACGTTTTTTTCGGGTTTCGATGGTCCACCGGAAAAATGCTAAACGTATACTACATTTTTTTCAAAATGTAGTAACAAGTGAAAAAAACTACATTTTGATATGCTTTTTTGTCCAATTTGTTGGGATGATTCATAACATTTTCAGCAGAGGGTCGCAAGATGACTCAGTGCTTTGACATATTTTATTTTTCTTTTCTTTTTTTCTTTTTGCATTGACTAAAGTAAAAGCTAACTACATTTTGAAACACGGAAAGGGCATCGGTTATATTTTTATTTAGTAAATGAAAATAAGGAAATGAATTATATTTTAAATATAACATTACATTATTTGTTTGCACTTATCGCACGGAGAATTTATTACTTTGTAATATTTTTTTAATAGGTAATTCTAAGGAATGCATTTTCGTAAATAACTCGTTTATTTTAAGTTTTTTGAAAAAACTCTATTTCAGATTTTTTGTCCAAAAAGGTCCGTGCCTTGTACTGGTTATAGAGATCGATCGACGGAATAGTTAATTTTCGATTTTTATTAGGAAACTCTTAGGAATTTGTAGAATTTATAAAAAAAATCAAGTTTTCCAGGATTTGTAGATTCGCTTTTGTTTTCTCAAATTTCTCAAAAAAATCAATTTTCATTTGTTTTTCGACATAGCCTCTGGTATACTTATTTGTAGAGCTTTGCCAGCGGCACCATTTCTTTTTTGAAACGTCTCGATCCGACTACCCGTTATCGAGTTATTCAATTTCTCCCGAAAAACTCGAAACGTCTATATCGGGTACTTCCGGTTTCCGAACGAAGCCGAGCTTCCGGCGTTAAGGTTTTCTAAAGACCTCCTATTAAACACCCAAGTTTCATCGCAATCCGAAAACGGATTAAGGGGGCTGGGCGTGACGAACAGACCGACAGACCGACAGACAGACCGACTGACCGACGGACGGAATTTTCTAAATTCGCTCTCGAATCGATAGATATGACTTTCACATCGATCCGACGTTTTTTTCGGGTTTCGACGGTACACCGGAAAAATGCTAAACGTATACTACATTTTTTTCAAAATGTAGTAACAAGGGGTAAATCACTAACACTTTATTTAATAATTTACTGACTATACAATACTTCAAAATAACCTTTACACTTTGTTTACTTGATATTTAACCTCACTTTTTCGCTATTAATTTCACTTTAATAAACTTCTTCGCTTTTATAAAACTTCTCCTTCTGCGCCGGTAATCGCGCCTTATATACTCTGAAATTGCCTCTAGATCCATCCAGAAACAATCAAGAATCTTCTCCACAGTCTAGAAAACTCTATCTCTTTCTACAAGTTTACAGTCACTATTAGGCATAGGCGTATCAATCTCCAGTTTCAAGGAGGTGTAATACACAACAATAAATTTACATTCGAACAGGAATACACTCAGTCGGGCCCCGATAAAGTGACGTCACATCGTGGTTATACCTCTGATATACTCCTTTAGACCTGCACGCTAGCGCTGAGGTTCGCTGACAAAAATAATTCTTAATTGGTTAATATTAATACCTAATAACAGTATAATAATAATGTTCATTTGTATAAATATTACAGGATAAGTAATTGTACAAATAAAACTTGAATTAATTGAAATAAACATTAGAAGAACCCACAGAAGGTGAATCTTTTTCGTGGTTATAACTAATTCTTATTAATAGAATATAACAATATAATTACATTGCGCTAATGTTATTTATACTTTTTTACTTCCCTCGCATACCGAAGGGAAGTATTGTATTCGAGAGAAAATCACGTTTCAGATCATGTAGATTCCGAAAATATAGGGTTTTCAATTCTGTCAGTCTGTCTGTCTGTTGGTGCATAAACTAAAAAAACTACTTGACGGAGACTGTCAAATTTCATAGGAAGCTCACGCTACTGTCAGCGAAGAAATGGTTAAACTTTCACTGGAAAATATACAGGGTCCATTTAAACGGAAAAAATAATGGAAACATTTCTTTTTGCTCAAATTTAAAATTTCCACGTTGCATTGCATTCTAAACCCATTTTAGAAAAAAAAAATTACTTACCATTTTTGAAAAAAAATTTACTACGGATAGAAATTTTTTTTTTGCTGATAATCTAAATTTCCACATTTCACGGCATTCTAAACCTATTTTAGAGAAAAAATTGATAATTTTTTTTACCAACATTAAAAAAAAAAATACCACGAATAGATAGAAAAAAATATTTTTTTTGCTCAAATTTAAAATTTCTACGTTTCATGACATTCTAAACCTATCAATAAAAAAAAAATGAATTTTTTTTTTTAAACAACTATAGAAATGGAAAAATTTGTTTTTTCGCTAAAATTTCAAATTTCTACGTTTCATTACGTTCTAAGCATATTCCAAAAACTTTTAAAAATTAAAAAAAAAATTAATAATTTACCCACTACAAAATAGATGACGGAAAAAATGTGTTTTCGCTCCAATTTAAAATTTCCACGTTTCATGTCATTCTACACCTATTTCAAGAAAGTATTTTTACTACTACTATAGAATAGATTATGAAAAAAATTTTTACCACTACTATAGAATAGATGGTAAAATTATGTTTGCTCAAATTTTAAATTTCCACGTTTTATAACATTCCAAACCTACCAAAGAAAAAATAATGAAATTTTTTAACCATATAGCTATACTTCCACTCCACTGCGTGAATGTGGAACTGATAATGTACAGATGGCAATAATATTTGGCATGCACCTATTACAGTTTTATTGAAAAATGTACAGGGTGGTCATCCCCAGAAATAATTCAACC